>CM060925.1:93098000-94298000 GCA_030737875.1 Allium sativum | reverse complement strand
ATAAAACATAGATAAACTGCAAAAGCCCCATAGTGGATTGTCCAAAGCCATAGTTCAAAACAGGAAAGTCCAAGCAATACATTTCTCTTCTTCAAGCTGGATGTTGAGGTAGGTCAAGCTGCTGTGTTCCCTCCCTGAGGACCTGGGGGGGGGGGGAAACGGAAGAAAGAAGACGAAAGAAAAGTAGAGTCAGACATAAAGCCTGAGTAAGTCTAGTACTATTTTGTCTATGAATAAAGAACTGGGTATGATAAGTATAAACAAGAAGTGGGCATGCACTATAAACTTGGTTAAGTTGTCTAGGGTCGAATATACTATCGTTCCTCATGTTGATCTCTGAACCCATATAAACTAGTTTCCAACTGGCACCCCATAATCAGGGTGATGTAATCCATTCTATGATGATCGGCTCCTACTCGCATAGTTACATGTGTCTTACGGCCCCCGATGTTGTAGTTACCTATGCTGGTCCCACCATGGGGTGTATCAAGTCCCATAGTGGCAACCCGACACAACCTCAGAGTGCACAGGTATGCTACTGGTGTCCAGTGCCTTATTTTTCTGCGCCGGAGTGTGTGCACGCCCGCACTCCGTTAGAACCTACACTGCTACACCACCGCCATCGATTTGACCTCTTACAATCAGCCCAGTAATCGTGCCCCACCCTGCCTAGTTTCAGGGTATCCTGATACACCTTCTAGGGTTACTGCTGAAAAGGGTCCCCCGTTACTAGGTTTTCTATCTCTAGCCAACATGCTAAGTTGGTTAAGTGTTTCCTAACCTAACCCCCACCAGTCCGTTTTGTTTAGCATGTTTCATTTTGATTAAGTCTTTAGTTCACTTAATCCTATCAATCCTGACTCAGCCTTAATTGTCTTACTAAAGGCCCTGACCTCTCACATTAGACAGGTATTGTTGTGGCTGCCTGTTGCCGGTTGGTTCCGGGCAGTCTTACGCCACAACTCAGTCTAACCTCGGGTCCTTGCTGGGCTCCATGTTTAACCTCCCACATTGGATAGGTATTGTTGTGACTACTGGACAGCCGGGCGGTTCCGGGCAGGTTTACATCACAACTCAATCCAACCTAGGGTTAAACACATCGTATGTTCTACATTTACATATTTTGTCATTCTTCTTTATTTCTTATATGTAAATATTTGCGGCCCATTATTAAGTTAATGGTGTAAAGGTTACACCAATCATGGGCCCAACCCATACTTGAATTTGGGCCCTTCTATTTTATATTCTCATTCATTAGTAATTTTTAACCCAACGTTATTTTCCCCCGTTTTACACGTCCGTTTATTATATATATGTTGGGCTTAGCCTTTTAAAGCCCAACATAGCCATGCGACAAGGGGAGGCTTAAAGCGTGATTACATACACAAAGAGGGGAAGGTGAGCGTATGAACTTGCAAAATGACGTTGGAAATACAAACTAGGAACGGGTGTACTTGCATAGTGGTAACATATACTTTGGTCATAAAGCATAGGTGACATGAATCAAGGCATGTAAACTTGCATAGGTTTAACTGCAACATGAACCTATATTCTTATTTAGGCATAATGTCAAACATAAGCATGGCATAAATATTTCTAGCATAAGCATGGCATAATGTCAAACATAAGCATGGCATAATATCAAACATAAGCATGGCATAAGTATAGTTAAATTTGTTCACATAACCATGGCATAAATATTTCTAACATGAAATCATGATTCTTACTTTAGTCATGTAAACTTACAAAAAGGGACTTTTTGAACCTAACCTAGCCATGTACCACATATGTCATCATATAATTCTTGTAAACAAGATAGACCTAATCATGGTTTTCAATTATGCCAAATATCATTCATAGCCTAGCCATATTCATAAATTTGCAAATAGGTTTTCTAGTACAAAAGCATGGCTTAAAACATAATGCCAAATTCTCAACATAATTTCATATGGATAATAACCAAACTTGTTCCAATTACTTACAAAATGATTTATGCACAAAAATATACATCATGGTGGCATAGAAGCAAACCCTAAACTTGCATGAATTTAAATCAACTACATACATGTAGCTTCAACATGGATTACATAATTTGCGAAATATTCCAAACGTATACTTGCATAGAACTACCGCATGTAGTTCTTTATAATGAATAACATAATTCATAAATATCCAAACGTATATAATATTTCAAATTGATAAGAACGCAAAAATATGAATTACTTTATTGCCACAATTCAAGCATACAAACCAACACAATTGTTTATTCATACCAAAGTAATACTCTACTTACAATGGTGTGATGAATTCTCTAGTTTAAGGATTGAAGACGCAAATTCCTTTGTTGAATTGATTTGTTTAGGTTGCTTTAAGCTTTAGAACCTTCCTCCTAATCCTCTCTCAAATTTGGTGGCTACTCCTAGTCGTTCCTCAGCAACATGGCGGCTATGTTCTTATTTTTGAATGAATAGGTTAGGGTTTAGTCTAGGGTTGTTTATATAGAGGTTAGGAACTGAATAGGACCATTGATGTTGCTTGGATTGATCGTAGCCATTCATTCTAAGGAGAGACCAATTAAAACTTGCCACCTAGCCCTAGTGACAAAGCAGACCACAGAAAATCGACCACATAGAGAATAGGCCAGCCGGGTTAGACTGGGCTCGACCTGGGTCTGGACCAGGTCGACACCCCTGTCGACAGCACTGTCGACAGGCCTGTCGACCTAGTTAGACCAGGTCGACAGCCCAGTCGACTTGGTGGGTTAGGCGGGTGTTTTTCCGCCCTGGCCCATTGGGCCCCATTTTCGAATTTAAACCTGATTTATTCTGTTTGAATTTAAACTTGATTCTCAAACTTCCGAAGGCCATATCTTCTTCATACGGACTCCGTTTTTCGAAAACTCGGACTCTATTTCGCGTATTTTTCCGAGACGAACGCAATGGCGTATCCCGTTTCCCTTAGTTCTTTGATTTCAGATTAATTATACTTTCATTTGTTAATTTCACAGTTATAGAATTTTCGGGGTGTTACATTCTCCCCCACTTAAAAGGATTTCGTCCCCGAAATCTTCAAGTTAGGAGGAATGTATATCCTAACATCCAATCATCCATCTACTCATCCATCAAACACGAGCATCCATTGTCCTTAAAAGACTTCTAATGCTTCATGATCATATGCGAAGTGTGTGTGTACATGTACTTATCTAATGCAAAATCAGGCGGTCTACTGATTCAGTTGACCTCCTTAATGCGAATTATGTAAGTGCCATGAATCCATTATGTATGCAAATTTTCCTATTCATGATTCTACATGAGTGCACAACCATTCAATACAAATGCAACATCCACATGACAACACATTAAAGTTCAACCATATACGAATGCAAACATATATGCATATGCAATATGAAGTGACTGAGCCGATCTAAAACCTAGATTGTGTGTGTATATGCAACCACGAGCAACCACTAGCAATCACTTGCAACCACTTGTAACCATCATCCATAACATGTTTCAACTACATGTTTCCATCCAAAGGGTTTCTACCTAAAAGATACGGTCGAGGAAATATACCTAAAACGATAGATAAAAGCGCAACTTAAGGAAAAAGAAAGATCAAGGATGTACCCTCGAACAGAAAAGGGTAGGCAGTACGTATTCTAGCTTCAGTTTCCCAAGTCGCGTCTCCCTCGGCGTCGCTCCAATGAACTTTGACGAGCTTGACTTCGCGGTTGCGTAGCTTCTTCACTTCCGTTCCTAAGATGCGGGTTGGAACTTTTCTTATGGTTGCTTCGCGTTCCACTTCGGCCTCTTCGAGTATATTTGGCTCTACCACTTCAGCAGACTTATGTAGACATTTTCGGAGATGTGAAACGTGAAAAACGTTGTGGACTCCAGCCAACTTCTCGGGTAGCTCTAATCTATAGGCCATTTTCCCAATTTTCTCGATGATAGGGAATGGCCCTACGAACCTTGGTGCTAGCTTTTCTGTGGTTCCAAAGCGAACAACGTTTCTTAGCGGTGATACCTTGAGAAAAACTCTGTCTCCAACCTCGAATTCAAGGTCGGTCCTCCTCTTGTCGGCATAGGACTTTTGTCTGTCTTGGGCCGTCTTCATCCTTCTTCGTATTAAGTCTACTTTCTCTGAAGTCTCTCGGATCGTATCTGGTCCAAGTATGAGCTTATCCGTAGACTCCCACCAACAAGTGGGCGATCGGCACGGTCTTCCATATAAAGCTTCGAAGGGCGCCATTCCGATGGTTGCTTGATAGCTGTTGTTGTAGGCGAATTCTACCAAAGGGAGGTGGTCTTCCCATGTCCCTCCGAAGTCAAGGACGCATAGTCTTAAGAGGTCTTCCAAAACTCTATTCACTCTCTCTGTTTGGCCATCGGTTTGGGGATGATAGGCTGTCCTCAAGCATAACTGCGTTCCTACTGCTTCTTGCTGACTCCGCCAAAACTCGCTGGTGAAGATGGGGTCTCGGTCACTAACAATGCTAGATGGTATTCCATGGAGTCGAACGATTTCCTTGAGGTAAAGTGATGCTAGGGATGAGGCAGTTCTCTTACTTTTGACAGGTAAAAAGTGGGCGCTTTTAGTAAGCCTATCCACTATTACCCAAATGCTAGTGTTGCCTCTCCTAGACCTAGGCAGCCCATCGATGAAGTCCATTGAGATGCTATCCCACTTCCACTGCGGGACCTACAGAGGATGTAGTAGTCCGCCAGGCTTTTTCTGTTCCGCTTTAACCTGTTGGCACACCATACACTTAGAAACGAATTCTGCCACGTCCTTTTTCATGCCGTTCCAGAAGAAAGTCCTTTTTATATCTTTGTACATTTTATCTCCGCCTGGGTGTATCGTCATCTTGGAGTGATGTGCTTCCTCTAGAACCTTCTTTACTAAATCTTTTGTCTGTGGGACGCATAGTCTTCCGTCTCGCCTTAGCAAACCCTTATCGTCGATGGAGTATCTGTTGAGGTGACTTGAAGCCTCACCCCTAATTAGCCTATCAATCATTTCCACAAGCTGAGGGTCTTCGCGTTGTGTTGCCTCTACTGAATCCACTAAAGTTGGGCGCACTTCGAGAGATGCTAGCAAGCCCGGTACGAAATCGGAGGAAGGCCTAAAGTCGAAGCTGGCTATAAACTCTAGGCTTTGTCTTTCAACAAACAACGGGCTTAGGGTCAATTTCTTTCAGCTCAACGCGTCTGCCACTACGTTGCCTTTGCCCGGAGTGTAGGAGATTTCGAAATCGTACGAGGCAAGAAACTCCATCCATCTTTGTTGCCTCAAGTTAAGATCCTTCTGCGAGAAAAGATATTTCAACGATTTATGGTCAGTGTAAAGTTCGAACTTCTCACCTAGGAGATAGTGTCGCCAAGACTTGAGTGCAAAGACGATGGCGGCTAACTCAAGATCGTGGGTTGGGTAGTTCTTTTCGTGCACCTTCAATTGCCTCCCGCCATAAGCTACTACCCTTCGTTCTTGCATTAAGACGGCGCCTAGCCCTGTCCCACATGCATCCGTATAAACAGTGAACATCTTGCTCCCATCTGGCAGCGTCAAAACTGGGGCTGTTGTAAGAGCCCTTTTCAGTCTTTGGAAAGCAAACTCGCAATCCAAATCCCAATTGAACGCTAGATTCCTCTTGGTCAATTTCGTGAGCGGAGCTGAGATTTTCGCAAAATCCCTTATGAACTTTCGATAGAAACCTGCTAGTCCTAGGAAGCTTCGGACCTCAGTTGCATTCCTTGGTGTCTTCCAATCTTGTACCGCCACTACCTTCGCAGGGTCCACTGCTAACCCTTGTTTGGATACTATGTGCCCAAGGAACCTCACTTCTTCTCTCCAAAAGTGGCATTTGGAGAATTTGGCTTTTAGTTGATGGACTCGCAAAGTTTCCATGATTGCCCTTAAGTGTTGAGCATGTTCCTCTTCACTCTTTGAGAAGATAAGGATATCATCTACGAAGACCACTACGAATTTGTTGAGGAAATCTCTAAGTACCCTACTCATCAGGTCCACGAAATAAGCAGGTGCATTTGTCAAGCCGAAAGGCATGACAAGCCATTCAAAGAAGCCGTCTGGGGTTCTGAACGCCGTTTTATCGATGCTATCTTCAGCCACCCTTAGCTGATGAAAACCAGTTGCTAAATCGAGTTGGGAGAAAACAGACGCCCCTACAAGCTGGTCAAATAAATCGTCAATTCTAGGGAGAGGGTGCCTATTCTTTTTCGTTAGCTTGTTGAGCTCCCTATAGTCAACACATAGACGGAGTGAACCATCCGCCTTCGTAGCGAACACCACCGGAGCGCCCCATTCTGAAATGCTCCTCCTAATGAACCCCTTTTCTAGAAGCTCTTTAATCTGTTTACTGAGCTCTTTCCTTTCTCGTGGAGCCATATGTCTAACTGGCAACGCAAAGGGCTTTGCATTATCTACAAGATATATGCGGAAGTCTATTTCCCGCTTTGGAGGCAAGCCCTTCACCTCTTCGAAGACATCCGGATATTCCCGGACCACTCTAACTGATTTCAAATTTTCAACAGAGGCATCTAGCGATTCAAGATAACTAAGCATAACCGCATACGAGGGATTACAAGAAATTTCCAAAGTATTACCGAGCTGGGTTAGGAGCCTAACAACCCTTTTCTCACAATCAAGGATGGCCCCATTACTGGATAGCCAATCCATACCCAAAATCAAACCATACCCCGAAAAGCCCAAAACAAAGGCACTACATTGAAATTCTACACTTAGAATAGAAATTTTCAATCCCACACAGATCATAGACAAATGAGCTGGGCCCCCAATTGGGTTTGAAACAATTAAGGGGTCCTCTACCATACTAGTTTTTAGGTGCAGAGATTCTACTAAAGCAGACGAGATAAAGGAGTGTGATGCGCCAGAATCAAATAAAGTGCGAACGGGGTGATCATAAAGATAAACTACACTTTCTACAGAAGTATTTATACCTCGCTGTTGCAGAGGTGGCGCTTCTAGCTCATGGACCTGTGCCCCTGGGGTGGATCCAGCCCTCTGCCCCTGTCCTCGTTTCTTTGGGCAGTCCTTAGCCCTATGGCCTGTCTCACCGCAAGAAAAGCACCCACCATTCTCCTTGGCCTTCTTTTTCCGGCAGTCCTTTACTAAGTGCCCCACTTTGCCACAGAAATTGCACTTCCTCTTCTCTTTGTTGCCTTTCCCGCCTTTCTTAAAGTCAGTCTTCTTAGGCTGCAAACCCTCTTTCTTCTTGCCCTTATCCTCTTCATTCAGCAATGCCATTTGCACCAATCTTTCATACGTGGCTCCCATGGGTATATGGGTCATGGCCAAACTGTGTAATGGCTCATTCAACCCTTTCACGAAACGGAGAGCCTTCTTGTGTGGGGTATTGACTAGGTCAAGCCCAAACCTAGCCAGCTCATCGAACTGATTCACATACTCTCTGACCGTCTTGTCCCCTTGCTTAAGAAATAAGAAATTTTCCAACTGCAAACTTCTTTCCGCATCTGAGAGAAATTTAGTCTCAAACCTTGCCCTAAAGTCCTCCCATGTCTCCACTGGTCTTTCAGCATTAGTGACTTCCCACCAGTAGGAAGCCTCGCCCTTCAATAGCCACACTGCCAACTGTACTTTTTGTCTATCTTCTACCTCAAAGATGATGAATAGGTCCTCAGTTTCTTTCAGCCAATTTCTAGCTGCTACGAAGGACTCAGTTCCATGGAAATCCCTTCCTCCCATAGCTTTAAAATCTTTACATATCTTAGCAAACGTGTTTCCCCGAGGAGGAGGTGGAGGAAAAGGTGCCGCTGCGGCTGGATGATTTCCTTCAGCTGGGGGAGGAGGAATGGTAGGACCTGGCTGAGTGGCCCTTGCTTCTAAGAACCGTCTAAACCAACCAGGTATTGGCACCCCTTCCGGCAAGTTAAGTTCTTGGGACATGCTGAAACAAAAAGGATAGATTCAAAACGAAGGATAAGAGATAGTACCTATGGCTTTGGGGACTTTGCCTTTTAAAACAAAATAATATTTTTCTTTTAAAAATGCTTCTTTAAATTTCTTTGTTGAAAATAATTTTTCAAAACTTTTTATCTTATCTGGTAAACCTATGCTCTGATACCTAGTGAAACACCCCACCTCCGTTAGGGTCACTCTCAAAGGGAATGCCCTAATTTTGGTGGAGGTTTATAAGTACAAGTCACAGATATACAAGACAGATATAAGAACACATATTTGTAAACAGCGGAAGAACAACAAACTTTATTTCATAAAGTCAAACACGTGTTACAACAACATCCTTTCCAAAAACATAACATAACACTTTCATAATCTGTCTTGAGTACATTATTTAAAGAAGCATAAATAAAACATAGATAAACTGCAAAAGCCCCATAGTGGATTGTCCAAAGCCATAGTTCAAAACAGGAAAGTCCAAGCAATACATTTCTCTTCTTCAAGCTGGATGTTGAGGTAGGTCAAGTTGCTGTGTTCCCTCCCTGAGGACCTGGGGGGGGGGGGGAAACGGAAGAAAGAAGACGAAAGAAAAGTAGAGTCAGACATAAAGCCTGAGTAAGTCTAGTACTATTTTGTCTATGAATAAAGAACTGGGTATGATAAGTATAAACAAGAAGTGGGCATGCACTATAAACTTGGTTAAGTTGTCTAGGGTCGAATATACTATCGTACCCCATGTTGATCTCTGAACCCATATAAACTAGTTTCCAACTGGCACCCCATAATCAGGGTGATGTAATCCATTCTATGATGATCGGCTCCTACTCGCATAGTTACATGTGTCTTACGGCCCCCGATGTTGTAGTTACCTATGCTGGTCCCACCACGGGGTGTATCAAGTCCCATAGTGGCAACCCGACACAACCTTAGAGTGCACAGGTATGCTACTGGTGTCCAGTGCCTTATTTTTCTGCGCCGGAGTGTATGCACGCCCGCACTCCGTTAGAACCTACACTGCTACACCACCGCCGTCGATTTGACCTCTTACAATCAGCCAAGTAATCGTGCCCCACCCTGCCTAGTTTCAGGGTATCCTGATACACCTTCTAGGGTTACTGCTGAAAAGGGTCCCCCGTTACTAGGTTTTCTATCTCTAGCCAACATGCTGAGTTGGTTAAGTGTTTCCTAACCTAACCCCCACCAGTCCGTTTTGTTTAGCATGTTTCATTTTGATTAAGTCTTTAGTTCACTTAATCCTATCAATCCTGACTCAGCCTTAATTGTCTTATTAAGGCCCTGACCTCTCACATTAGACAGGTATTGTTGTGGCTGCCTGTTGCCGGTTGGTTCCGGGCAGTCTTACGCCACAACTCAGTCTAACCTCGGGTCCTTGCTCGGCTCCATGTTTAACCTCCCACATTGGATAGGTATTGTTGTGACTACTGGACAGCCGGGCGGTTCCGGGCAGGTTTACATCACAACTCAATCCAACCTCGGGTTAAACACATCGTATGTTCTACATTTACATATTTTGTCATTCTTCTTTATTTCTTATATGTAAATATTTGCGGCCCATTATTAAGTTAATGGTGTAAAGGTTACACCAATCATGGGCCCAACCCATACTTGAATTTGGGCCCTTCTATTTTATATTCTCATTCATTAGTAATTTTTAACCCAACGTTATTTTCCCCCGTTTTACACGTCCGTTTATTATATATATGTTGGGCTTAGCCTTTTAAAGCCCAACTTAGCCATGCGACAAGGGGAGGCTTAAAGCGTGATTACATACACAAAGAGGGGAAGGTGTGCGTATGAACTTGCAAAATGACGTTGGAAATACAAACTAGGAACGGGTGTACTTGCATAGTGGTAACATATACTTTGGTCATAAAGCATAGGTGACATGAATCAAGGCATGTAAACTTGCATAGGTTTAACTGCAACATGAACCTATATTCTTATTTAGGCATAATGTCAAACATAAGCATGGCATAAATATTTCTAGCATAAGCATGGCATAATGTCAAACATAAGCATGGCATAATATCAAACATAAGCATGGCATAAGTATAGTTAAATTTGTTCACATAACCATGGCATAAATATTTCTAACATGAAATCATGATTCTTACTTTAGTCATGTAAACTTACAAAAAGGGACTTTTTGAACCTAACCTAGCCATGTACCACATATGTCATCATATAATTCTTGTAAACAAGATAGACCTAATCATGGTTTTCAATTATGCCAAATATCATTCATAGCCTAGCCATATTCATAAATTTGCAAATAGGTTTTCTAGTACAAAAGCATGGCTTAAAACATAATGCCAAATTCTCAACATAATTTCATATGGATAATAACCAAACTTGTTCCAATTACTTACAAAATGATTTATGCACAAAAATATACATCATGGTGGCATAGAAGCAAACCCCAAACTTGCATGAATTTAAATCAACTACATACATGTAGCTTCAACATGGATTACATAATTTGCGAAATATTCCAAACGTATACTTGCATAGAACTACCGCATGTAGTTCTTTATAATGAATAACATAATTCATAAATATCCAAACGTATATAATATTTCAAATTGATAAGAACGCACAAATATGAATTACTTTATTGCCACAATTCAAGCATACAAACCAACACAATTGTTTATTCATACCAAAGTAATACTCTACTTACAATGGTGTGATGAATTCTCTAGTTTAGGGATTGAAGACGCAAATTCCTTTGTTGAATTGATTTGTTTAGGTTGCTTTAAGCTTTAGAACCTTCCTCCTAATCCTCTCTGAAATTTGGTGGCTACTCCTAGTCGTTCCTCAGCAACATGGCGGCTATGTTCTTATTTTTGAATGAATAGGTTAGGGTTTAGTCTAGGGTTGTTTATATAGAGGTTAGGAACTGATTAGGACCATTGATGTTGCTTGGATTGATCGTAGCCATTCATTCTAAGGAGAGACCAATTAAAACTTGCCACCTAGCCCTAGTGACAAAGCAGACCACAGAAAATCGACCACATAGAGAATAGGCCAGCCGGGTTAGACTGGGCTCGACCTGGGTCTGGACCAGGTCGATACCCCTATCGACAGCCCTGTCGACCTGGTTAGACCAGGTCGACAGCCCAGTCGACTTGGTGGGTCAGGCGGGTGTTTTTCCGCCCTGGCCCATTGGGCCCCATTTTCGAATTTAAACCTGATTTATTCTGTTTGAATTTAAACTTGATTCTCAAACTTCCGAAGGCAATATCTTCTTCATACGGACTCCGTTTTTCGAAAACTCGGACTCTATTTCTCGTATTTTTCCGAGACGAACGCAATGGCGTATCCCGTTTCCCTTAGTTCTTTGATTTCAGATTAATTATACTTTAATTTGTTAATTTCACAGTTATAGAATTTTCGGGGTGTTACATGCAAGTCATATGCTATGTGTTTACGATGTTATGCAAGATATGCAAGTCATATGAGAAACATTGATCCATTATGACACCATGATATGCAAGTTTAGTGTATGATTATATGCTAGTTCATACATGATATGTTATGCAAGTTTGGTGTTTGATTATATGCAAGTTCATATACGACATGTTATGCAAGTTTGGTGTTTGATTATATGCAAGTAACATGTGCAAGTTTACACCTTAGTATGATATGCATACATATGCAAGTTAACCCCTTTGTATGTCACACATACACATGCAAGTTTACCCCTTTGTATGACATGAATAACTTATGCAAGTTAACCTCTTTATGCAATATGTGATTCATGTAAGTTTGGGTTGATTATTTATGCTAGTTGGGTTGATGCTATATGCATGTTGACACCTTTAAACCCATGTTGATGCTAATGTTATGCAAGTTGAACCCATTGTATTTGTGATGAATCTTCCCTTTTATGTCATGTAGCGAATTACGTGGGGAACGATGGGGTTAATATACATGTTAATGAAATGGTGTCAAGTTGGTATGATTATGCATACCATAAAGTGGATGGACATAATTGAGTCAATTATGTACATCGTTAAATTTGTAATTAATTAGGGATAATTAATACAAATTATGGGGGTGATTAATTAGGTGTAATTAATCGACTAAGACACGAGGTTGGACCCTTTTGTAGCATAAGACTGCCCGGAACCGACCGGCATATCCAACGGCTACAAATGATTGGCCAAATGTGAGAGGTCTTAGGCACAAACTAAATACGTGAAAAGTGTATAGACACAAGGTTAAACTCGGTTATGGCGTAAGGCGGCCCGGACCCAACCGGCAAATCCAGCTGCCATAAAAGATAGTCTAATGTGAGAGGTCTTTACAACGGTTACGTTCTTAATCAATTAAGAAACACTTAACCAGATAAGCATGTATGGGGCATGAAGGGTTAAGTGGGTGCCTTGGGTGGCATGTGGAGATTAAGTAAGTGCCTTGGGTGGCATGAGAAAATCTAGTGGTCGCCTTGGGTAGCAATAGAAAATACGATTAGAATACTTAACCAAAGTGGAACATGTAATTAAACATGATTAAAGGGTTAAGTGGGTGCCTTGGGTGGCATGAGAAAATCTAGTGGTTGCCTTGAGTGGCAATAGAAGAAAAGATTAGAATACTTAACCAAAGTGGGACATGTAATTAAACATGATTAAAGGGTTAAGTGGGTGACTTGGGTGGCATGTGGAAAAATCTAGTGGGTTGCCTTGGGTGGCAATAGAGAATACGACTAGAATACTTAACCAAAGTGGAACATGTAACTAAACATGATTAACGGGTTAAGTGGGTGCCTTGGGTGGCATATGGAAATTAAGTGGGTGCCTTGGGTGGCATGTAGAAATCTAGTGGGTGCCTTGAGTGGTAATTGAAATATGATTAGATGACTTGACCAAACTTTAACATGTAAGTGGGCATGATTATGAAAAAGGGGTTAAGTGGGATGCACTAGATAAAATGACAAGCTTAAGTAGTAGCTTGTGGGGGCCCATTTCAACCAGTAACCCATATGTATCTTATTGGGCTCGACCCATGTCGAGGACGGGACACGCGTACTGGGCTTGATTATAAGAGGCCAAAACGGGGTAGCGGTGACAACGCAAGTCCAACGGGTTTCATATGCGTGTGTGGACCCGGGCTGGTAGGTAAGACGTTGTTGCATCGTGTAGGTATAAGCCGTGCACCATTTGTTGTATCGGGTTGCCACTTTGGGGAGTGATACACCCCGTTGTGGGGCCAGTACGGGTATCTACGTTAGGGAGCCGATCGAATGGGAGTAGTGGGTACACCTAGTGGAGATAGGGGCAGACGGCACCTATGTAGTCAGCTAGGGGTACACGAGACTACTAATAAAATTACTAAGTTGTGGGTACACCTAGTGGAGATAGGGGAAGACGACACCTATGTAGTCAGCTAGGGGTACACGAAACAAATATTAAAAATTACTAAGTACACATAGTGTGATCAACCTTTAAGTAGGAATTACCCTTGGGTGGGTAGATCTGGTGTGGTGCAGTGTAGGAATTACCCTTGGGTGGGTAGATCTAGTGTGGTGCAGTGTAGTATTTATCCTTGGGTGGATAGGCGCGTCTTTACCGTTATCTTAGTTTATCCTAAGACTAGTTGGCTACTTAGTGTAGTCACTTATCCCCAGTCGTACCGTACCAGGTTTATATCATACCCTAATTACTTTAATGATTGTATTGTTAAGGTTATAGGGCTCACTCAGACTTATGTCTGACCCCGTTGATTTTATCTTTTTCCCCAACCCTCAGGTTCTCAGGGCGGGCCTAGCACTAGTGGTCTTTGATCAGATTGCTTTATCTATCTTTTGGAGCTTGGACTCTTGAAGAAAAGCTCGGTTATCTTTTCTATTATGGCTATTAGTATGTAGTGGGATTATGTACTTATGTTTTAACGAGATGGATATTTTGTACTTGACTCTTGTTGGTTTTTGAGATGTAACCAAACATGTTTACCTTCTGCTGCAATGAAATGATGGTTCTTTAAAATTTCAAGTATTACTTATATCTGTCTTGTTGTAAATTTTCAGTTCTATATTCACTTAAATACTCCACCGAAACTAAGGCATTCCCTTAGTGAGTGACCTTAGCGGTTGTGGGGTGTTACACGTGGTATCAGAGCTTAAGGTTACCAGAACAGATAAAAATTTTAGAAAACTATTTTTCTAAAAACATTGTTGGAAGAAGTGTTTTCAAAAACATGTCTTTTAAGAGAAAAGTTTTTGAAAGAAAAGAACATAATCCCCAAGAGCCATATATCCTTCCTTCGATTCTCCATTTTGAATCTCTTCCTCTTTCTCTTTTTGAATTTCCCCTCCGCGTATAGATGTCTTTTTTTTAAGATAAATAAGGACTTCCGTATGAAGGACGGAAGAACCACTTCATGGGACTAAGTCGTTTGCCGGGTTAAGAAGTTAGTCCAAGGAGGTGGAGGGCTTATGGGTACCTTTAAGATGGACGAGAGAGGAAGGTTCAGATAGTTGATAGGTAAATAAAGGACGAAACCTTATCGTGGTAAGAAGGCCATGAAAGGAGAATGAAAAGGGGAAGGCTAGTTGTTTTGGGGAAATAGGACACCTTGGGGTTGTCCAAAGAGGTAAGGACGAAGTACAGGATCTACTGGAGGGTAGATGTATTCCCTCACGACGGGTATACCTTATGGGGGTAGGACCGTCTAAGTTGAAATTTGGTTCTCTCGATCATCCTGTTCAAACTTTATTCGACTCTGGCGCATCACATTCGTTTATCTCATCATCATTAGTTGAGTCACTGCACCTAGACACCAGTTTAGTAGATGATCCCGTGGTTCTTTCAAACCCAATTGGGGCTCCACTTATTTGTCCATGATATGTTTGGGTTTGAATATTTCCATACTTAGCGTTGAGTTTAGAGGTGATGCTTTAGTCTGGGCTTCACGGGCTATGGGTTGATTTTGGGCATGGACTGGTTATCCAGTAATGGTGCCGTTCTAGATTGCGAAAGGAGAGTTGTTAGGCTCATGACCCGCTTGGGTAACACTCTCGAGATCTCTTGTAATCCTATAGATTCTGTTATAAGTTATCTTGAATTGCTTAGCGCTTCGGTCGAGAGTTTGCGATCTATTAGAGTGGTCTGGGAATACTCAGATGAGTTCGAGGAGGTGAAGGGCTTACCTCCAAAGCGGGAGATAGACCTCCGAATATATCTGATAGACGATGCTAAACCAGTATCTTTGTCAGTGCGTCGCATGGTTCCTCGTGAGAGGAGGGAACTCCATAAACAAGTAGGGGAGTTGCTTGAGGTGGGGTTCATAAGACGAAATATATCGGAGTGGGGTGCTCCAGTAGTTTTTGCCACGAAGGCGGATGGGTCCCTCAGACTTTGTGTAGACTATAGAGAACTCAACAAGCTCACAAAGAAGAATAGACACCCATTGCCGAGGATTGATGATCTTTTTGATTAGTTGGTTGGCGATTCAGTATTTTCTCAGTTGGACTTAGCCACGGGGTTTCATTAGTTGGGAGTGACTGAGGATAGTATAGAGAAGACCGCCTTTAAGGCTCCGGATGATTTCTATGAGTGGCTGGTGATGCCATTTGGTTTGACGAACGCCCCCGCATACTTTGTTGATTTGATGAGTAGGGTGTTCAGGGAGTACCTAAATAACTTTGTAGTGGTCTTTGTGGATGACATCTTGGTCTTCTCTGAAAGCGAAATAAGTTTTCGTGTGTGCTTAATAGGTTAAGCAAGGCCAGTTATTTGATCAACGGTGGTTGTGGAGCGAGATTGGCAAGGACATCCAAAGTTGGAGAAGAGCTTAATTATTTAGCCGTTTTTACTAATATCATCTCACGTAGTTCGTCTGAATTCGAAGGAGATATCCCTTGGGTGTTTGTCTGATATTGGTTTAGGCCTTTGGGGCTTGCACTTGCGGAATGTCGAGTTCAACTAGGATGGTCTGCATGAGAGATGGGTAGTTGTGACGATTTTGCTGGGAGAATATCCTGGTTTTCTCCAGAAATGGAGAAGAGCATGCCCTATAACTTAGGGAAGTGTTGGAGACTCTTCAAGCGCATAGTCTTAAGACAGCAAAGGTGGATGGAGTTCTTAGCATCTTAAGATTTCGAGATAGCGTATACACCTGGCAAGGGTAACGTGGTGGCGGACGCCTTGAGCGGAAAAAGGTTGTCCTTGAGTCCATTGTTCGTGGAACGATGAAGCTTGGAATTTATCTCGATGTTTGATTTCAGACCTTCTGTTGACTTTATACCCGGTTAGCTAGCATCCTTAGAGGTCAGACCTACTCTTTTGGGATGGATTAGCGAGGCACAGCGGGACGACCCACAGTTGGTTGAGTTGGTAGAGAGGCTCATAAGGGGGGAGTCGTCCAGCCATTTGAGTAAGTACACCCTAGACGATAGGGGGTGCTTGCGTAGAGACGGTAGACTTTGTGTACCGCAAGACGAGGGTTGAGGAAGGCTATTCTTGATGATGCGCATCGTTCTAGGATGACCATTCATCCCGGTGGGGATAAGATGTACCAAGACATGAAGCGAGTTTTCTTTTGGGCCGGTATGAAGAAAGATGTGGCCGAGTATGTCGCTAGACGCTTGGTGTGCCAACAAGTGAAAGCGGAGCAAAAGAAATCCGGTGGGTTGCTTCACCCATTGGAAGTTCCGCAATGGAAGTGGGATAGCATCTCGATGGATTTTATTGATGGGTTACCAAGATCGAGGAAGGGTAATACGGGAATTTTGGTTGTGGTAGATAGACTTACTAAGAGCGCCCATTTCGTACCCGTGAAGAGAAGGAGGACTGCTCCATGGCTAGCTTCAGTTTACCTTCGAGAGGTATTTCGATTGCATGGGGTACCTTCTAGCATAGTGAGTGCGCGAGATCCTATCTTCACTAGCCATTTTTGGAAGAGTATGCAAGAGGCTATGTACCTTAGATTTTGGAGGTACATGGGAAGAGCATCTTCCATTGGTGGAGTTCGCATATAATAACAGCTTTCAGTCTAGTATTGGTATGGCTACTTTCGAAGCTCTTTATGGAAGGCTTTGTCGAGCACCTACATGTTGGTGGGAATCGACGGATAAGATCTTGCTTGGGCCGATATAGTTAGAGAGACTTAGTGGGGTACATGATGTATTCCATGTGTCACATTTGAGGAAGTGCCTACATGAGACCGCAGAGATGTGGTAGAGCCGAGCTTGCTTAGAGAAGGGGAGGTAGAGCGTTATGCGACTATTCGACGAGCTCCTACCCGCATCCTTGGGTCAGAGATTAGGAAGTTGAGAAACAGAGAGGTTCGACTAGTCAAAGTGCAAAGGGGAGAAGATGAGAGCAATGCTACTGGGGAGACAGAAGCGAAGATGCGTTCATTGTACCCATTCCTTTTTGAGGATATGTCTTTTAACTTCTCCTTTATCGTTTGTCTAGTGCTTATCTTTAGTATGTCCTCTCATTAGTACCTTTGACCTTTAGATAGGGTAAACCTATGGTTGAAACATGTGTTTGAGACATGTTATGTTTGATGGATGCGTGTGGATGCAAGTGGTTGCTAGTGGTTGCTCGTGGAGGCATATACACACACTTTAGGCACTAGATCGACTCAATCACTTCATATTGCATATTGCATAAAATTGTGTGTAGGTAGCTATATTAATGGATGTATAATGGTTGCGTTATCATATGGATGATGCATTTTGGTGTATGGTTGTGCACACATGTAGAAATAGTATGTGTCGATAGGGATCTTTCGCATACATACTGGATGCATGGCACTAACATGGTTTGCATTAAGGAGGTCAACTAAATAAGTGGACCGCCTAATTTTGCATTAGACAGGGAACATATACACACACTCTTTGCATATGTTCATACTGCATTAGAAACTCTAAGGACAATGGATGCCAGTGTTTGATGGTTTGAGTAGATGGTTGTTTGGTTGGTAGGATACGTTCTTCTTGACTTAGAGATTTCGGGGACGAAATCCTTTAAGTAGGGGAGAATGTAACACCCCGCATGTTGAATAACTTGCTACAATATAAATCAGGACAGAATTAAATTTTAATATCTGAATCAGGGGAAATGGGCTATGCCATTGCGTTCGTCTTGGAAAAATACGCGAAATAGAGTCCGAGTTTTCGAAAATCGGAGTCCGTATGACCCAGATATGGCCCGAAGAAGTTTCAGAAAATTAAAAAAAAAAACTGATTTAAAAACAGGAATTTCAAATTTCAGAAGTGGCGGGAAAATTCACGCCAGACCTAGGGGGTCGACCTGGGGGTCGACTGGGGAGTCGACCTGCCCACCAGGTCGACTGGGGAGTCGACCCTAGTGTCGACCTGGGGGTCGACCTCCCTTGTCGAGCCCAGGTGACCTGGGTGAATCAGTTTGGCTTTTGGGCTGTGTTTTGGTGGCTAGGACGTGATCTGACGGCTCTAATCTGATTTAGGTTTAATCTAAGGGCCTAAAACACCTAAATAATCTATAAATACACCCTAAGACAACCCTAATTCATACTAAAAATAGCTACAACACCGTTATGCCGTCAAAATGCAACTTGAAGGAGCCTCCATCAATCTAAAGAGGAAGATAGCTTCTCAAATCAATCTCTAATCAACTCTAGCAACTTAATCTTCTTCTTAGGAGTGCTAATCAACAAGTTGTGAGTTTTCTATAGCCTTAGTAACCAATTGTTGAAATGATTATGATAGGATATAATGAGGTTATGGCTATGAATGTGGATCAATGCAAGATTATGTTATCATATGCTATGTGTTTATGATGTTATGCAAGTCATGCAAGTTATGTGCTATATGTTCATGAAGTTATGCAAGTTATGCAAGTCATATGATACATGTTCATGATGTTATGCAAGTTATACAAGTCATATGCTATGTGATTATGATGTTATGCAAGTTATGCAAGTCATATGCTATGTGATCATGATGTTATGCAAGTTATGAAAGTCATATGCTATGTGATTATGATGTTATGCAAGTTATGCAAGTCATATGCTATGTGTTTGTGGTGTTATGCAAGTTATGCAAGTCATATGCTATGTGTTTATGATGTTATGCAAGATATGCAAGTCATATGAGAAACATTGATCCATTATGACACCATGATATGCAAGTTTAGTGTATGATTATATGCTAGTTCATACATGATATGTTATGCAAGTTTGGTGTTTGATTATATGCAAGTTCATTTATGACATGTTATGCAAGTTTGGTGTTTGATTATATGCAAGTTACATGTGCAAGTTTACACCTTAGTATGATATGCATACATATGCAAGTTAACCTCTTTGTGTGTCACACATACACATGCAAGTTTACCCCTTTGTATGACATGAATAACTTATGCAAGTTAACCTCTTTATGACATATGTGATTCATGCAAGTTTGGGTTGATTATTTATGCTAGTTGGGTTGATGCTATATGCATGTTGACACCTTTAAACCCATGTTGATGCTAATGTTATGCAAGTTGAACCCATTGTATTTGTGATGAATCTTCCCTTTTATGTCATGTAGCGAATTACGTGGGGAACGATGGGGTTAATATACATGTTAATGAAATGGTGTGAAGTTGGTATGATTATGCATACCATAAAGTGGATGGACATAATTGAGTCAGTTATATACATCGTTAAATTTGTAATTAATTAGGGATAATTAATACAAATTATAGGGGGGATTAATTAGGTGTAATTAATCGACTAAGACATGAGGTTGGACCCTTTTGTAGCATAAGACTGCCCGGAACCGACCGGCATATCCAGCGGCTACAAATGATTGGCCCAATGTGAGAGGTCATAGGCACAAACTAAATACATGACAAGTGTATAGACACAAGGTTAGACTCGGTTATAGCGTAAGGCTGCCCGGACCCAACCGACAAATCCAGTTGCCATAAAAGATAGTCTAATGTGAGAGGTCTTTACAACGGTTACGTTCTTAATCAATTAAGAAACACTTAACCAGATAAGCATATAGTGGGGCATGAAGGGTTAAGTGGGTGCCTTGGGTGGCATGTGGAGATTAAGTAAGTGCCTTGGGTGGCATGAGAAAATCTAGTGGTTGCCTTGGGTGGCAATAGAAAATACGATTAGAATACTTAACCAAAGTGGAACATGTAATTAAACATGATTAAAGGGTTAAGTGGGTGCCTTGGGTGGCATGAGGAAATCTAGTGGTTGCCTTGAGTGGCAAAAGAAGATATGATTAGAATACTTAACCAAAGTGGGACATGTAATTAAACATGATTAAAGGGTTAAGTGGGTGCCTTGGGTGGCATGTGGAAAAATCTAGTGGGTTACCTTGGGTGGCAATAGAGAATACGACTAGAATACTTAACCAAAGTGGAACATGTAACTAAACATGATTAAAGGGTTAAGTGGGTGCCTTGGGTGGCATATGGAAATTAAGTGGGTGCCTTGGGTGGCATGTAGAAATCTAGTGGGTGCCTTGAGTGGCAATTGAAATATGATTAGATGACTTAACCAAACCTTAACATGTAAGTGGGCATGATTATGAAAAAGGGGTTAAGTGGGATGCACTAGATAAAATGACAAGCTTAAGTAGTAGCTTGTGGGCGCCCATTTCAACCAGTAACCCATATGTATCTTATTGGGCTCGACCCATGACGAGGACGGGACACGCGTACTGGGCTTGATTATAAGAGGCCAAAACGGGGTAGCGGTGGCAACGCAAGTCCAACGGGTTTCATATGTGTGTGTGGACCCGGGCTGGTAGGTAAGACGTTGTTGCATCGTGTAGGTATAATCCATGCACCATTTGTTGTATCGGGTTGCCACTTTGGGGAGTGATACACCCCATTGTGGGGCCAGCACGGGTATCTACGTTAGGGAGCCGATCGAATGGGAGTAGTGGGTACACCTAGTGGAGATAGGGGCAGACGGCACCTATGTAGTCAGCTAGGGGTACACGAGACTACTAATAAAATTACTAAGTTGTGGGTACACCTAGTGGAGATAGGGGCAGACGACACCTATGTAGTCAGCTAGGGGTACACGAAACCAATATTAAAAATTACTAAGTACACTTAGTGGGATCAACCTTTAAGTAGGAATTACCCTTGGGTGGGTAGATCTGGTGTGGTGCAGTGTAGGAATTACCCTTGGGTGGGTAGATCTAGTGTGGTGCAGTGTAGTATTTATCCTTGGGTAGATAGGCGCGTCTTTACCGTTATCTTAGTTTATCCTAAGTCTAGTTGGCTACTTAGTGTAGTCACTTATCCCCAGTCGTACCGTACCAGGTTTATATCATACCCTAATTACTTTAATGATTGTATTGTTAAGGTTATAGGGCTCACTCGGACTTATGTCTGACCCCATTGTTTTTATCTTTTTCCCCAACCCTCAGGTTCTCAGGGTGGGCCTAGCACTAGTGGGCTTTGATCAGATTGCTTTATCTATTTTTTGGAGCTTGGACTCTTGAAGAAAAGCTTGGTTATCTTTTCTATTATGGCTATTAGTATGTAGTGGGATTATGTACTTATGTTTTAACGAGATGGATATTTTGTACTTGACTCTTGTTGGTTTTTGAGATGTAACCAAACATGTTTACCTTCTGCTGCAATGAAATGATGGTTCTTTAAAATTTCAAGTATTACTTATATCTGTCTTGTTGTAATTTTTCAGTTCTATATTCACTTAAATACTCCACCGAAGCTAAGGCATTCCATTAGTGAGTGACCTTGGCCGGTGTGGGGTGTTACATCGAAATTCCAAGGAGAAGGATGGTACTTCCCTTATTTTGCTGTAAAAACATATAATAATATATACATATAGTACTTCATTTCAAAATCCTCCTAAATCATACTTATATCAACTAACATAAGATCCACTTTTCAAATCATATTTCCAAACATCTCATCTCATTCTTATATAAATTCTGTTATATAAAATTTATCTCAATTCATTACCTTCCAAATCAATGGTTTCAGGATTCGCTATATTCATGTATATATTTCCATATGAGTTTCGGAAACTTCTATCCAATATCTAAAATCGCATATTCTCAAATTCTATTCTAATTTCAATATTTTAGGTATCTAATATCCTTTCAAACTCATATTTTTAAATATATTGGTTCCAACCCATTTTCCTTCCAATTTTCCATTTACTCCAATTATTCAATTCGTCACTTAATTCAAATTTTTATGCCCTCAAAATTTCAGAATTTCCCTTCTTGAACCAAATTTTCATTCAAATTTCAATTTGATCTCTTTATCAATTCAGATATTTAATATCCTTTGAACTTAGATTTTATGAATCAATTGGTAATAAACCAAAATCTCTTTCAATTTCCCCATTATCAAGTTCATCGCCTTCTTCAAATTTTTATACTCTCAAAATTTCAAAATTTTACATTCTTATATCAAATTCCCATTCACGCATTATTACTCCTCCATACTCACATTCTTCGACCGTAAATTAGCAAGCGAACAACACGCTAAGCATCGATCCCGAAGGTCGAAACTAACATAAGATCAACACCCAAGAAATTATTCAACTTAACTAATCTTCAGTCAGTTCTAATTTCCTTTAACTTCTTTTCTATTTTCTTATCAAATCATTATATACACAATTTTTGAATTCAAATTACGAATCCATTTCTCTTACGTTCTACCGTCCTTCGTTCTCAACGTGCGGCTGTTTATTCTTCGGTCCTTGCTATTCTGATTTATCCAAACTCGTTAGCATCTCACGATCTTTTAAAAATATTTTCAGTTATTTTATTTATTTATTTATTTATTTTTAATACTCTACTGCAGTTTTACTTTCACAGTGCACATACATGCACTGTGCACACATCCATCTCTGGCGAACCCGGCTCCACGACCGTTGCCATACATGTTTTCTTCCCTTCTCTTCATCAACACGCAACAGCACCATAAGTTCACCACCGAGCCCCCATTTTTTTTAATAAATATAACGCTCCACCGTCTAGAATTTCATGCGAAGATCCACGTCTCTCCTCAGTTTGCTACTCTCCATCCCAATGTCCATTTTCATTTAATATTCACAAGAAATCTCTGTTCCATTTAATCTTCCTTCTGTTGCATGCCTTCATGCATCTACGCAGGCGCAACTTGCCCAAGACACGACTTTACTTCTTGCTCCATACCCAGTATTCCACACAACGCTACCAGTCTGTCCATGCAACAAGCCTCATGTGCCCACATACTTATGAACCATGCACCAGACAGGCTCATTTGTTTTGACACTGCACCACATGTATTCATTCCTAAAAAGGGACATGCGTCTATACTTAATTACACCAGTCTTGCCAAAACTCAGCCCATCATTATGCCAAAATTTTGTAAGCACTGTATTCTAGCTTCCAGTTCCATTTTACTCATTTACCTCTTGATTTCATTACTTCCAGTAAAGGTAGCTATGCATCTAAACCCATGAAAAACTTTTCGTACTAATGCATACACTCAAGGGACATTAACTTGGCCATAAATCACCTACATCTGTTCATTTCGGTTTAGTATTTTTTTATTTAAGAAACTTAAGTAGTTAATCCTTTCTTTCTATGCTTTACAATCATTTCTCCACGCAAACCCCTCTCTGTGCCCATATGTCTTGTGAAAAACCATACATCATGCTACCTTTCATTTTATATACATATATCTCGCCAAGCTTGAAGCTTAGTTTCATGCATCCAATTTCCTAGTCTTTCTACACGTTCTGCAAACCATACCTGGGCTAAAGACTTAGCTACCATGCATTTATATAAAGCAACATTGCTTTCTTTATAAGTTTTTCTACTTTTACTTTATTTTAGGTCCAGCTCAGCCTAATTTTTCCAATGCACAGACTTCCTGTATCAACGTGTTTCATGATGCATTCATACCCTCAAATGGTGCATGCCAGCCATCTCCCATTCTCTCTCTTGTTTTTTTTATATACATGTCGTGAGTCCAAGCCCAAGAAGAAAAATATATCCTGTCTAAATTTCTCCCCAACGCAACTTGTCCTCATCACCTTGTTAATACCTGCAGCTTCCATATACATTGCACAAAAACAATCCTCCTTAGTAAAAAATTCTTCTTCATGGCCATCCTCTTTACTGCATGCACCCACGTTGATTTTCATATGCCACAAAACTTCTTCCTTCTGTTTACTATACCCGCCATCCCCATGCGTTCTTGTTCCCAAACACCTTCCCCATTTCTGAAGAAAAAAGAAACGCCCCTTCCAATGAATCCAACTTCTCACTAGCTTCTACCTCCCCACCGTCTTGCTAACAACTTCAGTCACCCCCAACGTGCTTCGCCACCCAGAAGAACCCAGCGCCAACCATCATTCGGCTTCCAACAACACTCGCTCCTTCACTATACCCGCTCTGGTACACCACAAGTCCATCGCCACCCACTCGTCGTGCTTTCTGAATAAACAAAACCACCACGCTTATTCTCCTCACCTTCCTGAGCACACCCGCACCACTGCTCCTTCCAGTTCGCTCGGGTCACTGTTATAAATGGAAACGGTTCCCATTTCATTCTTCATTTTTTTCCTCCCTTATACATATCCATTCATGCACGCAACTCCACGTGTCGTGCTACTATACTTCTTCTATGCTCAAACAAACCCCTCTTCATTTAAATTCCCATCGGAATTCCTATTACCTATCAATTTCAGTTGTCTTTGAATTCTTAAATACACGATCAGATAAATTGATCCATTGATTCTAATTATACCATTCGTTGATGGATTCAAATCCCAAATCTAAAGAGACCTTACCAAAGATTAGCTCTCACAAACCGGGATTCGAAGACTTCCGAAGACAGGTAATTCTGAAGAAATTTTAAATCTCAAGATAAACTTTTTTTTTCCACAGTATTAATTTTCAAAATTATTTTTCTTTCAAAATTTAACTTCAAATATTTAGACCTTCAAAAATTTATTTTCAAAATCCGTTTTTCTAGTGTCGATTCTTGTCAATTTAAACCCGACAAGCTGTGCTTTGAATAAACCAAAGCTCTGATACCACTTGTAACATCCCGCCTTTTTGACCGCTTCAAATTGGTGATTAAACCCACTTAAAACGCTTAAAACGACGGACCGTTATTAGCTTATAGGGTTTAAAAGATAGAATCAACACATAGAAAATACAGAATAAATAAATGACACAGTATTGAACAACAGAATAAATCTTTTATTTATAAATCAGAGGTTTGAGTACAATACATTTAAATACAGCAGAATTTAAAAGAAACAATTTAATACCAGAAAAAATCTTTACTGGTCTAAATCTTCAGAGTGCGCGTCTTTGGTATCCCCGACTTCGACAATCTTCAAATCCCAAGTTGAAATCTCTAAATCTGTAATGCTCAGGGTCTGATTCAAGCGTCCCATGCAAAACATAAAAACACTCGAGTCAGGATTAATCATAGTTCAAGTAAAACAATTTCAATACGAACTAAAATAAAATAGCTAATCCGAACTTTAATTTGTTAAATATCGAAATTCAAGCCACCCATTATTTAAGCTAAGTTAGATACTGCATATATGAAGCATAAGTAGTTATTGACCGAATCTAAGTTACATGTTCAAGAACAAAATAAAAGGGACTGCATAGTTTTTAAGTCACAATAATAGTTACTGAGAACCCAAAGTTAAATATCCTCTAAGTCATAACTTTAACCCCCTTTTAATAATAGTTATATAAATTTAGATATACACAAGAAGACCAAGATGTAAACCTGAAACCCCCTGCATGATAAAGTACAAAATAAAATGGTACTACTCATGTAGCAAATGGTTCAATTAACTGGGAACATAAACCAGTTTTCAATTTTCTATGTTGACTTTCAAAACACATTAGACAACCATCTAAGCAACTGAGAATTAAAGATACGCAATAACACATGGCCAACAATAAGAAAACACGCACAAAGGAGCAGCCGTGAATTTTAATTGGAACTCATTTAATTACGCAAATAAATAAATATGGCAAAACAAATAGGAATAAACGTATACTCTCATGCTTCTCTCTCTCTTTTTCGAAACTGGACCTAAATTTTCAAGGCATCAAATGGCAGTGGTGTTTTTCAAATGAAAATAGGGTCAGGTGTCTTCAAACAATAGGAAACTCATGGCATTTTTGTGAAAAAAATGTACTTCTAATTTTTATCAAAAATTTGAAATTGTAAATGTCTTAATAGCGGCATATTATATATGTATACATATAGTATATGTATATACACACATTTGATTCAAGGATTTAAGTGCATGATCATGCCCACAACAAACAGCGAGTGGGTGGTACAGCGATATCATGGCAGATAAGATCACCTGAGCATTGATGTATCAGGCAGCACGAGGCAGCCAAAACGAATACGTGTAGGTAAAGTAGGGTAATAATAGACACAGACCACACATAACCGAAACCATGTATCTAGTGAAACATTACCATTACAAGGGCAAGTGACTTGATGTCGCAGACACAACTACTACTGCTGAGGACAAATGTTTCTTACTTTGGGTACAGGTGGGACAGCAAGGAGAAAACCCAATATAGTCGAGGCGGTGCAACTTTGGGAGTACACGTATGTTGTACATCCACATATACATACACCGCAGTACATATATATATATATGTACGTAACAGCCGCCACATGTACACTCACAAGGCACAACACGACCGAATTCAAATCAAGGGTGAAACAGGGTCGATCTACCTCGGTACAAACTTAAGTATAAACGTATGCAGTTATATATATATATATATATATATATATATATATATTGTGTGTCACTTAACAGAAATATCAGTATATTTAATATTATGAACTATATAGTTTTATAAAAGGTTTATGGCCCAGGAGATTTATGGTTCTCTTTTCTAACACAATACATAGTCTACTTTAGTTTAATGGAAAAGAAGTGTATAAGCTTATGTGTACATAACTATCAAGTCAAAGGTGCATGGAATATGACAGCATGGAAAAATATAGCAACCAGATGGAAAACAAGTGAACAAAATCTACATGTATAAGCATAGATTGGAATTTTTGAAACTATTTGTTGTCACAGCAGCATGAGTTCTGTCTCTTATTCTCAACAATAACAAAAACAAACTATTATTCCATTTCTCATATGTGATCCTAACCACTTATCAACTGTAATGTTCTTTTTATGTAAATAAAGTTTAGGTTAACACCAATAATATTTTAATACTAGTAGAAAATTTGAAGTATATCTTAACAGATCATTCACTTTAGCTTATGCCTGAGCCGTAGTCGTAGATATAAACTACATGGTATGGACAGCAAGTGCTACAGCAAGCCCTTATGCAAAATAAAAGAGACTCGAAACATGCGGATAGTGGAAATTTCATGAAAATCAATACAAGCTTGTATGATGTATACACAAGAGTAAAATATTTTACAGAAAGTCATAGGGAACCCAAGACAGCGAGGACAACGAACATCCGAAATGGCAAAGGTGGTAAATGGCAACAATCCTACAAAATAACAGGGATACATGAGCGAATTCAAACAGGGAGATTAAACGGTCAGGCCTTAACTATTTTATTTAGTTTTAACTAAAATTAAATTACTTGAAACCAAAATCCATCGTGAGCTAACAATCACCTTAGGATAGCGGCTTAGGGAAAGCGAATACGTGGAGTGACAGTGAACTTCCCAGCGGCGGCGGCGGTGAAACGCGAGGCGGCTACAGTCCCAGGCACTCAAAGATTTGGCTCAACTGGTGGAGCAAGCTTCAATTTTTATGAAAAAGGAGACACTCTTGTGACGATAGGAAGAGGTTAGCGATTTTAATGATTCAGTGGTGATCGATGCTAGCGTCAGTGGTAGGAGCAGAAGGCGGAGTGGCTGGTTTTGGTGGAGGCAAAACTGATTTGGTGACAGAAAGAACGATGGAGGATTTTAGTGGCAATTGATTTTCGATTTAGGGATTTTTTCCCCTTTTTTGTTGAACCTACTAATAGAAAGGAGAAAAAGAATGGATTTTTGCTGAATAGAACTGGGGAAACGAGGGCTTCAATTTATAAAGAAAGAACCGTGGGAGACAAGGCAGGAACAGTAGCTCACGTAATTTAACTAAGGAGGGTAATATATGGGGAGGCAACGTATGGGAAAGGGATTTATTAATGGTATGTGATAACACAGTTAAATTTTACCGTGAATAACCATGTTCCGCTCTAATTTCGAGCCGCAAACACGATCTCCAAACACGACAAACCTTACACTTACCGTTTTGTTTCAATGTTCTTAACACAATAAAATTGATCTGGTCGAATTCTGAATTTTGTAACACCCCACGCCCGCTATGGTCACTCTCTAAGGGAATGCCATAACATCGGTGGAATATTTTAGTGAATATAGAACAGAAAAATTACAACAAGACCAATATAAATAGTACTTGAAATTTAAAAACATCATCTCATAACAGCGGAAATAAACATGTCTGGTTACATCATAAAACCACAATAGAAGTCAAGTACAATATCCATCAAAATGAGAAGTACATAATCCCACTCTCTCATACAATAGCCAAGACAAAAGAAAAGATAACTGAGTAACTGGAGCTTTACATCTATCCAAGCTCCTAAAGACTGGAACAGCAATCCGATCAAGCTCCACTACTGCTAGGATCCACCGTAGGACCTGAGGGTTGGGAAAAAGATAAAAACAACGGGGTCAAACATAAGTCTGAGCGAGTCCTATAACTTTAACAATACAATCATTAAAGTAACTAGAGAAGACATAAACTTGACCTACGGTAATGTCTGGGGATGAATGGCTACACTAAGCAGCTTGGTATACTTAGGATAAACTAAGATAACTGTAAAGACGCATCTACCCACCCAAGGATAATTACTACACTGCACCACACCAGTCATTCCCACTCAAAGATTGATCCCACCCAAGGACTTAAAGAAAGACATCACTAGTAGTTTCATGTACCCCTAGCTGACCACATAGGTGCCGTCTGCCCCTATCTCCACTAGGTGTACCCCACTACTCCCCAAGCGATCGGCTCCCTACCGTAGATACCCGTACTGGTCGTGTATCACTCCCCTAAAGTGGCCACCTGATAATATCAACGGTGCACGGCTTTATATCTACACGATGCAACAACGGCTTATCTACCAGCCCGGGCCCACACACGCATATGAAACCCGTTGGACTTGCGTTGCCACCGCTAACCCGTTTTGGCCTCTTATAATCAAGCCCAATATGCGTGTCCCGTCACTCGACATGGGTCGAGCCCACAAAGATACGTTTGGGATATTGTTTGAAATGGACCCCCACAAGCTACCCACCTAAGCTTGTCACTTATCTAGTGAATCCCACTTAACCCTTTAATCATGTTTAATTACATGTTTCACTTGGTTAAGTATTCTAATCGTATTTTTCTATTGTCACCCAAGGCAACCCACTAGATTCCACATGCCACCCAAGGCAACCACTAAATTTCCACATGCCACCCAAGGCACCCACTTAACCCCTCATGTCCCACTACATGCTAATATGGTTAAGTGTTTCTTAATTAATTAAGACCGTGATCTCTCATAAAGACCTCCCACATTAGACTGGCTGTTATGACCGCCTGGTTAAGCCGGTAGAGTCCGGGCAGTCTTACGTCATAACAGAGTCTAACCTCGTGTCTTTACTTTAATCACGTATTTAATTTATGGCTAAGACCTCTCACATTGGGCTGACATATGTAGCAACTGGTTAAGCCGGTCGGGTCCGGGCAGTTTTACACTACAAATGAGTCCAACCTCGTGTCTTAGTCGATTAATTACACCTAATTAATCACCCCCATATTAATTATCCCTAATTAATATCAAGTTTTCATAACATGGGTAGACCTAACTCAATAGGTAAATTCCCATGGGGTAGACCTAACTCAATAGGTAAATTCCCACTTATGTTAATTTATTTTTATGGTATGCTTAATCATACCCAATCATACTTTTATTAACATACTCATTACCCCATCGTTTCCCACGTAAATCGTTCTCATTTCACGACATAATAAAGGGAAAGATCCATCACAAATATCATGGGTTTAGCATATAACTTTGTCATGGGTTAAGTGGATATCAACTTGCATATATGAGCATATATTAACCCAACTACATTTAACCCAAATTTGCATATTATCATACACATATCTTGCATAACATGTTGAACTTGCATATAAGCATTCTCATAACTTGCATAACATGTTAAACATGCATTTAAGCATACACATAACTTGCATAAGCATTCACATACTTGCATAAGCATTCACATACTTGCATAAGCATGCATAACTTGCATATCTTGTTAAACTTGCATTTAAGCATATACATATCTTGCATAAGCATTCACATACTTGCATAAGCATTCATAACTTGCAAATCATGTTAAACTTGCATTTAAGCATATACATAACTTGCATATGAACTTGCATAATCACCTACACATAACATCATACACATAACTTGCATGTGAACTTGCATAACTCACTTTGTTAAACATGCATAAATCCACTTATTAAATATGCATAAACCCACTTGTTAAACATGCATAAGCCCACTTGTTAAACATGCATAAACCAACTTGTTAAGCATGCATAAACCAACTTATCAAACATGCATAAACCCACTTATTAAACATGCATAAACCAACTTATCAAACATGCATAAACCCTCTTATTAATTATGCATAAACATAGGAAAACATAGAGTAGCATATCATTATAAATGATTCAAACTCACTAATCCGCATTTAAGACCATAAGTCTCATTACACCCAATCTACTTACTTTAACAATTGATGTTAAAGTGATAGAAACTCACCAAAACCAAGATTAGCAAACTTATGAAGTAGAACTAGTTGCTAAATATGAAGAAGATGATGAATTAGAGGTTGATTAGAGAGTGATTAGCTTGCAACTTCCTTCATAAACTAGTGGAGGCTCTCTCTCAAGTTTGATTTTGGCGGCATGAGGCCATCATTCCTATTTTTAGTATGGATTAGGGTAGGTTTAGGGTGTATTTATAGATTAGGTGAGTGTTTTAGGCCCTTAGATTAACCCTAGATTAGATTAGGTCCGTTAGATTTAGGAAATCTCTAGAACCCAGCCCAGTCCTAGCCAGAAAACCAAATCTGGTGCACCCAACCTTCTGGCTCGACACGCCGTGTCGACAGGCAAGTCGAAAGGCAAGTCGACTCCCCCTGTCGACAGCCCTGTCGACATGGTCAGGGCGGGAATTTTCCCGCCTGGCCCCGCTGGTTCTATTTTGAAATCTAAATTTAAATAATTAAATCTGTTTTTAGCTTTAAATTTTCTGCAAACTTCTTTGGGCCATAACCGGGCCATACGGACTCCGATTCTCGAAAACTCGGACTCTATTTCGCGTATTTTTCCGAGACGAACGCAATGACGCAGCCCGTTTCCCCCAATTCTCACGTCTGAGAGTATTTATTCTGTAATTAGTGAATTTTAGTATTAACTAAAATTCGGGGTGTTACATTCTCCCCTCCTTAAAGGATTTCGTCCCCGAAATCTTTAAGCTAAGGAGAATGCATATCCTATCATCCAAACAACCATCTACTCAATCCATCAAACAAGGGCATCCATTGTCCTTAAAACAATTTCTAATGATGTATGAGCATATGCAAAAAGTGTGTGTATATGTTCCCTATCTAATGTATGAACATATGCAAACCATGATAGTGCCATGCATCCATTATGTATGCGAGAGAACCCTATCGACACATACAATATCTACATGAGTGCACAATCATTCACCAAAATGCATCATCCATATGATAACACAATCATCATACATCCATAAATATAGCTTCCTACACACAATTTTATGCAATATGCAATATGAAGTAACTGAGCCGATCTAGTGCCTAGAGTGTGTGTATATGCATCCACGAGCAACCACTAGCAAACACTTGCATCCACTTGCATCCATCAACCATAACATGTCTCAAACACATGTTTCAACCATAGGTTTACCCTATCTAAAGGTCAAACAGTACTAACGAGAGAACATACTAAAGATAAAATAAGTACTAGACAAGCGATAAAGGAGAAGTTAAAGACATACCCTCAAAAAGAAATGGGTACAATGAACGCATCTTCGCTTCCGTCTCCCAAGTTGCGTTGCTCTCATCTTCTCCCCATTGCACTTTGACTAGCTAAACCTCTCGATTCCTCAATTTCCTAGTCTCTGACCCAAGGATGCGAGTAGGAGCTCGTCGAATAGTCGCATCACGCTCTACTTCTACTTCTTTAAGCAAGCTCGGCTCTACTACCTCTGCGGTCTCATGTAAGCACTTCCTCAAATGTGATACATGGAATACATCATGTACACCACTAAGTCTGTCGGGCAACTCCACTCTATATGCCATCCGTCCAATTCTTTCCTTAATAGGAAATGGCCCAACGAACCTTGGTGCTAACTTCCCAACAGATCCAAAGCGAACTACATTTCGCAATGGAGACACTTTGACAAAGACCATGTCCCCAACTTCAAACTCAAGATCCGTCCTCCTCTTGTCCGCATAAGATTTTTGCCTATCCTGCGCTGCTTTCATCCTTCTTCGGATCAAGTCAATCTTCTCAGAAGTCTCCCTAATCATATCAGGCCCAAGCAAGATCTTATCTGTAGATTCCCACCAACATGTAGGTGATCGACAAGGCCATCCATAGAGAGCTTCGAAAGGAGCCATACCAATACTGGACTGAAAGCTGTTATTATATGCGAACTCCACCAATGGAAGATGTTCTTCCCATGTACCTCCAAAATCTAAGATACAAAGTCTCAAAAGGTCTTCTAGAACACGATTCACCCTCTCAGTCTGGCCGTCCGTCTGAGGATGATATGCGGTGCTCAGACACAATTGAGTCCCCACTGCTTCTTGCAAACTTCTCCAGAACTCGCTAGTGAAGATAGGATCTCGATCACTCACTATGCTAGAGGGTACCCCATGCAATCGAACTATCTCTCGAAGATATACTGAAGCTAGCCATGGAGCGGTCCTCCTGCTCTTCACAGGAATGAAATGGGCGCTCTTAGTAAGTCTGTCTACCACCACCCAAATTCCTGTATTACCCTTTCTCGATCTGGGTAACCCGTCAATAAAATCCATCGAGACGCTATCCCACTTCCATTGCGGAACTTCCAATGGGTGAAGCAACCCACCTGGTTTCTTTTGCTCCGCCTTCACTTGTTGGCACACCAAGCATCGAGCAACATACTCGGCCACATCTTTCTTCATACCGGCCCAGAAGAAAACCCTCTTCATGTCTTGGTACATCTTGTCCCCACCGGGATGAATGGTCATCCTAGAACGGTGTGCATCATCAAGAATAACCTTCCTCAAACCCTCGTCTTGCGGTACACAAAGTCTACCATCTCTACGCAAGCACCCCCTATCGTCTAGGGTATACCTACTCAAATAGCTGGACGACTCCCCCCTTATGAGCTTCTCCACCAACTCAACCAACTGTGGGTCGTCTCTCTGTGCTTCTCCAATCCGCCCCAAAAGAGTAGGTCTAACTTCCAAGGAAGCTAGCAAACCGGGTACATAATCAACGGAAGGTCTGAAGTCAAACATCGAGATAAATTCCAAGCTTCGTTGTTCCACGAACAATGGACTCAAGGACAACCTCTTCCTGCTCAAGGCGTCCGCCACCACGTTACCCTTGCCAGGGGTATATGCTATCTCGAAATCATAGGATGCTAAGAATTCCATCCACCTTTGCTGTCTCAGATTCAAATCCTTCTGAGAAAACAAGTACTTCAATGATTTGTGGTCAGTGAACAATTCGAATCTCTCACCAAGAAGATAATGGCGCCAAATCTTAAGCGCAAAAACAATAGCGGCCAACTCTAAATCATGGGTAGGGTAATTTTTCTCATGTGCCCTCAACTGCCTTCCACCATAGGCTATTACCCTTCCCTCTTGCATTAAGACTGCGCCAAGTCCTGTCCCACAAGCATCGGTATAGACAACAAACGGCTTGCTCCCATCTGGTAGTACTAAAACTGGAGCAGTGGTTAAAGCTCTCTTTAACCGTCGGAACGCATCATCACAATCTACGTCCCATGTGAAAACAAGATTCTTCTTCGTCAAGCGGGTTAATGGGGCTGATATCTTTGCGAAGTCTTTGATAAACTTCCTATAATAACCCGCCAACCCCAAGAAACTTCATACTTCGGTAGCATTCTTCGGAACCTTCCAATCCTGTATTGACACTACCTTTGCGGGATCCACAGCTATCCCTTCCATGGAGACCACGTGCCCCAAGAACCGCACCTCCTTCCTCCAGAAGTGACATTTAGAGAATTTAGCCTTAAGGCTATGTGCTCGAAGAGTCTTTAATGCCTCCCCAAGATGTAGGGCATGCTCTTCTTCACTCTTAGAAAATACTAAGATATCATCCACAAAGACCACCACGAATTTATTCAGGAACTCCCTGAACACCCTACTCATCAAATCAACAAAGTATGCAGGGGCGTTTGTCAACCCAAATGGCATCACCAGCCACTCATAGAAACCATCCGGGGTTCTAAAGGCAGTCTTGTCTATGCTATCCTCAGCCACCCTCAACTGATGAAACCCCGTGGCTAAGTCCAACTGAGAAAATACTGAAGCGCCAACCAACTGATCGAAAAGATCATCAATCCTCGGCAATGGGTGTCTATTCTTCTTTGTGAGCTTGTTGAGTTCTCTATAGTCTAGACAAAGTCTGAGGGACCCATCCGCCTTTGTAGCAAATACTACTGGAGCACCCCACTCCGATATACTTCGTCTTACGAACCCCTTCTCAAGAAACTCCCCTACTTGCTTATGGAGTTCCCTCCTCTCACGAGGAGCCATGTGGCGCACTGGTAAAGATACAGGTTTAGCATTATCCACCAGATATATTCGGAAGTCAATCTCCCGCTTCGGAGGTAAGCCCTTCACCTCCTCAAACACATCCGGATATTCCCGGACCACTCTAACAGATTGCAAACTCTCGACCGAAGCGTCAAGCGATTCAAGATAACTTAGCATAACAGAGTCCATGGGATTACAAGAAATCTCGAGAGTGTTACCCAAGCGGGTCATGAGCCTAACAACTCTCCTTTCGCAATCAAGAACGGCACCATTACTGGATAACCAGTCCATGCCCAAAATCAACCCATAGCCCGTGAAGCCCAACACAAAAGCATCACATCTAAACTCAATGCTAAGTATAGAAATCTTCAAACCCAAACATATCATGGACAAATAAGTGGTGCCCCCAATTGGGTTTGAAACAACCAAGGGATCATCTACCAGACTGGTGTCTAAGTGCAGTGACTCAACTAATGATGATGAGAAAAACGAATGCGATGCGCCTGAATCAAACAATGTACGAACAGGATGATCAAATAGAAAAACCAGACTTTCAACGGAGATAGTTCTACCTCTCTCCTGAATCGGTGGAACCGCGAGAGCCTGTATTTGCCCCCTAACCTGACCCGGTGCCATAAGAGCTTGCACCTGTCCTCCTGAGGTAGACCCCGTCCTTTGCCCTTTCTTAGGACAGTCTTTCACTAGATGCCCTGCTTCACCACAGTGGAAGCAGCCAGTCTTCTTCTTCTTGCGACAATCCTTTCTTAGGTGGCCAGGTGTCCCACAATTGAAACACTTCTTCTTCTTGCCCTTGCCACCGTTGCCTTTCCCACCTTTGTTTTGTTGTTGTTGCTGAGGTCTCTTTTGATCTCCCTTCTTCTCGGGTGCCTTATTAGCATTGGGACCCTTCTCTTCTACAGGCATGAGTGCCATGTCAACTAGCTTCTCAAAGGTGGCCCCCATAGGGATATGAGTCATAGCCAACCCATGCATCGGTTCATTCAAGCCTTTGACGAACCTCAAAGCCTTCTTCTCCGGTGTATTCACCATATCTAGGCCAAACCTTGCCAATTGATTAAACTTGTTGACATATTCCTTCACTGAGAGATTTCCTTGCTTTAGAGTCAAGAATCTTTCCATATACAAGTTTTCCTCCGCCCTTGAGAGAAACTTTGCCACAAATCTTTGCCTAAAATCCGCCCAAGAGTCAACGGGGCGTTCTCCATTAGTGACCTCCCACTAGAATGAGGCCTCTCCTTTCATTAACCAAGCAGCTAACTTGACTTTCTTTCCTTCTTCCATCTCAAAGATATCTATCAACTCTTCCACCTCCTTAAGCCAATCTCTAGCCTCCACAAAAGTTTCCGATCCTTGAAAAGGTTTCCCTCCCATAGCTTTAAATTCCTTGCAAGTCTTAGCAAAAGTATCCGTGCGAGGAGGAGGGGGAGGAGGAAGATCGGGTGCTACGGGTGGTGGAGGAATATTTGCTGGACCCGCAGTGGTGGCCCTAGCCTCCATCAATCTCCTATACCATACTGGTACCGTCACACCCTCCGGAAAGTTAAGATCCTCAGCCATGCTGAAACGAAAAAGGAAAGATTCAAAACGGAGAATTCGAAGGATATAGATATGGCTATTGGGGATTATGCTTTTCTTTCAAAAACTTTTCTCTTTAAAGACATGTTTTTGAAAATATCTCTTCCAAAAATGTTTTTATAAAAATAGTTTTCTAAAAATTTTATCTGTTCCGGTAACCTTTGCTCTGATACCACGTGTAACACCCCACGCCCGCTATGGTCACTCTCTAAGGGAATGCCATAACATCGGTGGAATATTTTAGTGAATATAGAACAGAAAAATTACAACAAGACAGATATAAATAGTACTTGAAATTTAAAAACATCATCTCATAACAGCGGAAATAAACATGTCTGGTTACATCATAAAACCACAATAGAAGTCAAGTACAATATCCATCAAAATGAGAAGTACATAATCCCACTCTCTCATACAATAGCCAAGACAAAAGAAAAGATAACTGAGTAACTGGAGCTTTACATCTATCCAAGCTCCTAAAGACTGGAACAGCAATCCGATCAAGCTCCACTACTGCTAGGATCCACCGTAGGACCTGAGGGTTGGGAAAAAGATAAAAACAACGGGGTCAGACATAAGTCTGAGCGAGTCCTATAACTTTAACAATACAATCATTAAAGTAACCAGAGAAGACATAAACTTGACCTACGGTAATGTCTGGGGATGAATGGCTACACTAAGCAGCTTGGTATACTTAGGATAAACTAAGATAACTGTAAAGACGCATCTACCCACCCAAGGATAATTACTACACTGCACCACACCAGTCATTCCCACTCAAAGATTGATCCCACCCAAGGACTTAAAGAAAGACATCACTAGTAGTTTCATGTACCCCTAGCTGACCACATAGGTGCCGTCTACCCCTATCTCCACTAGGTGTACCCCACTACTCCCCAAGCGATCGGCTCCCTACCGTAGATACCCGTACTGGTCCCACAGTGGGGTGTATCACTCCCCTAAATTGGCCACCTGATAATATCAACGGTGCACGACTTTATATCTACACGATGCAACAACGGCTTATCTACCAGCCCGGGCCCACACACGCATATGAAACCCGTTGGACTTGCGTTGCCACCGCTAACCCGTTTTGGCCTCTTATAATCAAGCCCAATATGCGTGTCCCGTCACTCGACATGGGTCGAGCCCACAAAGATACGTTTGGGATATTGGTTGAAATGGGCCCCCACAAGCTACCCACCTAAGCTTGTCACTTATCTAGTGAATCCCACTTAACCCTTTAATCATGTTTAATTACATGTTTCACTTGGTTAAGTATTCTAATCGTATTTTTCTATTGCCACCCAAGGCAACCCACTAGATTCCACATGCCACCCAAGGCAACCACTAAATTTCCACATGCCACCCAAGGCACCCACTTAACCCCTCATGTCCCACTACATGCTAATATGGTTAAGTGTTTCTTAATTAATTAAGACCGTGATCTCTCATAAAGACCTCCCACATTAGACTGGCTGTTATGACCGCCTGGTTAAGCCGGTAGAGTCCGGGCAGTCTTACGTCATAACAGAGTCTAACCTCGTGTCTTTACTTTAATCACGTATTTAATTTATGGCTAAGACCTCTCACATTGGGCTGACATATGTAGCAACTGGTTAAGCCAGTCGGGTCCGGGCAGTTTTACACTACAAATGAGTCCAACCTCGTGTCTTAGTCGATTAATTACACCTAATTAATCACCCCCATATTAATTATCCCTAATTAATATCAAGTTTTCATAACATGGGTAGACCTAACTCAATAGGTAAATTCCCATGGGGTAGACCTAACTCAATAGGTAAATTCCCACTTATGTTAATTTATTTTTATGGTATGCTTAATCATACCCAATCATACTTTTATTAACATACTCATTACCCCATCGTTCCCACGTAAATCGTTCTCATTTCACGACATAATAAAGGGAGAGATCCATCATAAATATCATGGGTTTAGCATATAACTTTGTCATGGGTTAAGAGGATGTCAACTTGCATATATGAGCATATATTAACCCAACTACATTTAACCCAAACTTGCATATTATCATACACATATCTTGCATAACATGTTGAACTTGCATATAAGCATTCTCATAACTTGCATAACATGTTAAACATGCATTTAAGCATACACATAACTTGCATAAGCATTCACATACTTGCATAAGCATTCACATACTTGCATAAGCATTCACATACTTGCATAAGCATGCATAACTTGCATATCATGTTAAACTTGCATTTAAGCATATACATATCTTGCATAAGCATTCACATACTTGCATAAGCATTCATAACTTACAAATCATGTCAAACTTGCATTTAAGCATATACATAACTTGCATAATCACCTACACATAACATCATACACATAACTTGCATGTGAACTTGCATAACTCACTTTGTTAAACATGCATAAATCCACTTATTAAATATGCATAAACCCACTTGTTAAACATGCATAAGCCCACTTGTTAAACATGCATAAACCAACTTGTTAAGCATGCATAAACCAACTTATCAAACATGCATAAACCCACTTATTAAACATGCATAAACCAACTTATCAAACATGCATAAACCCTCTTATTAATTATGCATAAACATAGGAAAACATAGAGTAGCATATCATTATAAATGATTCAAACTCACTAATCCGCATTTAAGACCATAAGTCTCATTACACCCAATCTACTTACTTTAACAATTGATGTTAAAGTGATAGAAACTCACCAAAACCAAGATTAGCAAACTTATGAAGTAGAACTAGTTGCTAAATATGAAGAAAATGATGAATTAGAGGTTGATTAGAGAGTGATTAGCTTGCAACTTCCATCATAAACTAGTGGAGGCTCTCTCTCAAGTTTGATTTTGGCGGCATGAGGCCATCATTCCTATTTTTAGTATGGATTAGGGTAGGTTTAGGGTGTATTTATAGATTAGGTGAGTGTTTTAGGCCCTTAGATTAACCCTAGATTAGATTAGGTCCGTTAGATTTAGGAAATCTCTAGAACCCAGCCCAGCCCTAGCCAGAAAACCAAATCTGGTGCACCCAACCTTCTGGCTCGACACGCCGTGTCGACAGGCAAGTCGACAGGCAAGTCGACTCCCCCTGTCGACAGCCCTGTCGACAGCCCTGTCGACATGGTCAGGGCGGGAATTTTCCCGCCTGGCCCCGCTGGTTCTATTTTGAAATCTAAATTTAAATAATTAAATCTGTTTTTAGCTTTAAATTTTCTGCAAACTTCTTTGGGCCATAACCGGGCCATAGGGACTCCGATTCTCGAAAACTCGGACTCTATTTCGCGTATTTTTCCGAGACGAACGCAATGACGCAGCCCGTTTCCCCCAATTCTCACGTCTGAGAGTATTTATTCTGTAATTAGTGAATTTTAGTATTAACTAAAATTCGAGGTGTTACAACTTTGTTTGCATATGACGTTATTTTATTTTTTATTTTAGTTATTGGTTCACCGATTTTATTCTGTTTGTTCATAAAACAATATCGTTAAATTCCCAATTTGAAATGTCACATTAAATTCCCCCTATCTACACAAATCAAAGCCTATTAACAAATAAAATCCTCCAATTTATTTAATGTTAATTAACGTCTATTTTTAAATCCAATCGTTTATATTTTTTTCCATTCGAATCAATATCTAACCAATTTTCAATTTAAATATTCAACATTAATATTTGATTTCCAACCAACCATTCTGAATTAAATATTTCGTTTAATTCATACACAAGACCAATATAATTTACTTTTATCCAAAATATCAACATAAATTGATTATTAAAAGTAAATTCTTTAATTAATCGTATATTCCAATCGTCGAAATTTCTGGGTCTTTATACCCAATATGTACTTCTTTACATATTCTAAAACTATAACTTTTATGATTAAAACTCGAAAACACAAAAAACCATCTTTAAAAAGCTTTTATAATTTGAAGTTCTTAAAAGTTAACGATAGGGTTAGACTCAAAGTGGGTTTCTAATCTTAACTAGGCTTTCCTAGACACTCCCACCAAGGTCAATTCTCTCAACTATATATATTCCTAATCCATTTTTTATAACCTTTCCCAATTTATAAGGTTTTACCGCGAAACCCACTAACCCAAAATACTAACCATATGGGATTCACCTTCCTTCCATACAAAGTACATTGTACACTTTCCACCCAAATTACCAAAGGGTGTAACAACAAGGAATTTCACTCGATCCGAATCAGTCGCTAAACCGACACAGACCATTCGAAACTCCTGATTGTTTTGTGAACACGACAAAATAGAACGCAAGTGGAAGAACATTTCATGGTATATTACAACAATCCTACCAGAATACAAGAATATACAGAGTATGAATAAATAAATATTACACAGAAAATATCAGAGATTACAAAACATTATATAGCAGCGGAAAATAATACAATACACAACTAGAAGAGATATACGGATACAAAGCTTTCTGGATATCGTTCCAGCTGTAAAGCAAGATCCTGTGAATATAAATCTGCAAAACCAAAACTACTAGCTGCCCGTGTCGAAAATAAAGGCACCCAGAGTTTAGGTTAAAACAATAAACTCCAGGTCAGTCATGGGACTGGTGTGAGAACTAAAACAGTTATTAATCTTTATTTTTAAAGTTAGGCAAATCAAGGGATCACGGCGAATAACACGGAACGGGTTTCCTCCCAAGAACACCAGTGCATAAAACAAACAGCGCAATGCTAAATAAAGAAAAATAAAGCTATTATAAGACCCAGGTCCCATCACACAATGCAACGCAAGCCGAAGGATAGGGTTTTTACCTTATAATAGCCAAGAATGCATGGTACGTGAAATTTCATGTTTTATTATTACTATAAGTGTATATTGTCAAAACAATTTCGAGTCATAAGTATCAATCATAGACGGCATGAGTGCCCCATCCCACTATGTCGCCATACTACGCTCTACAAATAAAACCGCAAAATCACGTATTGGAAGCTGGAATTCCATCTGTGAACCGAGGCAAAAGATAGTCCTCTACCGATTCGAGACACTCTAGTACGCCCCTCAGGAACAGCCGCAACTGCCTCTTGGATCGTCAGGGCCGGTCCACCGATGCGGATTATAATGCCTGAACACTATGTTTCCCCACCCTACGGGGTGTAAGTTTGGTCCGTCTGCCGACCAGAATGCATCGGCCGAAACCGATATAACCGAGGCGCCTCGCAACAGCAACAACCACTTAAGTCAAACTCGTCAGGGCGTGCAAAACCACTGACGCCACTTCTAACTAGAAAGAAACGCATGTCCCCCCAGAGGTCTTTCTCCCGTTTCTGGTTCACAACCGGGGTGTGAGGCTCGCGAATCAACGTTACACAAAGCTATGCCACACAGGTCATGCTTTGATCATCCACCACAAGACTCTGCTTTTCAACAGAAGTCTTCATCATTTGCATCTTAGCATGCCACACAGGCAAACTACTCTACGCAACCGATATCAGTCACACAGAATGAAATCCGTTGTCAGACACACAGTCCATTTACAAGTCCGTTCTTGGTCTGAACGAAACCGGAGGCACCTAGTACCCCGCATATCCATCGATCTCCAAATCCGTCTGGACGATCACCAACTGTTTCCATCTTCTTGGGTGTACAGCCCAATCAAGATAATCGGTAATCACCCAAACGACGTGAAGAGCTCTGGTCTTCGACCACCATCTTTATCTTCGACTTATCGTCGTATCAGTTATTCAGAATGGGATAATGTCGGTCTTTCCGAATAACTCGCGTATATTATAAACAAGTTTTATACAAACACAACATACGCCTCATTCCAATTCATCAGTCACTAACCGTAAATTAACAAGAGAATAATTCCCCAAATATTAACCCCGAAGGCCAAAACCAAAATCAGATCAATATCCAGAAAATCATTCTGCTTAGCTAACCGACAGTTAGTTTCTAAATTTCACATTCATAGGGAAAGGTTCCCATTAATTTTATCAAAGATAAATTCCTTTAATTTATTCTTTAATCTACTTTTGAATATCAATTCAAACTAGTCGGGATTTACGAACCTTACCGAAGTAATCATTTGTTTTAATTTCCCAATCCCAACCTATTCATCCTATGAAGTAAAATGGGTCTTACTTCATATCTAACACCACAGTGTTATCGGTAAATTTAATTACCATTTCACGTTTAAATCTAATTAAAGATTTAACTATCGCCTGGAGTAAAACTGGTGATACTCCATTCTCGACCTTTTCAATCTAATTAAAGATTCATTAAAACTCCACTTAGTTTTAATCTTTAACTGGGTTAAAGAATCAGTATCATTTAAAACACGGTTCACGATAAACCCAAAATCACATTCCATTAATTATCGGATTAAAGAACAAGGGTTATTTAAAACACTGTTCACGATAAACCCAAAAATCAATACCAATTCAATTCCAATTAAATATTATTTAATTGGTACACTTCATTAAATCTAAATAAAAGATTTAATCTTTTCTCAACTGGGCTTAAAAACAGTGTTAATGAAGACACCATTCACGACAAACCCAAATCACATTTGATATTAAATACAAGGCTCTGAATAGAAAATATACCGGCTTATATTCAATATCCAATTCTACGACCAACAAATATCGTATTGGAAATAAAGATATAAATATATCTTTCAAATTTTCATAACAATACCTATACAATCACGAAATCCAACATCGAAATAATCCAAAGACAATTTTGATTCAAATCCATTCCAATATAAATATTGGAAATTCTGGTTATTTTCAAAACCATTTCAAATCCAATTTGTTTATTTAAAAATAAATAGAATTATCATTCTAGTTCAAAACTAGTTCTGTAACGACCCTGAATTTTGGGGCCAAGTTAAAATTTATTTTAAGTGATTTTAAATGAGTTTTGATATTTAAAATAATCTATTTTAAATAATAAGGATCACAAATTTGGTTCAAATCGAAGTTAGAATGAATAAATTAATTTTAAATATAAAAAGAGCTAGAAATGGCGCGGTAGTTTGAAAAGTCAAACCTGAACTTTGACTAACCATACAGGATGCAAAATTTAACGGATTGTAGTAAAACCAAAAATATTAGAATCTATTTAAAAATATCTTTCCAACGAATCCGAAAAATCGAAATTTCATAGCGGAAATCAAAAGTTATGGCTAATTCAATTTTTGGAAAGGTCGGTGGTAATTTGCAAAGGACAAAAATGCTACTTTTCACATATGTAGGAATTTGAACTCGAAACCACTTCCATTGGTTTCAAAATGACGTTTCTGCATTGAAAAACAGTAAACACTTATATGTTTCGAGTTTCAGAAAATATTTGTTTAAAAATGTATTTTTAATATTAAAAATATTCGCCTTGAAAATAGCTTTTTTTCAAAAAGTCTCAGAATCGAACGAAATAAATTTTGTTGGGTTCGTATCATCAAAACAAAGCTAAAAATGATTTTTTGGTAATTTTTAGAATTAATATATAATTATAATTGATTTTTCAGTGTAAACGGACAATTTTTGACTTTAAAATTCATTAAAAAATTCAAACGGGCCCAGAATTGAACGAAATTAATTTTCATAGGTCCACAGCAGCAAAACATAGCTAAATATATTTTTCGAGGATTTTTGAAGTTAATTGGTGACCTGGGTGAATTTCTACGTACGTTTGAATTTAAAATAATGATTTATATTTAAAACTGAAAAACGAAGGCCAAGATGATCTCGTGGGCTGATGAAACATATCCAGATGAGTTCGGAACGGGGGCTAAATGGTATGAACGACAGTAAGCAGGCTTGAATCGGAGTTCGGGCCAAAACGGGCTTAAGCGGGCCAATTAAATAATGATTAGTTTAACCTAATATTTTAATATAAAAACACTATTCACGTCCATCTTCTTCCTCTTTGCTGAGCCGCACAAACCCATCATGGCTGAAAACTTCAAACCCTCATAACTCCTTCATTTCTCAACGAAAATTTGCGTGTGAGTACACGTTTCGAAGCTCTCGCCGAGCTCTTCGATCTCCGACAAGTCCCATCCCTTTCCGTCGCCTGTGCCGCCCGCCCCGAGCCCGAGAAGCTCCGCCGGTCGCAGCCACACCGGGCCCACCACGCTCGACCGAACTCCACCCCCTTCTGGCCGTGCAAAGATCTCTCCAAGGCGGTCATTCTCCAAAAAACGGCACCCAAAACTGTTCAGTAAATCAAAAGTTATCGCGATTTGAAGTTTTGAACAAATTCTGAAATTGAGGTATGCTTCAGATTTTGTAACGCTTTTAAGCGTGACAGAAACAGTTGTTAAAAGTCTGTTTGATTTAAAACATCAATAACTTTTTCATATAAACACCGATTCTGAAAATTTCAGATCCGATGGAACCGTGACTTCGAATACAACTTTAATACAGAGCAATTGGGAACAAACTCTAATCTAATTGAGGTGAGAATCCTATTTATTTTATTTAAGTAATTATGTTTTAATTATGGATGTTCGCATTCATAATCATATATGTATGTGAATCTGCTATGATATAAACTGTATGTGAATCTGCTATGACTTAATCTGTATGCGTATGCTATGTCAAAACCCACTGTATGTTGAGATGTTACAATATAAAAATTATAAATTAAAATCGTTCATGTATGTTGTGTGACATGTTGATATGTCAAAATTAAATAAATTAAAATCGTTCATGTATGTTGTGTGACATGTTGATATGTCAAAATTAAATAAATTAAAATCGTTCATGTATGTTGTGTGACATGTTTATATGTTAAAATGTTAACATATCAAAATTGTTCATTGTATGTTATATTAACATTTTTATATATTAAAAATAGAAAATGTTGGAAATGTTCATCGTAGGATAAAAGTGACATTTTTGTCAATATATTAAAATAAGAAATTGTTCATGTATGTTGTAAAGTGACATTTTTGTCAATATTAAAATAAGAAATTGTTCATGTATGTTGTAAAGTGACATTTTGTCAATATATTAAAATAAGAAATTGTTCATGTATGTTAAAGTGACATTTTTGTCAATCTTAAAATAAGAAATTGTTCATGTATGTTAAAGTGACATTTTTGTCAATCTTAAATAAGAAATTGTTCATGTATGTTGTAAAGTGACATTTTTGTCAATCTTAAATAAGAAATTGTTCATGTATGTTGTAAAGTGACATTTTTGTCAATCTTAAATAAGAAATTGTTCATGTATGTTAAAGTGACATTTTTGTCAATCTTAAAATAAGAAATTGTTCATGTATGTTGTAAAGTGACATTTTTGTCAATCTTAAATAAGAAATTGTTCATGTATGTTAAAGTGACATTTTTGTCAATCTTAAATAAGAAATTGTTCATGTATGTTAAAGTGATATTTTTGTCAATCTTAAAATAAGAAATTGTTCATGTATGTTAAAGTGACATTTTTGTCAATCTTAAATAAGAAATTGTTCATGTATGTTGTAAAGTGACATTTTATCAATCTTAAATAAGAAATTGTTCATGTATGTTAAAGTGACATTTTTGTCAATCTTAAAATAAGAAATTGTTCATGTATGTTAAAGTGACACTTTTGTCAATATCAAAATAAGAAAATTTGCACCGTATGTTGAATGAACAAATTTGTGTATTTATAAAATAGAATTGGTCGTTATATGTGAATGATTATATTTTGTTCATTTATAAAATAAGAAAGCACTATATGTTAAAGAATTATATTTTGTGTCATTAACAAAATAGAATTTGTCGCTATGGTAGAGAATTATATTTTGTGTCATTATTCAAAATAAAATTTGTCGCTATGTGAAACGAACCATTTTTTTTTTTTTTTTTTTCGTTAATAAAAATAGAATTAGTCGCTATATGTTGAATGAATATATTTTGTTCATTAGTAACAATAAGCAAGCACCGTATGTTGAATGAATATATTTTGTTCATTAGTAACAATAAGCAAGCACCGTATGTTGAATGAATATATTTTGTTCATTAGTAACAATAAGCAAACACCGTATGTTGAATGAATATATTTTGTTCATTATCAAAATAAGAAAAGCACCGTATGTGGAATGAATATATTTTGTTCATTATCAAAATAAGAAAAGCACCGTATGTTGAATGAATATATTTTGTTCATTATCAAAATAAGAAAAGCACCGTATGTTAATGAATAATATTTTGTTCATTATCAAAAGAAGAAAGCATCGTATGTTAATGAACTATATTTTGTTCATTATTAAAAATAAAAATAGCATAGTATGTTAATGAACTATATTTTGTCCATTATATATAAATAGAAGATGGCACTATATAAAAATAGCATATTTGTCATGTTATCAAATAGAAAATATAATGCATTTTATATATTGCATATTATTTTTGTCAAAATAGAAAAATAGGAATTTGCATTGCATAAAATGATATTTTGTCAAAATAGAAAAATAGGAATTTGCATTGCATAAAATGATATTTTGTCAAAATAGAAAAATAGGAATTTGCATTGCATAAAATGATAATTTGTCAAAATAGAAAAATAGGAATTTGCATTGTATGAATATATTATTTTGTCATGTTAGAAAAATAGAAAAAAATAATGCATTGTATGCATAGCATGCTATTTTTGTCAAGTTAGAAAAATAGAAAATACATTGTATGCATAATATTTTGTCAAGTTAGAAAAATAGAAAATACATTGTATGCATAATATTTTGTCAAGTTAGAAAAATAGAAATACATTGTATGCAAATAATATTTTGTCAAGTTAGAAAAATAGAAATACATTGTATGCAAATATTATTTTGTCAAGTTAGAAAAATAGAAAATACAATGCATGCATATTATTTTGTCATGTTAGAGAAATAGAAATGCATTGTATGAATATATTATTTTGTCATGTTAGAAAAATAGAGAAATGCATTGTATGAAACTATCATTTTTGATATATTAAAAATAGAGAATTGCATTGTATGTAAATTATCATTTCTGATATGTTGAAAATATAGAATTTCCTTGTATGTAAAATATGAAAATATACACCGTATGATTCATTAGCATTTTTGTTAATATCAGAAATAAGGAAATGTACTGTAGGATAAATTAACATTATTTTCAATGTTAAATATAAAGAAAATTCCACCGTATGATAGTTACACTATTTTATAATGTTAAGATTTAAAGAACTTGACCGTAGGAAGAATATATATTACTTATAATGTATATAAAAAGAGAATTCACCCCGTAGGAAGAATTAACATTATTTATAATGTTAAATAAAAGAAATGAAACTGTATGTAAGGTTTAACATTATTTATAATGTAAAATAAAAGAAATGAAGCTGTATGTAAGGTTTAACATCATTTATAATGTAAAATAAAAGAAATGAAACGTATGTAAGAACAACATTATTTATAATGTTAAATGAAAGGTAAGGAACTGTATTGAAACATTAACATTATTTATAATGTAGAAAAAGGGAACTTACACCATAGGAAAGTGTTCATTATTCATAATGAAATTGGAAAAGAAATATATAAAGAAATGAATGGGATGGCACATTATAATTTACATTCTTAAATGAAAATTATAAAGTATAAAATAAATAATAATGAATTAAAAATGGAAGAATTATCGTCTAATCCTAAACTACATTGTCATGTAAGTAGAAAGGTGAAAGTTAAGAGAAATGTAAGTTGCACGTAGGGACGACAAACTTAACGAATTATATATATATATATATATTTATTTATGTATATAATTAAAATAACGATATGAAATATGTTTTTCTCAAAATATATGAATGCGAGATTATTTGGAAAGACCGGGTTAATCCCATTCCAAATGATCGTACGATTTCAAGAATTAAAGTATGAAGACGGCGTATGAAGACCGTAAATCTCCCCTCGAATGGACAACGTTCAAGACTCTGAATTGGTTTGATCCCAATTCAAGGGTCGGGATAATTGCCCAAACGTACGTGTTGATTTCACGGGTTTGACCCTAGTTCAGACCTAGAGCATGGGTATAAATGGATAGTGTGTCTGACATCGTACCCCACAAAATATTATATTGTTGATATTCAGTTAATATATAAACGATTGGTGGTAGAGAATTTATTCTCTACTTAACACCCGTTTATATAGTGATGGAAGATCAATAGTATAGTATGGAGTGACGGTGTGGCATACTAAGATGCGATGATCAAGGTTACTTGTTGGAAAGCAGAACCTTGTGGTATGAAGAACATGACTTCACGAGCCTCACAAACCGGTAGAGTCTAAAAAGGGGGAAGGGAACGCAGGGAAAGTAGCACGTTTCTTTCTAGTTAGTAGTCATTTTACTTTTGGAGGATGATGAAATGAGGCGCCTCGGATAGGTCCTATAGGACCGGGGAACGTGTGCTTAGGAATTGCCAATCCTCTAAGCTGTATGTGAGGACCGGCCCTGCAGGATCCAAGGGTTAACTGCGGGTAATCCTGAGACGTTAACTAGAGCGTCTCGAATCGGTAAGGAGTCCTCCCTAGCCTGGACTCATGATGGAAACCCAAATTTCCAATACGACCCCGACGGATTTGATTGTATTACTAGTATTGGAGGCATAATATATGGTACCTATGCTTCCTAGGATTGATACTTATAATTTGAATTGTTTTAAAACCATATACACTAATAATAGTATTAGTTACGTATTTGGCGTATTTAGCATGTTTAACCACCATAAGGTAAAACTCTATCCTCTTGGTGTGCGTTGCATTGTGTGATGGGACCTGAGTCTTATGGTGGTTCCATTTTTCAAAAGACATTGCGTTATGTTACGTTTTACTTATCTGTATTGACACTATAGTTATGCACGGCAATCCATTGGTACAACCCGTTCCGCGTTAGCGGCGTGGTCTTTGGATTTGCCTTATTAGTATAAGTTATTTAAGAATTCTCACACCAGTCCCACGACTGACCCATAGTTTGTTTCACCTTTTTGCAAACTTGGGTGCCCTCTCTTCTACACGGGCAGCCAAAGTAGACAGGTTCATTCTTTGCTTGGAGCTTTTCTTTGAAGCTGCTTATTTTCTCTCTCTTGGATTCTGCTTGGGAGAAGAGGTGATGACTTGGAGCTTGAAGACTTTTTGTTTCTATTGGCATCTTTTCTTTTCTTTTTAGACATCAAACTTATTTCTTTTCTGCAAACTTGTTGTAATAATCTTAGTTTTCTGTGACTGTGGATTTTCTGTGATTGATGACATTATATTTTTCCGCTGCTATAATGTTATTACTCTATGAATCTCCTTTGCTATATTGTATCTGTGTTCTGTTTTATTGTATTTATGTTGTATTCCAAAAATGATTTCTCCTGCTTTCACTCGTGGAAGTTTGGGGTTATCACAGTTGGTATCAGAGCTTTGGTTTACAAAGCGGAGTACAACATATCTATAATAATTCGTTTACGTAGAATCACTATATTCTATGGCGAACAGTTCATGAGATACATAATAGCCAGTCACTTTATCGTCATCTTTTCATTCATCCTTCGATCTTTTCTATCTCTTAGAATCACCATTTCAGTTGTTTTGACTCTTCCCTTGATCGTGCATTCGAAGAAGACTAAGAGAAGTGGCGATGCTCAATTGGCACATGTTTACGAAGGAGCGAAAGGACCAACTTCTTCGGTAGAAAGCCTGATGTTATAGACGGTACCATCTCTGTTAAAAACATTCTTTGTGTTTATTCTTCCTCTTTCCCTCTTCTATTTTTCTTTTTCCTTTTCGGGGACGAAAAGTTTTTAAGTGGGGGAGACTGTAACGACCCTGAATTTTGGGGCCAAGTTAAAATTTATTTTAAGTGATTTTAAATGAGTTTTGATATTTAAAATAATCTATTTTAAATAATAAGGATCACAAATTTGGTTCAAATCGAAGTTAGAATGAATAAATTAATTTTAAATATAAAAAGAGCTAGAAATGGCGCGGTAGTTTGAAAAGTCAAACCTGAACTTTGACTAACCATACAGGATGCAAAATTTAACGGATTTTAGTAAAACCAAAAATATTAGAATCTATTTAAAAATATCTTTCCAACGAATCCGAAAAATCGAAATTTCATAGCGGAAATCAAAAGTTATGGCTAATTCAATTTTTGGAAAGGTCGGTGGTAATTTGCAAAGGACAAAAATGCTACTTTTCACATATGTAGGAATTTGAACTCGAAACCACTTCCATTGGTTTCAAAATGACGTTTCTGCATTGAAAAACAGTAAACACTTATATGTTTCGAGTTTCAGAAAATATTTGTTTAAAAATGTATTTTTAATATTAAAAATATTCGCCTTGAAAATAGCTTTTTTTCAAAAAGTCTCAGAATCGAACAAAATAAATTTTGTTGGGTTCGTATCATCAAAACAAAGCTAAAAATGATTTTTTGGTAATTTTTAGAATTAATATATAATTATAATTGATTTTTCAGTGTAAACGGACAATTTTTGACTTTAAAATTCATTAAAAAATTCAAACGGGCCCAGAATTGAACGAAATTAATTTTCATAGGTCCACAGCAGCAAAACATAGCTAAATATATTTTTCGAGGATTTTTGAAGTTAATTGGTGACCTGGGTGAATTTCTACGTACGTTTGAATTTAAAATAATGATTTATATTTAAAACTGAAAAACGAAGGCCAAGATGATCTCGTGGGCTGATGAAACATATCCAGATGAGTTCGGAACGGGGGCTAAATGGTATGAACGACAGTAAGCAGGCTTGAATCGGAGTTCGGGCCAAAACGGGCTTAAGCGGGCCAATTAAATAATGATTAGTTTAACCTAATATTTTAATATAAAAACACTATTCACGTCCATCTTCTTCCTCTTTGCTGAGCCGCACAAACCCATCATGGCTGAAAACTTCAAACCCTCATAACTCCTTCATTTCTCAACGAAAATTTGCGTGTGAGTACACGTTTCGAAGCTCTCGCCGAGCTCTTCGATCTCCGACAAGTCCCGTCCCTTTCCGTCGCCTGTGCCGCCCGCCCCGAGCCCGAGAAGCTCCGCCGGTCGCAGCCACGCCGGGCCCACCACGCTCGACCGAACTCCACCCCCTTCTGGCCGTGCAAAGATCTCTCCAAGGCGGTCATTCTCCAAAAAACGGCACCCAAAACCGTTCAGTAAATCAAAAGTTATCGCGATTTGAAGTTTTGAACAAATTCTGAAATTGAGGTATGCTTCAGATTTTGTAACGCTTTTAAGCGTGACAGAAACAGTTGTTAAAAGTCTGTTTGATTTAAAACATCAATAACTTTTTCATATAAACACCGATTCTGAAAATTTCAGATCCGATGGAACCGTGACTTCGAATACAACTTTAATACAGAGCAATTGGGAACAAACTCTAATCTAATTGAGGTGAGAATCCTATTTATTTTATTCAAGTAATTATGTTTTAATTATGGATGTTCGCATTCATAATCATATATGTATGTGAATCTGCTATGATATAAACTGTATGTGAATCTGCTATGACTTAATCTGTATGCGTATGCTATGTCAAAACCCACTGTATGTTGAGATGTTACAATATAAAAATTATAAATTAAAATCGTTCATGTATGTTGTGTGACATGTTGATATGTCAAAATTAAATAAATTAAAATCGTTCATGTATGTTGTGTGACATGTTGATATGTCAAAATTAAATAAATTAAAATCGTTCATGTATGTTGTGTGACATGTTTATATGTTAAAATGTTAACATATCAAAATTGTTCATTGTATGTTATATTAACATTTTTATATATTAAAAATAGAAAATGTTGGAAATGTTCATCGTAGGATAAAAGTGACATTTTTGTCAATATATTAAAATAAGAAATTGTTCATGTATGTTGTAAAGTGACATTTTTGTCAATATTAAAATAAGAAATTGTTCATGTATGTTGTAAAGTGACATTTTGTCAATATATTAAAATAAGAAATTGTTCATGTATGTTAAAGTGACATTTTTGTCAATCTTAAAATAAGAAATTGTTCATGTATGTTAAAGTGACATTTTTGTCAATCTTAAATAAGAAATTGTTCATGTATGTTGTAAAGTGACATTTTTGTCAATCTTAAATAAGAAATTGTTCATGTATGTTGTAAAGTGACATTTTTGTCAATCTTAAATAAGAAATTGTTCATGTATGTTAAAGTGACATTTTTGTCAATCTTAAAATAAGAAATTGTTCATGTATGTTGTAAAGTGACATTTTTGTCAATCTTAAATAAGAAATTGTTCATGTATGTTAAAGTGACATTTTTGTCAATCTTAAATAAGAAATTGTTCATGTATGTTAAAGTGACATTTTTGTCAATCTTAAAATAAGAAATTGTTCATGTATGTTAAAGTGACATTTTTGTCAATCTTAAATAAGAAATTGTTCATGTATGTTGTAAAGTGACATTTTATCAATCTTAAATAAGAAATTGTTCATGTATGTTAAAGTGACATTTTTGTCAATCTTAAAATAAGAAATTGTTCATGTATGTTAAAGTGACACTTTTGTCAATATCAAAATAAGAAAATTTGCACCGTATGTTGAATGAACAAATTTGTGTATTTATAAAATAGAATTGGTCGTTATATGTGAATGATTATATTTTGTTCATTTATAAAATAAGAAAGCACTATATGTTAAAGAATTATATTTTGTGTCATTAACAAAATAGAATTTGTCGCTATGGTAGAGAATTATATTTTGTGTCATTATTCAAAATAAAATTTGTCGCTATGTGAAACGAACCATTTTTTTTTTTTTTTTTCGTTAATAAAAATAGAATTAGTCGCTATATGTTGAATGAATATATTTTGTTCATTAGTAACAATAAGCAAGCACCGTATGTTGAATGAATATATTTTGTTCATTAGTAACAATAAGCAAGCACCGTATGTTGAATGAATATATTTTGTTCATTAGTAACAATAAGCAAGCACCGTATGTTGAATGAATATATTTTGTTCATTATCAAAATAAGAAAAGCATCGTATGTGGAATGAATATATTTTGTTCATTATCAAAATAAGAAAAGCACCGTATGTTGAATGAATATATTTTGTTCATTATCAAAATAAGAAAAGCACCGTATGTTAATGAATAATATTTTGTTCATTATCAAAAGAAGAAAGCATCGTATGTTAATGAACTATATTTTGTTCATTATTAAAAATAAAAATAGCATAGTATGTTAATGAACTATATTTTGTCCATTATATATAAATAGAAGATGGCACTATATAAAAATAGCATATTTGTCATGTTATCAAATAGAAAATATAATGCTTTTTATGTATTGCATATTATTTTTGTCAAAATAGAAAAATAGGAATTTGCATTGCATAAAATGATATTTTGTCAAAATAGAAAAATAGGAATTTGCATTGCATAAAATGATATTTTGTCAAAATAGAAAAATAGGAATTTGCATTGCATAAAATGATAATTTGTCAAAATAGAAAAATAGGAATTTGCATTGTATGAATATATTATTTTGTCATGTTAGAAAAATAGAAAAAAATAATGCATTGTATGCATAGCATGCTATTTTTGTCAAGTTAGAAAAATAGAAAATACATTGTATGCATAATATTTTGTCAAGTTAGAAAAATAGAAAATACATTGTATGCATAATATTTTGTCAAGTTAGAAAAATAGAAATACATTGTATGCAAATAATATTTTGTCAAGTTAGAAAAATAGAAATACATTGTATGCAAATATTATTTTGTCAAGTTAGAAAAATAGAAAATACAATGCATGCATATTATTTTGTCATGTTAGAGAAATAGAAATGCATTGTATGAATATATTATTTTGTCATGTTAGAAAAATAGAGAAATGCATTGTATGAAACTATCATTTTTGATATATTAAAAATAGAGAATTGCATTGTATGTAAATTATCATTTCTGATATGTTGAAAATATAGAATTTCCTTGTATGTAAAATATGAAAATATACACCGTATGATTCATTAGCATTTTTGTTAATATCAGAAATAAGGAAATGTACTGTAGGATAAATTAACATTATTTTCAATGTTAAATATAAAGAAAATTCCACCGTATGATAGTTACACTATTTTATAATGTTAAGATTTAAAGAACTTGACCGTAGGAAGAATATATATTACTTATAATGTATATAAAAAGAGAATTCACCCCGTAGGAAGAATTAACATTATTTATAATGTTAAATAAAAGAAATGAAACTGTATGTAAGGTTTAACATTATTTATAAGGTTAAATAAAAGAAATGAAGCTGTATGTAAGGTTTAACATCATTTATAATGTAAAATAAAAGAAATGAAACGTATGTAAGAACAACATTATTTATAATGTTAAATGAAAGGTAAGGAACTGTATTGAAACATTAACATTATTTATAATGTAGAAAAAGGGAACTTACACCATAGGAAAGTGTTCATTATTCATAATGAAATTGGAAAAGAAATATATAAAGAAATGAATGGGATGGCACATTATAATTTACATTCTTAAATGAAAATTATAAAGTATAAAATAAATAATAATGAATTAAAAATGGAAGAATTATCGTCTAATCCTAAACTACATTGTCATGTAAGTAGAAAGGTGAAAGTTAAGAGAAATGTAAGTTGCACGTAGGGACGACAAACTTAACGAATTATATATATATATATTTATGTATATAATTAAAATAACGATATGAAATATGTTTTTCTCAAAATATATGAATGCGAGATTATTTGGAAAGACCGGGTTAATCCCATTCCAAATGATCGTACGATTTCAAGAATTAAAGTATGAAGACGGCGTATGAAGACCGTAAATCTCCCCTCGAATGGACAACGTTCAAGACTCTGAATTGGTTTGATCCCAATTCAAGGGTCGGGATAATTGCCCAAACGTACGTGTTGATTTCACGGGTTTGACCCTAGTTCAGACCTAGAGCATGGGTATAAATGGATAGTGTGTCTGACATCGTACCCCACAAAATATTATATTGTTGATATTCAGTTAATATATAAACGATTGGTGGTAGAGAATTTATTCTCTACTTAACACCCGTTTATATAGTGACGGAAGATCAATAGTATAGTATGGAGTGACGGTGTGACATACTAAGATGCGATGATCAAGGTTACTTGTTGGAAAGCAGAACCTTGTGGTATGAAGAACATGACTTCACGAGCCTCACAAACCGGTAGAGTCTAAAAAGGGGGAAGGGAACGCAGGGAAAGTAGCACGTTTCTTTCTAGTTAGTAGTCATTTTACTTTTGGAGGATGATGAAATGAGGCGCCTCGGATAGGTCCTATAGGACCGGGGAACGTGTGCTTAGGAATTGCCAATCCTCTAAGCTGTATGTGAGGACCGGCCCTGCAGGATCCAAGGGTTAACTGCGGGTAATCCTGAGACGTTAACTAGAGCGTCTCGAATCGGTAAGGAGTCCTCCCTAGCCTGGACTCATGATGGAAACCCAAATTTCCAATACGACCCCGACGGATTTGATTGTATTACTAGTATTGGAGGCATAATATATGGTACCTATGCTTCCTAGGATTGATACTTATAATTTGAATTGTTTTAAAACCATATACACTAATAATAGTATTAGTTACGTATTTGGCGTATTTAGCATGTTTAACCACCATAAGGTAAAACTCTATCCTCTTGGTGTGCGTTGCATTGTGTGATGGGACCTGAGTCTTATGGTGGTTCCATTTTTCAAAAGACATTGCGTTATGTTACGTTTTACTTATCTGTATTGACACTATAGTTATGCACGGCAATCCATTGGTACAACCCGTTCCGCGTTAGCGGCGTGGTCTTTGGATTTGCCTTATTAGTATAAGTTATTTAAGAATTCTCACACCAGTCCCACGACTAACCCTTAGTTTGTTTCACCTTTTTGCAAACTTGGGTGCCCTCTCTTCTACACGGGCAGCCAAAGTAGACAGGTTCATTCTTTGCTTGGAGCTTTTCTTTGAAGCTGCTTATTTTCTCTCTCTTGGATTCTGCTTGGGAGAAGAGGTGATGACTTGGAGCTTGAAGACTTTTTGTTTCTATTGGCATCTTTTCTTTTCTTTTTAGACATCAAACTTATTTCTTTTCTGCAAACTTGTTGTAATAATCTTAGTTTTCTGTGACTGTGGATTTTCTGTGATTGATGACATTATATTTTTCCGCTGCTATAATGTTATTACTCTATGAATCTCCTTTGCTATATTGTATCTGTGTTCTGTTTTATTGTATTTATGTTGTATTCCAAAAATGATTTCTCCTGCTTTCACTCGTGGAAGTTTGGGGTTATCACAAGTTCATTTCGATAAAAATCTATTTTTATCTTTTCAAATATGGAGTTTTTCATCCCAATCCTTCCCAAATCATTTCTTATGATTTTACACAAATTATTGATATTTTTAATAATTTTGTCAAGGCCCGTACAGTCGAGTTCCATCAATGGCCATCGAACTGCACTTACAGTGACCTTTTCCAATTTTGATTTGGACATAATTCCAAATCCAACCGTTAGATTTCAAATTTCTAATATTCGTTAGAAAGCTCTTTTCGATACGAACCCAATGGTTCCGATTTTAGGAGAATCTGATGGTCGGATCTCCCGCAATATCCATTCGAAGTCAATGGTCGAAATTCGCGAACTATCGCGGCGCGTTCTATTCAGGCCATTATATTATATATATAATATATACTTCGTCGATTTCAATTCAAAACGTGCCTAATAAATCGTTTAAATTCATTTTCAAAACGGTTTCAACTTCATATTCAATTTCAAATCAAAATTGAATATTCCAATATAAATTCGTTTTAAATTCATTTCAATTCGATTTCAATTCAATTTCAATTCGAATTCATTTATATTCAATTTCCATTCGAATTGATTTCTATTCAATTTCAATTCGAATTCGTTTATATTCAATTCGAATTCATTTATATTCAAATTCAATTCGAATTCATTTCTATTCAATTTCAATTCGAATTTGTTTCTATTTAATTTCAATTCGAATTCGTTTATATTCAATTTCAATTCGAATTCGTTTATATTCAATTTCAATTCGAATTATTCAATTTCAATTCGAATTTCAATTCTTTTCGAAAAATCATATTTTGAAATCACTTTCGATATTCATTATAAAATGAATAAAATCGATATAAATATCGTTCATGTCAAAATGGCGTCAATCTAATCAATACGGCTTCATATATATCTATTTTCAAATATTCTATTTCAAATATTTCTATTTCAGATATTTCTATTTCAAATATTTCTATTTCAAATATTCCTTTTTCAAATATGGAATGAGGCCCAATCAATTACCGTATAAGGATAATTATATGGATTTTCTACAACACATGTATACAATAACAACGATGAATAATCAACCATCATCCAAAGTTCATTTTACATTGTATAAGCATCAAATATAAAAATTCAACGCTTATAACAGTCTGTCAATCAATCGATCGACATACAACTAAACAATCGGGATTAGTGTAAGTCAAATATCATCCTAATACCCGTGTGGGGTTTCAAACAATCAAACACAGATTTTATTTGTGCAGTTGGGCGATGTGTAAAATTTATCGTCCCAATCAATATCTGTCAAATGTGTGTATATAAACAAATCGTCCGATCTGTTTATTTTTATTTCATTTCATATACACGTTAAAAATTCTATTTTTAACTATAAAAAATTTTCCACTATAAAATATTTTATTTCATCTATATAAATATTTTATTCCATTTCACATCACACAATCAACTACACATCAAAATCAAACAAACAAACATACAAGCCGTCGATGGTCTGTGGACGACGGGTGTCGGGTGCTACTAAACACCGTCTGCATCCTAGTATATATTTTAACTAGAAAATTAAGTTAAAAGTTAGAATTTCTCACAGAGGGTTCCACTCCGCCGTGCTTTGCTTTTGAACTGCTGAACCGTCTGGATTGGTTGAAATTCTACTGCAGTCCATTTCACGCTGTTCAAATATAGAAATATTATATTTTTATCACTTCATTCAATAAATAAAAATCGTATTTTTATTTCTTCTTCATATTTATTTTCGACACTTCATTCTATATAAAGATTATATTTTTTATATTTCTATTTCAGATATAAAGATCAAATTTTTATTTCATCGCTATAAAAATCCCATTTTTATTTCAACATATATATAATAAAAATAATATTTTTTTTGCAAGGCTTACGGGGTTGAGTGGACCCCTACCACTTTATTAAAGAATCGAAGAAAAAAAAGAAAATTACAAAACACATAAGAGTACAGGGAAAACACGGCTCTTTAGACCTTACAAACACGACGGAAGAGTGAAAAATACACAAAAACAAATTACAATAGATTACTCATAATCCCTGGGTCTATAGAAAAGTTCAGTTGTTTGATTCCATCTCTAATGACCATACGCACATATTTCCTGAAATTTTCAGTTGTCTTTGCTTTGCTACTATCGAACACAAGAATGTTTCCTTTCTCTCCAGACTAGGTAAACATACTTTTTAAGCACATAGTTTAGGATTCTACCTTTCAATTTTCTTCTACTGGTCTGTAGCTTTAAAGTCCTCCATTGAATGACTCCACTCTGACTTGCACCGTTCCTCACCATGTTCTTCATTATTTCTTCCCATATTGAGTATAGACGAGAGCATTCAAAAAATAAGTGGTCAGTTGTCTCATTTTCTTGTTTGTAAAAAACACATGTCTGTTCACATATTATTCCTCTAAGGGTAAGTTTGTCTTTGGTAAATAAGGCATTGTTCATTACCTTCCATAACATTAGATTTTCCCTCGGCTGATTATCTCTCGCCCATATTCTCCTCCTCCATTGACAGTTCGGCAAGATGGAGTTACCTGTTATGTAGCCGTAAACATTCATAATGCGGAAGGGGCCAACATTATCACACCAACTAGTCATTCTCGTTTCCTCACCGTGAGTCTTGACCAGGCGAGCTTTTTTCCACATAGTATTCAATCTCGCAACAGTAGTTAAGGGAATTGTGATTATACCTTCATGCGCAAACTCATTGATCTTGGCGTTGGGAGAAATACCAGAGGAAATCATTTCAAGGTGAGACAGATTGTTACATAGAATCATTCCGTTCTCGATCCAAGGATCATTCCATAAATGAAGTTTAGAAATTGGCGAAATAGTAAATTTGAAACATGGCAGAATCAAAGCTTTAAGTTTGAACAAACTTCTCCAAGTTGAACTTAAGTTCTGAGGTTGATTCATCGTCCAGAAGATTCTACCTTTAATAACATGGTGTTTAGACCAGTTAAGACATAAGCTAGCATTGTTATTCAGGTATTCGTCAAGATGTTTAATGAGTGCTTCGTTATTCCAAAACTTGATATTAATAATGCCTAAACTGCCTTTAGAAACAGGGCATTCAACTTTGTAGAAAGCTACAGGCGTTAAGTATCTCCCATCAACCTTTCCTTTCCACAGAAATTTCATCATAGCTGTTCGTATCAATGCAATGAGCTTAACCGGAAGCATAAACGTTCTCATCCAGTATACTTGCATAGTAAATATTACAGACTTGACAAGAATTAATCTGCCAACTTGACTTAAATATCTCGTCGTCCAAACATTTAGCCTTGCAGTGATCTTTTCAAGAAGCGGAAGGCATTGGTTCACAGTGATTTTGGTAGAGGAGAGAGGGAGACCAAGATAAGATGACGTTTCCAGACTGTTAGTTAAACCGGTTCTTTCCTGTATTGCATGTAAGTGCGTTTCTGATATACCTGTAGCACGCATATTTGATTTTTGACCATTGATCCTAAGACCAGTCATAGTATAGAAATCGTCCAGGGCTTCGAATATGGCTTCAACTGTCTGCATAGAAGGGTTGCAAAAGATGACTAAATCATCCGTGAACATCAAGGAAGAGACCCTAGGTTCTTGGCACATCGGGTGGAGTTGAAACTGTCCTGCTTCAATTTTTTTTAACATACGAGTAAGCATTTCCGTGGCTACTATGAAAATGTACGCTGAGATGGGATCCACCTGTCGAATACCTTGATTACTCTTAAAGTATCCCATAGCAGTACCGTTTATGATTATAGAGAAGTGAGCAGAAGATATGCAGGTGTATATCCACGCCACAAAGTGTTTAGGGAAGTTCGTGTAGCCTAGAATTCTCACGATTGAATCCCATTGAAGCATATCAAATGCTTTCATGATATCTAGCTTGAACATTGCTCTAGGGCTTTTATTCGCATTCGAATATCCCTTTAAAATTTCATGCGACAGCAAAACTTTATCCAAAATACTCCTACCCGGAAGGAAGGCGGCTTGATTAGGCGAGATAATGTTCGGAATAATTTTCTTTAGTCTTGAAGCAATTATTTTAGAAATACATTTGTATATCGAGTTGCAACACGAAATCGGCCTAAAATCAGAGACTTTAGTTGCATTCTTCACCTACGGAATTAGAGCAATATTCTTCGCATTAAAGGAAGGAAGCATATCCGATTTAAGAAAAACATGCTTAACAGCATTACATACGTCAGTTCCTATGATGGTCCAGCAGGAGGAGTAAAAGAAAGTATTGAAGCCGTCAGGACCTCCCGACGAGTTTTTGTTGAGGGATAGCATGGCTTCTTTAATTTCATTGTCGGAGACATCAACATTCAGAGATTGCCTATCAGAATGAGTTATTTTCGGTAGAATATAAGGATCAACTAGGTCAATATTAGCATTAAAGTTATCATAGTTTCCGAAAAGACGAGAGAAATGCAGAATGAAAGCCTTATGGACGTCTCTTTGGATAGCATGTGTTATACCATCTTTGTCCACAATTCTAACTAAGTTTGCTCTGCATTGTTTATTCTTGAGAGAAGCATGGAAGTAAGAGCTGTTGCTATCCCCTTCCTTCATCCATTTAATTCGAGCTTTTTGCTTTATCATCTCATCCTCTTGTTGCAAGGCGCGAAGGTATTGCTTTGTTATTTCACACTCATTAATGGAAAATGCCGGGTTTGATGGGTCTTCCATCATGTTTGTTTGAACTTGCTTTAGTTTTTCTCTCCAGTAGTTACTTTGTTTTTTGCCACTTCCATACTTTTTCTTCGCCCACTCCTTTAGCTTGGCCTTCATGCTCCGTAGTTTAGCCTGCAAAATAATTTGAGGATTACCATATCGGGGTTTCTCCCATATTTCTTTGACAGGATCAAGAAATTCAGAATCATTAACCCAGTTATTAAAAAAATTAAAACTTGGAAATCCTTTCATGTCTAAGCCTCTTAGGTGAAGGATTAGGGGAGAATGGTCGAAAAGGATTGGAGGTGGCAGGACACAGTGGAGAGCTGGCCAAAAGTCTAGCGCTTTAGCATTGCAGAAGGTGTGATCAATGAGAGAAAAGGTTCTCGGACCTTCTCTTTTTTTTATTGTTACAGGAGAAAGGCATGCCAGAGTATTGAATATTGATGAGATCAACATGCTCAATAGTACTTCTAAGAGGAAGGATTTCAGTGAGGGATAAGGGATTACCACCGGTTCTATGAGATATTTCGAAGCTGCAATTGAAGTCACCAAGAAGTAGCCATGGGTGGGAAGTTTGACTTAGAGAGAGGATGGATTTGAATAGGTTCAGTCTAGGAAGCAGACTACATGCCCATATATGAAGGTAATATAGTAGGAGGTGTTATCACTAAGGTTTACAACGTGGCAATGGATATGTTGGTTAGAAGTATGCAATGCCGTCAGGGTTAGAACATTCGGGTTATAGAGAACAAGGATTCGGCCATACGGGGTTTCTTTAAGATTGTGTATGAAGCTCCACATAGGGTTGATATAGTGAGCAACACGAAGGGTCAGAGCCAGGTTAAGTTTCGTTTCGACAAGAGCGAGGATACTCAGCTGATTTTCGGATATCAAAATCTTACACTGATCAAGTTTGGTGTCACGGTGACAACCTCTAATGTTCCGTGCACAGACTGTTTTCACCATAATTGACTACTTGGGGTGGGTAGTTTTCTGTCTCATGCTCCTTGTCAAGTACTGCCATTGAGCACAACTAGGAGTGGTTGTGTTGATGGAATTCGCTGATAATTTAGGTGGGATGGTTTCAAAGGAGTCAATACGAGGTTCTTTGAACACTGCAGGCGGTTTAATCTTGGAGTACACATTGCTTACGTCAGGGGAGGGGAATTGCCTTTTAGTTAGAGTGTTGCTTGGGTCACGGGTTAGAGATTGTAACGTAGGTAGTTGCATGCATGATACATTTACATTGACGGAAGGGTTGGTAGTTGCGGTATTAAGAGTATTAATTGTTGCAGGTAGTTGATTCTCACTGATTTGGATCCCAGGTGATTCATTTATAGCATTTTCCACTTCACCTACCTTTTTCTTTCCTTTCTTTATTTCTCTCCTTCTATCCTTGATACACTCTTGCATTATTAACTCTCGAAAGTGAAGATTGATTTCAGCTTCTGCCGATAATTCCTCGTCTTGGAGATTTTCTTGTTCAGTGGTAATTACAACTGAGTGAACATTTTTGCTGTTAATGAGGCTTTCCAGCGACGGGATCGGAATTTTGGCGATTTCTTGTGTTTCCATATCTATGAGTTCATCTTCATATTCATTGTTACCTTCATCCACTTGAACTACTACACTTTCTTTGCTAACTTCATTATTATCCGTATTAATTTCAATTTCACCATCCTCAAGAGCAGCGAAACTGTTTTTTTCCTGAAGGAGATCATCTAATTTTTTCTTCCTCGCCCAAGTCTGCCCATTGCCTATGTCAGAAGCATTACTCTTCCTCGAATACCTCCTATTTCCAACTGTTTGCCAGTTCAAGTTCTCTTTGTTTGTTCTTGAAGGAATTCTTTGTTTGTCATGTTTACCTACTTTCATCATGTTGCTGTATGTTAGTATCCTCATTCTCATATCATGTTGTATATACCACTTCTTCTCTAGTTTTTTCATTCTTGTCGCAGTTTCCTTCCGAGTGACAAAAGACAGACAAGTACGGCAAATGTCTGGCTTCCACAAGTATTCTACATAAATTCGCTGAACTCCTCCTTCCACCGTCTCAATGAGAAAGTCATTAACTAGTTCCTTGTTCGGCTTAACTTCAATCAGACATTTTGCGTATTGTAGTCTCCTCCTACTTTCGGTCATTTCGTCCATACGCAGAAGTCTTTCAAGCAAACTGCTTATCCAGTTGATTCCATAGTTTGACCAAGCAGTAATTGGGATGTTATAGAATTTGACCCAAATAGGTACCGATTTAACATTTCCGCACACATTACTTATATAAGGATCATAATTCTTGATGATAAATAGCTTATTGTTCATGATTATTGGATCCGCTCTTAATGTTCTCTCCCTATCCTCATCACAAGTAAACTCGAAAAGAAACAACACTCCATCAGATTTTACACTTACCGCTCCTTTAAGCCGCCAAAGCGAATTGAGCTTAGTCACTACTGAAGAGTAAGAGAGTGGTTTGTCTAAGAAAAACCCGACCACCGAGTAGCTCCAAACATTAGTTCCAGCTTCTGTAACTCCAGGAATCAATTTCTGGGCACCATTTACAACAGAGGGAGCTAATTCAACAGGGATGTACTTCCCAGCGTTTAGGGGTTTTCGGTTGAAGAGGAAGGAAGTCCATGGTTGTTGAATCACCTGAATGTTGCTTAGGGGTGATGCAGCAGAGGTTGGAAGGCCTGGATTAGGGGGTACGGATGTCATTGGGTCTTGAGGGATCAGAGGGGGTTCAGGTAGTGGATCCGACGTTGGTGTTTGGGTCAGGCTAAGATTCGGCGATGGGATGGCAAGGATGGGTTCGGCGATGGGACTTGGCGGGAAAGGACGCGAGGTATTCCCACTACTATATGAAGATCAAATTTTTTTATTATCTATTACATAAAAATCCTATTTCTAATACTTCTACCTTATAAAAATCATATCTTTATCTCTTCTATAAATTAAAAATCGAATTTTTTATTCTATCTAAAATATAAAAATCATATTTTTATACCTACTATAATATGAAAACCATATTTTTATAGATAAAAATATAATCTTTTCCTAATTAAAAATGTAAACCTCTTATCTTTTCAAAAATCATATCTTTTTATAGAGGAAAAATCGTACCTTTCTATACATTAAAAATATCGCCTTTTCTACTTTAAAAATATCGATCTTTAATATTTTAAAAATCCCATCATTAACATCGTAAAAATTCAGTTTTATTTAGCCATAAAAAAATCAGTTTTAATATAAATAAAAATAAAAAGAAAAGAATTTACAGCACATGGCGAGGAGGGGGGGGAATCTTCGACTGAACGGCGCTGGAGTTTGCATCTCATCGGAGCAGTGGTGCGTCGGTCAGGTGGGGGAGGGCGAGGTCGGGGGTCGGCGTTGGGTTGCGTGACTGGGGGATTGGGGTCTCGTAGCTCGAACGTTGAAGTGAAGAGAAGGAAGAAGAGGCGATGGAGAAGGGGGCGCGGTGGAGGGAGGGTGGCGGCTGAGCAGATCGGCGGCGCCCCCTTTTTTTTTCTTTTTTTTTCTTCTGAATTATGAACCCGGGGGGGGGGGGGGTCTGGTGGTATACAGAGAGGGAGTTTTTTTAATATTATTTTAATTCTAAAAAGTAACTTTTATTTTCGACCTCGAAACGAGACCCACCGCCTGTCGTCCATAGCTAATTACCCCCATTCCGAACACAATGGGATATGTATCATAAGCTGATTTGATTGTTTCGATCAGTTTTCGACAAAATCTACATATAACTCTATATATTGAATTTGAACGCGCATTTCAATTTATTGGGATCACATACTAACTCGAAAAATTCCACAAAAATATTTTCTAACTTTTTATTGACGATACGGTCCTAACAAAACTAGTTTCGTCAAATTCTGAGCCCATTTGAAAAATGGCCATTTTCCAGTCGATTAAAATCAACTAAAATTGGTCAAACGCGTTTTCCTTTGCCACGCTCACATACTGATTTGAAAAATTATGAAATTTAAAATCTAGCAATAATTTGACATCACGGATCCAACAAAAGAGGTTTCGTCGAAATCCGAGGTCGTTTGCAAAATTTCCATTTTTAAGGGCCAGAATTCCATAGCGACTATTCTAAATTTTCACTTGCGCATATCTTTAGATTCCCGCTATGAAATTTCAATTTTTCAGATTCGTTGGAAAGATATTCACAAATAGATTCCATTATTTTTGGTTTTACTAAAATCCGGTTTATTTTGCACCCGTTACATTCAATTGAAGTTTGAAATCGAATTATCGAACTACCGCGCCATTTTCAATTCCTTTTATAATTCAAAATAAATATTTATATTCTAACGACAAACTATATAAATATATTCGTTCGAATTATATTCAAAATAAATTTTTCGTCGTTATTACTTAAAATAATTCATTTTAAATATTCAAAATTTATTAAGATCGCCAATTTAAAAAATTTAAACGGACCCTGATTTCCGAGTTATTACAATCTCCCCCACTTAAAACTTTTCGTCCCCGAAAAGTAACAAAGAAGAAAGTTGTTTAACAAACCAACTCAACTTCCAGTATTTTCACTACGGCTTAAGTTCTTCAACTTTTCAGTTTCTAAGAACCTTTCAATTTTTTCAAAAATTGGCTAACACCCTAAATTTTCGAAAAATTTCGCCATAATCTCCCCTGCACCAGGAGCACGGGAAAATCACGAAATTGCCATACATGCCCTCTGATCTCAAAAAGAAAAAGAAAAAGCCAAGCGGCTAGCCAATCGGCTCATAAAATCATCATCACCCAAACAAAACAGTAAATTATGGTAAACATGTACCTATTTGTCGGGCAAACAATTTTTATTCTCTGCTCTAGCGTCCTTGCTATGACCTGTTCAATGTAAGTACATGTATATGCAAGCAAATGCGACCAAATTTCAATACAATTCACTATTTGATTGAATTTGGCTATATGGTACAAATTTTAATAAATCAACCAATAATCAACAACACAACCATCAATCAATTAGTTGATTAGCTTTTGAAATTCATAACTTTGATACATAGTCAAAAATCAGATTTTTGATGCCAAATCACAACAACAAGCCCTATCTAATTTTGGTTCTCACACCAGTCAATTGTAATATATAGAAATCCCAATTTCGAAACACGAACATAAATATTGACGATGCCGTGGTCATTATCAACATCATCTCCGGGCGACTAGAGTGTGATCCTATATCTATCCAGTATATTAAAACTTCGAATATACGTTTGCGAGGCGCATATGCAAAATTTTTATATATTGGATTGTCCAAATTCAATATAAAATAAATATTCAAATTCGTATGCAACGATTTAAATTTTCAAAACAAAAATTGTTTCATTTTTTTTTAAAAAAAATATGCCCTTCACACTCGTTCTAGGATACCACTGATCCCATCTCTAACGAGTCATTCCCATTGGATAATGCTAATCCAATATCTGATGTATTCTTTCATTTGGTTCTAATGTGTCATGTTCTCTAGCCCTATAAACCAGAGCTCTGATACCACCTGTAACAACAAGGAATTTCGCTCGATCCGATTCAGTCGCTAAACCCACCTAGACCGTTCGAAACGCCTGATTGTTTTGAGAACACGACAAAATAGAACACAGGCGGAAGAACATTTCATGGTATATTACAACAATTCCATCAGAATAAAAGAATATACAGAGTATGAATAAATAAATATTACACAGAAAATATCAGAGATTACAATACATTATATAGTAGTGGAAAATAATATAATACACAACTAGAAGAGATATACAGATACAAAGCTTTCCAGATATCATTCCAGCTGAAAACCAGGATCCTGTGAATATAAATCTGCAAAACCAAAACTACTAGCTGCCCGTTTCAAAAATAAGGGCACCCAGAGTTTAGGTTAAAACAATAGACTCCAGGTCAGTCATGGGACTGGTGTGAGAACTAAAACAGTTATTAATCTTTATTTTTAAAGTTAGGCAAATCGAGGGACCACGCCGTATAACACGGAACGGGTTTCCTCCCAAGAACACCAGTGCATAAAACAAACAGCGCAATGCTAAATAAAGAAAACTGATGCTATTATAAGACCCAGGTCCCATCACACAATGCCACGCAACCCGTAGGATAGGGTTTTTACCTTATAATATCCAAGAATGTTTGGTACGTGAAATTTCATGTTTTATTATTACTATAAATGTATATTTTCAAAACAATTTCAAATCATAAGTATCAAGCATAGACGGCATGAGTGCCCCATCCCACTATGTCGCCATACTAGGCTCTACAAATAAAACTGCAAAATCACGTATTGGAAGCTGGATTTCCATCTGTGAACCGAGGAAAAAGATAGTGCTCTACCGATTCGAGACGCTCTAGTCCGCCCCTAAGGAACAGCCGCAACTGCCCCTTGGATCGTCAGGGCCGCTCCACCGATGTGGATTATAATGCCTGAACACTATGTTTCCCCACCCTATGGAGTGTAAGTCTGGTCCGTCTTCCGACCAGAATGCATCGGCCGAAACCGATATAACCGAGGTGCCTCGCAACAGCAACAACCACATATGTCAAACTCGTCAGGGTGTGTAAAACCACTGATGCCACTTCTAACTAGAAAGAAATGCATGTCCCCCCTGAGGTCCTTCTCCCGTTTCTGGTTCGCAACCAGGGTGTGAGGCTCACGAATCAACGTTACACAAAGCTATGCCACACAGGCTGTAACACCACGTATTTTTAATATAATTAAAAATAAAATAAAATATATAAAAATATGCTTATGATGGGTAAATAATGGTGATGCATAAGAAGAATTAATTAATACATGGAAGAGAAGAAAAATTAGTTCGATAACGATGTATGTAACGGAAAAGATAGTAAAATAAGGATAAATAATTCAAGAATCAGGAATTAGGTAAAATGGACATCACCATTGCGTTCCTCTCGGAAAAATACGCGAAATAGAGTCTGAGTTTTCGAAAATCGGAGTCCGTATGACAAAGATATGGCCAAAACAAGATTTCAGCAGACTTTCTGGCAGACTACCCGTGTCGAATATAGTGTCGACACCCAAGTCGACCTGCCCCCCCTGTGTCGACTGTAGTGTCGACCCCCCCCCTGTACAAGTCGACCTGGTCAGCCTGGGGTGGTCCAGAACCCATTTTTGAGGCCCGGGACGAGTTTTGATGGTCCGGATGGGTTTTAGGGTTAATCCGATGGCTGAAATGAAGTGCTACACCTATAAAATAACACATAGACCTAGCCTAACTCACACAAATTCATATGACACCTAAATGCTGCTGGAATCTCTCTTGAGCCATGGCCGCCGTCTCCAAATTAAAGCTTAAGCGTCCAAACTCAAATCAAATCAAAGATAATTGCTTCTACAACAAATTCAAGGGGATAGATCAATGACACTGCAGCTTTCTAAGACAAATTCACTTCTTAATTCATTAGTCGTTCTCTTTAAGTTCTAGTTATTTTCAGGTTTAAATATTTAATTATAATATGGGCATGAAATAAAGTCGATTTTGGATTTAAGTATGTGTATCGATTCAGATCTATTTCTGTTTCTTCTTGAATCTTGATCTTTGGACTTTTCTATCTTTACTCTCATGCTAAGTTCATGATCTATTCAGCCTGTTGTAAATCAATTTTCTTGATTCATGTTGATATTACTATCCAGTTGAAATCTTAATATGCCTGTGATGATGTTTTTCTCTCCGATCTTGTTTTGATGCAAAATTCTACCTTTCCCCTATTTATTTTCTTTTGATGAACCTAGGTCAGTTTCGGACCTAGGCCTAACTGCGATTTGCGTGCGATTGAATACGGGGGAAATATTGGGATATTGTCTTGTTGGATATATGTGTTTGATAGAAGCGAAGGCATAATATGAAAACTGGATATTTGGGTATTATTGCCATTAATATGAAATTGGAATCTGGGTATTATCGTTATAATTAAAGTTAGCTAGCTTGGGTAGATTGGGGTAAACATGGAATACATGTAGTTTGGTATGAAACTTAACTATGTAAAATATGACAAGAATATTGATACATATATTTGGGTATAAATTGATCTATGTGAATTGGGCGTAGCTTTGTAAACATGTAAACTCTGAATCTTGACATATGTAAAAAGGCATGAAACTTGGTATATATGTAAATTGTCTAGGATTAGGCATATATAAATTGGCATATGAAATTTGGCATGGATCTTGATATATGTGTAATTTGGCTAGAACTTGATATGTTTAAATTGGCATAAACTTGGCATACATGTAAACAGGCAAGAATTAGACATATGTAAACCAACTAGAATTGGGTACATATATTAATGGGCATGTAATTTGGAATGTGGGCGTATGTTAATTAACATGTAATTGTCGTGTTTAGCATAATCATGGTTAGTGACATTTAATTTGGTATGATTTACATACCAAAAATTATAAACATGATTTAAAGAGAAGGTGGGCCATAATAGTAAATGTTGATTAATGTAAATTATGGGCATAATGATAGTTGGTAATTTTTAGGAAACTTGCCATAAATTGGTCATTTATCACATAAGTGATTTATGGCATAAAATGGTATTAATTATATACCGAATTTAATGAGATTGATTGGAAACAAATTGGGCATTAAATCTGAATTTGAAAATTTTACATAATTAAAATGTAAATTAGAATTATGGCATAAAATGGTATTAATTATATACCTAATTTAATGAGATTGATTGGAAACAAATTGGGCAGTAATATGAATTTGAATAATTTACATAATAAATGTAAATTGTAAAATACGAATATGCTTAGCACGAGGTTGGATTGAGTTGTGATGTAAACCTGCCCGGACCCGCCCGGCTGTCCAATAATCACAGCAATACCTATCCAATGTGGGAGGCTAAGCATTAGGCCCAATAAAGACCCGAGGTTAGACTGAGTTGTGGCGTAAGACTGCCCGGACCCGACCGGCACACCGGCAGCCACAACAATATCTATCTAATGTGAGAGGTTGGTGCCTTAATAAGACAACTAGAGCTGAGCTAGGGTTGGTAGGGTTAAGTTTACTAGAACACTTAACCAATTTAATATGTTGACTATGGGAGTGGGTAAGGTTAAGCTAATGTTTAACCATTATAACATGATTAAACTGGACTAGAGAGTGAGGTTAAGTTAATGAGAACACTTAACCAATACAATGGGTTAATTAGACAAGTGGTTGCGGTTAAGTAGTAACACTTAACCAACATAACAGGACAAACGGGTGGGTTATGTTAACTTGAATGAGTTGATAACACTTAACCATTATAATATGACTAGTGGATGGGGTTAAGTTAACATGCACTTAACCAATCTGATGTGATGCGTAGTAGGGTTAAGTAACACATGGGGTTAAGTTAACAAGAAAATTCTTAACCAATGTAACCAGATAGACGAACGGGGTTAAGTTAATAAACCACACTTAACCAATCAAACATAATAAGCGAGAAAGGTTAAGTTAACTAAGGTAAACACTTAACCATGGTAACATAACGAGTAGAAGGGTTAAGTATATATCGGGTTGGTGGGTAATATTAGTAAATACAGTCCCACATACACTTAATCATTAAATACACATGCTTGAATCAGTAGCGGGGTTAAGTACACATCAGGGTTGGTGGGTAATATCAGAGAGTATAGGCCCACAGACTTAACCATTAGAAAAACCTAGTAACGGGGACCCATTTCAGCAGTAACCCACATTAGGTATCAACGGAACCCTGAGCTAGGCAGGGTGGGGCACGATTACTGGGCTGATTATAAGAGGTCAAATTAGCGGCGGTTGGTGCAGCAGTGCAGGTTCTAACGGAGTGCGGGCGTGCACACACTTCGGCGCAGAAAATTTAGCCATTGGGCATCAGTAGGTATAAAGCTGTGCATCTTGATTGTGTCAGGGTTGCCACCATGGGACTTGATACACCCCATGGTGGGACCAGCACAGGTATCTACAAGTAGGGGGCCGCGTGACACAAATGAGAACTAGGTCAAGTAGGGAGTCGATCGATAAGGTAGCAAGGGTGCATCGAATATATACATGGCCATTGGGGTGATCGAGGTGGAATCCTCAAAATCGATGTACACCTGAAGGCTACCATAATTGCGGGGATTGGGATCACGTTGAAATTATTATATAACACGGGCTACTAGTTGGGACACTAGTAGGGGGTACGGATTCCTTGTTGCATAGGACACTAGTTGGGATACTAGTAGGAGTACAGATCATTCCATGTAAGACACTTATGAGGATGCTAGTTAGGTGGTGCAGAGCAAATAGACATCGTTTTAATGGTAAAGCTTAGAAACCTTGCGATGTTATTCTTGATAGAAACCATGCGGGTGGGGTACTTGATGGGAATTATGGGATGTTATACTTGTTTCATCGTGGCCGAAGCTTATCTTGTTACCTTAGTTTACCTTGTTATCATAGTTTATCTTGTTATCTTAGTTTATCTTGCCTACCTTTTCATCATGCTTATGTTTACTTTCAGTTTATTCATGCCATGTTATCTTTACTCATTTTTATGCTGAAAGTCACTAGGACTTACTCAGTCTTTATGACTGACCCGTTTTGTTTCGCCTCTTTTTCTTCCGTTCCCCCCCCCAGGTTTACAGGGTGGGAATACAGCTTAGTTCGGATCTTACCAAGCTCCAAGGCTCTTTCATGTATGGCTTGGATTTCTCTTGCCTATGGCTTGCTTTGCTTTATTGGGGAATACTGCAGTTTATTTTTATGCTTCTTTGTTTTTGAGCAAGACAGATATTTTAACCATGAAATTGGGTATTGGAAGTTGATGGGCTTTTCTTGTAAACATTTATATTTAATAAATGATTTGAAATAAGTACTTCCACTTTATTTTCCTCTATTTTATATATGTCTGACTTGTAATATTTCTGTTCCAGTACCCATAATACTAAATTGAAGTTAAGGCATTCCCTTTGTGAGTGACCTTAACAGATGTGGGGTGTTACATTTGGTATCAGAGCAGAAGGTTACTAGACCGGGCAAAAGTTTTCAAAAAACCTTCTGAAATTATTTTCGAAACGTTTACAAAGAAGCAAATTTTCAAAAAAAATTTGTTTTGATTAAAAGGCATATTCCCCAAAGTCATATGCACTATCTTTTGATTCTCTCTTGAAATCTCTTCCCACTCTTTTCACCATAGTTTCGTAGGCATCCGACACATGTCGGAGGGCAAAGGAGTGCCCAACCTCCGTCTATAGCCGTGGTAGTCCCATCTGCGTCTAATCTTATTTCAAGTTGGGTAGAGTGTCGTGCGTTGGAGGTAGCTTCGAGAGACTTGTTAACAAACTATACAAGGATAGTAAGAACAAGAAACTAGTTGCTATAGCTTAATCCACGAAGGAGGAAAAAGGTGAGAGGAAAGAGGCCAAAGTGAAAGAATAGTAAAACCCATGACAAGAGAGAGTATCTTTAGTGAGAAGGGACATGTAGTTAAGTATTATAGGACAAGGGCAAGGGACAAGATCGTCGAGAGGGCAATTGAGTGCTCTCACCACTAGCGTACCTAAGAGGGTGGTAACATTTCTGTTAAAGGTTTAGCTTTTCTTTTCTATCATCCCACTAGAACTTTGTTTTTGTACATCGCATCCTTTTAATTCTGCTTCGAAAGTTGAGTCTCTGCACCTTAGTACTAGCATGGTAGAGGATCCCATTTTTTTCTTCTTTTCTCAAATCTTGTTGGGGAAATCGACTCATTTATTCATGACTTGTTTGGATTTGAGAATGTCTATGCTAAGTGTTGAGTCTAGAAGTAATGTTTATGTTTTGGGCTATGGGTTGATTCTAGCGATGGAGTGGTTATCCAGTAAGGGTGAGCTTCTTGGTTTTGAAAAGAGGGTAGTTAGACTCTTGACTTGCCTCGGTAATACCCTCGAAGTCGCAGGTAACCTTTAGGGTTCTATCATGATTTGTTTCCTAGAATCTCTTCACACATTTATTGGTAATTTGTAATCCGATCGAGTAGTGTTCACCACTAAGGTGGATGGGTCAATTCGCTTATGCATGAGTTATAGAGAATCACCTTAGTAAGTACATTTGGCAACATGGTTAGCATTTATTTCTAAGAGATAGTTCTTCTGCGTGGAATACCTGATAGTAAGTTGACGAGATCCAAGATTCGCTAGTGAATTTTGGAGAGCTTGCATGAAACCATGAGTACGCAGTTATGTTTGAACCGAGTATGCTAAGAGGAGAATAAGTGAAAGTGGAACGAGAGGCAAAAGTGAAATGGATTCCAACCCATATTTTGGAAACAAGAATTAAGAAGCTACGGAATTGTGAAGTTAAAGGCGGTCAAAGCACAATGGAGTTAAGCTCAAAGAAATGCGACTTAGAAGATTGAAGACTAGATTCGTGCATCATATCTGTTCTTAAGAGTATATCCTTGATCCCTCTCTTCCTGTAGAGCTTACTTGCATGCTATCTTTTGTGTATATACTCTCGGTCCCATTCTCAATCCAATTTCTGTTGCAAACCCCATAGGGAGTATGACTCATCTGTTAGTAACACATGTTGGGGCTTAAGGGTGTTCGTTGGGTTGACTAAACTTTTTGGGTTTTATAGGATACAGGTTGGTCTTAGGAAGGGATTTCGTTGTGACCTAATAGGAGTCCATCATGCTTAGTTTCCTAGAAACATATATATATTGGTTGGGTTGAGTAATTCTTTGGGTGTCATTCTGATGTTGATTTCGGTCTTCGGGGCTGATGCTTAGGGAGTTCTTCTCCTAATCAGGATATAGGTAGCATAGGTTTCCAGTTTTGACATTGCCTAATGGGCACGAAGTTCTTACTTGCTTCTATCATTCGACTATACCTTTAGATAAGAACAATTGGGTGTAAACATGTGTTTGAGACATGTTATGATTGATTGTTGCAAGTGGTTGCTAGTGGTTGCTCGTGGATGCATTTACACACATTAGGCACTAGATCGGCTCAGTCACCTTTCATATTGCATATGCATGAGTGTTTGTACTTGTTTATGGATGAAATTGAATGTGTTATCATGTGAATGTTGCATATGGACGGATGTTTGTGCACACATATAGTGTTTATGTGACTAGGACTATTTGCATACATGTTGGACTCTTGGCACTAAACATATTTTGCATCTAGAAGATCAATCAGGCCTGATCATTTGCATTAGATAAGGAACATATACACACACTTCTTGCATATGTTCATACAGGATTAGAAATCTCTTAAGGACAATGAATGCCTATGATTGATGATTGAGTAGATGGATGATGGATGGTAGGACACATTCTTCTTAACTTGAAGATTTCGGGGACGAAATCCTTTAAGAAGGGGAGAATGTAACACCCCGTATTTTTAATATAAATAAAAATAAAATAAAATATAATTTTTTTTGCTTATGATGGGTAAATAATGGTGATGCATAAGAAGAATTAATTAATACATCGAAGAGAAGAAAAATTAGTTCGATAACGATGTATGTAACGGAAAATATAGTAAAATAAGGATAACTAATTCAAGAATCAGGAATTATGTAAAATGGACATCACCATTGCATTCCTCTCGGAAAAATACGCGAAATAGAGTCCGAGTTTTCGAAAATCGGAGTCCGTATGACCAAGATATGGCCAAAATAATATTTCAGTAGACTTTCTGGCAGACTACCCGTGTCGACTGTAGTGTCGACACCCAAGTCGACCTGCCCCCCTTGTGTCGACTGTAGTGTTGACTATCCCCCTGTACAGGTCGACCTGGTCGGCCTGGGGTGGTCCAGAACCCATTTTTGAGGCCCGGGACGAGTTTTGATGGTCCGGATGGGTTTTAGGATTAATCCGATGGCTGAAATGAAGTGCTACACCTATAAAATAACACATAGACCTAGCCTAACTCACACAATTTCATATGACACCTAAATGCTGCTGGAATCTCTCTTGAGCCATGGCCGCCGTCTCCAAATTAAAGCTTAAGCGTCCAAAATGAAATCAAATCAAAGATCAATGCTTCTACAACAAATTCAAGGGGATAGATCAATGACACTGCAACTTTCTAAGACAAATTCACTTCTTAATTTATTAGCCGTTCTCTGTAAGTTCCAGTTATTTTCAGGTTTAAATATTTAATTATAATATGGCCATGAAATGAAGTGGATTTTGGATTTAAGTATGTGTATCGATTCAGATCTATTTCTGTTTCTTCTTGAATCTTGATCTTTGGACTTTTCTATCTTTACTCTCATGCTAAGTTCATGATCTATTCAGCCTGTTGTAAATCAATTTTCTTGATTCATGTTGATATTATTATCTAGTTGTAATCTTAATTTGCCTGTGATGATGTTTTTCTCTCCGATCTTGTTTTGATGCAAAATTCTACCTTTCCCCTATTTATTTTCTTTTGATGAACCTAGGTCAATTTCGGACCTAGGCCTAACTGCGATTTGCGTGCGATTGAATACGGGGGAAACATTGGGATATTATCTTGTTGGATATATGTGTTTGATAGAAGCGAAGGCATAATATGAAAACTGGATATTTGGGTATTATTGCCATTAACATGAAATTGGAATCTGGGTATTATCGTTATAATTAAAGTTCGCTAGCTTGGGTAAATTGGGGTAAACATGGAATACATGTAGTTTGGTATGAAACTTGACTATGTAAAATATGACAAGAATATTGATACATATATTTGGCTAAAAATTGATCTATGTGAATTGGGCATAGCTTTGTAAACATGTAAACTCTGAATCTTGACATATGTAAAAAGGCATGAAACTTGCTATATATGTAAATTGTCTAGGATTAGGCATATATAAATTTGCATATGAAATTTGGCACGGATCTTGATATATGTGTAATTTGGCTAGAACTTGATATGTGTAAATTGGCATAAACTTGGCATACATGTAAACAGGAAAGAATTAGACATATGTAAACCAACTAGAATTTGGTACATATATTAATGGGCATGTAATTTGGAATGTGGGCGTATGTTAATTAACATGTAATTGTCGTGTTTAGCATAATCATGGTTAGTGACATTTAATTTGTTATGATTTACATACCAAAAATTATAAACATGATTTACAGAGAAGGTGGGCCATAATAGTAAATGTTGATTAATGTAAATTATGGGCATAATGATAGTTGGTAATTTTTAGGAAACTTGCCATAAATTGGTCATTTATCACATAAGTGATTTATGGCATAAAATGGTATTAATTATATACCGAATTTAATGAGATTGATTGGAAACAAATTGGGCATTAAATCTGAATTTGAACAATTTACATAATTAAAATGTAAATTAGAATTGTGGCATAAAATGGTATTAATTATATACCTAATTTAATGAGATTGATTGGAAACAAATTGGGCAGTAATATTAATTTGAATAATTTACATAATTAATGTAAATTGTAAAATACGAATATGCTTAGCACGAGGTTGGATTGAGTTGTGATGTAAACCTGCCCGGACCCGCCCGGCTGTCCAATAATCACAACAATACCTATCCAATGTGGGAGGCTAAGCATTAGGCCCAATAAAGACCCGAGGTTAGACTGAGTTGTGGCGTAAGACTGCCCGGACCCGACCGGCACACCGGCAGCCACAACAATATCTATCTAATGTGAGAGGTTGGTGCCTTAATAAGACAACTAGAGCTGAGCTAGGGTTGGTAGGGTTAAGTTAACTAGAACACTTAACCAATTTAATATGTTGACTATGGGAGTGGGTAAGTTTAAGCTAATGTTTAACCATTATAACATGATTAAACTGGACTAGAGAGTGAGTTTAATTAATGAGAACACTTAACCAATACAATGGGTTAATTAGACAGGTGGTTGCGGTTAAGTAGTAACACTTAACCAACATAACAGGACAAACGGGTGGGTTAAGTTAACTTGAATGAGTTGATAACACTTAACCATTATAATATGACTAGTGGATGCGGTTAAGTTAACATGCACTTAACCAATCTGATGTGATGCGTAGTAGGGTTAAGTAACACATGGGGTTAAGTTAACAAGAAAATTCTTAACCAATGTAACCAGATAGACGAACGGGGTTAAGTTAATAAACCACACTTAACCAATCAAACATAATAAGCGAGAAAGGTTAAGTTAACTAAGGTAAACACTTAACCATGGTAACATAACGAGTAGAAGGGTTAAGTATATATCGGGTTGGTGGATAATATTAGTAAATACAGGCCCACATACACTTAACCATTAAATACACATGCTTGAATCAGTAGCGGGGTTAAGTACACATCAGGGTTGGTGGGTAATATCAGAGATTATAGGCCCACAGACTTAACCATTAGAAAAACCTAGTAACGGGGACCCATTTCAGCAGTAACCCACATTAGGTATCAACGGAACCCTGAGCTAGGCAGGGTGGGGCACGATTACTGGGCTGATTATAAGATGTCAAATTAGCGGTGGTTGGTGCAGCAGTGCAGGTTCTAACGGAGTGCGGGCGTGCACACACTTCGGCGCAGAAAATTTAGCCATTGGGCATCAGTAGGTATAAAGTTGTGCATCTTGATTGTGTCACGGTTGCCACCATGGGACTTGATACACCCCATGGTGGGACCAGCACAGGTATCTACAAGTAGGGGGCCGCGTGACACAAATGAGAACTAGGTCAAGTAGGGAGTCGATCGATAAGGTAGCAAGGGTGCATCGAATATATACATGGCCATTGGGGTGATCGAGGTGGAATCCTCAAAATCGATGTACACCTGAAGGCTACCATAATTGCGGGGATTGGGATCACGTTGAAATTATTATATAACACGGGCTACTAGTTGGGACACTAGTAGGGGGTACGGATTCCTTGTTGCATAGGACACTAGTTGGGATACTAGTAGGAATACAGATCATTCCATGTAAGACACTTATGAGGATGCTAGTTAGGTGGTGCAGAGCAAATAGTCATCGTTTTAATGGTAAAGCTTAGAAACCTTGCGATTTTATTCTTGATAGAAACCATGCGGGTGGGGTACTTGATGGGAATTTTGGGATGTTATACTTGTTTCATCGTGGCCGAAGTTTATCTTGTTACCTTAGTTTATCTTGTTATCATAGTTTATCTTGTTATCTTAGTTTATCTTGCCTACCTTGTCATCATGCTTATGTTTACTTTCAGTTTATTCATGCCATGTTATCTTTACTCATTTTTATGTTGAAAGTCACTAGGACTTACTCAGTCTTTATGACTGACCCGTTTTGTTTCGCCTCTTTTTCTTCCGTTCCCCCCCCCCCAGGTTTACAGGGTGGGAATACAGCTTAGTTCGGATCTTACCAAGCTCCAAGGCTCTTTCATGTATGGCTTGGATTTCTCTTGGGTATGGCTTGCTTTGCTTTATTGGGGAATACTGCAGTTTATTTTTATGCTTCTTTGTTTTTGAGCAAGACAGATATTTTAACCATGAAATTGGGTATTGGAAGTTGATGGGCTTTTCTTGTAAACATTTATATTTAATAAATGATTTGAAATAAGTACTTCCACTTTATTTTCCGCTATTTTATATATGTCTGACTTGTAATATTTCTGTTCCAGTACCCATAATACTAAATTGAAGTCAAGGCATTCCCTTTGTGAGTGACCTTAACAGATGTGGGGTGTTACACAGGCTGTGCTTTGATCATCCACCACAAGACTCTGCTTTTCAACAGAAGTCTTCATCATTTGCATCTTAGTATGCCACACAGGAAAACCACTCTATGCAACTGATATCAGTCACACAGAATGAAATCCGATGTCAGACACACAGTCCATTTACAAGTCCGTTCTGGGTCTGAACAAAACCGGAGGCACCTAGTACCCCGCATATCCATCGATCTCCAAATACGTCTGGACGATCAACAACTGTTTCCATGTTCTTGGGTGTACAGCCCAGTCAAGATCATCAATAATCACCCAAACGACGTGAAGTCCTCTGGTCTTCGACCACCGTCTTCATCTTCGACTTATCGTGGTATCAGTTATTTAGAATGGGATAAACCCGGTCTTTCCGAATAACCCGCGTATATTATAAACAAGTGTTACACAAACACAACATACGCCTCATTCCAATTCATCAGTCACTAACCATAAATTAACAAGAGAATAATTCCCCAAATATTAACCCCGAAGGCCGAAACCAACATCAGATCAATATCCAGAAAATCATTCTACTTAGCTAACCGATAGTTAGTTTCTAAATTTCACATTCATAGGGAAAGGTTCCCATTGATTTTGTCAAAGATAAATTCCTTTAATTTATTCTTTAATCTACTTTTGAATATCAATTCAAACTAGTCGGGATTTACGAACCTTACCGAAGTAATCGTTTGTTTTAATTTCCCAATCCCAACCTATTCATCCCATGAAGTAAAACGGGTCTTACTTCATATCTAACACCACAGTGTTATCGGTAAATTTAATTACCATTTCACGTTTAAATCTAATTAAAGATTTATCTATCGCCTGGAGTAAAACTGGTGATACTCCATTCTCGACCTTTTCAATCTAATTAAAGATTCATTAAAACTCCACTTAGTTTTAATCTTTAACTGGGTTAAAGAATCAGTGTCATTTAAAACACGGTTCACGATAAACCCAAAATCACATTCCATTAATTATCTGGTTAAAGAACAAGGGTTATTTAAAACACTGTTCACGATAAACCCAAAAATCATTACCAATTCAATTCCAATTAAATATTATTTAATTGGTACACTTCATTAAATCTAAATAAAGGATTTAATCTTTTCTCAACTGGGCTTAAAAATAGTGTTAATGAAGACAACATTCACGACAAACCCAAATAACATTTGATATTAAATACAAGGCTCTGAATAGAAAATATACCGGCTTATACTCAATATCAAATTCTACGACCAACAAATATCGTATTGGAAATAACGATATAAATATATCTTTCAAATTTTCATAACAATACCTGTATAATCACGAAATCCAACATCAAAATAATCCAAAGACAATTTCGATTCAAATCCATTCCAATATAAATATTGGAAATTCTGGTTATTTTCAAAACCATTTCAAATCCAATTTATTTATTTAAAAATAAATAGAATTATCATTCTAGTTCAAAACTAGTTCATTTCGATAAAAATCTATTTTTATCTTTTCAAATATGGAGTTTTTCATCCCAATCCTTCCCAAATCATTTCTTATGATTTTACACAAATTATTAATAATTTTAATAATTTTATCAAGGCCCGTACAGTCGATTTCCATCAATGGCCATCGAACTGCACCTACAACGACCTTTTCCAAATTTGATTTGGACATAATTCCAAATCCAACTGTTAGATTTATAATTTCTAATATTCGTTAGAAAGCTCTTTTCGATACGAACCCAACGGTTCCGATTTTAGGAGAATCCGACGGTCGGATCTCCCGCAATATCCATTCGAAGTCAATGGTCGAAATTCGCGAACTGCCGCGGCGCGTTCTATTCAGGCCATTATATTATATATATAATATACATAATATATACTTCGTCGATTTCAATTCAAAACGTGCTTTATAAATCATTTAAATTCATTTTCAAAACGGTTTCAATTTCATATTCAATTTCAAATCAAAATTGAATATTACAATATAAATTCGTTTTAAATTCGTTTCAATTTGATTTCAATTAAATTTCAATTCGAATTCATTTATATTCAATTTCCATTCGAATTCATTTCTATTCAATTTCAATTCGAATTCGTATATATTTAATTTCAATTCGAATTCATTTATATTCAATTTCAATTCGAATTCATTTCTATTCAATTTCAATTCGAATTCGTTTCTATTCAATTTCAATTCGAATTCGTTTCTATTCAATTTCAATTCGAATTCTTTTATATTCAGTTTCAATTCGAATTCATTTATATTCAATTTCAATTCGAATTTCAATTCTTTTTGGAAATCAGATTTTGAAATCACTTTCGATATTCATTATAAAATGAATAAAATCGATATAAATATCGTTCACGTCAAAATGGCGTCAATCTAATCAACACGGCTTCATATATTCCTATTTTCAAATATTCTATTTCAAATATTTCTATTTCAGATATTTCTATTTCAAATATTTCTTTTTCAAATATGGAATGAGGCCCAATCAATTACCATATAAGGTTAATTATATTTATTTTCTACAACACATGTACACAATAACAATGATGAATAATCAACCATCATCCAAAGTGCATTCTACACTGTATAAGCATCAAATATAAATATTCAACACTTATAACAGTCTGTCAATCAATCGATCGACATACAACTAAACAATTGGGATTAGTGTACGTCAAATATCATCCCAATACCTGTGTGGGGTTTCAAACAATCAAACACAGATTTTATTTGTGAAGTTGGGCGATGTGTAAAATTTATCGTCCCAATCAATATCAGTCAAATGTGTGTATATAAACAAATCGTCCGATCTGTTTATTTTTATTTCATTTCATATACACGTTAAAATTTCTATTTTTAACTATAAAATATTTTCCACTATAAAATATTTTATTTCATCTGTATAAATATTTTATTCCATTTCACATCACCCAATCAACTACACATCAAAATCAAACAAACAAGCATACAAGCCGTCCATGGTCTGTAGACGACGGGTGTCGGGTACTACTAAACACCTTCTACATCCTAGTATATATTTTAACTAGAAAATTAAGTTAAAAGTGAGAAGTTCTGACAGAGTGTTCCACTCCGCCGTGCTTGCTTTTGAACTGCTGAACCATCTGGATCGGTTGAAATTCTACTGCAGTCCATTTCACGCTGTTCAAATATAAAAGTATTATATTTTTTATCACTTCATTCAATAAATAAAAATCGTATTTTTATTTCTTCTTCATATATATTTTCGACACTTCATTCTATATAAAGATTATATTTTTATATTTCTATTTCATACATAAAGATCGAATTTTTATTTCATCGCTATAAAAATCCCATTTTTATTTCAACATATATATAATGAAAATCATATTTTTATTCCTACTACTATATAAAGATCAAATTTTTATATTATCTATTATATAAAAATCCTAGTTTTAATACTTCTACCTTATAAAAATCATATCTTTATCTCTTCTATAAATTAGAAATCGAATTTTTTATTCTTTCTAAAATATAAAAATCATATTTTTATACCTTCTATAATATGAAAACCATATTTTTATAGATAAAAATATAATCTTTTCCTAATTAAAAATTTAAACCTCTTCTCTTTTCAAAAATCATATCTTTTTATAGAGGAAAAATCATACCTTTCTATACATTAAAAATATCGCCTTTTCTACTTTAAAAATATCGATCTTTAATACTTTAAAAATCTCATCATTAAAATCGTAAAAATTCAGTTTTATTTAGCCATAAAAAAAATCAGTTTTAATATAAATAAAAATAATAAAAATAAAAAGAAAAGAACTTACAGCACGTGGCGAGGAGGGGGGGGGGGGGAATCTTCGACTGAACGGCGCCGGAGTTTGCATCTCGTCGGAGCAGTGGTGCGTCGTTCAAGTGGGGGAGGGCAAGGTCGGGGATCGGCGTTGGGTTGCGCGACTGGGGGATTGGGTTCTCGCGGCTCGAACGTTGAAGTGAAGAGGAGAGAGAAGAGGCGATGGAGAAGGGGGCGCGGTGGATGGAGGGTGGCGGCTGAGCAGATCGGCGGCGCCCCTTTTTCTTTTTCTTTTTTTCACTTCTGAATTATGAAATGAGGGGGGGGGTTGGGGGGTCTAGTGGTATAGAGAGAGGGAGTTTTAATTTCTTTATATTATTTTAATTCTAAAATGCAACTTTTATTTTCGACCTCGAAACGAGACCCACCGCTTGTCATCCATAGCTAATTACCCCCACTCTGAACACAATAAGATGTGTATCGTAAGATGATTCGATTGTTTCGATCAGTTTTCGTCAAAATCAACATATAACTCTATATATTGAATTTGAACGCGCATTTCATTTTACTGGGATCACATACTAACTCGAAAAAGTCCAAAAAATATATTTCTAACTTCGTATTGACGATACGATCCTAACAAAACTAGTTTCATCAAATTCTGAGCCAGTTTGAAAAATGGCCATTTTCCAGTCGATTAAAATCAACTGAAACTGGTCAAACGCATTTTCCTTTGCTATGCTCACATACTGATTCGAAAAATTATGAAATTTGGAATCTAGAAATAATTTGACATCACAGATCCAACAAAAGTGGTTTCATCGAAATCCGAGGTCGTTTGCAAAATTTCCATTTTTAAGGGCCAGAATTCCATAGCAACTATTCTGAATTTTCACTTGGGCATATCTTTTAATTCCCGCTATGAAATTTCAATTTTTTTGATTCATTGGAAAGTTATTCACAAATAGAATTATCATTCTAGTTCAAAACTAGTTCATTTCGATAAAAATCTATTTTTATCTTTTCAAATATGGAGTTTTTCATCCTAATCCTTCCCAAATCATTTCTTATGATTTTACACAAATCATTGATATTTTTAATAATTTTATCATGACCCGTACAGTCGATTTCCATCAATGGCCATCGAACTGCACTTACAGCGACCTTTTCCAAATTTGATTTGGACATAATTTCAAATCCAACCGTTAGATTTCTAATTTCTAATATTCGTTAGAAAGCTCTTTTCGATACGAACCCAACGGTTCCGATTTTAGGAGAATCCGACGGTCGGATCTCCCGCAATATCCATTCGAAGTCAACGGTCGAAATTCGCGAACTACCGCGGTGCGGCGCGTTCTATTCAGGCCATTATATTATATATATATAATATATACATCGTCGATTTCAATTCAAAACGTGCTTTATAAATCGTTTAAATTCATTTTCAAAACGGTTTCAACTTTATATTCAATTTCAAATCAAAATTGAATATTCCAATATAAATTCGTTTTAAATTCATTTCAATTCGATTTCAATTTCAATTATAATTCATTTATATTCAATTTCCATTCGAATTCATTTCTATTCAATTTCCATTCGAATTCGTTTATATTCAATTTCAATTCGAATTCATTTATATTCAATTTCAATTCGAATTCATTTCTATTCAATTTCAAATCGAATTCGTTTCTATTCAATTTCAATTCGAATTCGTTTATATTCAATTTCAATTCGAATTCGTTTATATTCAATTTCAATTCAAATTCATTTATATTGAATTTCAATTCTTTCTGAAAAATTAGATTTTGAAATCACTTTCGATATTCATTATAAAATGAATAAAATCGATATAAATATCGTTCACGTCAAAATGGCGTCAATCTAATCAATACGGCTCCATATATTCCTATTTCCAAATATTCTATTTCAAATATTTCTATTTCAGATATTTCTATTTCAAATATTTCTATTTCAAATATTTCTTTTTCAAATATTGAATGAGGCCCAATCAATTACCGTATAAGGTTAATTATATGGATTTTCTACAACACATGTATACAATAACAACGATGAATAATCAACCATCATCCAAAGTGCATTCTACACTGTATAAGCATCAAATATAAAAATTCAACGCTTATAGCAGTCTGTCAATCAATCGATCGACATACAACTAAACAATCAGGATTAGTGTACGTCAAATATTATCCCAATACCCGTGTGGGGTTTCAAACAATCAAACATAGATTTTATTTGTGCAGTTGGGCGATGTGTAAAATTTATCGTCCCGATCAATATCAGTCAAATGTGTGTATATAAACAAATCGTCCGATCTGTTTATTTTTATTTCATTTCATATACACGTTAAAAATTCTATTTTTAACTACAAAATATTTTCCACTATAAAATATTTTATTTCATCTATATAAATATTTTATTCCATTTCACATCACACAATCAACTACACATCAAAATCAAACAAACAAGCATACAAGCCATCCATGGTCTGTGGACGACGGGTGTCGGGTGCTACTAAACACCGTCTGCATCCTAGTATATACTTTAACTAGAAAATTAAGTTAAAAGTGAGAAGTTCTCACAGAGGGTTCCACTCCATCGTGCTTTTCTTTTGAACTGCTAAACCGTCTGGATCGGTTGAAATTCTACTGCAGTCCATTTCACGCTGTTCAAATATAAAAATATTATATTTTTTATCACTTCATTCAATAAATAAAAATCGTATTTTTATTTCTTCTTCATATATATTTTCGACACTTCATTCTATATAAAGATTATATTTTTATATTTCTATTTCATATATAAAGATCGAATTTTTATTTCATCGCTATAAAAATCACATTTTTTATTTCAACGCTATAAAAATCACATTTTTATTTCAACATATATATAATAAAAATCATATTTTTATTCCCACTACTATATAAAGATCAAATTTTTATATTATCTATTATATAAAAATCCTATTTTTAATACTTCTACCTTATAAAAATCATATCTTTATCTCTTCTATAAATTAAAAATCGAATTTTTTATTCTTTCTAAAATATAAAAATCATATTTTTATACCTTCTATAATATGAAAACCATATTTTTATAGATAAAATATAATCTTTTCCTAATTAAAAATGTAAACCACTTCTCTTTTCAAAAATCATATCTTTTTATAGAGGAAAAATCATACCTTTCTATACATTAAAAATATCGCCTTTTCTACTTTAAAAATATCGATCTTTAATACTTTAAAAATCTCATCATTAACATCGTAAAAATTCAGTTTTATTTAGCCATAAAAAAATCAGTTTTAATATAAATAAAAATAATAAAAATAAAAAGAAAAGAATTTACAGCACGTCGCGAGGAGGGGGGGAATCTTCGACTAAACGGCGCCGGAGTTTGCATCTCGTCGGAGCAGTGGTGCGTCGGTCAGGTGGGGGAGGGCGAGGTCAGGGATCAGCGTTGGGTTGCGCGACTGGGGGATTGGGGTCTCGCGGCTTGAACGTTGAAGTGAAGAGGAGGGAGAAGAGGCGATGGAGAAGGGGGCACGGTGGAGGGAGGGTGGCGGCTGAGCAGATCGGCGCCGCCCTTTTTTTCTTTCTTTTTTTCCCTTCTGAATTATGAAACGGGGGGGGGGGGGGGGGGTTGGGGGGTTTGGTGGTATAGAGAGAGGGAGTTATATTTTGTTTATATTATTTTAATTCTAAAAAGCAACTTTTATTTTCGACCTCGAAACGAGACCCACCGCCTGTCGTCCATAGCTAATTACCCCCATTCCGAACACAATGGGATATGTATCGTAAGCTGATTCAATTGTTTCGATCAGTTTTCGTCAAAATCAACATATAACTCTATATATTGAATTTGAACGCGCATTTCAATTTACTTGGATCATATACTAACTCGAAAAATTCCAGAAAAATATTTTCTTACTTCGTATTGACGATACGATCCAAATAAAACTAGTTTCGTCAAATTTTGAGCCCGTTTGAAAAATGGCCATTTTCCAGTCGATTAAAATCAACTGAAACTGGTCAAAAGCGTTTTCCTTTGCCACGCTCACATACTGATTCGAAAAATTATGAAATTTGGAATCTAGCAATAATTTGACATCACAAATCCAACAAAAGTGGTTTCCTCAAAATTTGAGGTCGTTTGCAAAATTTCCATTTTTAAGGGCCAGAATTCCATAGTGAATATTCTGAATTTTCACTTGGGCATATCTTTTGATTCGCGCTATGAAATTTCAATTTTTCTGATTCGTTGGAAAGATATTCACAAATAGATTCCATTATTTTTGGTTTCACTAAAATCCGGTTTATTTTGCACCCGGTACGTTCAGTTGAAGTTTGAAATCGAATTATCGAATTACCACGCCATTTTCAATTCCTTTTATAATTCAAAATAAATATTTATATTCTAACGACGAACTATATAAATATATTCTTTCGAATTATATTCAAAATAAATTTTTCGTCGTTATTATTTAAAATAATTCATTTTAAATATTCAAAATTTATTAAGATCGCCAATCTAAAAATTTTAAACGGACCCAGATTTCCGGGTTATTACAAAGGGTCTCAGATTTCCATATTTATTCCTTTATTGTACAAAACAGACATCTCAATTCATACAACATTATATTTTTTCTATTTAGTGGTTTCCTCTATGGATCTAGGTGTGTATATATATAATATCTTTTTATTTTTATTTTTATTTTAAAATACAAATACGTTCACTCACTATCTATACAGGAATCGTAGACCTAAGCTCTGATACCAGATCTCAGAAAAACATCTCACAGCGGAACGGATAAAATATAATTTAATCAAAACATAGCCTTACCGTAGTAATAATATTGCTTAACCAGTATCCAAAGCTATCATATCTCTGCCACAAATCTAACATGCGAGTATGTTATAAGGAGGTGGTTAGAACACAAGTTCTAGTGACTGGATTTAAACTACACATTTTAGATAATCCTACATATACTATTCAGTTACATTTTCTTATTTATTAGGTTACTTGGGTTAACTGCTCTTAAGGCTTACACACACACGTCATACCCATCTACTTCTTAATTGATTAACCTAATATAGCACATATATAGCAATCCCCAATATTAAGGTATACCCCATGGTACCCTACTCGCACGAACTCCGCCGTAACACCACCGAAATATACGCAGCCCCTCATCCTACACCTGCGTGATGTCTATATAACAATATTCAATTTCGCAGATATCTGTCATTGCCATGCTACATAAGCGTATGGACTGCCGCCTTCGATCGAATCAGATTCCATCATAGATTAATGCCCTCGAGTCTACGATACACCACCAAGAGTAGACATGCATGTATTTAGACTTTCCCACGTACATATCGTTAATCGTACTCGGTGCCTTAACCGCACATATTCCCTACTGTGCTCCAAGTTCCGTGGAATGGTTGTACAAGGAACACGTAACTCGGTCGATAGCTTTTCACATCTGTACAGGCCCACCTTTAAGTGTCTCAAAATACAGATATCCTTTGGGTCTATTTTTGATGGTGGCTATAGCCCACCTTGGCCCTCCCTCACTTAGTAAAGACTACAAGAGATAAGCGACATGCCCCTAACAAATAATCTAAACATCCAGTTGGCGTCTCCCCTTAACCACCATGCCTCAATAGTGAAAGGTGGATGGCGTCGTGGGTTTAGTTGTAGTCTTTTCGCATCCTACTGGCTGCCGAAGACAGGTACCCGACGATTTACTATCCTTGTTGGTCGTGACCCCTGCCTACCTGTTGAGGCGACCGCCGAATCACCCTAGTCTAATCTCGTCACACCTTTCTGACTACAAAGCTACTTTTGCAGTCAAGGCTACTCACCGGGTAGTTACGCGTTGACCCAACCTCTGTGAGCACAGCCCGAACACTGCACCACCACAGAGGACTACTAGGGGCACCTTCCACGTCCCAGGAAGCCGCGTACTTCCTCTCCCAGTCCTTCGGAGCCGACAAAATAATCAGACGAACATGCGCTCCCCTCATGCCTCATGACACCACGATGATCTACCCCCATTGGGTTATTCACCCTGTAACATGGGGACTGGTCCAAGCACCTCAGTTTAATATGTTATTAGACCTTATTTGTAAACATTCCATTCGGCGTTTGCTCTACCTCGTCGGGTTTCCATGTAACTTGGTTGTTCTCATTCACATTGACTTCTTATTCAAGTTACCAAGTTCCTCTTGTTTATTAATTTCAGTCATATAACTTAACCCATTTAAGTTTATTAATAAGCCCACAGCATGTTATTCTTTAGATTGCGATCCAAGGTCTGTAATCCACAATCCCTTTATATTATTGTTTTATTTCATAGTTATAATAGCATGTTCTTCTTAATATATAATTAAGTACAATTCACCTGTTTTCTGTATAACATGTCGCTCATTATTATGATTAAATATAACTCATTTCATTTCATAAGTATGCCTCATTATTTCTTATTTAATCATAATACTATCTTATACTTTCACTACCACTTATCATTGTTTACTTAATAACTTAGTTCTCTTAACTAAGTTTTACTAATAAGTTTTCTTTCCATAAATATAACTCATGTTGTCCTCATCCGTTGATTTCAGATTCTCGTTCTTATAAATAACTTAATTTACAATTAAGTACCACTTATCTCATTACATACTTTATTCCATTTCCTTTATCTTTTATTACAACCTTAGTTATAATTTCCACTTTTCCCTTGGGCAAGCCTACCTATTCTATAATATTCTCATTAATGTTATTTATTAATAATAGGTTATTATCATTCCCTATTCATTCCACTTCTTTTACAGTTGTAACTTTCCGTCATTTCCTTATTCATTTCCATTAGTCACAATAAGTGTCATTTATCTCTGTCCTTTTATATACATATATTTTTATATATGTTTATGCACTAGACCTGTAACAACCCGGAATTTTGGAACTAATTTAAAAAAAAAAATTGAAATATGTTTTAAAATAAATGTTAGTCTTTATTTAAATGTAGAACATGTAACACCCCGGATTTTTCCGTTAACAGTAAATTAACAAATTAAAGTATAATTAAATTGTAACAGAAAAATTAAGGGAAACGGACATTTGCGTTCGTCTCGGAATTCTGCTTGAGATAGAGTCCGAGTTTGCGCAAAACGGATAACGTATGAAGAAGATATCTTTAATTTAAATATTATAGCAAAACATGAAAAAAGAGAAGTAAGGAGAGGACAATAATTATTATTATTCTAAGACTTATTAACAAAAGCCTCTGTAGCTCAGTTGGTTAAGGCATTGGATTTGTAGCATGGAGGTCGGGGGTTCGAACCCCGGCGGCGACATAATTTTTATCTCTGTTTTAGAGAGGGCCAACTGAGCATGCAAATACATGTACGTATACAAATTCAAATTTTGAAAGGATAAGAACGTACATATAAGGAAATAAAGAAAATATATGTATATATATGAGAATATATATATATATATATATATGCAAAAATATATGTATACAATAGATAAAATTCAAATAGACTAAAACAGCTCAATTTAAAGTTTAATTTTTGAAAATCGAACCCAGTCCCTCCTGGCTGGCCTGGTCTGTGTTTGGTCGAATTTCTGTGGGTTGCTTTGTCATTAGGGCTAGGTGGCAAGTTTTAATTGGTCTCTCTATCTAATGAATGGCTACGATCTAACCTAGCAACATCAATGGTTCTAATCAATTCCTAACCTCTATATAAACAACCCTAGACTAAACCCTAATCTATTCATTCAAATTAAGAGCATAGCCGCCATGTTGCTGAGGAACGACTAAGAGTAGCCGCCATCTAGAGAGAGAGGATTAGGGAGAAAGTTCTAAAGCCTAAAGCAATTCAAGCAACCTAAAGCTAATCAATTCAACAAAGGAATCATATCTCTTAATTAGAGAATTTGCCGCAACCATTGTAAGTAGAGTATTACTTTGGTATGAACAAATGATTGTGTAGATATGTATGCTTGAATTGTGGCAATGAAATTCGTATTTGTGCGATTTATATACTTTTGGATATTCTGAATTATGTCATTCAATTATAAAGAACTACATGCGGTAGTTCTATGCAAATATACGTTTGGAATATTGCGCAAATTATGTAGTCTATGTTGAAGCTACATGTATGTAGTTGATTGAAATTCATGCAAGTTTGGGGCTTTGTTATTATGCCATCATGATGACTATTTTGTGCATAAATCATTTTGCAAGTAATTGAGACAAGTTTGGTTGTTATAGTTCATATGAAACTATGTTGGAATTTTGACACCATAATCCATGTATTAAGTCATGCTTTTGCAAAACTTATGAATATGGCTAGGCTATGAATGATATTGGGCATAATTGAAATTCATGATTAAGTCTATCTTGTTTAAAAGAATTATCTGATGACATATGTGAGACATGGCTAAGGTAGACACAAAAATCCCTTTTTTGCAAGTTAAAAGCAAACACCATGATTAGGAATATTTATGCATAAGTATACCATCGTTATGTGATTAAATTTAATTAAGTTGAACTATGCTTTTGTGTTAGTAACAAAGTATCCTCTCTGTAAACATGTAGAAACCTTATGAACATGACTTGTTTATATTTATGCCATGAACAAATTTAACTATACCTATGCCATGTTTATGCTAGAAGTATTTATGCCATGCTTATGTTTGACATTATGCCATGTTTATGCTAGAAGTATTTATGCCATGCTTATGTTTGACATTATGCCATGTTTATGCTAGAAGTATTTATGCCATGTTTGACATTATGCCATGTTTATGCTAAAAGTATTTATGCCATGCTTATGTTTGACATTATGCCTAAGTAAAAATATAGGTTCATGGGTCAATAATGATATCTCAATTACAAGTTCACATGCTTTGATTCATGTCACCTATGTTACCACTATGCAAGTACACCAGTTTCTATTATGTATTTCCAACGTCATATGCAAGTTCATGCGCTCACCTTCCCCTCTTTGTGTATGTAATCACGCTTTAAGCCTCCCCTTTTCGCATGGCTAAATTGGGCTTTAAAAGGCTGAGCCCAATATATATAAACGGACGTGTAAAACGGGGGAAAATAATGTTGGGTTAAAATTACTAATGAATGAAAACTAAAGTAGAAGGGCCCAAATTCAAGTATGGGTTGGGCCCATGGTTGGTGTAACCTTTACACCATTAACATAATAATGGGCCGCAAATATTTACATATAAGAAATAAAGAAGAATGACAAAATATGTAAATGTAGAAAAGACGATGTGTTTAACCCGAGGTTGGATTGAGTTGTGATGTAAACCTGCCCGGAACCGCCCGGCTGTCCAGTAGTCACAACAATACCTATCCAATGTGGGAGGTTAAACATGGAGCCCAGCAAGGACCCGAGGTTAGACTGAGTTGTGGCGTAAGACTGCCCGGAACCAACCGGCAACAGGCAGCCACAACAATACCTGTCTAATGTGAGAGGTCAGGGCCTTAATAAGACAATTAAGGCTGAGTCAGGATTGTTAGGATTAAGTGAACTAAATACTTAATCAAAATGGAACATGCTAAACTAAACGGACTGGTGGGGTTAGGTTAGGAAACACTTAACCAACTTAGCATGTTGGCTAGAGATAGAAAACCTAGTAACGGGGGACCCTTTTCAGCAGTAACCCTAGAAGGTGTATCAGGATACCCTGAAACTAGGCAGGGTGGGGCACGATTACTGGGCTGATTGTAAGAGGTCAAATCGACGGCGGTGGTGTAGCAGTGTAGGTTCTAACGGTGTGCGGGCGTGCACGCACTCCGGCGCAGAAAAATAAAGCACTGGACACCAGTAGCATACCTTTGCACTCTAAGGTTGTGTCGGGTTTCCACTATGGGACTTGATACACCCCATGGTGGGACCAGCATAGGTAACTACAGACATCGGGGGCCGTAAGACACATGTAACTATGCGAGTAGGAGCCGATCATCGTAGAATGGATCACATCACCCTGATTTTGGGGTGCAAATTGGAAACTAGTTTATATGGGTTCAGAGATTAACATGGGGTACGATAGTATATTCGACCCTAGATTACTTAACCAAGTTTATGATGTTGCCCACTTCCTGTTTTACTTATCATACCCAGTTCTTTATTCATAGACAAAGTAGTGCTAGACTTACTCAGGCTTTATGTCTGACTCTATTTTTCTTTCGTCTTCTTTCTTCCGTTTCCCCCCAGGTCCTCAGGGAGGGAACACAGCAGCTTGACCTACCTCAACATCCAGCTTGAAGAAGAGAAATGTATTGCTTGGGCTTTCCTGTTTTGAACTATGGCTTTGGACAATCCACTATGGGGCTTTGGCAGTTTGTCTATGTTTTATTTACGCTTCTTTAAAAATAATGTACTCAAGACAGATTATGAAGTGTTATGTTATGTTTTTGGAAAGGATGTTGTTGTAACACGTATTTGACTTTAAGAAATAAAGTTTGTTGTTCTTCCGCTGTTTACAAATATGTGTTCTTATATCTGTCTTGTATATCTGTGACTTGTACCTATAAACCTCCACCAAAATTAGGGCATTCCCTTTGAGAGTGACCCTAACGGAGGTGGGGTGTTTCACTTGGTATCAGAGCATAGGTTTACCAGATAAGATAAAAAGTTTTGGAAATTCATTTTCAAAAAGGAAATTTAAAGAAGCATTTTTAAAAGATAAAAATATTATTTTATTTTAAAAAAGGCAAAGTACACTCCCCAAAGCCATAGGTACTATCTCTTATCCTTCGTTTTGAATCTATCCCTTTTGTTTCAGCATGTCCGAAGATCTTAACTTGCCGGAAGGAGTACCAATACCTGGTTGGTTTAGACGATTCTTAGAAGCTAGGGCCACTCAACCAGGTCCTACCGTTCCTCCTCCCCCAGCTGCAGGGAATCATCCAGCTGCAGCAGCACCTCTTCCTCCACCTCCTCCACGAGGAAACGCGTTTGCTAAGATATGTAAGGATTTTAAAGCTATGGGAGGAAGGGATTTCCATGGAACTGAGTCCTTCGTAGCAGCTAGAAATTGGCTGAAGGAAACTGAGGATCTATTCATCATCTTTGAGGTAGAGGACAGACAAAAAGTACAATTGGCGGTGTGGCTATTGAAGGGCGAGGCTTCCTACTGGTGGGAAGTCACTAATGTTGAAAGACCAGTAGAAACATGGGAGGACTTTAGGGCAAGGTTTGAGACCAAATTTCTCTCAGATGCGGAAAGAAGTTTGCAGTTGGAGAAATTCTTATTTCTTAAGCAAGGAGACAAGACTGTTAGAGAGTATGTGAATCAGTTTGATGAGCTGGCTAGGTTTGGGCTTGACCTAGTCAACACCCCGCACAAGAAGGCTCTCCGTTTCGTCAAAGGGTTAAATGAGCCATTACACAGTTTGGCCATGACACATATACCCATGGGGGCCACGTATGAAAGATTGGTGCAAATGGCATTGCTGAATGAGGAGGATAAGGGCAAGAAGGAGGCAAAGGCAGAAAGCTCTCAAGGGAAGAAAGAGGGTTTGCAGCCTAAGAAGACAGAGTTTAAGAAAGGCGGGGAAGGCAACAAAGAGAAGAGGACGTGTAATTTCTGTGGCAAAGTGGGGCACTTAGTATAGGACTGCCGGAAAAAGAAGGCCAAGGAGAATGGTGGGTGCTTTTCTTGCGGTCAGACAGGCCACAGAGCTAAGGACTGCCCAAAGAAACAAGGGCAGGGGCAGGGGTCTGGATCCACTCCAGGGGCACAGGTTCATGTGCTGGAAGCGCCACCTTTGCAACAGCGAGGTACAAACACTTCTGTAGAAAGTGTAGTTTATCTTTATGATCACCCCGTTCGCACTTTATTTGATTCTGGCGCATCACACTCCTTTATCTCGTCTGCTTTAGTAGAATCTCTGCACCTAAAAACTAGTATGGTAGAGGACCCCTTAATTGTTTCAAACCCAATTGGGGGCCCAGCTCATTTGTCTATGATCTGTTTGGATTTGAAAATTTCTATTCTAAGTGTGGAATTTGAATGTAGTGCCTTTGTTTTGGGCTTTGCGGGGTATGGTTTGATTTTGGGTATGGATTGGCTATCCAGTAATGGGGCCATCCTTGATTGTGAGAAAAGGGTTGTTAGGCTCCTAACCCAGCTCAGTAATACTTTGGAAATTTCTTGTAATCCCTCGTATGCGGTTATGCTTAGTTATCTTGAGTCGCTAGATGCCTCTGTTGAAAATTTGCAATCAGTTAGAGTGGTCCGGGAATATCCGGATGTCTTCGAAGAGGTGAAGGGCTTGCCTCCGAAGCGGGAAATAGACTTCCGCATATATCTTGTAGATAATGCAAAGCCCGTTGCGTTGCCCGTTAGACACATGGCTCCACGAGAAAGAAAAGAGCTCAGTAAACAGATTAAAGAGCTTCTAGGTAAGGGGTTCATTAGGTGGAGCATTTCAGAATAGGGCACTCCAGGAGTGTTCGCCACTAAGGCTGAAGGTTCATTTCACTTATGCATGAGTTGTAAAGAATCACCTTAGTAAGTACATTTGGCAACATAGTTGGACTTAGGAAGGGACTCCCTTGTGACCTAAAAGGAGTCCATCATGCTTAGTTTCCTAGAATCATATGTGGTGGTTGGGTTGATTAATTCTTTGGGTGTCAGTCTGATGTTGATTTCGGTCTTCGGGGCTGATGCTTAGAGAGTTCTTCTCCTAATCAATATATATGTGGCATGGATTTCCAGTTTTGACATTGCCTAATGGGCACAAAATTTTTACTTGCTTCTATCATTCGACTATACCTTTAGGTAGGACCATTTCCTATCATTGAGAAAATTTGGAAAATGACCTATAGATTAGAGCTACCCGAGAAATTGGCCGGAGTCCACAACGTTTTTCACGTTTCACATCTCCGAAAATGTCTACATGAGTCTGCTGAAGTGGTAGAGCCAAATATCCTCGAAGAGGCCGAAGTGGAACGCGAAGCAACCATAAGAAAAGTTCCAACCCGCATACTAGGAACGGAAGTGAAGAAGCTACGCAACCGCGAAGTCAAACTCGTCAAAGTTCAGTGGAGCGACGCCGAGGGAGACGCGACTTGGGAAACTGAAGCTAGAATACGCACTGCTTACCCTTTTCTTTTCGAGGGTACGTCCTTGATCTTTCTTTTTCCTTAAGTTGCGCTTTTATCTATCTTTTTAGGAATATCTCCTCGACCTTATCTTTTAGATAGAAACCTTTTGGATGAAAACATGTAATTGAAACATGTTATGTATGATGGTTGCAAGTGGTTGCAAGTGATTGCTAGTAGTTGCTCGTGGCTGCATATACACACACAATCTAGGTTTTAGATCGGCTCAGTCACTTCATATTGCATATGCATATATGTTTGCACTCGTATATGGTTGAATTGTAATGTGTTGTCATATGGATGTTGCATTTGTATGAAAGATTGTGCACCCATGTAGAATCATGAATAGGAAAAATCTGCATACATAATGGATACATGGCACTTACATGATTCGCATTAAGGAGGTCAACTGAATCAGTAGACCGCCTGATTTTGCATTAGATAAGTTCATGAACACACACACTTCGCATATGATCATGAAGCATTAGAAGTCTTTTAAGGACAATGGATGCTCGTGTTTGATGGATGAGTAGATGGATGATTGAATGTTAGGATTTACATTCTTCCTAAACTTGAAGATTTCGGGGACGAAATCCTTTTAAGTGGGGGAGAATGTAACACCCCGGATTTTTCCGTTAACAGTAAATTAACAAATTAAAGTATAATTAAACTGTAACAGAAAAATTAAGGGAAACGGACATCACCATTGCGTTCGTCTCGGAATTCTGCTTGAGATAGAGTCCGAGTTTGCGCAAAACGGATAACGTATGAAGAAGATATCTTTAATTTAAATATTACAGCAAAACATGAAAAAAGAGAAGTAAGGAGAGGACAATAATTATTATTATTCTAAGACTTATTAACAAAAGCCTCTGTAGCTCAGTTGGTTAAGGCATTGGATTTGTAGCATGGAGGTCGGGGGTTCGAACCCCGGCGGCGACATAATTTTTATCTCTGTTTTAGAGAGGGCCAACTGAGCATGCAAATACATGTACGCATACAAATTCAAATTTTGAAAGGATAAGAACGTACATATAAGGAAATAAAGAAAATATATGTATATATATGAGAATATATATATATATATATATATATATATGCAAAAATATATGTATACAATAGATAAAATTCAAATAGACTAAAACAGCTCAATTTAAAGTTTAATTTTTGAAAATCGAACCCAGTCCCTCCTGGCTGGCCTGGTCTGTGTTTGGTCGAATTTCTGTGGGTTGCTTTGTCATTAGGGCTAGGTGGCAAGTTTTAATTGGTCTCTCTATCTAATGAATGGCTACGATCTAACCTAGCAACATCAATGGTTCTAATCAATTCCTAACCTCTATATAAACAACCCTAGACTAAACCCTAATCTATTCATTCAAATTAAGAGCATAGCCGCCATGTTGCTGAGGAACGACTAAGAGTAGCCGCCATCTAGAGAGAGAGGATTAGGGAGAAAGTTCTAAAGCCTAAAGCAATTCAAGCAACCTAAAGCTAATCAATTCAACAAAGGAATCATATCTCTTAATTAGAGAATTTGCCACAACCATTGTAAGTAGAGTATTACTTTGGTATGAACAAATGATTGTGTAGATATGTATGCTTGAATTGTGGCAATGAAATTCGTATTTGTGCGATTTATATACTTTTGGATATTCTGAATTATGTCATTCAATTATAAAGAACTACATGCGGTAGTTCTATGCAAATATACGTTTGGAATATTGCGCAAATTATGTAGTCTATGTTGAAGCTACATGTATGTAGTTGATTGAAATTCATGCAAGTTTGGGGCTTTGTTATTATGCCATCATGATGTCTATTTTGTGCATAAATCATTTTGCAAGTAATTGAGACAAGTTTGGTTGTTATAGTTCATATGAAACTATGTTGGAATTTTGACACCATAATCCATGTATTAAGTCATGCTTTTGCAAAACTTATGAATATGGCTAGGCTATGAATGATATTGGGCATAATTGAAATTCATGATTAAGTCTATCTTGTTTAAAAGAATTATCTGATGACATATGTGAGACATGGCTAAGTTAGACACAAAAATCCCTTTTTTGCAAGTTAAAAGCAAACACCATGATTAGGAATATTTATGCATAAGTATACCATCGTTATGTGATTAAATTTAATTAAGTTGAACTATGCTTTTGTGTTAGTAACAAAGTATCCTCTTTGTAAACATGTAGAAACCTTATGAACATGACTTGTTTATATTTATGCCATGAACAAATTTAACTATACCTATGCCATGTTTATGCTAGAAGTATTTATGCCATGCTTATGTTTGACATTATGCCATGTTTATGCTAGAAGTATTTATGCCATGCTTATGTTTGACATTATGCCATGTTTATGCTAGAATTATTTATGCCATGTTTGACATTATGCCATGTTTATGCTAAAAGTATTTATGCCATGCTTATGTTTGACATTATGCCTAAGTAAAAATATAGGTTCATGGGTCAATAATGATATCTCAATTACAAGTTCACATGCTTTGATTCATGTCACCTATGTTACCACTATGCAAGTACACCAGTTTCTATTATGTATTTCCAACGTCATATGCAAGTTCATGCGCTCACCTTCCCCTCTTTGTGTATGTAATCACGCTTTAAGCCTCCCCTTTTTGCATGGCTAAATTGGGCTTTAAAAGGCTGAGCCCAATATATATAAACGGACGTGTAAAACGGGGGAAAATAATGTTGGGTTAAAATTACTAATGAATGAAAACTAAAGTAGAAGGGCCCAAATTCAAGTATGGGTTGGGCCCATGGTTGGTGTAACCTTTACACCATTAACATAATAATGGGCCGCAAATATTTACATATAAGAAATAAAGAAGAATGACAAAATATGTAAATGTAGAAAAGACGATGTGTTTAACCCGAGGTTGGATTGAGTTGTGATGTAAACCTGCCCGGAACCGCCCGGCTGTCCAGTAGTCACAACAATACCTATCCAATGTGGGAGGTTAAACATGGAGCCAAGCAAGGACCCGAGGTTAGACTGAGTTGTGGCGTAAGACTGCCCGGAACCAACCGGCAACAGGCAGCCACAACAATACCTGTCTAATGTGAGAGGTCGGGGCCTTAATAAGACAATTAAGGCTGAGTCAGGATTGTTAGGATTAAGTGAACTAAAGACTTAATCAAAATGGAACATGCTAAACTAAACGGACTGGTGGGGTTAGGTTAGGAAACACTTAACCAACTTAGCATGTTGGCTAGAGATAGAAAACCTAGTAACGGGGGACCCTTTTCAGCAGTAACCCTAGAAGGTGTATCAGGATACCCTGAAACTAGGCAGGGTAGGGCACGATTACTGGGCTGATTGTAAGAGGTCAAATCGACGGCGGTGGTGTAGCAGTGTAGGTTCTAACGGTGTGCGGGCGTGCACGCACTCCGGCGCAGAAAAATAAAGCACTGGACACCAGTAGCATACCTTTGCACTCTAAGGTTGTGTCGGGTTGCCACTATGGGACTTGATACACCCCATGGTGGGACCAGCATAGGTAACTACAGACATCGGGGGCCGTAAGACACATGTAACTATGCGAGTAGGAGCCGATCATCGTAGAATGGATCACATCACCCTGATTTTGGGGTGCAAATTGGAAACTAGTTTATATGGGTTCAGAGATTAACATGGGGTACGATAGTATATTCGACCCTAGATTACTTAACCAAGTTTATGATGTTGCCCACTTCCTGTTTTACTTATCATACCCAGTTCTTTATTCATAGACAAAGTAGTGCTAGACTTACTCAGGCTTTATGTCTGACTCTATTTTTCTTTCGTCTTCTTTCTTCCGTTTCCCCCCCAGGTCCTCAGGGAGGGAACACAGCAGCTTGACCTACCTCAACATCCAGCTTGAAGAAGAGAAATGTATCGCTTGGACTTTCCTGTTTTGAACTATGGCTTTGGACAATCCACTATGGGGCTTTGGCAGTTTGTCTATGTTTTATTTACGCTTCTTTAAAAATAATGTACTCAAGACAGATTATGAAGTGTTATGTTATCTTTTTGGAAAGGATGTTGTTGTAACACGTATTTGACTTTAAGAAATAAAGTTTGTTGTTCTTCCGCTGTTTACAAATATGTGTTCTTATATCTGTCTTGTATATCTGTGACTTGTACCTATAAACCTGCACCAAAATTAGGGCATTCCCTTTGAGAGTGACCCTAACGGAGGTGGGGTGTTTCAGAACATAAAAATGATTTATTAGACTAATAAAAATATCACCTTGATTAGAAATGATGATTAATTGGAAAATATGTTAGTGAGTTAGAAATGAACCTTTTTATTCATTGAAAGGGATTAATTGGAAAATGAACATTTTGATTTATTTAAAAAATTGATAAACAAAAATCACTATTTTTATTTGCATTAAAAGTTAATAAACAAAATCACTATTTTTGTTTGAATCAAAAGTTAACAAACAAATTTTCATTTTTGTTTGTGTATTGAAAGTCAACATACAAGATTATCATTTTTATTCATTTTAAGAGAATGAAATGAAAGAATATATTTTGTCATTTGAAAATAAAAGACAAGTTTTTAACTTTACTTTGTTTACAAAATCAAACACCAATTTTTACCTTTATTTTGTTTATAAAATAAAAAGCAAGTTTTAATCTTTTATTTTGTTTACAAAATAAAATGCTAATTTTAATCTTTAATTCTGTTTACAAAATAAAATACGAGCTTTACCTTTATTTTTGCGAACATAATAAAATGCATATTTGAAATGTCATTTATGACAATTGACCTATTAGAATCACCACTTATGATAAAGCTCAAAGGGTCATTTATGTTGAGTTATAATCACCATTTATGTTAGTATTCAAAATGACATTTATGTTGAGTTAAAAATACCACTTATGCTAGGATTCAAAATGTCAACTTTTATGTTTGTTCATATTCAAAATACCCTTTTTGTTTGAACAAAGTATAAATAAATAAAAAAATGTCAAAATCTAAATTAACATTTGTCAATTTAATAAAAAGTTAATCTTTTGTTTACAATTTTTATGTAAACAAAAATGTCTAAATCAAAATTTACATTTGTTAATTACATAAAAGTTTATCTTTTGTTTACGTTTTACGATGTAAACATAAATGATTAAATAGATTTTATATTAAATAGGAAGATGTAAAAATAAGATTTTACATTAAAATAAAAAAATGTGAAAATATGAAGATTGGAAATAACGAAACTATAATAAATGTTGAATTAATACAATAAAACAAACCAGTTAATTTTGAAATTGGAATATAATGTCGGAATTTAGTATAATGAAATTTTCCTAATAGTTTATTTCAAGTATAAAAAGAAATGTGAAATGAGACATTATGTTAACTTTGTCATGTTTGGAAGGAATGATTAATGAATTGATTGTTTTACAAAGATTAATTGCTCGATTAAAAATGTTAGAAAATTGAATTTGAGATGTATGACATAGGTAATTTATTCCTATGTTAGACTAGGATTAGATAGGTAATTAAATTAAGGATAAATGAAATTGAATACTGTATTCATTTAATTAACCTTTGAAATTTGAATGAATAAAAGGGAAAAATTTAAACCATTCATACCTTTAATTTATTTCCTTTTGGTTCTCTATTCATATCCATTCTTTTACCGCTTCATTTATATTTCTTATTCCTATGTATTTATCCTAATTTCCATTCATTCTTAGAACCACTCCCATTCTTTTTCTTCCTCTTCATATTTACCGTTCCTCTTCGATTTTATCTCCAATTAATCCTCAAATCTACGCAGTATCTTCACAAATTTATAATAGCCAAATTGTTAAGCGATGTCAGTTCTTCGATTTCAACGAACGGTGACTCCAGAAGCGGGGCGCAGGGAGAGAGATGATCGATGATGGGTTCTGTGAATTGAACGAAGATGGAAGAAAGGATTAGAGAAATAAAGTTGCAATGGACTCGTCATGGCGAACTCTACAACACAGACCAGATCTGAAACGGACTGATCTACAATTTTTGAAAATTCAAAAACCATCGGTGAGAATTCTAACTCACATCAAAAGTATTTATAAAATTATATTTATTCGATGTAGAAAAATGGGTTATGCGATAAAATTGTTCATGTGATGAAATCAGATCTGTGACTGAAATTATTGTTTGTTGTTTGTATTGATTGCGATGCTGATGTTGTTTAAATCATGCTGCGTTAACAATAAAGTATCATTGTCATTGGTTCATGTTATGTTGGCATTAAAATAACCTTTTTATTAGGATGGTTTTATTAGAATCTTCATGGTAGATAAAGTAAACGTCTTTGTTCGAAATCTTCATGTTAGAAAAATAAACAAATTTGTCATTTATGTTATATTAGAAAATTTTGTTATCTTGTTAGAAGTGGTTTATAATTTTTTTTTATTAGAAAAAAAATATGTCATTTTGTTATAAAATGTTTTAGGAAAATAAAAATCTCAATTTTATTAGACAACGTCATGTTGAAATAGAACTTGTCATTTTTATTGAATTAGTATCGACTAAATAAAAATGTTCATTTTTATTAAATTAGCATGGTTAAAATCAAACTATCATTTTGGTCAATTAACGTTATGTTAAAATATAAACATCGCTTTGGTCAAAACAAAATAAAATGTAAAGTTAGAATAAAATAAAATTTTGTGTCATAAAATTTAAAGTTAGAATAAAATATCGTTTGTTACAAAAATGTAATGTTAGATTTAAGAACATTTTCTCATTTAAGTTAGAAAAGTTATGTTGCATATAAAAGAGAACATTTTCTCATTTAAGTTAGAAAATGTTAACATATGAAATCATTTTTTTGACATTAGGATACGTAAAATAAAAAGAATGGATTTTAATAGTTGAAAAATCATGTATGTCATATATGTTTAATTGGAATGGATAGATTATATATGTCATGTATGTGTGATTTGAATTGACAAATCGTAATCGTCATATGTGTTTAATTATAGTTGAAAAATCATATATGTCGTAAATGTTTAATTAGAATAAACATGCCATTTTTATTAGGGATATATTATGTAAGATAAATTTGTCATTTATGACTGAATTCGTCATTTATGTGAAAATTTAACTTGTCATTTATGTGAAGATTGAAATTGTCATTTATGTCAACATGAATTTGTCTATTCATGTTGAGAGGAGTTTGTCCTTCAAGTTAAATTACTATAATGTCATTTATTAAAAATGTCATTAAATTAGAATGACATTAACACTGGAATGTCACTAGATTAGAATGTTATTAAGTTAGAATGTCATTAGATAAAAAGGGCCATTAGAATACATAGTATGGTGTATGTAAATAAATATTCATTTATATGATATTTGAGACGTAGAAAAATGTTAACATATAAAATACTCTTTTATATGATATAAGAAAATAAACTTATTTTCATAGTTAATGTCACAATAGGAATGCAACCTTATTTCCAGCGTTTATGTAAAAATATGAGTGTTGGTATATTTTTAGCGCGTTAAGTGAAAGTAGAAAATAAATATATTTTCATTGTTTAAGTTAAAATAAGATTGATAACTTATTTTTAGCGAGATTAGGTAAATTTAGAAAATAATTATAACTTCATTGTTGTTAATAAAATAAGAATGCAAACTTAATTGCATTGTTTATTATAAAATATAAATGCAACATTATTCGCATTGTTTTGATAAAAATATGAATGCAAACATTATTTACACTTTTTGATAAAATATAAATGCAAACTTTATTTGCATCGTTTTGTTAAAGTATGAATGAAACTTTATTTTTATTGTTTTGATAAAAATATGAATGAAACTTTATTTTTATTTACATAAAAATATGAATGCAACTTTATTTTTATTGTTATGTCAAAAACATGAATGCAAGTTTATTTTAAGCATTTTTAAGTAAAATATGTAAATAAATATATTCGTAGTGTTTCTGATTAAAAATATAAAAAATTTATATATGGATATTGCACATGAAAGTTGTACATGAATGTGAATATATAATTAGCGTTATTGAGGAACTTGAAATATTTTCATTATTTACTCAATTAATGGAATTAATGGACGATTTAATTAAGAAGATTGCACATTTAAAAAGGATGAAATAAAAAGTTTAAATTGGTAAGATTTCATTCCAATTATAATAATGAAGATTTGAATTGAAAAATCTCGTTTTTATGTTAACTTGTAAATTTAGAAGATTTGATTTTAAAATTTAACATAAATGGATTAATTGAGGAAGATTTCATTTAATATTAAAATGGTAAGTTTTTGATATAACAATTGAAACATTTTGGGAATAGTTTTATGATATTAATATGGAAAGATTAATGTTTACTGAAATGAAAGGATAAGTAAAAGAATGAAAGATATTTTAGAAATTAGATATTCTAAAATATGAAATGTTTTAAAATAATACTTTTAGGAGATAATTATAATTATAATTATTAATTGTACCTGGACACGAGGTTAGGTCACATTTATGGCGGAAGTCTGCCCGGAACCAACCGGCATATCCAGCAGCCATAAATGTTGGGCCTAATGTGAGAGGTCCAAGTGCGCAAATACGAATTGGGTCAAGACCCGAGGTTAAGCCCAACCTGTGGTAGAAGTCTGCCCGGAACCAACCGGCATATCCAGCATCCACAAGTTGTAGGCCTAATGTGAGAGGTCTGACCCGCTATTAAATAATAAAATGTAAAGATAAACATAATAAATTGATAAGGAAAATGAATTGGGCCATTCGGTCCATTTAAAAAATAGTAACTCCATTTTAACCCGTATAAATTATGTTATACATTTTATAAAGGAAATCGAAGATGATTAATATTTTATTTAAGATTAAATGAAATACTCTGAAATAAATGATGTCTAATTATATATATTAAATGGGAAATTTATGAAATCTAAATTTGGGTTTATCGTGAATTATGTTTTAAATAACATTTATTCTTTAACCCGAATTTATGATAGAATTAATTCCCTAGAAATTGAATAATCATTTAGTAATGACTTTGGAAGATTAAAACTAAATAAAATTTTAATTAAATCTTTAATTATATTGAAAGGGAATTAAGTAGTTAAGATCACTGAATTAAGAAAGTGATCGAAAATGGAAAATGAACCATAAAGCAATGAATATTTTCATGTTATAAATGAATAAATGAATGAAAACATGAAATGGTTATATTATTTATATATTTTATATAAATAAAAGTAATGAAACTTTTATTTACATTTCATATGTAAATAAAAGAATGAAAATAAGAATGAAACTTTTATTTACATTTCGCATGTAAATAAAAGATAAAAATAAGAATGAAACTTTTATTTACTTTTCACATGTAAATAAAAAGATGAAAATAAGAAGGGAATTTTTATTTACATTTCACATGCGAATAAAAATATAAAAATATGAAATGAAACATGATTTAGAAGCATGAACCGCATATGAAAATTTAACATGTTTTAAAAAGCATGGAGTCGCATATGAAATGCATGAAATGAATGGACGATATATTTATATGCATGAAATGAATGGACAATATTTATACGCATGAAATGAATGGACGATATTTATGAAATGAATGGACGATATATATATACATGAAATGGATGGACGATATTTATATTTATAAAAGAATAAATAACGATATAGAATGGTTTGCAAATTTATATATGCGAGAATTATTTGGAAAGTCCGAGTTTACTCTCATTCCAAATAATGATACGACGTTCGAAGAGTTGAAGACGGTGATTGAAGACCGACGATCTTCACATCGAATTGGTGTGTTGCTATTGAGACCCATGATGGGAGTAGCTACCTTGAAGGGGCAACAGTAGTAGCCGTCCGGACGTAGTGTTGATTGCACGGATTTGACTTTCGCTCAGGCCCAGGGCATAAGTTTATAAATGGAATGTATGTCTGACGTTGTAGTCCCTTATACTACATTCGTTGATCTCTCTTAATATATATCTGTTTGGTGGTTAACACCCTTCTCTGAGACGTACGAGCTTAGGGGTTATATATTGGTAAAAATTAATGGTATAGTATGGACTGACAATGTGGCATGCTAAGATGCATTGATCAAGGCTTTTGTTGAAAAGCAGGCCTTGTGGTTGATGATCAAAGCACGGCCTGTTTAGGCGTAGCTTTGTGTATAGCGTGACTTCGCGAGCCTCACACCCCGATATGAGTCAAAAACGGGATACGGACTGCAGGGAGTGCACACGTTTCTTTCTAGCTAGAGTGGTGTCAGTGACCTACCAGCCCTGACATTTTACTTATGTGGATGATGGATTTTGAGGCGCCTCGTTATTTTTATAGGCCGTTGGTGGTCATACTATAGGTCCAAAGGGACCGGGAAGCGTTTGTTCAGGCATAACTAATCCACTGCCCATAGGCGGGGACCGGCCCTGAAGATCCAAGGGTTCACTGCGGGGAATCCTGAGGCATTTGCTAGAGTGTCTCGAATCGGAGAGGAGCTTGCCCCTAGCCTCGACTCATGATGGAATCCAAATCTCCAATACGACCTTGCGGTTTTGATTGTAGAACTAGTATTGGCGACATGCTATATGGTATCTATGTCGTCTAGGATTGATACTTATGATTCAAATCTTTTTATTAAAACATATATACACTAATAATAATATCAAATCCGTTTTATACGTATCAAGCATCTTTTGACCATTATAAGGTAAAACCCTATCCTCTGGTGTGCGTTGCATTGTGTGATGGGACCTGGGTCTTATATTGGTTTCATTTCTCCAAAAAGACATTGCGTTATTTCTCGATTTACTTTAGTTTATGCACCGACAATCCATTGGAATAAAACCCGTTCCGCATTAGCGGCGTGGTCCTTGGATTTGTCTTATTAGTTAAATTAGTTTAGAATTCTCACACCAGTCCCATGACTGACTCGTAGTTTGTTTCACTTTGCAAACTCGGGTGCCCTCTTTTCCACACGGGCAGTCGAGTAGCTTTTTGCAGATATCTCTCTCTTTAGCAGGATCCTGGATCGAAGCCTAAAGCTATGTCCAGAGCTTAGAAGTCTTCCGCTGTTTAATGTATTAAATATGTTGTAATTTATCTTCCGCTGTAGTTTACTTTATTTGTACTCTGATATTCTATACTCTGATGTTATATTATTGTAATATAATAAAAGTCTGCTGTTATTGTTCTGATGTATTGTATTCCCAAAGTTAACGTATGCGAGTTTTGAACGGTCTTGGTCGATTTTGTGATCGATTAAGGTCGGGCAAAATCCGTGTCGTTACAGGTGGTATCAGAGCTCTGGTTAGCTCAAATCTTTGGGATACAACTCGTTAGAACTGAACAAAAGACTCATCAGAGAATTGGATTAGTAATGTCCAATAAAAATACTCATTAGAGATAGGATCAGCAGTATCCTAGAATGAGAAAACTCATTAGAGATGGGGTTAGTAATGCCCTAGAATGAGTTCAGAGTGATAAGCTTATGATTAGCGTATTTTTGATTATATAATCTATTTTTGAAAATATGAATTTTAAATATATAAAAGAGTATGTATATTTGATAAGTTAGCCAACAAATGAAATTAATTAAAGTAAAATTAAAATTTAGTTAGCTAATTAAACAACTTTTAGCATAGTTCCTTTTCGAGGACGAAAAGATTTTAAGTGGGGGAGATTGTAACAACCCGGAATTTTGGAACTAATTTAAAAAAAAAAAATTGAAATATGTTTTAAAATAAATGTTAGTCTTTATTTAAATGTAAGAACATAAAAATGATTTATTAGACTAATAAAAATATCACCTTGATTAGAAATGATGATTAAATCAAATTGACAATTTTGGTTAAGAAATTGGTTAGACAAACAAACAACATTTTTATATAAACGTCACATTAGTGAAAAAGAACAACATTCTTGTCAAGACTTGGTTAGTGAATTTAAATACTCATTTTGGGTTAATTTGTTAGTGAGTTAGAAATGAACCTTTTTATTCATTGAAAGGGATTAATTGGAAAATGAACATTTTGATTTATTTAAAAAATTGATAAACAAAAATCACTATTTTTATTTGCATTAAAAGTTAATAAACAAAATCACTATTTTTGTTTGAATCAAAAGTTAACAAACAAATTTTCATTTTTGTTTGTGTATTGAAAGTCAACATACAAGATTATCATTTTTATTCATATTAAGAGAATGAAATGAAAGAATATATTTTGTCATTTGAAAATAAAAGACAAGTTTTTAACTTTACTTTGTTTACAAAATCAAACACCAATTTTTACCTTTATTTTGTTTATAAAATAAAAAGCAAGTTTTAATATTTTATTTTGTTTACAAATTAAAATGCTAATTTTAATCTTTAATTCTGTTTACAAAATAAAATACGAGCTTTACCTTTATTTTTGCGAACATAATAAAATGCATATTTGAAATGTCATTTATGACAATTGACCTATTAGAATCACCACTTATGATAAAGCTCAAAGGGTCATTTATGTTGAGTTATAATCACCATTTATGTCAGTATTCAAAATGACATTTATGTTGAGTTAAAAATACCACTTATGCTAGGATTCAAAATGTCAACTTTTATGTTTGTTCATATTCAAAATACCCTTTTTGTTTGAACAAAGTATAAATAAATAAAAAAATGTCAAAATCTAAATTAACATTTGTCAATTTAATAAAAAGTTAATCTTTTGTTTACAATTTTTATGTAAACAAAAATGTCTAAATCAAAATTTACATTTGTTAATTATATAAAAGTTTATCTTTTGTTTACGTTTTACGATGTAAACATAAATGATTAAATAGATTTTATATTAAATAGGAAGATGTAAAAATAAGATTTTACATTAAAATAGTAAAATGTGAAAATAGGAAGATTGGAAATAACGAAACTATAATAAATGTTGAATTAATACAATAAAACAAACCAGTTAATTTTGAAATTGGAATATAATGTCGGAATTTAGTATAATGAAATTTTCCTAATAGTTTATTTCAAGTATAAAAAGAAATGTGAAATGAGACATTATGTTAACTTTGTCATGTTTGGAAGGAATGATTAATGAATTGATTGTTTTACAAAGATTAATTGCTCGATTAAAAATGTTAGAAAATTGAATTTGAGATGTATGACACAGGTAATTTATTCCTATGTTAGACTAGGATTAGATGGGTAATTAAATTAAGGATAAATGAAATTGAATACTGTATTCATTTAATTAACCTTTGAAATTTGAATGAATAAAAGGGAAAAATTTAAACCATTCATACCTTTAATTTATTTCCTTTTGGTTCTCTATTCATATCCATTCTTTTACCGCTTCATTTATATTTCTTATTTCTATGTATTTATCCTAATTTCCATTCATTCTTAGAACCACTCCCATTCTTTTTCTTCCTCTTCATATTTACCGTTCCTCTTCGATTTTATCTCCAATTAATCCTCAAATCTACGCAGTATCTTCACAAATTTATAATAGCCAAATTGTTAAGCGATGTCAGTTCTTCGATTTCAACGAACGGTGACTCCAGAAGCGGGGCGCAGGGAGAGAGACGATCGATGATGGGTTCTGTGAATTGAACGAAGATGGAAGAAAGGAATAGAGAAATAAAGTTGCAATGGACTCGTCATGGCGAACTCTACAACACAGACCAGATCTGAAACGGACTGATCTACAATTTTTGAAAATTCAAAAACCATCGGTGAGAATTCTAACTCACATCAAAAGTATTTATAAAATTATATTTATTCGATGTAGAAAAATGGGTTATGCGATAAAATTGTTCATGTGATGAAATCAGATCTGTGACTGAAATTATTGTTTGTTGTTTGTATTGATTGCGATGCTGATGTTGTTTAAATCATGCTGCGTTAACAATAAAGTATCATTGTCATTGGTTCATGTTATGTTGGCATTAAAATAACCTTTTTATTAGGATGGTTTTATTAGAATCTTCATGGTAGGTAAAGTAAACGTCTTTGTTCGAAATCTTCATGTTAGAAAAATAAACAAATTTGTCATTTATGTTATATTAGAAAATTTTGTTATCTTGTTAGAAGTGGTTTATAATTTTTTTTTATTAGAAAAAAAATATGTCATTTTGTTATAAAATGTTTTAGGAAAATAAAAATCTCAATTTTATTAGACAACGTCATGTTGAAATAGAACTTGTCATTTTTATTGAATTAGTATCGACTAAATAAAAATGTTCATTTTTATTAAATTAGCATGGTTAAAATCAAACTATCCTTTTGGTCAATTAACGTTATGTTAAAATATAAACATCGCTTTGGTCAAAACAAAATAAAATGTAAAGTTAGAATAAAATAAAATTTTGTGTCATAAAATTTAAAGTTAGAATAAAATATCGTTTGTTACAAAAATGTAATGTTAGATTTAAGAATATTTTCTCATTTAAGTTAGAAAAGTTATGTTGCATATAAAAGAGAACATTTTCTCATTTAAGTTAGAAAATGTTAACATATGAAATCATTTTTTTGACATTAGGATACGTAAAATAAAAAGAATGGATTTTAATAGTTGAAAAATCATGTATGTCATATATGTTTAATTGGAATGGATAGATTATATATGTCATGTATGTGTGATTTGAATTGACAAATCGTAATCGTCATATGTGTTTAATTATAGTTGAAAAATCATATATGTCGTAAATGTTTAATTAGAATAAACATGCCATTTTTATTAGGGATATATTATGTAAGATAAATTTGTCATTTATGACTGAATTCGTCATTTATGTGAAAATTTAACTTGTCATTTATGTGAAGATTGAAATTGTCATTTATGTCAACATGAATTTGTGTATTCATGTTGAGAGGAGTTTGTCCTTCAAGTTAAATTACTATAATGTCATTTATTAAAAATGTCATTAAATTAGAATGACATTAACACTGGAATGTCACTAGATTAGAATGTTATTAAGTTAGAATGTCATTAGATAAAAAGGGCCATTAGAATACATAGTATGGTGTATGTAAATAAATATTCATTTATATGATATTTGAGATGTAGAAAAATGTTAACATATAAAATACTCTTTTATATGATATAAGAAAATAAACTTATTTTCATAGTTAATGTCACAATAGGAATGCAACCTTATTTCCAGCGTTTATGTAAAAATATGAGTGTTGGTATATTTTTAGCGCGTTAAGTGAAAGTAGAAAATAAATATATTTTCATTGTTTAAGTTAAAATAAGATTGATAACTTATTTTTAGCGAGATTAGGTAAATTTAGAAAATAATTATAACTTCATTGTTGTTAATAAAATAAGAATGCAAACTTAATTGCATTGTTTATTATAAAATATAAATGCAACATTATTCGCATTGTTTTGATAAAAATATGAATGCAAACATTATTTACACTTTTTGATAAAATATAAATGCAAACTTTATTTGCATCGTTTTGTTAAAGTATGAATGAAACTTTATTTTTATTGTTTTGATAAAAATATGAATGAAACTTTATTTTTATTTACATAAAAATATGAATGCAACTTTATTTTTATTGTTATGTCAAAAACATGAATGCAAGTTTATTTTAAGCATTTTTAAGTAAAATATGTAAATAAATATATTCGTAGTGTTTCTGATTAAAAATATAAAAAATTTATATATGGATATTGCACATGAAAGTTGTACATGAATGTGAATATATAATTAGCGTTATTGAGGAACTTGAAATATTTTCATTATTTACTCAATTAATGGAATTAATGGACGATTTAATTAAGAAGATTGCACATTTAAAAAGGATGAAATAAAAAGTTTAAATTGGTAAGATTTCATTCCAATTATAATAATGAAGATTTGAATTGAAAAATCTCGTTTTTATGTTAACTTGTAAATTTAGAAGATTTGATTTTAAAATTTAACATAAATGGATTAATTGAGGAAGATTTCATTTAATATTAAAATGGTAAGTTTTTGATATAACAATTGAAACATTTTGGGAATAGTTTTATGATATTAATATGGAAAGATTAATGTTTACTGAAATGAAAGGATAAGTAAAAGAATGAAAGATATTTTAGAAATTAGATATTCTAAAATATGAAATGTTTTAAAACAATACTTTTAGGAGATAATTATAATTATAATTATTAATTGTACCTGGACACGAGGTTAGGTCACATTTATGGCGGAAGTTTGCCCGGAACCAACCGGCATATCCAGCAGCCATAAATGTTGGGCCTAATGTGAGAGGTCCAAGTGCGCAAATACGAATTGGGTCAAGACACGAGGTTAAGCCCAACCTGTGGTAGAAGTCTGCCCGGAACCAACCGGCATATCCAGCATCCACAAGTTGTAGGCCTAATGTGAGAGGTCTGGCCCGCTATTAAATAATAAAATGTAAAGATAAACATAATAAATGGATAAGGAAAATGAATTGGGCCATTCGGTCCATTTAAAAAATAGTAACTCCATTTTAACCCGTATAAATTATGTTATACATTTTATAAAGGAAATCGAAGATGATTAATATTTTATTTAAGATTAAATGAAATACTCTGAAATAAATGATGTCTAATTATATATATTAAATGGGAAATTTATGAAATCTAAATTTGGGTTTATCGTGAATTATGTTTTAAATAACATTTATTCTTTAACCTGAATTTATGATAGAATTAATTCCCTAGAAATTGAATAATCATTTAGTAATGACTTTGGAAGATTAAAACTAAATAAAATTTTAATTAAATATTTAATTAGATTGAAAGGGAATTAAGTAGTTAAGATCACTGAATTAAGAAAGTGATCGAAAATGGAAAATGAACCATAAAGCAATGAATATTTTCATGTTATAAATGAATAAATGAATGAAAACATGAAATGGTTATATTATTTATATATTTTATATAAATAAAAGTAATGAAACTTTTATTTACATTTCATATGTAAATAAAAGAATGAAAATAAGAATGAAACTTTTATTTACATTTCGCATGTAAATAAAAGATAAAAATAAGAATGAAACTTTTATTTACTTTTCACATGTAAATAAAAAGATGAAAATAAGAAGGGAATTTTTATTTACATTTCACATGCGAATAAAAATATAAAAATATGAAATGAAACATGATTTAGAAGCATGAACCGCATATGAAAATTTAACATGTTTTAAAAAGCATGAAGTCGCATATGAAATGCATGAAATGAATGGACGATATATTTATATGCATGAAATGAATGGACAATATTTATACGCATGAAATGAATGGACGATATTTATGAAATGAATGGACGATATATATATACATGAAATGGATGGACGATATTTATATTTATAAAAGAATAAATAACGATATAGAATGGTTTGCAAATTTATATATGCGAGAATTATTTGGAAAGTACGAGTTTACTCTCATTCCAAATAATGATACGACGTTCGAAGAGTTGAAGACGGTGATTGAAGACCGACGATCTTCACATCGAATGGGTGTGTTGCTATTGAGACCCATGATGGGAGTAGCTACCTTGAAGGGGCGACAGTAGTAGCCGTCCGGACGTAGTGTTGATGGCACGGATTTGACTTTCACGCAGACCCAGGGCATAAGTTTATAAATGGAATGTATGTCTGACGTTGTAGTCCCTTATACTACATTCGTTGATCTCTCTTAAAATATACATGTTTGGTGGTTAACACCCTTCTCTGAGACGTACGAGCTTAGGGGTTATATATTGGTAGAAATTAATGGTATAGTATGGACTGACAATGTGGCATGCTAAGATGCATTGATCAAGGCTTTTGTTAAAAAGTAGGCCTTGTGGTTGATGATCAAAGCACGGCCTGTTTAGGCGTAGCTTTGTGTATAGCGTGACTTCGCGAGCCTCACACCCCGGTATGAGTCAAAAACGGGATACGGACTGCAGGGAGTGCACACGTTTCTTTCTAGCTAGAGTGGTGTCAGTGACCTACCAGCCCTGACATTTTACTTATGTGGATGATGGATTTTGAGGCGCCTCGTTATTTTTATAGGCCGTTGGTGGTCATACTATAGGTCCAAAGGGACCGGGAAGCGTGTGTTCAGGCATAACTAATCCACTGCCCATAGGCGGGGACCGGCCCTGAAGATCCAAGGGTTCACTGCGGGGAATCCTGAGGCATTTGCTAGAGTGTCTCGAATCGGAGAGGAGCTTGCCCCTAGCCTCGACTCATGATGGAATCCAAATCTCCAATACGACCTTGCGGTTTTGATTGTAGAACTAGTATTGGCGACATGCTATATGGTAACCATGTCGTCTAGGATTGATACTTATGATTCAAATCTTTTTATTAAAACATATATACACTAATAATAATATCAAATCCGTTTTATACGTATCAAGCATCTTTTGACCATTATAAGGTAAAACCCTATTCTCTGGTGTGCGTTGCATTGTGTGATGGGACCTGGGTCTTATAATGGTTTCATTTTTCCAAAAAGACATTGCGTTATTTCTCGATTTACTTTAGTTTATGCACCGACAATCCATTGGAATAAAACCCGTTCCGCATTAGCGGCGTGGTCCTTGGATTTGTCTTATTAGTTAAATTAGTTTAGAATTCTCACACCAGTCCCATGACTGACTCGTAGTTTGTTTCACTTTGCAAACTCGGGTGCCCTCTTTTCCACACGGGCAGTCGAGTAGCTTTTTGCAGATATCTCTCTCTTTAGCAGGATCCTGGATCGAAGCCTAAAGCTGTGTCCAGAGCTTAGAAGTCTTCCGCTATTTAATGTATTAAATCTGTTGTAATTTATCTTCCGCTGTAGTTTACTTTATTTGTACTCTGATATTCTGTACTCTGATGTTATATTATTGTAATGTAATAAAAGTCTGCTGTTATTGTTCTGATGTATTGTATTCCCAAAGTTAACGTATGCGAGTTTTGAACGGTCTTGGTCGATTTTGTGATCGATTAAGGTTGGGCAAAATCCGTGTCGTTACAAGACCTCTCACATTAAGTCGACCACTTGTGGATGCTGCATTTGCTGGGCGGTTCCGGGCAGACTTCTACCACAAGTTGGACTTAACCTCGTGTCTTAGCACCGTTACATGCACATTTATGCACTAGACCTATCTCATATTAAATTAACAACATATGGATGCTAGATTTACCGGGCGGTCCCGGGAGACTTCTACCGCAAATTGAATTTAACCTCGTGTCTAGGTGCGTTACAGTTTTCTTTTTACTGTAAAATTAGGAATATTATTCTTTCCAAATTTTTACTGTAATCTATTTTACATGTCGTCATATTAAGCCCATTATGTATCGCATGTTCTTCCTAACATGTAATTAATTTCATCTCAAAATAACATGTGATCGTCAAATCATGTAATTATTCTAATTTAACATGTAATTATTTCAGTTTCTATAAATAAGGGTTCAAGTACATAAATATCACAAGTTAACATGTAATTAGAACAACAGTAATCGCTACATATATTTTAACAAGTTTACATTTCAACATGTGAATATTTCAGCAAATTAAACGTTTCAACATATGGATTTTCCAACATATTAATATTTTAATATATTAATATTTCATTATGTTATATTAGCATTTCAACATTTTTAATCATTCTAGCAGATTTACATTGAATATTAGCGGGGAGTGTCAAACGATAATATACCATTATCAAAAAAGATATAACCTAAATCCACTCATCCAATTTGCTTTCCAAATCCTGAATCTGGTCTTGATATACCATTTCATGGTTTCCCCTAACTGGATTTAGAACCTAACAACCATGGATCCACAATTCTTACTAAATGAAAAAGGGAAGAAAGAGGAAAAAATTTGAATAGATCAGATCCAAGAATTTACCTTGCTTCGAATATGATTCTGAATACCTTCTTTATTAATTTTCATTCTTTTCCTTCAGATCTTGAATCAGAATTTTCCTAAACTAATTATTCTATTTTTCTAAAGAGATTTGAGGAGGAAGAAGAATGGCATAGTATATACCTCATCTCAGATATATGAGATTTAGGGTAGACTCTGCTAGCCTATTTATAGGTGTTCAGGATATTATCGTACACACAGCACTGAGTCAAAAACGAACGTAGTTAAGAAAACAGTCCATATTTATTAATGAATCTAGCTGGATCTGGGGTGGATCGACCCCCCTACGTGCAGGTCGACCAATGGATCGACCCCGAATATAATATATTTTTCTCTTCTGCATACACTGTTCATTTTGAATTGATTTGAATATGTTCATATGTAAGGCCCTTATATGTATATAAAACTTGTAATGACCATTTTATGTGTATATATATACACACAACCTATATTTCAATTTCAAAATTTAAATGGTGTTATGCCGTTTTTTAATTCTTACCGTATTTCTTTGATTGTAGCCTTATCTTGAAATTTCCCTTGTGTTCAAGCGACATGCTCTAACCAACTGGACTACTGAGGCTATTGTTAACAAGGTTTAGAACAATGGGGGTCATTTTCCTTTTCGCATTCCTCTTTTTCATATTTGTTGTAATCTTTTATTTATACCATTGCATGTAACTTTATTATTTTGCGTGCATCCTTTTCTTTTATTTCTCTTTTATTATTAGTGCATAATATTTGTAAATCAGTGCATGCAACACATTTACACTACATGCAAGCAATCCTTTTTTCTTTTAATGCATGCATTACATTTTTATTTACATTAATATATTTTTTCTTTTTCAGTGCATGTATTTATTACATGCAATCATATATTATCTTTATTTTATTCTTCATATATATATTTATGTCTATGCATATATATACACATATGCATTATAATTATTTAATTGTCATAAAAATGTAGGGTGTTATAGATTTCATCCACTTCAACTTCCAACATACATAATACTAGAGCAAAATAATGTACTGGGATTCTCTTATAAATTATCAGCGATTGTTAAAGTTATTATTTTCGTATATTTACAATGCATATAATAGTTATTTTGCATGTTATTATGATATTTTTATAAAATCCCAATGGTATCTAACTAAATATGTATATTATTATTTTTTGTAGTTATGCATGTTACCATTTTTGTACATAATATAGTTTTCTTATATTAATTATTACTGGAAGACGAAAAATAAATGATCAATTAAGGTAGAATTAGTATTTTAAATTTTAAAAGATTTTATTAACCTTTAGACTATAATGTGAAATACTTGGAGATTTGAACATGAATGCCATTAGAGATAGTAAGTTTTGGTTTCAAATGACAAACTGTTTTGGCGTATTAAATTTCCATGTTATTTGATTTTCAATTATGTTTAGTGAAGGAAAAATGTTTTTTGTAATGAATGTTTTGTATAGCCAAATGGGGAGAGAAAAAGTGGGTTCGAATGGGTCTAATAAGTTTTTGACTGTGTGAGATGTGCGAGGGATGGTTTTTTGATGTGCTTAAACCATGTCTTGCATTAACTGAGTCATATTTGCCTTTTATTAAAAGTCTCCAACTTTGCACATTTTTTTGAATTTATGTATGTGATTGTAAATAAATGGCAAGATAGATGCCTTTGCTTTAGCTCTTGTTTTAATAGCACCACATGAAATCATATGATACGATTTGTAACTTTTTCTATTTATCATTAAAATAATACAATTTGCTTCATTCCCTAGAAAATAAATATCGTTTTTTCGTATCTTATTGTTGACTTTCTCTTACCCAGAAAATTGTCCTAATCTTAAAATCATTATAGGTTTTTCTTAAAATTGAGAGGGAGATCAACCCCTTTAATTATATCTTAATTATGATGGAAAATATATGTTGATTTCAGCTACCACCGAATTAGAGTTAGTCGTTATTTTGTATTACTTTGTTACTATATAAAGAAAATAACATTGTTCCTCTTCCATAAGCTTTTGTCCCCTTACCATATTATAAATATGCCAATTACACTTATGTTTGACTTATTATGTGCATACCCACGCAAATTTTTTTTGACATATGAAATATTTTGAAACATAGCCCCATTACTAAAAAAAACAATCTAATTTATCCTATATACAAAAGAAAATATATGTCAGGTCGCATATTGTCAAAATGGATGTATTTGTTCTGTCTTACGATAAATTTTAAGTTTAATTATGTTCCCATGAGACTTTAGTAAAAAATGAGATGGTATATTCACATGTTAAGTTTGATTTAAATATACTTTTTCAATAGCAAGTTATCGATAGCGAACTGCAAGGCACATTTTATATTGGCAGGTTATATTAATAGTCGATGTTACCTTCTGTTAAATGTGATAAATAATAATAGTATGACATTAAGGTAAAATGAATATTACAAAGTGTCTAAATCTCGTTCATATAACAATAGGACAAAACTTGTAAGTCCACAATGAAGGAATGAATCGCATAATAAAAATGCTAAGAGATTACGAAGAATGAAATTTGCATAATTTAGCGTGTTTATTTTGTGCCATTTGAAGTTGTTCAAGGATTGTCATAATTTTTAAATAATGGAATGTTCTCTTTTTCTCTATGTTATTAGTTATGCACAAACTTGTTCGTAACAAAACACCAATCGATAGTTAGAAAAATTAAACTGTGTATTATCAATTGGGCTTTGAAGTATTAGGAAGAACTCTCTTGCAATTAGAATCACTTTTAGAACACATTTCTTACCACTAAAAACAACACTTAATTTATTATTGAAATTCTTGTATCAATCATTATTTATCCTTCGAAAATTACAACAATAAAGTAAAATGAAATGACTATAAAGTAAACTTTTATAACTATCCAAACATTTCTGTTGAAATTTCACCACTATGCCCTTGGTGATTTTCTGGATAATTTTAATGTGTGAGTTGTTACAATTCAAATCATTATAGAGAGGTTATGAGTGAAAGAAGACTCGAATTCAGAATAAAGAACTTTAAAAGAAATGATGCGTGTGATGCCCGACCTTCACACTCGCGTTAGCCAAGGACATTTCAAGTAATGTTGTCGATAAACCGAAAGAATAAGGGGTGTTGAGGAGCTGCTATATATGTAATAGCTTTTAACGAGAGTTAAACCTACCAGATAATGTGGTCTTACTTTTAAAATCTCCAGAGGAAATCCGCTAAATCTAATTCAAGTTCAAACCCACTACTTATATGTAATTCGAAAACAATATAAAATAATATAACAATATAATCATAGGTAGACACAAATATTCACAACACAAAGGCGGAAATAAATTTGGATATATCACATAAGAGTGTACGCAAGGATATTGGTCATACTCGATCCATTATACCATAAAAGAATAGGTACAAGGGCTACAAAAAATAATATGTATACATAAGGAGTCCCTATCTAATATACATAAAACCCAAAAACTATAACTTGAAAGTTGTTAGCACAGAAGTGGAGGATGGTCATGCTAGAGGTAAGAAGATTCACCTGAAATGCTTCGGTGTTACCCGAGTATTATTTATAAGAAAATAAACAATAACCAAATCAGTCTAGTTGTTCTTGCCACAGTAAACTGAGATAAAATAAAAAGATATAAGTCAAAAATGACATGCAAAAATAACTGTAACGACCCGATTTTTGGTCAATTTAATATATGGATTTAAATAAGATTAGTGGACTTTTAAAAGTGATTTAAAAGTAAATATATTAAAATTTGATATTTTAATATTGTTTGAATAACTTAAAAAGAGACATTTTTCAATGGTCTCGGAATTCAATGAAAACAGTTTTATTGGATCCAGAACAGCAAAATATGGTAAATTTTCAAATTTCATAATTTCCAGAGTTAGTATGTGAGCATATGAATAATAAACTCGTATTGGGTAAACTGGACAAAATTAAGTAATAACATAATAAAATAATAAGGCCAATGGTCAAACGAACTCCAAATTCGACGAGAATTGTTTCATTTGATCTGTAATTACGATATATAGTAGGGTTCAAAATTTTATGTCAATCGGACTTACCATTTGATCATATGAGTGATAAAAGCGTGAGAAAAACATGAATGAACTTCTTTTTTAAAAAAGTGCAAAAGCACAAGTGTTTTTGTTTGAGGCGTCATGCTTCTAAGCTCCAAGGTGTATTTTCTCCCATCTCCACATCTTTCAACACCTCAGTGATCCATCCCTCTTCCATTCTTATAAAATCAAGCCCTTTTGACCATCTTCCAATTTATTTTCATCCTTTTCCTTAAGATTTTTTCCTCTTTCTCCCTTGCTCCTCCTCCACCTCCACGGTCTAGAACCTCCAGCCACATTCCATACCTCCTCCCCCTCCTCCCCTCCAACTTTGACCCTACTCCATCCCTCTCCCTAAGTCGTGGCCCCACCTCCTTGCAAAACTCCAAAAATACCCCTTAAATCCATAAATCACCACACTTAACTCCAATTTCACCTAAATTCAGACCTCAACAGCCCCACACAGCTCACACCTAGCCAGCCCCAATTCTGACCACACCAGCCCAAAATGTGGACCCCACCTCAAGGCCAACTTGACACCCCACGTCCGTTAATGTCACTCATAAGGGAATGCATTAAATTTTGTGAAGCGCAAGAGGTAAATAGTATAGAAATTCACAAGACAGATATAAAATAAGCAGCGGAAAATTTCAACATCAATATTAAAAATAAAACGTAGTCTCAAACAGGTTACATCAAAACCAGTTACATCAGAACCAAGTATCTCAAATCTGTCTGACAAAACATCTCATAAAAGAAAATATCATGGTGTAGTAATATAAAATCATATCCCGCATGGCAAGTCATAATAGAGTATAGAGCAAGTCAAAACGATACATCTTAGAAATTCCAGATCCAAGCTGAAAGAGAAATTCCTAATCATTGAGGAGTTCTACCACTCTGAGGACCTGGGCGGAAAGGAAGAAAGAAGCGAAAACAAAAGGTCAGGCATAAAGTTTGGCAAGTTCCAGTGATTTTCAAATATACATGAAATAGACATACCAAGACAGGTAAACAAGACTAGAAGAGAAAGGAAAGTCTCATATAAGATAACAGATAAACTAAGCAGAACAGCAGGATAGACATGAATAATAGGAATAAACTATCGTCGAGTAATGCTTCACATTTATATCTCTAAAATAGGTTATGTCTGCACCAGTACTAGTATAACAGGTTTAGGCGTTAGCCTATTTACTTAACAGAAACAGCAGGATTAAAAAACAGGTTTAAATAGCTAAATTAACAACATGATTAGGCGTACTCTAATTACATAATAGGATTAGGTGTTACCCTAATTACATAACAGCCGGATTAGGTGTACCCTAGTTACAACAAATGTGATCAGCTCCCTAATACGTTAATACCCTGTGTCATCCCCGATAGTAGGGTGTATCTCTCCCTAACCCAACAACTTATATATCATAGACCTAATTACTGGTTTTACAGCGGCTAAGTTTCCCTGATCGGACTCATGCACGCTCATGACTCCACCGAAACGCTCCCGTACCACCTTCCGCATGTGAACCTCTTACTATCCACTTAAGTAAAGTGTGCCCTGGCCCCTACCTAGTGTGAGGCCCTCTAACAAAATACCAATAGGGATACTGACTTATATGGGTTCCAAACACCAGACTGACATAAGCAAACCCATAAGCTTGTATCGTCAAATAACTAGGATTTAAGATTCCCAAAAACCCGATACAATAGCAGAAGGAGGGACCTCTTAAGATATTAAAAATCATGTTTAATCTAGCATGTTTAGGTTTACTAATAAGCGTGGTTGTAAAATTACATGTTTTATATGTGTACAAATCTTCCCCAAAACAGCTGCCCAGATGTTTACAATTTCTATAGTGGTTCAATTTATTAACCTACATCTGGTACTTACAATATTCTATCATGTCCTTTACTTAATGTCTCTATTAAGTCTAATCTAGCATGTTAATAAATATGCATACTATTCATTCAATTACGCCCCAAAATTGCAACATGAACAGGATTATGCATATTATCCAGTTTTATCAATTTATATGAAGTATATGCACGTTATCCCTTTTTATCAAATTTACAGCAAGTATAAACATGTGCATATTTATCCCTTTCCGAAATTACAGTTAAACAATCCCCAATTTAACAATATGCTTAAATTCGCCTTTTTATGCCATTTCTTATTATCCGAATTGTAACACCCCACGTCCATTAATGTCACTCACTAAGGGAATGCATCAACTTTCGTGGAGCGTTATAAGAGTATAGAACAGAAAATCACAAGACAGATATATAAAATGGTACCTAAAAATTCAAAATTTATTCATTGCAGCGGAAAAGCGAAACATGTCTGGTTACAACATCAAAACCATATACTAAAGCCAAGTACACAAATATCCGTCTTGAACAAAATTATTATAAGAGTACATAAAAGCAAAACCATAATCCCACTCCAAATAGACATAATGAAAAAGAGATAAAGCTGAGCATTACTTTAAACACTTCCAAGCACTTCAAGAAGAAAAAAATCCGAGTCAAGCTTCACCAATCCCACCCTGAAGACCTTGGGGGGGGGGGGGGGAGAAAGAAAAGAGGCAAAACAAAAAGGGTCAAACAAAAAGTCTGGCTAGTCCAGTGACTTAAAAAATATAATCAGTAAAGTAATGGGATAAAAACATAAACTAGATATAAGAGATGACTGTAACATAAGATGATATGACAAGGTAAACAAGATACGCAAGATAGAACATCGACTGCACTCCTAACCACTATAAGACATGCTCTGCACCATACCAACATGCTAGTTACATACTAAAAGATGATCCCTCCCTACAAATCATAATAATGGTAGCTTCGTGTACTCCTAGATTCTCTCGTAGGTGCCCACTTTCTCCCATCACCACTAGTTGTACCCACTACCCTCCCCATTCGATAGGCTCCCTAACTCGTAGATACCTGTGCTGGTCCCACAATAAGGTCTATCACTCCCTAAGGTGGCAACCCTGATACTACTGAAATGCATAGCTTATACCTACACGATGCAACAATATCTTACCTACCAACCTGGACCCACGCACGCACATGACTCCGTTGGACTTGCACTGCCATCGCTAACTCTTTATTGACCTCTTATAATCAACCCCAGTAAGCATGTCCCTGTCCTCGAACTAGTTCGAGCTCATATAGATACCAAAATGGGTTGCTGGTTGAAAAGGGTCCACACACTTGACACAAGCTTCCCTCCTAAGCTTGGTCCCTACTAGGAATTCCCACTTAATCCCTTTTTATCCCCATGTCTTATCACATGTCTCATCTTGGTTAAGTGCTTTTATTATGTTTCACATGCTACCCATGTTATCCACTTAACACTTTATTATTCCTATATCTTACCACATGTCTTATCTTCGTTAAGTGTTCATTAATTCATTATAACCGTAATCTTGCTAGACCTCCCACATTAGATTACCGTTTGCGGTTGTTGAATATGTCAGGCGGTTTCAAGCAGGCTTATAGCGCAATATGAATCTAACCTCATGTCTTTGCATTATTACACATCTAATTTCTGCCTTTAACCTCTCACATTAGATTACCGTTTGCGGTTGCTAGTTATGTTGGGCGGTTGCTAGATATGTTCGGCGGTTCCAGGTAGACTGATACCGCAATCCAAATCTAACCTCGTTTCTTAGGCATTCATTATCACTTTCTTGATCCAAGTCCCAATTTCAAATCTTGGATTATAATATATTCCAATCACCCATAATTTCCAATCTAAATTATGTTTATAATTTTAATCCAAATTATGCCTATAATCTCATGTGTACAAGTTATGCCAAATTATGCCCAAACCAGTTTCCGTAGCTATCAACAATTTATGCCAAATCTCATTTTATTACAAATTTCCCAAGATTTTCCCAATCATACCAACGTTATTCGTACATAAATCTCAACGCAATATGCTAAGGCTCGAAGTTAGCTTAATCTCAAAAGGAAAAAGGAAAAGGAGAAGGGAAGAGAATCAAAACATCGAAATTGGCATAAATATATAAATGGGCATGTGAAATAAATAACGATAAAATAGATCAGATAGGCATACGATAATAGCAATTAGGTATGAATCTGAAGGATAAAAATTACAAAACATGATATGATTCATCTTATTTACAGGCATATACATTAGATCCAATATACAATCCTATCACAATAACTTTTTAATTAAAGTATATGTGAAAATGACATAAACTCACAAAGATAGGATTCTTAGAAAAGAGAATTAGGCGTTGTTGTAGCAAATCTGATCTTGAATAACCTCCTCTTTGATTATTGAAGAAGAAAAGCTAAATTAGTTTGAGTTGGAGCAGCAGTATGGAGGTGCCGTGGATTAGGGTTGAATGAGACTAGGGTTAGGTTTAGGTGTTTACTTATAGATGTATTAGGTGAATTAGGACCTTTAGATTAGATTAGAGACCATCAGAACCACTCATATTAAAAAGACACGTCATCAAGGAACTGTCCAAAATTCTCCAGATATGGGCTCGGCATGGGCGCACTTCCCAAGTGCGCCAGTGCATTTTTGTTCTGGCGCACTTAACAAGTGCGCCAGTTATTCTGGCCCATTTCCCGATTGTTCTGCCAAACTTCTATCGTCCATAACTCCTTCATATGATATCCATTTTACGCAAACTCGGACTCTACCTCAAGCAGAATTCCAAGATGAAAGCAATGGCATAACCCTATTCACTTAATTATTCTTCTAAAAATTAAGTATTCTTTAATTATCCCTTATGTCATGTTTTAAAATGACGGGGTATTACATTCCCCCCTACTTAAAGGATTTCGCCTCCGAAATCTTGAAGCTGAAAGGAATGTTTGTCCTACCATCCATCATCCATCTACTCATCCATCAATCACGGTCGTCCATTGTCCTTAAAAGATTTCTAATGCTTTCATGAGCATATGCAAAGTGTATGTATATGTCCTTATCCTAATGCAAAATCAAGCGGTCTACTGATTCAGTTGACCTCCTTAATGCAAACCATGATAGTGCCATGCGTCCATTATGTATGCAGAAGAATGCTAATGATACATATCATTTCTATATGAGTGCATAACCATTCATCTAATTGCAACATCCATATGATAACACATTCAATATACATTCATTAATTTAAATATGCACAATCACCCATATGCAATATGAAAGTGATTGAGCCAATCTAGTGCCTAATGTGTGTGTAAATGCATCCACGAGCATCCGCTAGCAAACACTTACATCCACTTGCCTCCACCAAACATAACATGTCTCAAGCACATGCTTACAACCATAGGATTTTCTACATAAAGATCGAAGACATAATCGAGAGGATCACTAAACGATAGAACAAGTATAAACAAAGCGGTAGAAAAAGGAGAATTTAAGAACATACCCTCAAAAAGGAAAGGGTACGACGCACATATCTTGTCTTCCATTTCCCAAGTCATGTCTCCTTGATCATCTCCCCATTGGACTTTAACCAACTTGACCTTTTGGTTGCGTAATTTCTTGACCTCTGATCCAAGGATGCATGTTGGAACTCGTCTAACCGTGGCATCTCGCTCTACTTCCACTTCTCTAAGCAGGCTCGGCTCTACTACTTCCGCGGTATCGTGTAAACACTTCCTCAAATGCGACACGTGAAATACGTCATGAACACCACTAAGCTTCTCAAGCAACTTCACTCTGTAGGCCATCTGTCCAATTCTTTCTATAATGGGGAATGGCCCTACGAATCTTGGTGCTAATTTTCCTATAGATCCAAAACGAACTACATTCCTCAATGGTGATACTTTAATAAAAACCGTGTCTTCAACATCAAACTCAAGATTGGTTCGCTTCTGATCAACGTCTGACTTTTACCGGTCTTGTGTCGTCTTCATGCATCTTCGAATCAAGTCTATCTTCTTCGAAGTTTCTATAACCATCTCGGGCCCAAGCAAAATCTTATCCGTAGATTCCCACCAACAAGTCGGTGATCGACAAGGTCGTCTATATAGAGCTCCTAAAGGCGCCATGCCAATACTAGTCTGATAGCCGTTGTTGTAGGAGAAATCTAATAATAGAAGGTGTTCTTCCCATGTCCCTCCAAAATCCAAGGTGCATAACCTCAAAAGATCTTCTAGAATTCTGTTCACTCTTTCTGTTTGGCCGTCCATCTGAGGGTGATAAGCTGTGCTCAAACACAATTGCATTCCTACCGCCTCTTGCAAGCTCTTCCAGAACTCACTAGTGAAAATTGGATCTCGATCGCTTACGATACTAGAAGGTATGCCGTGTAGATGAACTATCTCTCGGAGATAAACAAATGCTAACCATGCCACCGTTCGTTTACTCTTAACGGGAATGAAATGGGCGCTCTTGGTAAGTCTATCTACTACTACCCAAATCCCCGTATTACCCTTCCATGACATCAACAACCCGTCGACGAAATCCATGGAAACACTTTCCCATTTCCACTGTGGAACCTTTAAAGGGTGAAGCAAACCACCAGGCTTCTTTTGCTCAGCCTTGACTTGCTGGTACACTAAGCATCTAGAAACAAACTCAGCCACATCCTTCTTCATTCCGGCCCAAAAGAAAACTCTCACTATGTCCCTATACATCTTGTCACCACCGGGATGTATGGTCATCTTAGAATGATGTGCTTCTTCAAGGATCGTCTTTCTCAAACTCTCGTCTCGTGATATGTAAAGTCTCCCATCTTTATGCAACCAACCTTTTTCATCTATAGTATACCTACTAAGACGGCTCGAAGACTCCCCTCTTATTATCTTGTCTACTATCTCCATTAGCTGTGGGTCATCTCGCTGTGTCGCTTCTATCTGTCCCAAAAGTGTAGGTCGCACCTCTAACGATGCCAACAAACCGGGTACATAATCGATAGAGGGCCTAAAGTCAAAGGTAGATATATACTCTAAACTATACCGCTCGATAAACAAAGGACTCAAAGTAAACTTCTTTCTACTCAAGGCGTCAGCTATGACGTTACCCTTGCCAGGCTTATATGCAATCTCAAAATCATAGGATGCTAAGAACTCCATCCACCTCTGTTGCCTTAAGTTTAGATCTTTTTGAGAGAACAGGTATTTTAATGACTTATGGTCCGTATACAACCCAAACCTCTCACCAAGCAAGCAATGGCACCAATACTTAATCGCAAAAACTATGGCAGCTAATTCTAAGTCATGGGTATGGTAATTCTTCTCATGGATCTTCAACTGCCGTCCGCCATAACATATCACCCATCCCTGTTGCATCAAAACTACGCCCAGCCCTGTCCCGCAAGCATCGATATATACTATGAATGGTTTACTCCCATCTGGAAAAACTAAAACTGGAGCTGTCGTCGAAGTCCTCTTCAAATGTTGAAAACCATCATCACAGTCAACATCGTAGGAAAAGGTCAAATTCTTTTTCGTTAATCGAGTAAGTAGGGTTGATATCTTAGCAAAGTCCTTGATGAACTTTCTATAATAGCCCGCCAAACCAAGAAAACTTCTTACTTCCGTTGCATTCTTAGGAATCTTCCAATCTTGGATTGCCATTACCTTCGCTGGTTCCACAGTTATCCCTTCTTTAGAGACCATGTGTCCTAGGAATCTTACTTCCTACCTCCAAAAGTGACATTTGGAGCACTTAGCCTTAAGCTGATGTAATCGAAGGGTCTCTAAAACATCCTTAAGATGTAAGGCATGCTCTTCCTCGTTTCTTGAGAAGATCAGGATATCATCTACAAAGACTACTAAAAATTTGTTTAGAAACTCCGTAAACACCATACTCTTCAAGTCCACGAAATATGCAGGTGCGTTCGTCAAAACCAAAAGGCATGACGAGCCATTCAAAGAAACCATCTGGAGTTCTAAATGCAGTCTTATCTACGTTGTCCTTAGCCACCCTTAGCTGATGAAATCCTATAGCTAAATCCAACTACGAGAAAACCGAAGCACCAACCAACTGATCGAACAAGTCATCTATCCTCGGTAATGGGTGTTTGTTCTTCTTCGTGAGCTTATTCAGCTCACTATAGTCCACGTACAATCTAAGCGAAGCATCAGCCTTCATGGAAAAAACAACTGGAGTACCCCACTGCGAGATACTTCTTCTAATGAACCCTTTCTCAAGCAACTCTTTCACTTGTTTACTAAGCTCCCTCCTTTCTCTTGGATCCGTGTGGCGCACAGGCAATGCAATTGGCTTTGCATTGTCCGCCAAGTATATACAGAAATCTATCTCGGGTTTCGGAGGTAAGCCCCTAACCTCCTCAAAGACATCTGCATACTCACAGACTACTCGAACAAATTGCAAATCATCAACAGATGCGTCAAGAGATTCCAGGTAGCTAAGCACAAATGAACCCTTAGGGTCGCATGAGATATCGAGAGTATTACCCAAACTAGTCAACAGTCTAACTACCCTCTTTTCACAATCGAGAATGGCACCATACCCGGCTAGCCAATCCATTCCTAGAATCAACCCATAGCCCATGATACCAAGCACATAGGCGCTGCATTTGAACTCAATGCCATACACAGATATTCTCAAATCCCGACATAACATAGACAGATGAGCCGTACCCCCAATAGGATTTTGAGACAACAACGGGATCCAATACTATACTAGTATCTAGGTGTAGAGACTCAACAACAGGAGCATATATAAACGAATGTGAAGTGCCAGAATCAAACAAAGTACGTACATGATGATCGAAAAGGAAAATCAAACTTTCAACAGAAATGTTTCTACCTCTCTCTTGCATAGCTGTCATGAGAGCATGAACCTGCCCTCAGAAGTAGATCCGGTCCTCTGTCTTCGTTTCTTCGGGCATTCTTTAGCAAAGTGTCCGACTTCTCCACAACTGAAGCAAGTATTCATCCTTCTTTCGCTTTCTTTTACCAAGTGACCCTCACATCCACAACTGTGACACTTCCTCTTATCCTTAGCTTTGTCATTTATTTCCACCTTTCTTCTGTTCTTGTTGCTGTCCTTTCTTGGGCCATACGTTTTTCTCATCCTTGGGTTGTGCTCCTTAGCCCTAGCTTCCTTATACTCCTTTTTACCATATTTGTGTAACAAGCTAACAAGTCTCTCGAAAGCTACCTCCATCGCATGGAAATCCTTATGAAGCTAGAGAAAATTAGTCGTAGGTGATACTACTGCAACTACAGATGGAGGTTAGACACTTCATTGCCTTTCGACATGTGCTAAACATGCCTATGGCGTTATGCCGAAATGGGGACACCTTTATGGAAGAATTCCTTCCCCAGACAAAAAGGAAAAAAGGAATCAAGCGGAGAATCGAGAGATATTACATAAGGCTTTGGGGAATATGTTTTTCAAAATAGGCTTTTCCTTTTGAAAATTATTTTTTAAAACCTTTTTGAAAATGATTTTCAAAACTTTATCTAATCTGGTAACCTTCAGCTCTTATACCACATGTAACACCCCATGTCCATTAATGTCACTCACTAAGGGAATGCAACAACTTTCATGGAGCGTTATAAGAGTATAGACAGAACATAACAAGGCATATATATAAAATGGTACTTAAAAATTCAAAATTTATTCATTGCAGCGGAAAAGCGAAACATGTCTGGTTACAACATCAAAACCATATACTAAAGCCAAGTAAACAAATATCCGTCTTGAACAAGATTATTATCAGAGTACATAAAAGCAAAACCATAATCCCACTCCAAATAGCCATAATGAAAAAGAGATAAAGCTGAGCATTACTTTCAACACTTCCAAGCACTTCAAGAAGAAAGAAATTTGAGTCAAGCTTCACTAATCCCACCCTGAGGACCTTGGGGGAGGGGGGGAAGTAAAGTAACAGGATAAGAACATAAACTGGACATATAAAATGACTGTAACATAAGCAGATATGACAAGGTAAACAAGATACGCAAGATAGAACATCGATTGCGCTCCTAACCACTATAAGACATGCTCCGCACCATACCAACATACTAGTTACATACTAAAAGATGATCGCTCCCTACTAATCATAATAATTGTAGCTTCGTGTAGTCCTAGCCGCTCTCGTAGATGAACACTTGCTCCTACTACACCTAGTTGTACCCACTACCCTCCCCATTCGATCGGCTCCCTAACTTGTAGATACCTGTGTTGGTCCCACAATAGGGTGTATCACTCCCTAAGGTGGCAACCCCGATACTACTGAAATGCACACCTTATACCTACACGATGCGACAGCATCTTACCTACCAGCCCGGACCCACGCACGGACATGACTCCATTGGACTTGCACTGCCATCACTAACTCTTTGTTAACCTCTTATAATCAACCCCAGTAAAGCGTGTCCCTGTCCTCGACCTAGTTCGAGCTCATATAGATACTAAAATGGGTTACTGGTTGAAAAGGGTCCACATACTTGACACACGCTTCCCTCCTAAGCTTGGTCCCCACAAGGAATTACCGCTTAACACCTTTTTATCCCCATGTCTTATCACATGTCTCATCTTGGTTAAGTGCTTTTATTATGTTTCAAATGCTACCCATGTTACCCGCTTAACCCTTTATTATTACCATGTCTTACTACTTGTCTTATCTTGGTTAAGTGTTCACTAATTCATTATAACCATAATCTTGCAAGACCTCCCACATTAGATTACCGTTTGCGTTTGCTGGATATGCCGGGCAAATCCGGGCAGGCTTATACCGCAATCTGAATCTAACCTCGTGTCTTTGCATTATTACACATCTAATTTCTGCCTTTGACCTCTCACATTAGATTACAGTTTGCGATTGCTGGATATGCTGGGCGGTTCCGGGCAGACTTATACCGCAATCCGAATCTAACCTCGTGTCTTAGGCATTCATTATCACTTTCTTGATTCAAGTCCCAATTTCAAATCTTGGATTATAATATTTTCCAATCACCCATAATTTCAAATCTAAATTATGTTTATAATTTTAATCCAAATTATGCCTATAATCTCATGTGTACAAGTTATGCCAAATTATGCCCAAACCAATTTCCATAGCTGTCAACAATTAATTTGAAATCTTATTTTATTACATATTTCCCCATCTTTTCCCAATCATCCCAACGTTATTCGTACGTAAATCTCAACACAATATGCTTAGGCTCGAAGTAAGCCTAATCTCAAAAGGAAAAAAGTAAAAGGAGAAGGGAAGAGAATCAAAACATCGAAATTGGCATAAACATATAAATGGGCATGTGAAATAAATAACGATAAAATAGATCAGACAGGCATATGATAATAGCAATTAGGTATGAATCTGAAGAATAACAAATTACAAAACTTGATATGATTCATCTTATTTACAGGCATATACATTAGATCCAATTTACAATCCTATCACAATTACTTTTTAATTTAATTATATGTGTGTTAGCCCAAAATTTGGCTCTAACACCCAAATTATTCTGATTCTTAGAGGACTATATCTAGAAAATGAAGAAAAACAAGAAAACACACAAAGTTTATAGTGGTTCGGCATTAATGAGCCTACGTCCACTTTATATTCTATTGATTATACGTTGAATGCTAGTACAATCAATGATTCTCACTCAATCTCACTTTTACAATTATGATTCTCTCAGTAATTTTGAGGTAGAACTGATAAGAAATGATGGTAAGACAGCAATGGTGTAAACAATACACAGAACTGCAAAAAGATCCTAAAAAATGCCAAGTCTGGGCTATTTATAGGTGATTTCTTCAGGCAATCATGGTCATACATGGCACAAATCTCGAGAATCTCGGACTGGTTCGCAGCTTGATGGAGAAGTGGTCAATATGGCGGTTGCAGACAGGTGTCATTAGATCCTACATTCTCGGATCGTGATGGACTTGGTCTCAACTATTATCTTGGTTTCTTGATCGGATCGTGGGGCATTGGCAGAGAGGGATCGGGTCGCGGATAGGTGTCATGAACCGGGTCGTGGTATAAGCTCCACGATCCATAGAGAGTAGGGGGAGCTTCACGGTCCGTCAAAAAGCAGATTATCATGATCGTGTTCCTAAGGGTTTTGACATGTCAAACTTTATATTTTCTGTGTGTGTGAACCTTGGTGGCTTGGTCAAAAAAGCTAGCCAACATTTCGCCCCCTCGAAGTATGTTTTATCAAGGATGGAACACGCTTCGAAGTTACTGAACCATCTTCTCGTGAAGCGATGTGAATCAAAAGTCGCGTCTTTCTGAAGTGTCGTACTGCTTCAGGGAGTTGCGTTCTTTGACTGGCATAAATATCGGGTTGTATCATCAGTCATTTCTCTATTCAACGAGTGATTTTCATCTTTTGAATTCCTGGAGATATTGCTATCAAATCGCCAAGTAAGTCTCAAAAACATCCTATTAGAAGTAGCATTTAATAACTTTCGTATTTTTGCAAATATGGAACTCTATCATTTCTGATCCATTAGTCACGCTAGTGCTCGGATCGTTATTTCAAGTCTCAGACCATGACATACTATCCCACAACTTCAATTAGAGTCATCCAATAAGCTTCGGACCGTGGTCTGGAGGGCCCATGCATGACCCCCAGTGGGCTTCCCGCCCGCTCATGGCCCATGATGGCCCGGCGAACCATATAGGACAAAGAGGGGAGTATCAACGGTCCTCTCTCTGGCTATATAAACGGGTTTACTCCCCTTCTTTCACTTTTTACTTCCTCTTTTACCAACCGCCACCCTTCTTATCTTTTACCTTCAAAACCCTAATTTACCTTTCAACAAAAATCAAGATTTTCTTTCAACAAAAAGGTATTAATAATGATAATTTCGCTTGTATCTCTTCTCTTCTTTTGTCTGATCTCTTTTCCGCGCCTCCTTATTCCCTTTTCACTAATGTAGCGATAGTAACAAAAAATGAATGCGCCAGATCTTGAGATAGTAGTAGGTGGGTTCGGTTTCATGGGTTCATGAATGGAGAGGAGAAACAAGGAAGAAGAAGGAGCAGGCCTGGTCGGTTTGTGGTGATGCCGAGACGATGGGGGAAGGGATGAAGTGTTAAATTGACTAGCGGATCAGGTAGTGGAAAAGTAGGAGCATTGGTTTGTGGAAAATAGGAAATGCGGTGGATCGCGAGGAGTTCATCGCGATCCGTTTAGATTAAGAAGAATGGGTCATGAGTCAGAGTGCTTCACGATCCGAGGCGCTTCTTTGAACTGATACCTTTCCACGATCCGGGTCCTGCTTCATGAACCGACAATGCATCGCGATTCGGACCCTATCCCATGATTCCGTCTGATGAACGATCTGATGCATATGTGGACTAAATAATGCGATTTAATTCTGACATTCTAATGGACAGTTAGGTTAGAGCCTTCGAGTCTTTTGAACTGAACAACAGCATAACCCAGCGGCGGACAATAACTGATATCCACTTATCTGATTAACTTCACGCTTTCCTTATTGTATGCACATGCACACACTTGCACTTACACACACGGGGAATGGGCAACTGTATTCTAATTTTCTCATGTTTTCTCACCAACACAGCTATGTCTATAAACAAGTAACCGAGACCCCAGAGAAAGATACAGAATCAGAGTCATCCAAGCAAAGTGATCCCAAATTGCTTCCCACGGATTTAGATTGGGAGAATTCTGACCCTGACTATGAGACAAGTATCGATGTAGAATCAATGACTTCTGAGAGTACTTCTCTTGAAGACGAGGATAAGCGAGCTCCTGATGATATTCCGGGTGTTAGAGAAGTAGATCCGGAGAAACTAAGTGATTCTAAATCTTCCACATTGTACAAACTAAAGCTAGAAAAAATCTGTCTGAGGCATGGGATTCCTTGGGATAATGTGAGAGTTCCAGAAGGGGGAGACATGCCTCATTCTGCCCCCAAGGGAAATATGGCTATTAGCAGGCTCATTTGCTGGTTAGGCGCTATTCCTCCACTTCCTCCAATTGTCTTCGATCTCCTCAGGCAATTACGAATTACCCCCATGCAACTCCATCCTAATTCTTACGCAGCTCTGTATACTCTGTACATTGCATACACAGAGGTTCTACAGACCGAACTTACCCTTAAGGATCTGAAATTCTATTACCATTTCAAGCACCGTTCCGTAGGGACTCCTAATTTTTCTTTCTTCGAATCAGTCGCTAACAGAAAAGTTGTAACAGACGGTCATAGCAATATAAGGGATGTCAAATCCGATTGGTTCTACATAAAGCGTCAAGCCGGATGAGCGAGGAAGTGGCGATGAGCAAGTATGCTTTCATCTTCTTAATGCAATCTTTGAATGCACAGTATTAGTACTAATGCGTCGTTTTTCTCCATCCAGACCATAACTTTGCAAGGATAGAAGGTTCGACATACGAAGATCGATTGTCCCGTCTCCTTACCAGTGAATCAGATTTCTTAAGAGTCAAGAAGTGTCTTACCGACGAGAATCTTCACAAGCATCGTCTTCTTGATGTGAGATTTGGACTTGGCGTGGGTGGCAAACCTTACAAATATGTGCCCCCGGCTGAGGGAGAAGGAACCTCTGAGGCCATGAGGAAAACTGAATTCCGTAAAAGTCCCTCACCAATGGTTGATCAAGATGATGAGGATTTGAATATGTACAAAGGGGAAGAGGCCCGAGCTGATGAACCAAAGGAAGTCCCGGCTTCTAAAGGACATTCTCCTTCAGGGACTTGGCCGCCCATTGAGCCTGCTACCCATAATGAGTTAACAGAGGAGCAGCTATTTGGGGAATTAAACAAGATTCATTTACCAGATGACATCTATACACAAGAAGACATCAGAGAAGGACCATTCTTCCCTATCTCCGGGGAAGTGGATGCCCCAGTAGGGGAAAAAGAAGTCACACTGACGAGCCTAACTCTGGGCCTTGGTCCATTAGGGGGGATTTCACGGGATGCACATATCACATGCACCACTTATCGCAACACTTTTACAGCATTGTGAACCTGCAAGTTTAACTTATCATGCTTAATCATAAACAGTTGAATCATAACTAATTTAGAATCGCACCATAAATTTTAAAATTTCGGTACTGCATAAAAGTATATATGTGTATATGCCCCCAATCAATCGTTAATATGATGCCTTGCCAGGGCTTATTGAGGATTGATTAGAATCATATGTGTGATGCTCTAGATTCCTAGAAGTTACAGGATAGGAGCCCCTGAATGGTATATGTCATTTTCATTCCCGATCCTTCAGCGGGATAGTTGTTCTTTGTTACTAAGTTTGTAGCACCTTTATACTCCCCCGATCCTTCAGCGGGTTAGTGTTCGAGCTCGGTTCTTAGTCTGCTCATCGATCCTTCAGCGGGGCATAAATTCAGGGGGCGCTAAGTCTCTAGCGCCTTTATACTCTCCCAATCCTTCAGTGGGGTGGAGTGTCGTCAAGGCGGTATTTAACATGGTGCACCTTCATGCCTTGCGGATGTCATTTCGTGTCCTTTATATTCTCTCTCGAATCTTGAGAGTTAGAGTGTGAAGGGTGGTGTGATTTACTTTGCTGCACCTTCAGGATTTTAGTTGTCGTTCGCCTTCCATTCTGACAGATGGCACTTTGAATCAGGAGTTTTGAGATTGTCGCATGATCTATAGAAAATCTCGACATGATAATAATTATTGTTAATTAAAACAAGAGAGCAAATAAATAACTGTGCGGTAAAAGCAAATGACACGTGGTGTTTTTATAGTGGTTCGGTCGAATCATGACCTACGTCCAGTTTATAATCTTTTGCTCAAGTAACCAGACTGTTCTAGGCAAGTCGTGCCTTTTTACATGTTCCTAAAAGTAAAAGAATAAAACTGACAATTTCGTGTCAGGTACTACCGCAAGCTGAGCATTCCACACTCTGCGGATTTCTTCTCCATCCACGGTCGCTATCTTGAAAGTTCCATTATCAAGCCTTCGTAGAATGGAATACGGTCCTTCCCATTTCGGGCCCATGTGCCCCCGAGAATAGGAAGACACGTTTCAGAACCAAGTCTCCGGGTTCAAAGGTTCGAGCTCGGACTTTTTTGTTGTAATACCGAGTGACCTGTTGTTTATGCCTCAAGCCACGTAAGTCGGCTTCATCTCTCTTTTCTTCAACCATATCCAGAGATTCATGTAGCAGCTCATTGTTGGTCATCGGGTCATAATATGTGACTCGGTGAGATGGTACTTCTAACTCGACCAGGATGACCGCTTCGGTTCCGAAGGCGAGGGAAAAGGGTGTGTGGACCGTTGCTGACTTGTACGTTGTTCTGTATGCCCATAATGCCAAGGGTAATTCACCAACCCACATGGCCTTGGCCCTCTTCAAACTTTTCTTCAGGATAGATTTAATCACCTTGTTTGTCACTTCCACCTGTCCATTTGCTTGTGGATGCGCCACAGAGGCGTACCTTTTCTCGATGTGGTATTTCTGGTAAAAATTTCTGAACTCACTGTTGTCAAAATGATTTCCATTGTCTGTTATGACGTTCTTTGGAATTCTGAATCGGCATATGATGTGCCTAACGACGTAATTGATCACTCGCTTAGTTGTGATTGTGGTCAACGGCTCTGCTTCGACCCATTTGGCGAAATAATCCACGGCCACAATAGCAAACTTTGCTCCATCCTTTGCTATGAGGAAGCTTCCAATGATATAAATCCCCCACATAGCGAAGGGCCACGGACTCGTCATTGTCTAAAACTGGCTAGGCGGTGCCCTGTGGATCTTAGAAAATCTTTGACAGGCATCACAACATCGTGCGTATTTAGCCGCATCCCTGTTTATGGTGGGCCAGAAATAGCCATACCGCAATATGTTCTTTGCCAGTGTTTGTCCCCCCGTGTGATCTCCACATTCGCCTTCATGTACTTCTTGCAATATACGCTTGATGTCGTCGTGGGCGATACACCGGAGTAGGGGCATCGGCAATCCCTTTCTATATAGGACTCTGCCCTGCAAAACATACCGGGAAGCCTTTCGATTAACTACATGCCTCTCACTTTTCTTTGTAGGAAGTGTTCCATCCATAAGAAAATTAGTTAGAGTAGTCATCCATGACTCCCTCTCGGGTTCAATCTCTAGTACCAGATCAATTTCCATCTGATCAATACTAGGTGACTATAGGACTTCAATTGGGACTCGCTCTATGTCTTCAGGATTATCAGAACATGCCATCTTTGCCAACTTGTCTGCCTTTTGATTCTCCACTCGAGGAATATGAGATATGCTATGGTGATCAAAACTGTCCAGCAACTTCTTCACTTTTTCTAAATATGATATCAACCTTGGACTCTTGGCCTGAAACTCTCCAGTGCCCTGGTTGACGACTATTTTGGAATCACAAAATATGTCTATCTTCGTGATCTCCAACTCCCTTGCAATTTTCAGTCCGGAAATTAGAGCTTCATACTCGGAGTCATTATTAGTGGCGTGGAACTCCAGTCTGAGAGCATAGTATATTAGCCGTTTTTCGGGAGTTTCAAGCACCACTCCGGCACCAAATCGTCTGTCATTCTTGGCTCCGTCAGTGTACAATTTTCGGGCACTAGGATCGAGAAGTAGTTTTGGTGGATCGGCTTCTTCGTTTACCACATCATCCTCCGGGATGGTGAACTCTGCTATAAAGTCTGCCAGCACTTGTCCCCTTATTGACTATCGGAGCTGAAAATTCAAATAAAACTGGCTTAGCTCAATGTTCCATTTATGTAATCTTCCCGATGCTTCTGTCCTTTGCAAAACTTGTTTGAGTGGGTTATCAATGTACATAGTGTTGGGGTGAGCTTGGAAGTAGTGGCGAAGTTTTCTCGACGCGATCAGCAAGCTATAGGCATTCTTTTCTATTCTCGGATAGTTTCGTTCGGCTGCCGCCAACTTCTTACTCGCATAGTACACTGGTCTCTGCACCTTATCTTCTTCTCTAGCCAAAGCTGAACTGATAGCATTGGGTGACACTGTTAAGTACACAAATAAATCCTCGTGATCCACTGGATTAGATAGAATTGGGGGTCTTTCCAGATAATTCAAGAGATTCTGGAATGCTTCAACACAATCTGGGTTCCCCTCGAAGTTGTGCTTTCCTCGCTTTATTAATTCAAAGAACGGAATACATTTGTCCGTAGCTTTGGAGATGAATCTACTCAATGCCGCTACTTTTCCTGCGAGCCTTTGCACATCCTTGATTTGTATGGGTTTCTGAATGTTTCCGATTGCCGCAACCTGATATGGATTGATCTCAATTCCGCGTGAGTTAACGATAAATCCAAGGAATTTTCCAGGTGCCACCCCAAATGAGCATTTCAAAGGATTTAGTTTCATCCCATATTTCCAGAGAATCTCAAACAGTTCCGCTAAATCGATAGTGTGATTGGATGATTGTTTGGACTTTACCAACATGTCATCAACGTATACCTCCAATGTTTTCCCGATTTAGTTGTAGATCATTCGATTTACCAATCGTTGGTATATGGCATCGGAATTCTTTAGTCCGAAAGGCATCACAACGTAACAGTACAACCCCAGATCCGTAATGAAGCTAGTGTGCTCCTAGTCCGGAATGTGCATGGGGATCTGGTTGTACCCCGAATATGCGTCCATGAAAGAAAGGAGTTCGTGACCTGCCGTTGAATCTACTATCTGATCAATTCTTGGTAACAAGAAGCTATCCTTTGGGCAGGCCTTGTTCAAATCTGAAAAGTCGATACAACTACGCCATTTTCCATTTGTTTTCTTTACCAAGACCGGATTTGAAATCCAGTCTGGGTATCTGATGAACACATTATTTATCAACTTTTAAACTTCTTCCTTCAAGGCGGCAGACCTCTCTGGGCCAAGCATTCACCTTTTCTATTTGATGGGTGGATGCTACGGGTTGATGCTTAACGAATGACTTGTAATCAAAGGGGATATTCCACACATATCAGCGTGGTTCCAAGCAAATACATCCAAGTTATCTTTTAAGAAATCCATTAATTCTCTGGCTCGAAGAGGGTCCAACAGGGATCCAATCTTCAGGACCTTCTCTGGGTCACTATCATCGATTGGTACATCCACAGTCGTTTCATTGGGAGTCGACATCCTACCCCCAGGCTCTTCATCCTCTCTGGGATCTATGTCCTCAGGCAATTCTCTGGGAAACTCTCCCAGAGTTACTTTCTTTAGCAGCTACGAAGTTTCCTCCCTTGTCGGGGAGGAAGTGTCTTTGGTCTCTACATCTCTTCCTTTGCGGAGCAACTTTAGCTCTGCAATATAGCATGCTCGTGCAACAACTTGATCTCCTATAACCATGCCTATACCGGCATCTGTATGAAACTTCAGTAACAAACACCAGGGGGCTATGAACCGGAATTTTGTAGGGCCAGTCGGCCCAATAAGGCATTGTATGGGGATTCAACATGCAGAACACCAAATGGGAGGATTCTCACTCTTTGGCGCTCTCCTTCCCCAAGGGTTACTGACAGTTCAACATATCCTATCAGAGCAGTTGAGGCTCCATTGAATCCACGTATCCAACCTTCGCATGGTTTCAAATCTTTTGGCTCAAGCTTCATTTGGTCGAACGTTTTCTTGAACAAAATGTTAATCGAAATTCCGTTATCCACTGGAACTTTATGAACTATAGTCGGACCAATTGCGACTGTGATTACTAACGGGTCTTTAGTCGGGGAATGAACGCCAATGCTATCTATGTCGTGGAATATGATGTCATCAATCATCGTCTTTTGCAGTTTAATTGGAGCAATATCCTCAGGATTGCTACATTCTCCTACTTCAAGGGGTTGTTTAGCTGCATTCACATACTGGTCCATTGCCCTGAAGCTATACTTGGCCAGATGAAGCCCTCCGACTATGGTGTTGATGACGAGGTTCTTCCCTTTCTGCTGAGCAGTTGGCCTGGCAGCAGGTTGAGTTTGGTTTCGGTTTTGGTTCGGGGCCTGTACGGCTTGCCCCCTATCCCTAGGAGTCACCTTATATTCATCGAGCTTCCCTTCTCGGAGTAGCTTCTCGACCACATCTCTCAGATGGCGAGATTCATTTGTGGAGTGACCATGACTTAGGTGGAAAAGACAGAGTTTGCCAGTCTCACGCTCCTTTTCTGTCGAATCTCCCAGGGGAGGCCTTTTGTACGGAAGGATATAAGTATCCATGAAGTTATTTTCCAATGTGTCATTTAATGGCGTAAATTTATCAAATGGCCTGGGTCGAGATCTTTTCCGAGCGTCATTCCCTCGATTTCTCTTTTGATTGTTGTTATTATCATTCCCCGATTGTTGACCATCGCCTTGATTCTTGTTCCCGACATTGACTTCAACCTTTCCTGAGCTATCTCCCGTCTGCTTGATGGCAACATTACTTTGGACATCTTCTTTGTCAGTATCTTTCCTCTCTCGGTTAGCGTATATCTCCTCCCGCCGCAAGCAGATATTGGCTTTTTCATAAAATACTTCTCTGGTCAAGGGAGGCTTGCCGGCAAGATATATTCCAAAATTGGAATCTTTGTCTACTCCATCAATCAAGGCCATCAAAACAGTTTTCTCATGAGGGTCCTTGACCTCTATGACAGCTAAGTTGAAACGGTCCAGGTACGACCTCAGGCTCTCGTCGGGTCGTTGTTTAATAAAGGATAACTCGACCACAATCTTAGTCCTCTGAGCATGAAGCCGGAATTGATTCACAAATCTTTCACTCAGTTCCCTAAAACTGGATATTGATCGCGCTGGCAAGCGGGTGAACCACAATAATGCCACATCCTCCAAGAATATAGGAAACGCTTTACACTTCACTGTGTCAGAAGCTGCAGCGGCAGTCATGGACCACGAGTATCTCATTAAGTGCTGGACCGGATTGGTCCTACCTGCGTAGCGATTCATTGTTGGCATGTTGAAGCGCCTCAGGAACGTAACATCCAAGATATCATCGATAAATGGAGTATGGCAACTGTCAATACCCCAGTCTTCGTTCCTATGCCCACGGCTATCTGCCATGATTTTCCTGACCATTACTGCGTGGTTCGCACTGGTCACTGTAGATTTAGGGTCGGCACTTTTCGCCCTACGGGGTGCTCCGTTGTCTCTCCGGGGGACTGGGCGAGATCTGGAGCTCAAGCAGAACTTCCTTGCCCCGTGCTACCGCGATCGTTCACGCAGTGGAAGGGTGAAGGTGGTCTAATCTCAACAGGATTATCAACTACATGCACTTTGGGAAGCACTGCGGGATTACTCAAATTACGGTTAGCGGGACCCAAATTGAGTGCCGCTTCTTCACACGAAGAATGAGATCCAAATGGAAGCTGTTTTATGTTTTCAACCCTCTCCAACGGTCGTCGCGGAGGTCTTGGCGATTCCCCTGATGTAGAGGAGTATTCTGGGGAGAATGGATGAGCTGGTGGAGGTGTCCTTTGCCTTACAAGATCATCAAGCTGCCTATCCATAGCAGTCAGATTCTGGCGTAATACTGAACTGTCTTGCATTTGAGCGGCTAATTCATCGTACAGTTTACCCCACATCTCAATAAGGCGAGAGAGATCTCCTTCAGCAGTTGGGGCAGAAGGATTGAACTGATCATCAACATTCTCTCTTATGCGTAAAGAACTCGCCCCAGGTCGAGCAGATGCACTGGCATGTGAAGAACGAGCCATAACCTCCTTTCCAGGTCTAGTTGTAGTCTGATCATCATTTAGGATCGTGGTACCCTTGTGTCGATGGCTCTTGGTGGCCCCCTGAATTAGGGTCGTGGTGATGGATGCAGGAGGGATCGCGGCGTTGTCCTACGATCGGGTAGTGACTCCTTCAGCTGTTTGATTCGTGACACCATCACCGGGTCGAGTCGCACCTCCCCTCCACGATCCGAGAGCTCTTCGTTGACCTGCTCATGCACACTTTCTTCAATTGCTTTGTTTGCATCTTCGTTTGCCTGCGAAGCTCGTACTTCCTTAGACTTCTTTCCAGCTATGACATCTGAACTTTGCTGAAATCTTCAAAAACTGAAACAGTGGAGTTTTGGACTGTTTTCTTCGGACTTGAATATCCAAACAACGGAGCAACAATCCACTATGATGAGAATTCGTTCTCCATGAAAGCACCAAAATGTTAGACCAAAATTTGGCTCTAACACCCAAATTATTCTAATTCTTAGAGGATTATATCTAGAAAATGAAGAAAAAGCAGAATACACACAAAGTTTATAGTGGTTCGGCATTAACGAGCCTACGCCCACTTTATATGCTATTGACTATACGTTGAATGCTAGTACAATCAATGATTCTCACTCAATCTCACTTTTACAATTATGATTCTCTCAGTAATTTCGAGGTAGAACTGATTAGAAATGATGGTAAGACAGCAATGGTGTAAACAATACTCAGAACTGCCGAAAGATCCTGAAAAATACCAAGTCTGGGGCTATTTATAGCTGATTTCTTCAGGCGAATCGTGGTCATACGTGACACAAATCTCGAGAATCTCGGACTGGTTTGTAGCTTGATGGAGAAGTGGTCAATATGGGCGTTGTAGACAGGTGTCGTTAGATCCTACATTCTTGGATCGTGAAGGAATTGGTCTCATCTATTATCTTGGTTTCTTGATCGGATCGTGGGGCATTGGCAGAGAGGGATCGGGTCTTGGATAGGTGTCACGAACCGGGTCGTGGTAGAAGCTCCACGATCCGTAGGCAGTAGGGGGAGCTTCATGGTCCATCAAAGAGCAGATGATCATGATCGTGTTCCTAAGGGTTTTGACATGTGAAACTTTATATTTTCTGTGTGTGTGAACCTCGGTGGCTTGGTCAAAAAAGCTAGCCAACAATGTGAAAGTGACATAAACTCACAGCGATAAGATTCTTAGAAAAGAGAATTAGGGGTTGTTGTAGCAAATCTGATCTTGAATAACCTCCTCTTTGATTATTGAAGAAGAAAAGCTAAATTAATTTGAGTTAGAGAAGCAACATGGAGGTGCCATGTATTAGGGTTGTATGAGATTAGGGTTAGGTTTAGGTGTTTATTTATAGATGTATTAGGTGAATTAGGACCTTTAGATTAGATTAGAGACCATCAGAACCACTCAGATTAAAAAGACACATCATCAGGGAAATGTACAGAATTCTCCAGATCTGGGCTCAGCATGGACGAAATTCCTAGGTGCGCCAGTGCATTTTTGTTCTGGCGCACTTCACAAGGGCGCCAATTATTCTGGCCCATTTCCTGATTGTTCTGCCAAACTTCTATCGTCCATAACTCCTTCATACGGTTTCCGTTTTATGCAAATTCGGACTCTCTCTCAAGCAGAATTCCGAGATGAACGTAATGGTGTAACCCATTTCACTTAATTCGTCTTCTAAAAATTATGTATTCTTTAATTATCCCTTATGTCATGTTTTAAAATTACGGGTTGCTACACAAATTTTATTATACGCAAACTCTAATCGGGCATGGCCTAGACATCCAAGGCCTTGGCTTAGCATAAAAAAAAAGGAAAAATAGAGGAAGAAGAATAGAATCAAATCACATAGGCAAGACTGGAAACAATCTAAAATATTGGAAATAGGGAAAAGGAAGTTAGTTACATGTAACGACCCAACTTTCGAACACCTCGGAAGTTGTATCATTATATAAGAATAAAAGATAGATAGAAGATAAAACTACAGAAAACATCAGAATCTCACAGCGGAACTTGATCATAACATAACAACCCAAAATATTACATATCATAAGTCAAGTACATTAGAGTACTTCATACATACCGATACATTACAATCACAAATTACATACTTAACATTTGCGATACTAACTTGCAGATAATTGTACATTACATCATGGATAAAATAACTTGCAGATAATTATACATAGGTAAGCCAACATTCAGATCCTTCCCATCCAACTACTCCAAAAGTAAGTCAAAACCTGGATCACTTGTCTATTCATAACAAGTGTTATGAATACCCAAGAGTTTAAGGAAAACAAAGAAAAATAAACTCTGGGTCAGTCGGGGACTGGTGTGAGTAAACAATTTTAAAACAAGATAAGTAATAAAATCAAACTCATTAAACCACGCCGTAAATACGGAACGGGTTTTTACCTTATGAGAATCAAAACAATTTTCCTATTTTTAAACAGATATTATGATAATGTCTAGGGTTTTCACAATAATTTAGATTCTAGTAGAAATGCTTTCATCTCACATTCTACTTATATAGTATGCAAACAAAACCGTTTAACGCTTATCGTAAATGGATTTCCAACTATGACAACTTATGGAACCACCTTCCGATAGTGTACCTCTAGAGAGGAATACACTGGGTTCAACAAGAACTTCTTGTAACCCGACCACACATGACCGACCACTCATTTCTCTTGAGTGTATCGAATGTATATCACTAATGGTTGTGTACGGCAACCATTTCCCGAATGGGACAACATCGATAGAATAAAACAAAAAGAATATCTCTAGATAGGTGATAATACATCCTAATGGGAGCTACCCACATAGCCATGCTGCCTGCCTGATTTTTGTCATTTCCTGGTTGTGAAGCTTGATGCTAAACTTACCCTGACATATATATGCTTTTTATTTTCTTTGCATGTCACATCATCAAACCTGCTAATTTGCTAATTGACTTCTTCAAAAATATATTACAAGTATAAAGCATGAGAAACGAATTCCTCTGCCACATATAACTACGTTTGAAAAGATCAATGTACGTGATTAGTTAGGAGTACTCTGTCAGACGTCCGTCCATAAAAGTTGTCTTGGGACTGGACAAACCGAAGGCACCATTCACGAATAGCCCTTGCATGCTCCATCTTTTATTATCCATGAAAATCTTCGACTTGCAACGTAGAAATCGAATTGAAGTAGAATGTTTATTCCGGTGTCTTCGTATCGATATACGTAATGTCTTTTATAACTGATATTAAATTATCAACTAATCATGATTTTTATTTCAGTTTACATATCTTTTATATTTGAACAAAATAGAATGTGGGCGTCACACACGGTATTTTACATTGTTTATTATCAGTGTTTATACGATGTTTAACATTTCTATTCTTCTTGTAAATTATTTTCTTACCTCTAGTTTATAATAAATAAATGAAATTTAAAATTTATATAAACCATTTCCGTATATTATAAATTTAAAACCCGTCGACTTCTTACAGTCAAACACTGCATTTTCGAATTGCTGCTTTTTCCTTCCTTCTACGATATTTTAAATAAAACTTCTCTTTTATTTAATCATACTCCTCCCTTATTTTTATTTATCATTAAATTTTAAATTAAACTGTTTTAATTTAAAAACTTTATTAAAAATTCCCTTTTGTAATTGTTCTGACTAAGGTACCAAGTGCTCGTTCAAAATAAGGTGGTGCGCATGGCAAAATCGTTCCAGCATTCGGGTTCCAACCATAGTACCAAAGTACCAGGTGGTAGTACACATTTGCCAAGTGCCAAGTCTCAGCCACCGTGTTCCAACCCAAAAATCCCTTGCCGCACCCCATGTTTTCACCTTAGCCAAAGTAACAGGTGGTACTACCCATTTGCCAAGTGCCAAGTCTCAGCCACCGTGGTCCAATGTTGTTTCCCTTGCCGCAACCTGTTGTCCTCTCAGCCAAAATACCATGATCCTAGAAAGTCCTCCCTTCTCGCACCTCTGGCCATCGGAACCTATCCCACTCCGGCCACCTACTGGCGATGACCCACGGCGGATTTCCCCCTGGTGCGCACGTCCCTACATCCCCCACGTCGGAGCAGTTCGACGGTGAACTCAAGTAACCCAAACCGAACCAAAAACCGTATGATTGATTCAAGCACCATTTTTATATGTTAGAAAAATTCTTTGACATTTTTCCTAGCTTCTAGGGATCATTACACTCCTTCACCCCCAATCCCATCATCTACCATCATATGGATCATCAATAATGGCCATGATTGCCATATTCGAATAAACTCCACTTTCTCTTGATCCCCTTCACTAAAAATCATGCTGTTTAATTTAAAAATCATGTTTCCTTTTACTGATCGTGTTTATATATATATATATATATATATATATATATATATATATATATATATCATAACCAAATGGTTTGGTACACATTGATTCTTAACAGTTCCTTTATTGTTAATATACAGTGTGTATAAAGGTATGATATATATCATCTACTAACTTATTTAATGGTGTTCATACACTTGAATGAATAATTTACATGGAGGACTAGTGTTTGATCTTCATACTAGCAAAATATCTAAGAGGGAGGGTACTAAACAGAGCATTGAGTTCTTATAGTAAATACATAGTTTAAAATTTTACAGGAACCATTTTCAACTGTTTGTTCAATAAAACAAAAGTCTAGCAGACATGGCACTTCAAAGGTTATTTAAAACGCTGAGCATACATTCATGAACCAACAAGTGATAAACACAGTAAATTGTTTACAATGTCTGCACAGTTCATAGTTCTAACAGGGAATAACTTATGGGTTGGTTCATCACATACAGGTAACAGCCATATAGTAAACTAAAAAGCCATCTACAAACATGAATATATATTCGTGAGCTATTAACGGAGTAATTGACAGAATACAGTAATGTTTAATCATGTATCCCCAGTTCAGTTTTGCATTTCAGAGATGTCCATGGTTTCTTAACTCAACAAAACATGATTCAGTGGTATAGTTTAAGCCATACATGCATATAAACTTGTTCATCAACTTGCATGGTTTTAAAGGAGAAAATAAATTGTGTTTACTCACTTTCTGTTTGCTTTGTACGCAAAAAGATCCCTGATTCCTTTTAATATTGATCAGCTCGCAGAATTTGGTGCCAAAATGTAAATGAATATGCTTTCTATTTATAGACTTGAGAATATAATAAACTAATATGTGTTCGTTGCTTGTATTAAATGCCTTGTGTGCTGATGGAAAGCTGTACTAATTGATGCCAAGTTTTATCAAAAAGAAACCCTGCGCAAGTGACTGTTGGTGCACAGCACATGTTCAAATGACAAAACCAATTAATGCAAATGTCCTTATGGGAAATAAATGTACATTCCCTCCTTACACACTATGATGCAAAAATGGAATGTTCCCTTTTAAGAGCAAGATGCTCTGTTCCATTCATGATCATTCGGCAGGAAAGAATTTCCACATATTTATAAGTTAGAATCTTAATACAAAACTTAGTGGTGAAGTATTTTTGCATTGAATGCTTGATGGAAATTATGTGTGGTCTTCATGATGGAAAGCAATTTTCCATCAGCGTAGGTTTCACCACTCAAGTGGCCACGCCTGGTCCATTCTCTCATGTATGAAGAGTTTATATCATGAACTTGCTTAAGTACTTAGTTACTAAGATAAATACTTAACATGTGAACAAAAAAGGAGTGTTTACATATGCTAAATGACATGTATTCCCAGGTTTGTATTCATGCATGGATGCATGTGTGTGATGAAAATATAATTAGCAACTTACTTAATTAATTTTTTCTCAACAATTTGGTTTTACTATGTGTATTGGCTAAGTGTTTTCTATAATGAGATGTGTACTTGTAGTGGAGGAATTCTCATATGAAAATGCATTAAGTATGTAAAAATTTAAATACACTTATTTTTACATGCATGGGAAAAATCTCATTCATTAAATTAGCTATGAACGAAATAAGTCGATTTATGGGTTTAGAAATATTTAGTCAAAAACCCGGGACATTACAATCTACCCTCCTTATAAAAATTTCTTCCTCGGAATTTGTAAACCACAGATATACATCAAGCCAAAAGTGATATGTCATAAACCATGATACCAGTTACTACAGATAATACGATAAGTGCTATACCCGACTAGTTCGAGATATAGTCATAGTGCGATAACAAGTGCTATACTCGACTAGCTCAAGTTATAGTCAGATAAAAACCCTATATAAAAATATAACATACCCTCCAACTCCGAGTCGTCTCTACTGATCTCGATATCGTCATCCACTTCGTCATCAGAGATGTTGATGACCTCGACTACATCGTCATCGTCATCTTCATCCACATCTTCATCGTCTGATATGTAAATCACTTCCACTTCCTCGCCTTCCTCATCATCTGATATGCAAATGACCTCAACAAGTGAAGGCGGGTGCAACATCATGTCCGGATAAACAAAGTCCCATGTAAACTCCTGACTACAACCTCCAGCGTGGAATTCCAACATGTCGTGAATAATCTGCACCCATAGAGCAGTCGCCTGGTCGTCTGGCTCAACTGGTGGAGTCTGTACTTCTAGGTCTACCTACATCGGTTCCCACGTGACCTCCTCTTCTTCTGGCTCCTCCTCCTCCTCCATCTCTTCATGTTGCTCTATATCCTCTAGTCCCTTATCCAAGTCGCCATCATCATCACTACTGCCCTCCCCTTCTTCATCATAATCCATCTACTGGGCCCACTCCATCCTCTCCATCTCCTTAGTCCTTAGAAAAAACTATGACCTCCTCCTCCTCCGACATAGGCACTACCTGGCCTGCGTCGGACTCGTATGAGTCCATATCTCTACCCTCGTCATCACGGGGTGGTACTATCTCAGTCCTATCGCTAGAACCTACTAACTCATGAATACAGGTACTGTCGCTAAGCCTTAGTATCTGTGAGGGAGTCAACCTCTTCCTATCAGTCAACTTGAACACGGGTGCCATCTGATAATAAGGAATAGATATCAGAAAGTGAAAATAAGCTTTAAAAGTTCATAATCCCTAAGAATAACTGAATCCTTAATAACAAATGGTGATAAAATGAAAAGTCCATAATTTCATTTCTAACATAGGGTAACATCCAAAACGATACATATGATAACATCCAACATACGATAATATCTAATCAAACATACAATAAACTGACACTTAGTCCATAACAAAGTTTGGATAAAACTCATTGACGTGCTTCTCCATCTCCCAAGTAAAGTCATTTGGGTTCTTGCTCCATTGCATTTTAAGTAGCTTCACAATCTTGCTTCAGAGTCGCTTCTCTTCTTTATTAACTACATAGACTAGATATCGAATCACAATCATGTCTGGTTCAATCTCGAGATCTTCTTGAACGGATGGTTCCAAAATCAAAGATGGGTCGTGAACACATTTCCGAAGATGGGATACGTGAAAAACGTTGTGAATCCCTGCCATCCTTTCTGGTAATTCTACTCGATAGGCTAGTGGTCCAGTCTTCTCAATAACACGGAAAGGTCCTACAAATCGTGGAGCTAAATTCCCTATTTTACCAAATTTGATTTCTCCTCTGATAGGTGCAATCTTTACAAACACTAGATCTTCCACAGAAAAATTAATATCCCTTCCCCATTTGTCTTCGTAACTATTCTGTCGATCCTGGGCTTCTTTCATCCTAATCTTAACTAACTCAACCTTCTCTGTTGCCTCTCGGATCATATCTGGACCGAGAACAAGTTTCTTACAGGACTCAACCCAACAAATCGGCGATCTACACGATCTTCCATAGAGAGCTTCGTAAGGTGCCATACCTATACTGGCTTGATAGCAATTGTTGTAGGAGAATTATACTAGATATAAGTGATCTTCCCATGATCCTCCAAAGTCAAGAATACAGCTCTCAATAGGTCTTCTAAAATTCGGTTCACCCTCTCTGTTTGGCCGTCTGTTAGAGGATGGTAAGCTGTGCTCAGATTCAGCTTAGTACCCAAAGTTGTTTGAAGCGCTTCCCAGAATTTACTAGTAAAAATGGGATCTCTATCGCTTACAATACTTAATGGAACTCCATGTATTCATACAATCTCTTTCATAAAAATTTCGGCTAGCGAAGCTGCAGTTCGTATCGGTTTCACCGGAATGAAATGTGCACGTTAGTCGGTTTACGATAACCCAAACTCCTTCATATCCCCTTCTAGTATTGGGTAACCCATCGATAAAATCCATTTATATCAATTCCCATTTCCAATTGGTAATCCTTAAAGGTTGCAGTAATCCTGCTGTTTTCTGATGATCACCTTTGATTTGCTGACATTTCAAACAATTATTCACATAAGTAAAAATGACCTTCTTCATTCCAGGCCACCAAAATACGCGTTTCATGTCTTTATACATCTTCTGAACTCCTGGGTGAATACTCAACTTTGACTTATGGCATTCGGTTAACACTTCTTTCCTTAGTCCGTCAATATCAGGAACACACATTCTCCCATTTATCTTGAGAAAACCCTGATTATCCAATTCAAAATCTGACTCCTCTTTCTTCATAACTCCTTGAATTGATTTCTCCAGAATAGTATCTCTTCTTTGGTTTCTAATTATTCTTCCTTGGAGCTTCGGAGTAACTTCTAAAAGAGATAAGATTGCATTTCTGCTTAGATCGTCTGCCACTACATTAGCTTTTCCTGGCGTATAGATAATATCCAGGTCATATGCTACAAGGAATTCTAACCACCTTTGTCGCCTTAGATTTAGATCTTTCCGAGTGAACAGATATTTCAATGGCTTATGGTCTGTAAAAAGTTCGAACTTCTCTCCTAACAGATAATGTCTACACATCTTTAATGCAAAGACGACTGCTAAAAGTTCTAGATCATGTGTGGCATAATTCTTCTCATGTAGTTTCAATTGTCTAATAACATATGCAATTGAACGTATATTCTGCATTATAACTGCACCAAGTCCAACTCCACAAACGTCAATATATACTGTGAATCCACTTTCTCCATCGGGAACGGCTTGAACTGATGCTTTTGTTAACTTCTCTTTTAATTCCTCAAAAGCCTCTTCACTTTTCGGAGTCCAAATAAATTTCTCACCCTTCTTAGTCAACTTAGTTAGATGAGAGGATATCTTAGAATAATCCTAGATAAATCTTCTGTAGTATTATGCCAATCCTAAGAAACTACGGACTTCTGTCGGCGTTCGGGGTTGTTTCCATTCTTGCACCATTTCCACTTTGATTGGGTCCACAAAGATACCATCTCCATTTAGAATATGCCCCAAGAATCTTACTTCGGATCGCCATAAATGGCATTTGGAAAATTTCTCCTTTAATAGATTCTCCCTTAGAGTTTCTAATACTACTCTAAGATGATATCGGTGTTCTACTTCAGTATTTGAATAAATCAGAATATCATCAATAAAAATTAGGACAAATTTATTTAGAATTTTCCTAAAGACACGGTTCATCAGGTCAACAAAATGCGCTGGTGCATTGGTTAGTCCGAATGGCATTACTGACCATTCATAAAAGAGATCTGGTCCTCTGAAGGCAGTTAAAGGAATACTATCTTCAGAAATTCTTAACTGGCGGAAACCTGTTGCTAAATCCATTTGGGAAAATATTATAGCTCCATTCAATTTATCGAAAAGATCGTCGATTCGGAGTAAAGTATATTTATTTCTAATGGTCACTTTGTTTAATTTTCTATAGTCAACACACATTCTTAGTGACCCATCAGATTTTTCCACGAAAACTACAGATGAACCCCAACTTGAAAAACTTGGTTTGATTAATCCCTTAGCCAATAAATCTTGAGTCTGCTCCTCAAGTTCTTTGACTTCTCTTGGTGCCATTCGTCTTTTAGGTTGAACTAATGGTCTTGCTTTTGGGATTAAATCGATTCGGAACTCTATCTCGCGATGTGGAGGTAAACTTGTAACTTCTTCAAATATGTCAGAGAAGTCTCTGACTATTTCTACCGTCTCCAAATTTTCTAGTGGTGTTTCCAAAGCATACAAGAAACTACAAGTATGAATACCGGGTTTCCCACATGGTATCCTGGCTTTACTCCCAATACTAGTTATTAGAGTTACGATTTATTTGTCGCATTTTATCTTAGCTTGGAATTTACTTAACCAGTCGAAACCGAGTATAAAATTAAATCCCTTAAAATCCAAAACGTAGAAATTGAACAGAAAGAAATTTGAAAGGTATGAGAGGGCTATGTTACCGCAAAACATTTTTAATTCTATTTTTCCTCCAATGGGATTAGATACACAAATTGGATTTGGGGAAATTTTTGTGGTAAGTTGAAATTTTCCTACGGTTCTAGATGAAATGAAACTATTCGAGGTGCCAGTATCAAATAAAACATGAACATCAATTCCATTTAAATTTAAGGTACCTTCTAGAACTCCTTTCCCTTTCACGTCCTTAGAAGTTGAAGCTTCATTCTTAATAGCATAGACCTTAGTTTGCTGTGTCCTCTTCATAAGCGGACAATCCTTGATCGGGTGCCCAGGTTGATGACAATTATAGCATAGAGTCTTCATAACCATGGCATTTCCAGGTCCTTGCTGTTCTTGATGCTATTGGGGTTGATGCTGAGTCTGACGCTGAGGTTGATGTTGTGGTTGTTATTGAGGCTATTGTGGGTTTCTGACTGCTGGCTTCTTGCAGAACCTAGCGCTGTGTCCCTTTTCTTTACAATTGTGGCACATTGTATCCTTGAAAAGTTCTTTAGCCTTCTCTCCCATATTTCCTTTTCCCTTCCAATTCGGATTAAATTTCCTCTTAAGGGCAATTTCTCCACCGGCTTCTCCTGTTTGTGCCTTTGCTACTGGCTTCTTTGTATCAAGTGCTTCGTAACGAATTGCCATGTCTACTAAGTCAACAAATGGACTCTTCAGATGCCCAATCATTTGTACTTGCAAATTATCCTTTAAACCCACTATGAACATCTCGTTTTTCTTAAGCGAGGTATTGATTAGTTCTGGCCCAAAACAAGATAGTGCGTTGAACTTATTCTCGTAATCTGCTATCGACATGTTTCCTTGCTAAAGATCTATGAAATCCCGGTACATCCTCGTTTTACCTATTGTAGGATGAAACTATGCTTCAAACTCCTCTTTGAAATTTTCCTAAGTAAAGTCATCTTCCAGAACGTTCGTTGTTTGTGCGTCCCATAAAATTGCAGCAGCTCCTTGAAGTTGCCATGAAGCCAGAAGACGTTTCTTCTCATCATTCAAATTCAGTCCTTTGAAAATCCTCTTACATGATCTCAACCATGCTTGAACTTCAATGAACGATTCGGCTCCTTTGAAAACCTTCCCTCCTAGAGTGTTATACTCCTTGCAGATAGTTGCAAAATTTGCCCTGGGTTGAACTGGGATAACTTCTTCCACAGTTTCTACTTGGTTCCGTGTAGTGTTACGACCATTGGTAGTGGTGGTTTCACTAGCTCTGCCTCTTCGTGCATGTGTACTCATAATTATTGACCTGAATATAACAGGTTGATAATCAAAACTTGATCGGATGGTTAAATACTTAATCATATAACTTCAAAAGTATGCATCTATATTGTATATAATAATATCTAATTTCAAATACGCTCTCTCAATACTCACACAAAGCCTAGGTATTCAATAACCTAAGCTTTGATACCAACTGTAGCGACCTAACTTTTGAACACCTCGGAAGTTGTATCATTGTATAAGAACAAAAGACAGATAGAAGATAAAACTACAGAAAACATCAAAATCTCACAGCGGAACTTGATCATAACAACCCAAAATATTACATATCATAAGTCAAGTACATTAGAGTACTTCATACATACGGATACATTTCAATCACAAATTACATATTTAACATTTGTGATAATAACTTGCAGATAATTATACATAACATCATGGATAAAACAACTTGCAGATAATTATACATAGGTAAGCCAACATTCAGATCCTTCACATCTAGCTACTCCAAAAGTAAGTCAAGACCTGGATCACTTGTATATTCATAACAAGTGTTATGAATACCTAAGAGTTTAAGAAAAACACAGAAAAATAAACTCTGGGTCAGTCAGGGACTGGTGTGAGTACACAATTTTAAAACAAGATAAGAAATAAAATCATACTCATAAGACCACGCCGTAAATACGGAACGGGTTTATACCTTATGAGAATCAAAACAGTTTGAATATTTTTAAACAGATATTATGATAATGTCTAGGTTTTTCACTATAATTTAGAATCTTTTAGAAATGCTTTCATCTCAAATTCTACTTATATAGTATACAAACAAAACCATTTAACGCTTATGGTAAATGGATTTCCAACTATGACAAGGTACCACCTTCCGATAGTGTACCTCTAGAGAGGAATACACTGGGTTCAACAAGAAATTCTTGTAACCCAGCTACACATGTCCGGCCACTCATTTCTCTTGAGTGTATCAAATGTATATCACCAATGGTTGTGTACGGCAACCATTTCCCGAATGGGACAACATCGATAGAATAAGAACAAAAAGAATATCTCTAGATAGGTGATAATACACCCTAATGGGAGCTACCCACATAGCCATGCTGCCTGTCCGATTTTTGTCATTTCCTGGTTGTGAAGCTTGAAGCTAAACTTATCCTGACACATGCTTTTTATTTGCTTTGCAAGTCACATCATCAAACCTGCTAATTGACTTCTTCAAAAAATATATACAAGTATAAAGCAAGAGAAACGAATTCTTCTTCCACTTATAACTACGTTTGAAAAGATCAATGTACGTGATTAGTTGGGAGTACTCTGTCAGACGTCTGTCCATACAAGTTTTCATGGGACTGGACAAACCGAAGGCACCATTCAAGAATAGATCTTGCATACTCCGTCTTTTATTATCCATGAAAATCTTCGACTTGCAACGTAGAAATCGAATTGAAGTGGAATGTTTATTCCGGTCTCTTCGAATCGATATATGTTATGTATTTATAACTGATATTAAATTATCAACTTATCATGATTTTTATTTCAGTTTACATATCTTTTATATTTGAACAAAATAGAGCATGGGCGTCGCACATGGTATTTTACATCGTTTATTATCTGTGTTTATACGAGATTTAACATTTCTATTCTTCTTGTAAATAATTTTCTTACCTCTAGTTTATCATAAATAAATAAAATTTATAATTTGTATAAACCATTTCTGTATATTATAAATTTTATACCCGTCGACTTCTTACAGTCAAACACTGCATTTTTGAATTGTTGCTTTTTCCTTCCTTCTACGATATTTTAAATAAAACTTCTCTTTTATTTAATTATACTCCTCCTTTATTTTTATTTATTATTAAATTTTAAATTAAACTGTTTTAATTCAAAAACTTTATTCAAAATTCCCTTTTGTAATTATTATGACTAAAGTACCAAGCGCCCATTCAAAACAAGGTGGTGCGCATGGCAAAATCGTTCCAGCATTCGGGTTCCAACCATAGTACCAAAGTACCAGGTGGTACTACCCATTTGCCAAGTGCCAAGTCTCATCCACCGTGTACCAGTCGAAAAATCCCTTGCCACACCCCATGTTTTCACCTCAGCCAAAGTACTAGGTGGTACTACCCATTTGCCAAGTGCCAAGTCTCAGCCACCGTGGTCCAATGCTGTTTTCCCTTGCCGCAACATGTTGTCCTCTCAACCGAAATACGACGATCCAAGAAAGTCCTCCCTGCTCGCACCTCTAGCCACCGGAACCTATCCCACTCCGGCCACCTACTAGCGATGACCCACGACAGATTTCCCACTGGTGCGCACGTCCCTACAGCCCCCACGTCGGAGCAGTTCGACGGTGAACTCAAGCAACCCAAACCGAACCAAAAACCCTACAATTGATTCAAGCACCATTTTTATATGTTAGAAAAATTCTTTTAAATTTTTCTAGCTTCTAGGGATCATTACACTACTTCACCCCCAATCCCATCATCTACCATCGTATGGATTATCAGTAATGGTCATGATTGCCATTTTCGACTAAACTCCCCTTTCTCTTGATCCCTTTCACTAAAAATCGTGTTGTTTAATTTAAAAATCATGTTTCCTTTTACTGATCATGTTTATGATATATATATATATATATATATATCATAAACAAATGGTTTGGTATACATTGATTCTTAACTGTTCCTTTACTGTTAATATACAGTGTGTATAAAGGTATGATATATATCATCTACTAACTTATTTAATTTTACACTTCAATGAATCATTTACATGGAGGACTAGTGTTTGATCTTCATACTAGCAAAATATCTAAGAGGGAGGGTACTAAACAGAGCACTGTGTTCTTATAGTAAATACACAGTTTTAAAATTTAAGAAGAACCATTTCCAACTGTTTGTTCAATCAAACAAAAGTCTAGCAGACATGGAACTTCAAAGGTAATTTAAAACCCTGAGCATACATTCATGAACCAACAATTGGTCAACACAGTAAATGGTTTATAATGTATGCACAGTTCATAGTTCTAACAGGGGATAACTTATGGGTTGGTTCATCACATATAGGTAACAGCCATATAGTAAACTATAAAGCCATCTACAAACATGAATATATATATATATATATATATATATTAGTGAGCCATTAACAGAGTAATTGACAGAACACAATAATGTTTAATCATGTATCCCTAGTTCAGTTTTGCATTTCAGAGATGTCCATGGTTTCTTAACTCAACAAAACCTGATTCAGTGGTATAGTTTAAGCCATACATGCATATAAACTTGTTCATCAACTTGCATGGTTTTAAAGGAGAAAATAAATAGTGTTTACTCACTTTCTGTTTGCTGTGCGCATAAAAAGATTTCTGTTTACCTTTAATATTGATCATCTCGCAGAATTTGTTGCCAAAAAGTAAATGAATATGCTTTCTATTTATAGACTTGAGAATATAATAAACTAATATGTGTTCATTGCTTGTATTAAATGCCTTGTGTGCTAATGGAAAGATTTACTAATTGATGCCAAGTATTGTCAAAAAGAAACCATGCGCAAGTGACTATTGGTACACAGCACATGTTCAAATGACAAAACCAATTAATGCAAATGTCCTTATGGAAAATAAATGTACATTCCATCCTTACACACTATGATGCAAAAATGGAATGTTCCCTTTTAAGAGCAAGATGCTCTGTTCCATTCATGATCATTCGGCAGGAAAGAATTTCCACATATTTATAAGTTTGAATCTTAATACAAAACTTAATGGTGAAGTATTTTTGCATTTAATGCTTGATGGAAATTATGTGTGGTCTTCATGATGGAAAGAAAATTTCCATCATCTCTGGTTTCACTACTCAAGTGGCCACGCCTGGTCCATTCTCTCATGTATGAAGAGTTTATATCATCAACTTGCTTAAGTACTTAGTTCCTAAGATAAATACTTAACATGTGAACAAAAAGGAGTGTTTACATATGCTAAATGACATGTATTCCCAGGTTTGTATTCATGTATGGATGCATGTATGTGATGAAAATATAATTAGCAACTTACTTAATTAATCTATTCTCAACAATTTGGTTTTACTAAGTGTATTGTCTAAATGTTTTCTATAATGAGATGTGTACATGTAGTGGAGGAATTCTCATACGCAAATGCATTAAGTATGTAAAAATTTAAATACACTTAATTTTACATGCATGGGAAAAATCTCATTCATTACATTAGCTATGAATGAAATAAGTCGATTTATGGGTTTAGAAATATTTAGTCAAAAACCAGGGACATTACATTAGACATAACTGATTATTTATCCAACAGAAAGGCATATATTTTACTTATAACAACGACATGGGTGATTAACAGTATAAAATAGGCATAATAATTATCTTATAAACACTGTATATCCTAAACCCAATTTTATTTAACTGTCATGACGTAGTCTAGATGTCAGATCTGAAAATAACAGGGAACTCACAATGGGTCTTGGTGAAGAAGAGATAAAATCTCTTATACATACATATATACATATATATATATATATATCTACATGTCATTGCAAAAAAGTCCACCCTTATCCCTTTTGTTGTTGTATGCAAATCTTTAATGTTATCTCTATAGATCTATGCTTCAGCAGCATTCCCCCATTATATATTTTTATTTTAGAATAGAATCATAGAGGCAGAAGGTATGAAGAAATTGTGTGCACTGGAATGGGAGAAGCGACCTATTTATAGATTCACTAAGTCAACTTCAGCCTTTAAATTCTAGGGCTTTAATCTAAACCATATATGTAGCCCCAAGTCAGAGCGAACCTAGCCACAAAGCAGTCCAAACACGCAATTCAGAACCTTCCACGGATCAGGGTGGGTCGACCCACCGACACTATGGGTCGACCCAACGTGACTTGGGTCGACCCCGGACCATTGTGGGTCATCCCATCCCCCTGTAATTCCTGCATTAGTTTTGCACTCGTTTCTGATTTGAATTAGTTTGAATTATATTTATATATAAGCCACTTATATATATACAAATTTCTAATGCTCATAACTTCTTCATACGTTATCCATTTTATGCAAACTTGGGGTCTATATGAACCAGAATTCCGAGACGGACGCAATGGTTTAGCCAGTTTTACTTAATTCTGAATATTTAAATATGTAATTCTCATTCTATTGTCTTTAAATCATGGATATAGTGTATTAAATTTTGGGGTGTTACAGCCAAACTCCCATAGCCTCTAAACCCTACCCTCTTTGCTTCGAAAACTCAAATACGTGTCCATATTTTCGTTTGTAAGTTTAGAAACCCCACCGCATCAAAATTCTACTGGTTTTTTTGAACTCTCAAATGATGCTAAGAGGTTGCCGAAGACATCCTGAAACATTAAGATACTTCCAATCAAAGATTAACGGAGTGGAACCCTAGGTGAGAAGCTATAAATTTAAAAAAGGCTAGTTATATATTAACTATAGTTAGTAAACTTTTATTAGTTATATTATGACTTTTGATTGATAAAATAAGTTCATAATGAGGTTTAATGATGTTTAGTATGACAAAAATAGAATTTTTAAGTGATATACTTACAGTCACTTGGGTTTAAGACACTTAGAATCAATGATATAGACATTGGGAATTGATTGAACCTCAAGTGGTTATTAGAAGGAATTAATTAATTACTGATTAACGGATATTAATGTGATCCATATTTGGGTACTTGAATGATAATTGGTTGGACATTGGTAGTTGAAATTGATTGATATTGCAGTTAATCTATTGATTGACAAACCCATATAAGCGTTAATAATTTAAGGCATATATGGTATACACCATGATGTGTCTATTGATGGATGTTATTATGATTGTTGATGTAGTGTTATGTGATAGACTGGTTAAATATGACCAGTAGATGCGATTATTGGTTAATTGGTTAGTCCTCCAATAAATAAACAATTTAATGATTATTTTATTAATATAATAATTGGTAAAATATAAAAGTCTGAATTTGACGTCCGATTTTGGATGGACATAAATTTTATGTTATTCGATGAAAATTCATAAAAGAAAGAAGTTGATTTGAAATAATTTTCATATAGTTAAGGCCCGTTCAAGTTTTTATTTTAAATTGAATAATAATAGATAAAAATAAAGTTCGATTAGGGTATTTAAGAAAATTTTAAAAAGGATTTCCTTTACAAAATGGTCTTATGTATTATTATAATAGATGTCAGGAAAATTTGGATACAAAATATTGAAGTTTGAAAAATAATATTATTTAATGATTTAAATAATATTATAATACTTAAATATTAGAATAACTGAATTTGGAGTTGAAATTTGCAAATATAGCTTTTGAAAATTATTATATATGTTTTATATAATAAATAAAATATTTTTGAGGCTATTCGACATAGTTTATATTATATGTCAAAATATGGTCAGAATAGAAATCGTCACACAGCTGTAGTCCACGAATTTCAACCATTAACTTCAAACTGATATACTGGGAGATCCGACCTTCGGATTATCCCCAAATGAAAAACATATCATTCAAAACAAAAAGAGTGTTCAAATGAAATGAAGAGTTTTGAAATCCGACGGTTAAGTTTTGAGATATATTCAAATCAAATGTGGATATCAATAGCGCCTGAACCAACGATGACCTGAAATCAGGATTTTGTGAAATGGACTATTTTTATATAAATAAAAATAGGAAAAAATCATTATAAATTATTACAAATGAACTGAGAAAGGTCCGAGCAAAATATACATGGTTTTGAATGATAAAATCTGGTTAAGTGGAATTTGACTATTTTAGTAATGCCTTTTATAACTAGTCTTGAGAAATGGTTAGAGGTCAGTATTTTAATTCACAAATCGAATATAATCCTCAATAAACCTTTTTATAAGGTTAAAGAGAATTATACAAATGATTTCCGTAAGGCGGATTGCTTAACCATGTTTAAGTATAAGAACTAAATCTTGAGAAATGATTTCCAATTAAAGGAGGCTTAATCAGTGGGTTGATAATCCAATAAGGATTTTGTTTTCACAATAATTATTAAAAAAGACCGGGTGCAACCCATTTCAAATAATTATATGACAAATTAAAAGTCGAAGATATTGGAGACGATGGAAGACCAGAAATCTTCACATCGAATGGACTACTTGCTGATGCCTTGGGTAGCTCTCATTATAAAGTTAAAGTGGTAGTAGCCCAAACGTACTTGTTGATTATCCGTATATGCAAGGGCCTCTTCCCTTAATTGGACGAGGAATAAGGTGCCTTCGAATTCGTTCAAACCCACAACGAACAAGTAAATGGATGTATGTCTGGCATTGTACTTTACAACATAACCAGTTAGTTTATATTGATGTTATATCCATTGGTGACAGGGAATTTATTCTCTTAGCTTAACACACTTCTCTGTAAGTTATGAGCTAAGAGGTTATATATTAATAGAAACTAATTATATGTTATGAATTGACAATGTGACATGCTAAGTGCTACTTTGTGGGACCTTGACAATAGGCCCTCACACCCCGGGATGAGTAGAAAACCGGATGACGGACGCCAGAGAAAGGACATAAATTTTCCTTCTAGTTAAAAGTGCCGCCATGGTATGGAGCCCAGATAATTTACTATTGTGGATGACGAAATCAAGGCGCCTCGGTAGATGGTCAATTACGACCAAGATGATGGTTAGATGAGACTAAGGAACGTAATGTTTAGAAGTAACCCGAACTCACCGAGAATTGGTGGGCCGACTTTGCTGCTCCAAGGATCACATGCGTGTGAGTCCTGGACATCTTGCTAGGGATGATTTGAGCGGATAAAGAAGATCCTTTACCTTGCTTTATGATGGAATCCAATTTCTAATACAAGACTTTGCATTTTTCAGTTGCAAACCTACATGGCGACATAATGGGATGCGGCATTATGTAGTCTAAGATTGATACATTTATTTTTAAAAATGATTTCAACACTTAGACAGTAATGATAATATCAAATGGATTTCTCATATCAAGCTTCTTTCGCTATTATAAGGGAAAACCCTACCCTCCAGTTTGCGTTGCATTGTGTGATGGGACTTCAGTCTTATAATAGTTTCATTTTTCTAAAAAGCATTACATGGTTTTGTGCATTGGCATTCGTGTGGAGAAAACTCATTCCAAGTTATACGACGTGGTCCCGTGATATGCCACACTTTTAAATAAGTTAAGAATAACTATTTGGAGTTTCCCATGGCTGACATGGAGTTCATTGTTTCCCACCTAAACTTCGGGTGCCCATATTTTCCACACGGGCAACTTGTATTTTGGTTTTTTATATATTTTATTGGGCAAGATTCTGGATTGAAGCAAGAGCTATGTCTAGAGCAATTGATAGTTTTCCACTTAATGTAATTTTGTTTCCATCATGTATTGTAATGTAGTTTATTATTATCTGATATTTGCGATGCACTCTGATATATTTTGTACTCAGATGTAAAATTATTGTAATAACGATGAAAAAATATTTTGTTCTTTTGTTTTTATGTGTTATAACCTATAACAGTTTGATTTTTTTTCCTTTTGGATCGGACTTGTGTTGTTTGTAGTCGATTTGAAAGGTAGAAATTTTCGGGTCATCACATTTGATATCAGAGCTTTGGTTAATTCAAAAGCTTAGGTGTAACGTACTACTTTTCCAAACCAATTTAAGCTGACATTTTACTACCGCAGTCAACTCAAATTATACAGAAAATCAGAATGTTAAGAGAAAGAAGTTAGAGGATGAGATAAGAAAGATAGAACTAATAGAATAGAAGTGTAAGAAGAACATCAGAATCTCACAGCGGAACGAATAAAATATAATATACCAAATCTTTTGATATAAAAAGAATTTGTATATACATACCAAACATCAGAGTACATCATATCAGACACAGCGGAAATAAACTCTAGATAACTAACGGTGAAGCCTCCTGCTTCCAGCTCTTGAACTCTAAGCGGAACCGAACCTGTAAATATATTCGGTCTGACCCGAGCACATTTGATTTAAAACAAATTCGCCCGGATCAGTCTGGAATACTTTCAGTGATAAATTCACAACAAACAACTTGTTTAACTTTAGAAATCCTTTTTGAAAGAAAGGATAATAGTAAGACCAGCCCACACATAAACACATACGGTTTTTACCTTACTAGAACCGAAATCAGTTTTGATATATCAAAATCTTGTGATATTATAATAGTGTCAATCATATCACAAATAAATAACCATCAAGTAGAACGCTTGCATCTCAAGCTTTACATATTTAATATAAAATCGAAAACCGCATGGCGCTTATTGGAGAATGGATTCCAACTATGACAAGGTATGGAAACACCTTCCGATCAGTGTACTCTAGAGGGGATACACCAGGGTTCAACAACAACGTCTTGCAACCCGGCCATACATGACCGACCACTCATTTAGCTTGAGTGTATCGAATATATTGTCACCTGATAAATTTAAGGGCCTACTGTCCATCCGCGGAGATACAGAATCGAAAGAAGAACAAATAAGGAATTTCCCTAGATTGGTGACAATACACCCTGCTTGGGTATGACCCACCTAGCCATGCTTCCTGCCCGATTTCTGTCATTTCCCGGTTGATGAGGCTTGAGGTCATGTTTAACTTTCTAGAACTTTTGTCCACCATTCACTTTGAATGCCACATCGTCAGATCCATCAAATCACTAATTGATGTCCACAAATATAGTCTAGGTGTTAAGCCGGAGAATTTCTCTGCAACCAAACTTGGTGCATTTGTAAAACTCAATGTACGTAACCCTAAGGAAATACTTGTTCAGACACTCGTCCATACAAGTCATCCGGGAACAGGATGAACCGAAGGTACCCTCCTACCGCATCATTATATTGGAATCACTCCAAGGATCAATAGAGAGAAGTCCTTGCAATCTATAAATTCCAATCACGAAAAAACCACAGTGTATCTCTTTTATGGGAGCGACCCCGAGATTATAAGTAGTTCATCCCTTTCATGAAGATCTACGGTCTTCAATGCTCTGTCTTAAGTTTCTACAAGTTCGTCTCGTACGTAATATTGGATCGAAGTGGTTTTGGGTCTAGTGCCCATCCCGTTCTCTTCGAAACAACACGTCAAAAACTCCAGTAGAATATTTTACTGATAGTCGGGGTTTTAACTATCAATTTTCAATAATATTGTTAAGTACATTGGCAGCTCCAACCTTTTGATAAAAACCATTCGTTTAAACCATTATATCAATTTAATACGTTATAGTATCATAAAACCTTTTCATTTCCTTTATATGGGAAATATTACCTTATATTCTTCAAAATCCCCTTTTTTAACTTTACTTCGCAAAATATTGATATATTATCCGCTTGATGGTATAACTCAATTATTTATTCTCGCATGGCCAAAACAACGTCAAGCGACATTTTAGTTATTGTATATAACCAATTTGTTCTATTAAACTCAGGCTTCAAACATTATTCTTAAATCAATTCAATATATAATTCAAATTCAAATATTTACTTTCATTTCCCATTTAACATAACCATCTCCATTTCTTCAGAAAATGTTTGTCATTTACTTATTTCCTTGAATAAGCATATTTCAAACTATAATATTTCATTACACTCTAACTCGGGCCAAACAAATGTTATATTATACATTTGTTCATCTTTAAACCAATTGTTTTATTTATAATTTAAAGTCTTGTGAATGTTGCGATATAATAAGCTGATCTCAAATCCTTTTACCATTTCAAACTAATATCGTCCATCGATAATAGTGAAGCCATTCAAGTTGGGGTATTTTAATTACCTCTTAGACCTTGATCGACAACGTTCTTATATTAAGATAATAAAAGCTTGAAACTCAAAAGCCCAATATATTAACCCGATTTCCATTTGCTATTCAATTTAAATAATGGTTTTAGAAACCATTTTTCTTTTATTAGAAACCCACCTTATATTCTAATTCATTTTACTTATTTCGTTAATTAAGTAAATTATGTACTTAACCTTCGCTTATATTCTTTTTAAATATCACTTCATTTATGACTTGGATTATACTACAATAATCCGTTCACTAATACCTTACCCAAAACTATTTATCAAATTTCAAATTATAATGCTAATTTTGGATTCCATTACTAAATCACTTAACATATTTTCTTATACCCATCCATGAATCAATTTCTTACTTCATTTATCGACATAGTTATAAAACTTGGAATTATTATATTTCCCTTTTACTTGATTCCATCTAAAATCTCATTAACCTTGCTTGTTTTCTTCAATGAATTCTCTTAACAAGTAAATTACTTAAATAAATAGTTTTATCCTCACATTTGAAGTAAAAGTAGTTTTACTTCAATATACACTAATAATTCATTATTAGAAGGATTATTAAATAATAATACTCTTATTAAAATAAATAATTAAACAAAACACTTTAAATCGTAGTTAATTAAAGATAAATTAACTACTTAGAATATTCATTAAATCTTAACGACTGATCATTAGATTAAATTAATCTAATATCCAATACTCATTAACGGTTGACTTTGTTAACTTATAAATATTAGTAAACTGACTAATCCACCCTTTTGAGTTAATTATCAAATTAATTAACTTAAAAAAATTGTTTAATTAAACAATTATTCTAATTTCTCAACTCGTAGGTTAATTTATACTTTCCTATTTGGAAAATCATATTAACGACATAAAAATTCGTTATATATATAATGCTTACTAATTCTGTAATCCACGATTATAAATAAAAATATATTTATAATCCTTTTATTTTAATAATTTTATAAAATATATTCGAAAGCTTTGATTCAGTTATACAAATATATTTTATAACACAAAGCTCCGTCAGCTCGCCTAATGGCAAAACAACGTCCTTAAACGATGGATATCAGGCCATCTACTGCCAATCGCTTAATCCATACGGTTTATTGATTAAATATAACAATCGTTGATTATAAATTCTATGATTTACATCCAACAAGTTATAGCATCTTCTGGGGTAAATAATTCATTTGTGCATAATAATGAACTATCAATAATATATAATTTATTTGAGGAATCCGGTCGGATCCCTCCAACCTGTTCTTCCTTGCATATCAGATCATGATATAATTTATAACAGTGAATAATAATTTAAAATAAAACATTTAGTACGACATAAAACTAATGTCGTCAATCATTAAGAAAACCATAGGCAACCATGGCATCCAAACACCCAAATTATATTATTAACGGTGAATTATAGTTATATATGAATTTAGCACATCCTAGTAGTCCAGCAAAGTGTGAGAATTAACTCACCTTGATTTCACTTGTCGATTCCAGCGTTATCACATTCAATTTTAAACAACGTTTAAAATCAAATAGAAATCGCATTTGTCTCTGATCTCCTATGACTCAGCACAGCAGTGTAGTATTCAATGATGTGGTTTTCACGCAATCCTTTTGGACTGACTCTGATAACATAAGCAATAGTTATATAATTTTAGTTATGCGATTATAATCGAAATAATATTTCCTTTAATCATATAATAAATTTTTCTAATTACTTGCGTAGTGGATAACGAAGGTCGATTTCTTTTTCCTGGACCACATTGTAACCTGTGACTCCTACCCTCGTTCTAACCCAAGACAAAGCCACCTTCCTTTACCATTTAACCCTTATGCAACCAGTACACAACCATTCTCAAGACCACCCCGCTCCACGTATAATCTTCCCGATGATGAATCACGCTGAAGACTGTAGGCTTTTCCAAACGTGCAGTACAAAACGTTCCTTTATAATGTACTACTTCCTTATTTTAACAGGCCACCCATTTGAACTCAGCAAAGTGTCTACTCCCAAACAATACAGTGCTACAACCCTTTTCTTTTTGTTCCAAACATCATGCCATGGCCTGCATGAAGCCCTCAACACCACATGTTTCTTGCGTAACCACCTTGTGGTACCACGTTTCTTCTATCTTCAACTGTAAAACCATGTGATGCAACACTTTTCTTTTTGTATCAACAATACATCTCACTTTGTTTATTCGAGCTTTGGACTTTGAACCCCACTGTGTTTACATGAATTCCTCATCACGTCTGCCACCTACCACTTCCGCCACTGTATGTTCTTGAGGCATCTCCTGACCCTTTATATATATAATTAATTAATGTGGTCACGCCATTTATATCAGAAGAGAAAGAATCAGTGTGGCTTCGAAAAAGAATGAGTGGAGATGCTCTACTGTGTTGAAATGAAATGGTGAAGGACGAGAACAAGTGAGATGATTTTATATATATGTATATGATTGGAGATGAGAGGATTCACTGAATGAAAACAAGAAGAGAAAGCACCGTTTATATAAAGGGGAGATTTTAAGGTAAGCCTAACATCATTTGTCTAAGGTACAAGTAGGAGCGATTTATTTTCAAACTAGCTTAGGGAGAACAGGGTATTGAACCCACGTCCAGACGTGTGTGATTTTAATGAGGTTTGACTTACGTTGGATATTTTTCTTTTTGTTTTTTTATGGTTTGATTTTTAGGTTAACGCGTCATATAAAAAATTTACCCTTTAAGAGCAGCTATCGACAAAAATAAAAATACTACTATATCAACCAACGCCCCGCGATCCCAAAATTATAATAATATCGGTACGTTAACTTATGTTGTGAAATCCAAAAATATTGATATAGGATAGCAAATACTCCAAATAAAAAGTTGTGTATTTAATTAATTAAAAAGTAGTAAAATTCTAAAAATTAAATTATAACTACGCCTCAAAGTTCTTGTCCAAATTCCAAACCGATATTAAATTATATTAAATTATCGTTATGGTTTATAAATGATTCCATAGCGTTTTTCTAGAAATTTGAATTGGACATAACTTGAGATCTATACAACGAAATCTCGATTTTCCTCTTACATTAGAAAATTATCATCTAATCGATTCAACTGCTTCTTGTTTCACTGAAATCCGATTTATATCGGATTTGGTATAACAAATTGTAGTTTAAATCGTAAATTACGAACTACCGGGCCATTTTGAGCTCGTTTTAATTAATTTATAATATATATAAATTTGAACTCCATTTTAAATAAATAAATTCGATATAAAATCCATTTATATCACCAAACCATTATTTAAAACGGATTTTAATATTCGTAATTAACGTTTGAAAATCTGGGACGTTAAATTTAGGGGTACAACTCCTTAGAACAAAAAGAAAAGACTCATCAAAAATAGGATTAGTAGCATCCTATAAGAGTAACTCATTAGAGATGGTGTAACTAATTCCTTAGAATGAGTTAAGAGTATCACGTATATGAGAGAGCGGGATTGGGATATAAAAACTGAAATTATCGACAATTTTGGACAGTCGATAAGTTTGAAAACCTATTAGGTAAATGAATAAACTTACTTACATCTTCCTTTCTGTAATGACCCGAAATTTTAGTCAATTAAAAATATGGATTTAAATATGATTAGTGGACTTTTAAAAGTGATTTAAACGTGAATATATTAAAGGTTGATATTTTAATATTATTTTAATAGCTTAAAAAGAAACATTTTTCAAACAATATCAGAATTCGATGAAACTAATTTCATCGAGTCTGGATCATCAAAATATGGTATGATTTCGAATTTAGTACGTGAGCATATAAAAATTAAACGCATATCGAGTCAACCAATCAAAATTAAGTAATAACGTAATAAGTCCAATCGTCAAACAGACTCCAATTCAATGAGAACTGTTTCAGCGGGTCAATAATTACGAAATATAATTGGGTTCAAAATTTTGTATCAATCAGACTTACTATTTGATCATACGAGGGATAAAAGCGTGAGAAAAACATGAATGAACTTCACTTTTAAACAAGTGCAAAGGCTATAACACCCCAAAATTTAATACACCATAAGTATACTTTGAAGATAATAAATTTGGAATTACTTAATTAAATATTTAGAATTAAGTAAAATCAGCTTTACCTTTGTGTTTGTCTCGGAATTCTAGTTTAGATAGACTCCAAATGCAACAACCCGCCCGGAATGGACCTAAATTTCGACCTTGAAAAGGCCCATTGAAACTGAACACCATTCTAAACTGGTCGTTGGTTCCTTTAAGGAATTACATTTGCACAGATAACATATATATACACTTCATATGGAAATCTCACATAGCAGAAAGAGAATATATATTACTAAAATAAGATATACCACTTTATTAAAAATCACAGAATTCCAACACAACAGTCCAGATTACATATGTTCCACGGGTACACCAATAAATTCATTCTCAAATGTTCCCATAAGAAGTAAAGCAATAACAACTAATAATAGCATAACGACTTCGTTTTCGTCTTCAGCTCCCATCATGATTCTGTCCATGAATTCTACCTCATATATTGACCTATTGAATATGTTAAGGAGAGGGGTCAGAACTCTCTGTGACTGAAATATGGTGTTTACTTAAAGTCCATACCCTATATTTTTAGTTGGTTACATACGTCAAGGTATATCTACACAACACACAACATTCGCACAAATACCAAGTATCTATCCAATGAGGTGGATATCCAAGTGAATAGCTCATTAGTGTTTTTAGGGTAAAGACCCTAGGTGGTGGGCATTCTTGGTCACTTATGGCCCTATTAAATGTGAATTCTTATGATCTCTTATAACCTTGAGGTGGACCCTAGCCCCTTGAGACACCGTCCTAGTACATCAACATTCTTAATTCTATACTCTCAATTGTAATATGAGAAGTAGTATTGTGAAGGTTACTACTTAACATATATTATGTTAGAACACCTATGTCGCTTAAAAATTCCCTTAGATTGTTGGTTAACATGAAATGGTCACATATCTTTTATAAACCAGTTCTATCCCTAGTTGTGCCCTTACAAGCTTCTAGAGGAAGTGGACATGCCCCTTGAACTAACCTACTCATTTACCGCTTATGCCTAACCACTTTTAGTCAAGGAGAACCCAAAGACTTACTTTAAATCTAATAAGGGTAGGTCCTACGTCTGTGGTTCCTCTTCAAGGATTAAACTTTCATTGGGATCCTAGTCCTAACCACTTAAGAACCAAATTAGATAAGAAGAGAGTTAGCCACTTAAGACCTTCTCAGGGTGTAGTATTTTCACACACAATAGACTTATATTAATATAGTTATATACACACACATACTAGACCTCCCGCATTAAACCGTTCACCTGTATATGTTGGATATGTCGGGCGGTTTCGCGCATACTTCTACTACAAGTAGGTTTAACCTTTTGTTATAGTGTACTAAGTTTGAATGGCCCATTGTACCCAGACCTTTCACATTAGTTGGGCCTACTTGTTGTTGTTGGATTTGTCAATCAGTTCTAGGCAGGCTTATAACACAAATGGAAACTAACCTCGTGTCAGTGCATCACTATTTATATAGTAAAGTCATTCAATACGCACACACAGGCAATCGGTATATATATTTGGGAACATTTCAAACTCAAATTCTGTCCTAATTGCATTTAGTACGTTAATATAACGTTAATTACGTTTATTACATTTATATAACTATAATAATAATAACGCCTAAATGATGTTAATGTTCATATAAACTAGAGAACGTTCTAACACGTTAGCAATAGTCAGTTTGTCCTAAATTAAGGTATGCAAGTTAATTTTCCATATTTTTGGTCGCTACAATTTAGGCATGATTTCATAATAAAAAAATAATAGATCATAGTGAATGAAAAATATACACACGTACAAATTTCAACTTGGATCCTAGGCTTGTTGGAATGATTTCAATACTAAATCAAGAATAGAGTATAACATACACATATAATATATACATGTATGTTTCTTAGTTCTACTTTATCTAATTCACCCCATTTTCGTGTTTTGTACATAAAAACGTTTACATTTGATATATTTCAAGTATGAATACTTTTGGATTAAGAATAGAATCCCAACCTAATTGAATCATGGAGTAATCAAATTTAAACCCTTCTAGGTTACAATCAAATGTTTACATAAGGGCGAATTACACAAAGAAAAAACGATGACACCCTTTCATCCTCAATCCAATATTAATATCAAAATATCCACAAACCAATAATAATAAATTGACAAATCATACGCAAACATAAAATAGATGATTTGGGGATTTTTGTATTGATGTTATCGATTTCCAAATCCTCTTAGGCATAGCTATCAACATGTTAATGTATTAAAAAAATAGAAAATGCCTAAGAACACGATATTCCACCCATAGATCTAAGGAAGAACAAATAGGATTTCTGTAGTAGATTCAGATATGTGCTTAATCTTTGTGACAAACGTGCTCTAATCCTCCTATTATATATGTAGGAAACATATTTTAGAATCTTATATATATACTAAATTCCAGAATTCATAATAAACTTATATGAATTTAGACTAGAGAGAAGATAAGAATAAAGGTTAGAGGAATAGAAGAGAAATACCTAATCTTTTCTAGAACTTAGCAATGACAGAAGGATGATATGGTGGTAGAGATAAGAGAGTAGCTAGGGTTTTGTTTTGTGATATGAGGGCCTATATATAGTTGCTCGTATGAGCGTAGGCCGTTAGATTATTCAAATTTAATCTTGGCCATATATTTATATATATCCCTTTAGAAAACACTAACCAAATATAGATTCATTGAGCTCCTCAGCCGCCAGGCGGTCGACACCCCTTCTAGGGGGCGGTCGACCTCCTAGTCGCTAAAACGCCCAAATAATTTATCTAGCGCTGAGGTATCTAATTAAATAATATGTTGCTTTATTTTCTTAATCTATTTCCCGAGGTTAAATATTCTATGTCCCCATAATCTGATCCTCGGTTTGAATTTCAAATTCTCCCTTATTTATTTAATATCTTCTGGTCATATATATATATTACTCATCTAATTATTATTATTTTCTGCGTTCTACTATCTAAACTCATTTGCTTGTAACTTTCTCCCTTGCTCCTCCTCCACCTCCACGGTCTAGCACCTCCAACCACTTTCCGTACCTCCTCCCAATCCTCCCCTCCAACTTTGACCCCACTCCATCCCTCTCTAAAAGTCGTGGCCCCATCTCCTTGCAAAACTCCAAAAATACCGCTTAAATCCCTAAATCACCACACTTAGCACCAATTTCACCCAAATTCAAACCTCCCCAGCCCTACACAGCTCACACCTAGCTAGCCCCAATTCCGACCACACCAACCCAAAATGTGGAGCCCACCTCAAGGCCACTGTGACACCCCACGTTCGTTAATGTCACTCATAAGAGAATGCATTAAATTTCGTGAAGTGCAATAGGTTAATAGTATAAAACTTCACAAGACAGTTATAAAATAAGCGGTGGAAAATTTCAACATCATTATTAAAAATAAAACGTAGTCTCAAACAGGTTATGTCAAAACCAGTTACATCAAAACCAAGTATCTCAAATCTGTCTCACAAAACATCTCATAAAAGAAAATATCAGGGTGTAGTAACATAAAATCATATCACGCATGGCAAGTCATAATAGAGTAGAGAGCATGTCAAAACGGTACATCTTAGAAATTCCGGATCTAAGCTGAAAGAGAAAGTCCTAATCACTGAGGAGTGCTACCACTCTGAGGACCTGGGCGAAAAGGAAGAAAGAAGCAAAAACAAGAGGTCAGACATAAAGTTTGGAAAGTTCCAGTAATTTTCAAATATGCATAAAATAGGCATACCAAGACAGGTAAAGAAGACTGGAAGATAAAGTACAGTATCAAATAAGATAACAGATAAACTAAGCAGAACAGTAGGGTAGACATGAAAAATAGGAATAAACTATCGTCGAGTAATGCTTCACATTTATATCTCTAAACCAGGTTATGTCTACACCAATACAAGTATAACAAGTTTAGGCATTAGCCTATTTACTTAATACAAACAGTAGGATTAAACAACAGGTTTTAACAGCTGAATTAAACAACTGGATTAGGCGTACCCTAATTACATAATAGGATTAGGTGTTACCTTAATTACATAACAGCAAGATTAGGTGTACCCTAATTACTACTAATTTGATCAGCTCCCTAATACGTTAATACCCTGTGTCATCCCCGACAGCAGGTTGTATCTCTTCCTAAGCCAACAACTTATATAACACAGACCTAATTACTGGTGTTACAGCAGCTAAGTTTCCCTAATCGGACTCATGCACGGTCATGACTCCACCGGAACGCAACCGTACCACATTCCGCATGTGAACCTCTTACTATCCACTTAAGTAAAGTGTACCGTGGCCCCTACCTAATGTGAGGCCCTCTAACAAAATACCAACAGGGATACTAGCTTATATTGGTTCTAAACAGTAGATTAACATAATCCAAACCCCCTAAGCTTGTACCGTCAAATAACTAGGATTTAAGAATCCCCAAAACCCGATGCAACAGCAGAACGAGGGACCTCTTAGCAAATTAAAAATCATGTTTAATCTAGTATGTTTAGGTTTACTAATAAGCATGGCTGTAAAATTACATGTTTTATATGTGAACAAATCTTCCCCAAAACAGCTGCCCAGATGTATACAATTTCTATAGTGCTTCCATTTATTAACCGAGATCTGGTACTTACAATATTCTAACATGCCCTTAACTTAATGTCTGTATAAAGTCAAATCTAGCATGTTAATATTTATGCATACTATTCATTCAATTATGCCCCAAAATTACAACACGTACAGGATTATGCATATTATCCAGTTTTATCAATTTATATCAAGTATATGCACATTGTCCCTTTTTAACAAATTTACAGCAAGTATAAACATGTGCATGTTATCCCTTTCCCAAATTATAGTTAAACAGTCCCCAATTTTAACAATATGCCTAAATTCGGCTTTTTATGCCATTTCTTATTATCCAAAATTTATTATACGTAAACTCTAACGGGCATGGCCTAGACTTCCAAAGGCCTAGGTTTGGCGTAAACAAAAAGGAAAAATAGAGGAAGAAGAATAAAATCAAATCACATAGGCATATAGGCAAGATAGGAAATAATCTAAAATAGTGGAAATAGGGAAAAGGAAGATAAATACACATAACTGATTAATTATCCAACAGAAAGGCATATATTTTACTTATAACAAAAACATAGGTGATTAACAGTATAGAATATGCATAGTAATTATCTAATAAACACTTTATATCCTAAACCCAATTTTATTTAACTGTCATGATATAGTCTAGAAATCAGATCTGAAAATAACAGTGAACTCACAACGGGTCTTGGTGAGGAAGAGATTAAATCTCTTATATATATATATATATATATATATATATATATATATATATATATATATATATATATATATATATCTACATGTCATTGCAGAAAAGTCCACTCTTATCGCTTTTGTTGTTGTATGTAAATCTTTAATGTTATCTCCGTACATCCAGGCTTCAGCAACATTCCCTCATTATATATTTTTATTTTAGAATAGAATTATAGGGACAGAAGGTATGAAGAAATTGTTTGTATTGGAATGGGAGAAGCTACCTACTTATAGATTCACTAAGTTAACCTCAGCCTTTAGATTCTAGGGCTTTAATCTAAACCGTACATGCAGCACTAAGTCAGAGCGAACCTAGCCACAAAACAGTCCAGATACGCAATTCAGAACCTTCCACGGATCATGGTAGGTCGACCCACCAACACTATGGGTCGACCCAACGTGACTTGGTTCGAACCCGGACCGTTGTGGGTCATCCCATCCCCCTGTAATTCATGCATTAATTTTGTGTTCGTTTCTGATTCGAATAAGTTCGAATTATATTTATATATAAGTCTCTTATATATATACAAATTTCTAATGCTCATAACTTCTTCATACGTTGTCCATTTTATGCAAACTTGGGGTCTATATGAACCAAAATTCCGAGACAGACGCAATGGTTTAGCCAATTTTACTTAATTCAGAATATTTGATAAGCAATTCTCATTCTATTGTCCTTAAATTATGGTTATAATGTATTAAATTTTGGGGTGTTACAGCCAAACTACCATAGCCTCTAAACCCTACCCCGTTTGCTCCGAAAAACTAAAATATGTGTCCATTTGTTCGTCTGTAAGTTTAGAAACCCCACCGCATCAAAATTCTACTGGATGTTTTTTAGAACTCTCCAATGACGTTAAGAGGTTGCCGAATTCATCTTGGAACGTTAAGATACTTCCAATCAAAGATTAACAGAGTGGAACCCTAGGTGAGTAGCTATAAATTTAAAAAAGGCTAGTTATATATTAACTATAGTTAGTAAACTCTTTTTAGTTATATTATGACTTTTGATTGATAAAATAAGTTTATTATGAGGTTTAATGATGTTTAGTATGATAAAAATATGATTTTTAAGTGTTATACTTGTAGTCACTTGGGTTTATGACACTTAGAATTAATGACGTGGACATTGGGAATTGATTAAACCTTAAGTGGTTATTAGAAAGTGTTAGCCTACTTTGTGGACTTGGCTACACAAAGTCAAAAGATTAATTGTTTGAAGAATACTCATTAGAAGAATTCCCACCACAGCGACCGGATCAGATCGAGATCCACTGACCACGCCAGTACAACGCAGAAGAAAGAAGGAAGAAGTGCAGACTGAACCGGATCGGTTCGGTGTAGCTCGACTCACTCCCCCCACCGATCCGAAGACAAATCTGTAGCAGCTACACTTCACGTTTGCCTGAGAACGCGGAGCGGTTAGAGAACCACTCTCCCATGTCTTACACACATTTTACACGTTCATCCATTACTGCAATGCGCTGGCAGCATCACTGAGCCCCCATCTCCGAACCGAACGGAGCACATGCCACGTGTCCTCGAACCGAATCCGCTTCATAGACATTTTCCACCTATAAATACACATCCAAAGCTCATTTGAAGGGATCTTTTGGCACTTAGAGAACTTAAACTCCTTTGCAAACCGAATTTTATCACCTCATTCATACCTTTACCATGTCTTCAAGCAAAAATCCATTAACATTGAGTGAATTCATGTATTGTATGAGTGAAATTGAATGAGAATTGCTATTGTACTCGCATTTATATCATTAATTCAAGGAGTAGAAAGTGGACATAGGGTTTTTAACGCCGAACCACTATGAATCGTGTGTTTTCTTAGTTTTTGATTTTATCTCATTGCAATCATCTCTAATTTAGGTGTTAGAGCCATTTTTGGATCTAACATTTTGGTGCTTTCACTGAGAATGTTTTTGAATTCTCCGCTTTTCGGGATTATCTTTCTACTATTTGGACCTTCACGTTCAAATAAGTTAATCCTCTCTTTCCAACATTTTCAACTATTTTGCTCATTAATTACTGAAAAATTGGGCATTATGGCTAAAGGAAAAGGAAAAGAAGTGCAAGGCGCTTGGGAGAATGAAGCCAATGAAGATCAACGAGCCATGGTCATGACGAGGTCGCATGGTCAAGACTCAGGAGCAGGCCACTCCGGTCAGGAAGGTCCGAACCGAATAGAAGACACCGATCCGACCCGATTTAATGATGTTGAGGCCGCTCACTCTCCCCATCCGAACTGGTCTGATCCTACCACTGTGCTCCGATCTAACCTCAATCAGTCTAAAGTTGATACATCTACTCGAGCACCTGCAAATGCTCCAATGCCAGCCGCGACGACTAGTACTCAACAAGATCCATCTGCACCCATCACATAAGGAGACTTCTCGCGCTTTCTTGACATGCTCGCGGATACTAAGGAAGCTTTGGAAGCCCACAAACGTAACAGTCTTATCATGTAGGAGAATATGAAGACTATGAGTAGGGAAATCAGTGAGCTTCGCAGGCAGAAGACGCCTTCTCCAACATGTCGCCTTGCAACATATTATTTATCATCTTTGGATGAAGAACGTCCTCGTGAAAGAAGGCTGCTCGAGCAACCTGAAAACCTTAACCAGCTAACCTTTGGATCTTTGGGATCCCGTGAAGACGCTGCTCGTGCATTAGGGCCCGACGATCCGAGCTTGAGAGAACCCATGTTGATGCCTATGCGTGGGTCTCATGTCTTACCCAGGGATCCTAATATTACAAATCCCACACAAGGAAAACTCCTTCAAACCCTTCCTCCCGTGATTAACCAGGAACATAGAGAACAGTCTAGTGCAGCAGCTGTTAGAAATAGGAGGACATCCCCTGATCAGGAACCCAGAGGAAATCCAAACATCAGAACCAGAGAACCTCAATCAACGTTGACAAATGCTGATGTATAGGCAATGGTGCGCCAAATCATGTACGAAAGCCGACATTACACTAATGAGGATTGGGGCATTGAACGAAGTCACACCCCCTTTACGAATGACATACTGGATTTTCAATTCCCATGCGATTTAACGTGCCACAGATGGATCGATATTCTAGGAGGACTGACCCGGGACAACATCTGATGAGGTATGCATGGTTTATGAATGCTGCAGCCGCTCCAAACGCCATAAAATTCAAGGCCTTCCCGATTTATTTTGAAGACATGGCACTAATATGGTTCACCCGACTCCCTCCTCGATCGATATCAACTTTCAAAGAATTAAGTGAACGTTTTATGAACCGGTTTCGACTTCACGCTCGGAAGTCTAAGAGTGTCATCGAGTTGTCAAGGATTAAACAGGCTCAAGGTGAATCGCTGAAATCATACTTGGATTGTTTCAACCTGGCTGTTACAGAAGTCAGCGACCCCCACGAACCCACTATTTCGATGGCCTTAATAGAAGGAGTATACCCTGACACAGAATTCAGGGATTATCTGTCTGGAAAACCACCTCCTACTAGGGAAATGTTTTACGAAAAAGCCAATATTCGCTTGAGGCGAGAAGAAGCATATGCAAATAGAAAGAGAAAATTTGAAGGGGCGTCTAATGAAGATATTCAAAGCAATGTTGCAGTTAAGCAATCTGTGATAGTTCAGGGAAAGTTCAAGTGAACATTGGCAACAAAAATGAAGGTAACAATAATAGGAATGGAAATGGTAATAGGAGGAATAGGAATCGAGGAAATAATTCTAGTAAAAGACCTAGATTCCAAACCTTTGTGAACTATTCACCATTGAATGACACCTTGGAAAATATCTATATGGATATGTATAACGTCCTTCAGTACAAGAAACCTCCACCCAGGGACTCTATTGAGAAAGTGGTGGCGACAGAAAAATTTTGTTTGTTCCACGGAACTCACGGGCATACCACAAATGAGTGTCGTCACTTAAGGTGTAGTGTCCCGGAAATTGCGGTACCATTTGAGTTGACCCAATAACACAAGTCCAACACAAATTGCACTAGAAACCAGAAAACTAATAGAAAGAAAAAAGAGGGTAAGAATGGATAAGATAGAAACTTAGAATAGAAGAAGAACATACAACATCAGAGTAAACACGAACCTCACAGCGGAACGAATAAATATATTTCATAACATAACTTTGAAATAAAACAGTATCTTTATACAATACCATTATTAGAGTATAACACTTGCAACACAGCGGAAATAACAATAGATATATATATCCTGAAGCCTCCTGCTCCAGTGCTTCAGTCCAGTGTCTGGTGTGAGTAAACTCAAATCATTTGTTTAACTTTTAAAATCTCTTTAAAAGAAAGGACAATCGTTAGACCGTCCACACATAAACACGGACGGTTTTTATCTTATGATAAATCAAATTATTCTTTATATCAAGTCTCTTCTGATATTACAATAATGTCTAAATACAAGTACTTAGCAATCTAGCAAAAACGCTTGCATCTAACGTTCTACATATATAATATACAATCAAAACCGCAGGCACTTATTTGGGGAACGGATTCCCACTATGACAAGGTATGGATCCACCTTCCGCTCAGTGTACTCTAGAAGCGATACACTGGAGTTCAACAAGAACATCTTGTAATTCCGCCACACATGACCAACCACTCATTTCGCTTGAGTGTATCGAATATATTGCCACTCCTCAGGTAGTATTCCAACATAACCGTTTCCAGGAAATACAGAGTTGAAAGAAGTACAAATATGAATATTATATAGATGGTGACAGTATACCCTAATTGGTTGCGAACCACTTAGCCGTGCTGCCTACACGATTTTTGTCATTTCCGAGTTGATGAGGCTCGAGGTCGTAACGTATCTTTTAACAGATCACCCCTTTGATTACTTCGAATGCCACATCGTATTACCCGTCAAATCTCAAATTGATTTCCCCAAAAATACCATGGGTATAAGATAAGATAAATGAATTCATCTGCCACCAACGTAAATACATTTGAAACGATCAACTTACGCGATCTGCCAGATACACTCTGTCAGACGTTTGTCCATTCAAGTTGTCCTGGGACTGGAAAAAGTAAAGGCACTATTCGGTACATCCATCTTAGGCAATCTCAACCTAAGATTTATACAATAACCCTTGCACTTTACTCCGTCTTCAATATATTCAGCATACTTGGTTTGCAACGCTTATGCCAATATGAAGTGGTTCTTCGGATAATAATCCAACCGGTCTCTCCGTATTAACAACATTAAAATGGACAAAAACTTTGATAGTCGGTGATTCAACTATCAAATGAAAAATGTCCGTGTACACACAACGATCTTATTTCCAAATGGAATTATCGATCAAATCATCAACCATATATATTTATATTCATTCATATTTCCTTATTTTCTATGTTTAGAAAATATATGTTATTAACACTGGAAAATGTTTCCATCTGCTTATTTACATATCACTATTCTTCCTCAACTATCCGTCTCTAACTGTAAACTAGTAAGAGAACAATTCCCTAAGTATCAATCCCGAAGGCCGAAACCAACATTAGATCGTCACTTAGAAAACCATTCAACTTAACTAATCTCCAGTTAGTTTCTAATTTTGCTTAACTCTATTTGATTAACTCTTATTCGAATAACTAATATTCGACTAACTTTATTTGAATAACTAATATTCAGCTAACTTTACTTGATTAATTCTAGTTCGAATAACTATATTCGATTTAACTTCATTCTAAATAACTATGTCTGTTTTGACTTTATTTCGAATAACTATATTCAATTCACTCTTTTTGATTAACTATAATTCGAATAACTAATATTCGATTAATTCTTATTGATATTTATTTTCCAAATATCCTTTTTATAAAATCTTATTTATTTTCCCAAATATGTCTTTCTATAATACCTTATTTGTTTTACAAATATCTACTCCTTTTCTAATTCTATTTATTTTCTAAATAAATATTCCTTTATAATTCTATTTATTTTATAAATAAATATTCCTTTTCATAGCATCCTAAGTATTCCTAAAATGTTTCCTTTTTGTAATAACTTAAGTATTCCAGAAATATTTCCTTTCTATAATGGCTTAAGTATTTCCGAAATATTTCATTTGTAAAGTTTTTCAATTTTATAAATAATTCATTTTCAATGTACACTTTGAAAATTCCCTTTCTATATTCCTGTATTTTCTTATGGTATTTAAAATATCGTATACCCATAATCAACATCATCCAAGAACACATAATCAACACAGATTATATATCACATCATAATCACAATATATGAAAGATAGTAAAATAAATGTTGAGGAATCCAGTCGGATTCCTCCAACCTGTTTCCCTGCATCCACAGATGTCAGACAACATAAAGAACATCAATTTCATTTCAACATGAAATAAACTGATAAACGGAATCAAATATTGATTGTTGATTTTTATATATAACTATATCTATCGTTTCAAAACAGTTAACTAGCAATCAATCAAACAATTATCGTACACAGCATTAAATCATTTTTATCAATTCTAAAATACATTTATAAAAATATAAACTAATCAGAGTTAGTGAGTTTTACTCACATTATCCGTAATCGTTAAATAACGATTTACGGTCGTTGATTCTGATCATACAATTTATTTCGCTATAAATTGTGGCGAGCTCCCATTTCACTTCCATTCGGTTCCATTTGTATTGCCCGTCCATACGATCCTGTCGGATCTGAATTTGCGAAATTCTGATTTCGTACGGATAAGTTATAAGCATTACAAGTTATTACATCAATTTAAATTATTATTTTAAATAAACTTAAACTCATTTAAACCGGGCTTTAACCTTTATTCTTTCTCTTCTGGCCCATCAACACATTTGCAGGCGCACACACGTTTTATAGGCCAACCCGACTTCACCTTTCTTCCCCAAACTGCTGCTACTCACGACGGCAATGATCCTTCACCGAACTCTTCTCCTACCATAGCTCTAGTTTCTATACCAACAGATTTTTACTCCGAAGTCAAGTATATGTTCACCGAACTCTTCTCCTACCATAACGAAATTATCACTACGTCTCAAAAGAATCTTGTCCAAATTCTAAACCGATATTTAAATATATTTAAATAACCATTATGGCCATAAACGAATATGCCGCTGCTTTTCTGAATATTTAATTTGGACATAACTTACAATCTACATGACGAAATCTCGATTTTTCTCTTCCATTAGAAAAATATACTTGACCAGCTCCGAACGTTTCATGTTTCACAGAAATCCGACTTAAAAGGTGTTCTGTATATTTAATTGAAGTTCAAAACTAAATATTACGAACTGCCACGCCATTACGGCCTCAATTATAATTAAATTATAATTCATACGTTCAACTGTCGTTTAAATAATTTATTCGTCGTTCTAATTCAATTCTAAGCTGAATTAAATATTTTAAATTGTCCAGTTCACATTATATTGTCAATTCACTAATTCCAACTATTTCGAAATTAAATATATTATTCTATTATTTATATTAATTAAATATTCAATATAATTTAATTAAACAACATTTAATTCTCTAAATCATTATTTAAATAATTAAATTAATTAATTATAATATCGTAAAATTACAGGTCGTTACATTCTTCCCCCCTTAAAATAATTTCGTCCTCGAAATTGCTAAGGTAGAAATCAAACCCTGTTAACTGGGTAAAAATTTATTTGCTTACTTCTTTTTCAGTTTCAATTGAACCAATTAGTTTCAATTAAAATATTAATTAATTCTTAACAACAAAAATTTTCAAAAATCCTGAAAATTTTCTAATACCTTAACTTTTCAAAAATTTCGCCAGCACCTTCTTTGTACTAGTCAATAGTTCAAACTCCAACTCGCCTCTCTAGGCCTTTTTCAACCCAAAAGAAAATCAAACAGCCAAGCGGTTTGCCAATTCGGCTCATCAAAATCTCAAACCCAAATATAATATAAAATGGTACCTTTTTGTCGGACCTATCACTATAACCTTTCCATCTGCTGCCAATTCAGCATATACCAATGTCATCCCAATCAAACTCCAATCACTTTTATCTCCAACACAACCATTCGATTATCCAAGTTAAATTCCGTTTCAAACCAAAGTTACATTCTTGAATCCAAACTCTTAACTCATCAATTCAACTTACTCAACATAGTTCAAGTTAAATTCTAGTTTATTTATTTCTTTTACCATCTCATTCTATTTAACTTCATGAGAAAATTTTATATTCTAGAATTTAAATTCCTGGGTTTTTATTTCAAATCAATTTGAAATCATAATACCAATTCAAAATCTTCGAATTTCTAAATAATTTATTTCCTCAAAACAATTCAAAATCAAAATCTTTGGTAGTAATCCGTCACTTACAACTCGAAAATGAACACCAATGATGTAGCTGTCATCATTGGAATCTATTTCCCAGCGGTCGAAGTGAGTTCAATACTATATTACTTTCAAAACCATTTCTTAAACCACTTTCATTTTGAAATCAGTTCAAAATATCCTTCCTAATGTTTGTAAACAATTTAAAATCTCCCAGGATTTTAAAATTCTCATATATTATACTTATATGAATTCTACTTGGTTATTTATATAACCATTTCAATTATAATCTCATTCGATTATAATAACAACCAACACGTCCAATATATTATAATATTTCCAATATTAGTCAATCTTTTATATCAAAATATAACTTAGGGTAAAATTATTTCATTCACCCTATTTTCAAAACATACTATGTCGGTCCATCGTACTCAAGTGTTTATAAATCCCTATCGATATTGTCGTGCCCCACTATCGACCAGAATTCATAAGCCACTCAACCAATAAATCTCCACAATATAAAACCATTTTTATATTAAATAACAAGTACGCGCTCATATATATACACTCAAACTCAATCTTGGGTATTACTAACCCCATCTCTACTGAGTTACGCCATAGAGCCACAGTAATTACTTAATCTTAAGCTCTGATACCAACTGTAGTGTCCCGGAAATTCTAGTACCATTTGAGCTGACCCAATAACACAAGTCCGACCCAAATTGCACTAGAAACTAGAAAACTAATAGAAATAAAACAAAGGGTGAGTATAGATAAGATATAAACTTAAGAACATACAACATCAGAGTAAACACGGACCTCACAGCGGAATGAATAAATATATTTCATAACATAACTTTGAAATAAAACGGTATCTGTATACTATACCTCTATTAGAGTAAAACACATACAAAACAGCAGAAATAACAATAACTATATATATCCTGAAGCCTCCTGCTCCAGCTCTTCAAGTATCTGTAAATCCCGACTACTTGACTGCCTGTACAAAATTGGGCACCCAAGAGTTTAGGGAAAACAAAACAAAATAAACTCTGGGTCAGTCCTGTGACTGGTGTGAGTAAACTCAAATCATTTGTTTAACTTTTAAAATCTCTTTAAAAGAAAGGATAATCGAAAGACCGATCCACACATAAACACGGACAGTTTTTACCTTACGATAAACCAAATTATTCTTTGTATCAAGTCTCTTATGATATTACAATAATGTCTAAATACAAGTACTTAGCAATCCAGCAGAAACGCTTGCATCTAACGTTCTACATATATAATATACAATCAAAACCGCGGGCTCTTATTTGGGGAACAGATTCCAACTATGACAAGGTATCGATCCACCTTCCGCTCAGTGTACTCTAGAAGCGATACACTGGAGTTCAACAAGAACATCTTGTAACTCGGCCACACATGACCGACCACTCATTTCGCTTGAGTGTATCGAATATATTGCCACCCCTCGGTTAGTATTCCAACATAACGTTCCCGGGAGATATAGAGTTGAAAGAAGTACAAAAATGAATATTCTCTAGATGGTGACAGTATAAGCTAATTGGTTGCGAACCACTTAGCCATGCCGCCTTCCCGAATTCTGTCATTTCCCAGTTGATGAGGCTCGAGGTCGTAACGTATCTTTTAATAGATCACCCCTTTGATTACTTCGAATGCCACATCGTCATACCCATCAAATCAAAAATTGATTTCCCTAAAAATACCACGGGTATAAGCTAAGAGAAACGAATTACTCCACCACCAATGTAAATATACTTGAAACGACCAACTTATGCGATCTACCAGATATACTCTGTCAGACGTTCGTCCATTCAAGCTGTCCTGGGACTGGAAAAACCGAAGGCACTATTCAGTACATCCATCTTAGGAAATCTCTAGCTAATATTTATACAATAGCTCTTGCACTTTACTCTGTCTTCAATATATTCAGCATACTTGGTTTGCAACGCTTATGCCAATACGGAGTGGTTCTTCGGATAATAATCCAACCAGTCTCTCCATATTAACAACGTTAAAATGGTCAAAAACTTTGATAGTCGGTGATTTAACTAGCAAATGAAAAATGTCCGTGTACACACAACGATCTTTCTTCCAAATGGAATTATCGATCAAATCATCAACCAATATATATATATATATATATAAATATATATTCATTCATATTTCCTTATTTTCTATGTTTAGAAAATATATGTTATTAACACTGAAAAACGTTTCCATCTGCTTATTTACATATCACTATTATTCCTCAACTATAGGACTCTAACTGTAAACTAGTAAGAGAACAATTCCCAAAGTATCAATCCCGAAGGCCGAAACCAGTATCAGATCGTCACTTAGAAAATCATTCAGCTTAACTAATCTCTAGTTAGTTTCTAATTTTGCTTAACTCTATTTGATTAACTCTTATTCGAATAACTAATATTTGATTAACTTTAATTGAATAACTAATTTTCACTTAACTTTACTTGATTAATTCTAGTTTGAATAACTATATTCGATTTTACTTCATTCTAAATAACTATGTCTGTTTTGACTTTATTTCGAATAACTATATTCGATTCACTCTTTTTGATTAACTCTAATTCGAATAACTAATATTCGATTAATTCTTATTGATATTTATTTTCCAAATTTCCTTTTTATAAAATCCTATTTATTTTCTTAAATATGTCTTTCTATAATACCTTATTTGTTTTACAAATAATTTCTCCTTTTCTAATTCTATTTAGTTTCTAAATAAATATTCAATTATAATTCTTTTTATGTTCTAAATAAATACTCCTTTTTATAACATCCTAATTATTCCCAAAATATTTCCATTTTATAATAACTTAAGTATTCCCGAAAAATTTCCTTTTTATAATGACTTAAGTATTCCCGAAATATTTCCTTTATAAAATTCTTCGATTTTATAAATAATTCATTTTCAATATACACTTTGAAAATTCCCTTTCTATATTCCAGTATTTTCTTACGGTATTTAAAATATCATATACCCATGATCAACATCATCCAAACACACATAATCAACACATATTATATATCCCATCATGACTACAATATATGAAAGATAGTAAAATAAATGTTGAATCCAGTCGGATTCCTCCAACCTTTTCCCCTGCATCCACAGATGTTAGACAACATAAATAACATGAATTTCATTTCAACATGAAATAAACTGATAAACAGAATCAAATATTGATTGTCAATTTTTATATATAACTATATCTACGTTTTCAAAACAGTTAACTAGCAATCAATCAAACAATTATTATACACAGCATTCAATCATTTTTATCAATTCTCAAATACGTTTATAAAAATATAAACTGATCAAAGTTTGAGTTTTACTCATATTGTCCGTAATCGTTAAACAACGATTTACGGTCATTGATTCTTATCATACAATTTATTTCGCTATAAATTGTAGCGAGCTACCATTTCACTTCCTGTCGGTTCCATGTTGTAGTGTCCGTCCATACGATCCTGTCGGATCTGAATTTGCGAAATTCTGATTTCGTACGGATAAGTTATAAACATAACAAGTTATTACATTAATTTACATTATTATTTTAAATAAACTTAAACTCATTTAAACTGGGCTTTAACCTTTATTCTTTCTCTTCTAGCCCATCAACACATTCGTAGGCCCACACACGTGTTTAAAGGCCAACCCGACTTCACCTTTCTTCCCCAAACTACTGGTGCTCACAACGGCAATGATCCTTCACCGAACTCTTCTCCTACCATCGCTCCAGTTTCTATACCAATAGATTTTTCCCAAAACCTTTGCTCCCCTGTACCCAAGAAATCTCAGGCCGCCATTTATTTACAACCACTACGTTCTCGACTCTAATAACTAAGCTCCACCGTATGCGGACCAAACATTTCGCTCCCAGTTATTGAAATAAAAATGATAATAATAACCCAATATCATCAGTTGAAATGCACAACACCATTCCCTTACCAATTTATACTCACAAACTCACGGTATTGGCATTTTAAAACACTTTTCCGCCTTCAGTAAAACAACGAATAAAATGAACTACCTCCCCTTCAAGTTATGATTTCACTGCTTCTTCACAAAGAATCACGCAACCCTCATTCTCGTGCAAAAGCCTGAAGTTGATTCCCTCCCTCGATTTGTCGGCACCAATCAACATCGTCAGCACCTGATCCACCTCCTCCCTACAAAGCGCCAACCCATCCGCCTCCCTTCAATTAGTCCAAACTCCATTACAAATCTCGAGCAGCCGAAGCCCTACGTCGCGGCAAACAAAACCAGCGAACAAAATTTGTTCGAACTCCACCAAAATAGGTACAAAATTGAAGTCGACACCAGAAGGAACCCGAATAAATGCGAACCGTGATTTATAGATTTTTATTTGAATTTTGTTTGATTGTTGTTTCCCATGATTTGAAGAAGAGGAGAAAGAAATATGATGGCTATATTATCTGTTGACTTCGGAGGAAATAATTTAGTGTTAAGGGATCGAGGTATTTATAGGAATTTGGTTGGATTAGGTTAAGTTTCGTGTATTGCATTTGAGTGGATAAAAATATGTTTCGATTTTCTTTTATGGCCATGGAAAGCTGAAGCCTCGTGTGATGTTGGAAACCACTCAAATGAGCCACCTGCTTATTATGTATGTGTTCCCCTTTATACAAAATTTATTCATTTTTACGGACTATTATAGACAGCTATAAAAACATCGTTATATCCAGGAAAGAACCATGATCCCAAAAATATAATAATATCGGTAGGTTAACTCATATTGTGAAACCCTAAAATATTGATACAGGGTGCAGAATACTACAAATTAAAAGTTGCATATTTAATTAATTAAAAATTACAGAAAAATTCTAAAAATTAAATTATCACTACGTCTCAAAAGAATATTATCCATATTCGAAACCGATATTTAAATGTATTTAAATAACTGCTATGGCCATAAACGAATATACCACTTCTTTTCTGAATATTTAATTTGGACATAACTTACAATGTACATGACGAAATCTCAAATTTTCTATTCCATTAGAAAAATATACTTCACCAGCTCCGAACATTTCTTGTTTCATAGAAATCCGACTTAAAATGGGTTCTGTATATTCAATTGAAGTTCAAAACTAAATATTACGAACTGCCAGGCCATTACGGCCTCGATTATAATTAAATTATAATTCATACATTCAACTGTCGTTTAAATAATATATTCGTCGTTCTAATTCAATTCTAAGCTGAATTAAATATTTTAAATTGTCCAGTTCACATTATATTGTTAATCCACTAATTCCGACTATTTCGAAATTAAATATATTATTCTATTATTTATATTAATTAAATATTCATTATAATTTAATTAAACAACCATTTAATTCTCTAAATCATTATTTAAGTAATTATATTAATTAATTATAATACCGTTAAAATACGGGTCGTTACATAAGGGATGTTATTGAGAAGTTACTTCGGGAAGGAAAGCCAGACTAGTATAAAGCAGCCCCGAGAGACAGGTGGCAAGGAGGGCAAGGGGGGAAACCCCAAATCAAAGCCAACTTGCTCCCAAACCCACCTCTTAATAGAAAGGTAAAGGGATTGTCATCAATACTATCGTAGGCGGGCCTTATCCAGCCAGCCACAATTATAGAGCAATGAACCAGTATGTTAACGTAGCCAAACATATTGGAGTGGAGGAATGTAATAACCTTGAAGATATCGCTCCGGTGAGGCAACAAAAAACCATGTATGATGATGTTTTATTCCGTAGCAGAGACAATGCTGGAGTTCAATCACCTACTGAAGACCCATTGGTCATCACCGCTACCATCGGTCCCACTATAGTTCATAAGGTATTAGTGGAAAATGGAAGTTCGGTCAATATCCTCTTCAAGAAGGCATTCGACCAGATGAAACTTGAACCAGAAGAATTGAAGCCCTGTGAAGGTTGGATTCGGGGCTTCAATGGGGCTTCAACAGCTCCGATGGGCTAAATTGAATCGTTAGTGGCGTTGGGACAAGGAGACCGACGTAGAGTAAAAATTCTTTAGTTTGTAGTATTGGACATCGACTCGCCCTATAACGCTTTCTTGGGTAGACCAGCTCTCGCAGAATTCAGAGCCTACATCGCACCTTGGTGCCTATTACTGAAATTCCCAATGGAAGCCGGAGTTGGAGTAATGAGAGGTGATCAAGTCACCGGACGTGCTTGTTGCGTGGCAGAGTTGAAGATCTTACTAAAACGTCTCAACTTGGGCCCCAAGGACACCCCTCCTCTTGCCAAGGAGGGTTCAGCATAGCAACTAAAGGTTGTATCACCCAGGGGATCGCCTGACCAAGCTCCCGAAGATATCGACCCCAAGGAGGATGAAGAGCCAGAAACAAGAAGGGCGACGCCCAATGTGGTGACTGTTGATATCCCAATCGATAACGACGACCCGACTAGGGTCTTGAAAGTTAGATCTCATTTGGACCCTTCCCGGATGAGGGAGTTAACCGACTTTTTAAAAGCAAACCTCGATGTGTTTGCTTGGACCCATGCAGATATGTGTGGAATTTCCCCAGAAGTTATGAGCCATTCACTAAGTTTGAATCCAAAGCACCCTCCGGTCAAGCAAAAGAGGCGTATGTTAGGCCCGGAAAGATCCACATCTCTAAAAGAAGAAGTTGAAAAGCTTAAGAATAACGTGTTCATTAGGGATTCGACGTATCCCGACTGGATATCGAATCCTGTCTTAGTCAAGAAGTCAAATGGAAAATGGAGAACATGCACTGACTTTTCCAATATGAACAAGGCCTACCCAAAAGATAGCTTTCCTCTACCCAGGATCGACCAGCTAGTGGACTCAATAGCAGGACACGAACTCCTTTCCTTTATGGACTCGTATTCGGGATACAACCAGATCCCTATGCACGTGCTATATCAAGAACATACGAGCTTCATTACGAACCTGGGGTTGTACTGCTATATAGTAATGCCTTTTGGGCTGAAGAACGCCGGAGCCACGTATCAGTGGTTGGTGAATCGAATGTTTTATGATCAAATTGGAAAAACTATGGAGGTATATGTGGACGACATGCTCGTAATCCAAACAGCTTCTGAGGACACAAAGGATCTGACAGAAATGTTCGATATTTTGCGAAGATACGGGATGAAGTTAAATCCTCTGAAGTGTTCATTTGGGGTTGCATCGGGAAAATTCCTTGGTTTCATTGTTAGTTCTCGAGGAATCGAGATAAACCCTAATCAAATAGCAGCTATCAAGAACATTGAAGAACCATAAAAGATTAGAAACGTTCAGAGCCTAGCACGAAAAGTTGCAGCATTGAGCTGATTTATTTCCAAAGCCACGGACAAGTGTGTCCCGTTCTTTGAATTAATCAAATTGGGGAAACGTAACTCTGAGTGGACTCCCGATTGTGTGGAAGCTTACCAAAACTTGTTGAACTTATTGGAAAAACCCCCGACATTGTCAAAACCCATAGACCATGAGGACCTGTTGGTCTATCTGGCAGTGTCATCTCATGCTGTCAGCACAGTCTTAGTGCGTGAGGAAGACAAGGTCCAGAGACCTGCATATTATGTAAGCAAGAAGTTGGCAGATGCAGAACGTAATTATCCAAGGATAGAAAAGCTTTCTTACACCCTCATAATTGCCTCTCGAAAGCTCCGCCATTACTTCCAATTTCACCCAATAGTCGTATACACCGATCAGGCTTTGAAAAGAATGTTACAAAGACCCGAAGCGTCGGGAAGACTACTTAAGTGGAATATCGAGTTGAGCCAATTTGATATAAATTTTCAAACAAGGAGATCGATTAGGGGGCAAGCTCTGGCCGACTTCATAGCGGAATTCACCATCCCCAAAGCAAAAATAGTGGATGACAAAGTAGTTGCTTCAGATCAAGAGTTAGAACTTAGCCCGTGGAAGCTATATACGAATGGGGCCAAGAAAGATTGAAGATCCGGCGCCGGAGTCGTTTTAACCACTCCTGAGGGACGGTCTATTTACTACGCACTACGACTGGAATTTCCCGCAACCAATAATGATTCCGAGTACGAAGCCCTGATCGCCGGGCTGAAACTCGCTAAGGAACTTGGAATAAGAGCGCTAGACATATTCTATGACTCATAAATAGTCGTCTGCTGTTGATGACCAAAAATGCCGCAAACACCAAAGATTCCGTATTACTAGGAATTAATAATATAGTCGCATAGACAAGACATATTATATAACATGAAATAAAATATAAGTGGTAAATGACACAAAGAATTTATAGTGGTTAGGCCTTTGTGAAGGACTACGTCCACTTTGAAGAGTTGAAGAGATTTTATTAATCACTTGAAAGATTACAAGGTCGAGATCCTCTCACCAGTGACTATGTCATATGAAGCTACAATAGTCATATTTGGAAGAATTAGTAAAGTGGACAAGTTTGCCTTTCTTCTTCCTTGGAGATGCCATTAATGAAGCTCTATAGAGGTCTCAAGGCCCAAGAATCTCTCTCCTTTGAAGTGTGAGGTAGTGGGGTATTAATAGGAAGTGGTAAGGTAAGGGTTAGTTAGGAGTAGGTAGAAATGGGGACCATCTACAGGAAATTCGCACCTCCAGCTGTCGACCTCGGAAAATTCGTACCTGGGTGTGGTACGAAATTTCGCACCTGCTAGGTGCGAAACATTGCACCTCCCAGGTACGCAATTTCGTACCTGCAATGTAACAACCCGAAAATCTGAGCTAGTTTAAAATTTTTATTTTGGCAATTTTAGCGAATTTTGATTATTTAAAATGAATTATTTTAAATAATATCGACGAGAAATTTATTTTGAATGGAATTAGAACGTATATATTATATACGTCGTCGTTAGAATATAAATAATTATTTATAATTATAAAAGGAATTGAAAATGGCGCGGTAGTTCGATAATTCGATTTCAAACTTCAATTGAACCTACCTGGTGCAAAACAATCCGGATTTTAGTGAAACCAAAAATAATAGGATCTATTTGAGAATATCTTTCCAACCAATCCGACAAATCGAAATTTCATAACGGGAATCAAAAGATATGTCCAATTGAAATTTCTGAATAGTCGCCATGGAATTCAGGCCCTTAAAAATGGAAATTTTGCAAACGACCTCGGATTTCGATGAAACTACTTTTGTTGGATCTGTGACGTCAAGTTATTTCTAGGTTTTAAATTTCATAATTTTTCAAATCAATATGTGAGCGTGGCAAAGGAAAACGCGTTTGACAGTTTCAGTTGATTTTAATCGACTGAAAAATGGCCATTTTTCCAACGATCTCAGAATTCGACAAAATTAGTTTTGTTAGGACCGTATCGTTAATACGAAGCTAGAAAATATTTTTATGGGATTTATAGAGTTAGTATGTGACCCCAGTAAATTGAAATGCGCGTTCAAATTCAATATATAGAGTTATATGTTGATTTTAATGGAAACTGATCAAAACGGTCGAATTGGCTTACGAAACATATCCCATTGTGTTTGGAATGGGGGTAATTAGCTAGGGGCGACAGTTGTTGGGTTCGATTTCGAGTACAAATAAAAAGTCAACTTTTATTGGAAATTAAATAAAATAAATTAGTTATAATAAACCCCCCCTTTATCCCCATAACCGGTCAATCCCCAAAACCCTCTTTTCACTTCCAAATTGAAATCGCATTCAGAGAAATTTTTTATCATCGACAAACGATGGGAGGGAGGACCGTCGCCACCTCAACCGACCTCCGCCTCAAGTGCGCCGCCCCCACCCAATCCGACCCCGTCCCCTCATTGACCCCCCTGCATCGAAGGACCGCGAGCCCCAAAACCCCGTTGGCCTACCTCGCGAGACCCAATCCGCCACCATCCGCCCAGCCCCAACAAGCTCCGCCACTACCCCATGCGCCTGTCACCTCCCCGACGTCAGCACCACCCTCCAGCACGCACCGATTCTCCATTTCCCCCTCTCCCTTCCCTTATCCAGCGAGACTAGCGAGCACACACTGCAATTGCACCCTGAAGCTTCGCGCGAGCAAGAGAAACCGAGCGTTGAAACCTATTTTCCTTCGATCGAGAAAATAGTGAGTGTTTATGATTTTTATTTCTATAAAAATCTGATTTTTCATGGCATAGGAATATGATTTTTATTTAGATTTTTAACTTATAAAAGACGTGATTTTTAACTTATTAAAGATATGATTTTTATATGATAAAGAAGTTAAAAATATATTTTTTATCGTATATAAAGGTTGAAAATATAATTTTCATATTATATAGATAATAAAAATATAATCTTTTATATTGTATAAATATAAAAATATAATTTTTATATAGGTAAGATAGTAAAAATATCATCTTTATATATGTAGCAAAATAAAAATGTGATTTTTATAGTGATGAAATTGAAAAGGCGAAATCTTTATAATTGAAAAGGCGAAATCTTTATATAGAGAATAGCGTGGTAAAAATAGAATTTTTATCTATATAGTAACTATGTAAAAAAAGAATTTTAATCTATATAATAACTTGATAAAAATAGAATTTTTATCTATATAATAACGTGATAAAAATAGAATTTTTATCGATATAGTAGCGTTGAAAAAAATAGAATTTTTATCTATATAGTAGCGTTGAAAAAAAAATATAATTTTTATCTATATAGTAGCAATGTAAAAAATAGAATTTTTATCTATATTAAATAGCGAAGTAAAAATTCGATTTTTATATATTGAATAGCAATATAAAAATGTGATTTTTATATATGTAGTGGCTACGGGCAGCGAAAGCGACAAAAGGCGAGAACAACGAAGACTTCTACTTTAGAAGTGTCGTGGAATTGGAATAGCTATTGGTGAGAACTTCTCACTCTAAATTTCTTTTCTAGTTATATATATATATATATATATATATATATATATATATATATAATTGGATGCAGACGGTGTTTAGTAGCACCCGACACCATCGTCCACAGACCATGGACTTGATTGTTTGGTTGTGTAGTTGGTTAGATTATTTGATTGAAATTTGATTGTTTGGTGAAATGGAATGGATTGATTGATATGTGTATGGCGTGGGCCATCACTAGACCGGGGATAAGGCTAGGCCTTGTCCCGTTTCTAGTATCGTGCCGTTATGCCGCCGATATTTTCTAAAATAAATTAGAAAAATGAAAATATCATTTTTACCTTGTAAATGAACTGAATAGAAATTCATGTGTTAAAATAAAATATTTTATCGTTAAAAATATAATTTTTAACGTGAATAGGAATATAGTGAGTGTGAATAAATAAATATTCATTTACAAACCGGACAGTTTGTTTATGTACACCTATTTGAAGGACATTGATTGGGACGATAAATTTTACACATCGCACAACTACACAAATAAAATATGTGTTTGATTGTTTGAAACCCCACACGGGTATAGGGATAAAATACGGCATACACTAATCCCAATAATTAGTTATATGTCGATCGGTTGATTGACAGGCTGTTATAAGCGTTAGATATCTATATTTGATGCTTATACAGTGTAGTGCACTTTGGATGATGGTTGATTATTTATCGTTGTTATTATATACATGTGTTGTATGGAATCCATATAATTAACTTTATATAGTGATTGATTGGGCCTCATTCCAATTTAAAAGATAAAGAATATTACAAAATAAAGGTTTATGTGTTGACTATACTCATCCATTGAGATTAGTCATGTGTTGAACGAAATATTTTAACAATAAAATTTACATCTTTGTCAATATAAAATAAAGGTTCATGTGTTGACTGTACTCATCCGTTGAGATTATTCATGTGTTGACCGAAATATTTTAACAATAAAATTTACATCTTTATCAATATAAAATAAAGGTTCATGTGTTGACTGTACTCATCCGTTGAGATTAGTCATGTGTTGAACGAAATATTTTAACAATAAAATTTACATCTTTATCATTATAAAATAAAGGTTCATGTGTTGACAGTACTCATCCGTTGAGATTAGTCATGTGTTGAACGAAACATTTTAACAATAAAATTTACATCTTTATCATATAGAAAATTAGAAACTAACTGGAAAATAGATAAAATGAGTGGTCTCCTTGATGTTGATCTGATGTTGGTTTCGGCCTTCGGGGTTAATATTTAGGGAATCGTTCTCTTACTAATTTACGGTTGGAGTCTGATTTGAAATCAAACGATAAATACCATAATTTTATAATATATATTAAATAACAAAAATAGTCACACGTGGACAGTACTCATTCGTTGAGATTAGTCATGTGTTGACGAAATATAGATTCACATATTGAATAGAATAAATATTCATTTGTTGAATAGAATAACAGAATTATTGAAATATACAAAGCCGTGTTGATTAGAGATTCGCTATTTTGACGTGAACGATATTTATATCGATTATATTCGTTTTTATAATCGAATGGAAATCGAGTTTGAATAGAAAACGAATTTGAATTGAATTGAATAGAAAACGAATTTGAATTGAATCGAATTTGAATAGAAAACGAATTTGAATTGAATCGAATAGAAAACAAATTTGAATTGAATCGAATAGAAAACGAATTTGAATTGAATCGAATAGAAAACGAATTTGAATTGAATTGAATAGAAAACGAATTTGAATTGATTCTAATTTGAATAGAAAACGAATTTGAATTGAATTGAATAGAAAATGAATTTGAATTGAATCGAATTTGAATAGAAAACGAATTTGAATTTAATCGAATAGAAAACGAATTTGAATTAAATCACATAGAAAATGAATTTGAATTGAATCGAATAGAAAATGAATTTGATTTGAATTGAAATAGAAAATGAATTCGAATTGAAATGAATTTGAAATTTGAATTGGATTGAAAAGAATTTAAAACGAATTTATAAGGAAAAATTCAATTTTGATTTGAATTTGAAATGAAGTTGAAATTGTTTTGAAACGAATTTAAAACTGTTTATAAAATTCTTTTTAAATAGAAATCGATGAAATATATATTATATATATAATATAATTGCCTGAATAGAACGCGCCATGCCGCGGCAGTTCGTAAATTTCGACCATTGACTTCGAACGGACATTACGGGAGATCCGACCGTCGGATTCTCCTAAAACCGAAACCTTTGGGTTCGTATCGAAAAGAGCTTTCTAACGAATATTAGAAATTTGAAATCTAACGGTTGGATTTGGAGATACGTCCAAATCAAATTTGGAAAAGTTCGCTGTAAGTGCAGTTCGATGGCCGTTGATGGAAATCGACTGTACGGGCCTTGATAAAATTATTAAAAATAGTAATAATTTGTGTAAAATCATAAGAAATGATTTGGGAAAAATTGGGATGAAAAATTCCATATTTGAAAAGATAAAAATAGATTTTTATCGAAATGAATTAGTTTTGAACTGAAATTAAAACCCATTTATTTTTAAATAAATAAATTGGATTTGAAATCGGTTTTAAATAGAATTGATCTGTGGGTTTATCATGAACAGTGTTTTAAATAACACTTGTCCATTAACCCGATAATAAATAGAATGTGATTTGGGTTTATCGTGAACTGTGTTTTAAATGACATTAGTTATTTAACCCAGAAAAGGGAGTTTTAATGAATCTGCAATTAGATTGAAATGTGAATTGATAATCTAAATTATCAAATTTAGAAAATGAGAGAGAATGGAGTATCACCAGTTTTGCTCCAAAGCGATAGTTAAATCTTTAATTAGATTTGAACGTGGAATGGTAATTAATTTTATCGATAACACCGTGGTGTTAGATATGAAGTATTACCAGTTTTGTTTCATGGGATGAGTAGTTTGGGATTGGGAAATAAAATAAATAATTACTTCGGTGCAGTTCGCTAATCTCGACTAGTTTGGAAAACCATAATTTGGTTTGAAATGACATCTAAAGGAAGATTCAAGAATAAATTTTAAAGAACTTATCTTGGATAAAATTAATGGGAACCTTTCCTTAAGAATGTGAAATTTAGGAACTAGCTATAGGTTAGTTAAGAAGAATGGTTTCCTGGGTATTGATCTGATTTTGGTTTCGGCCTTCGGGGTTAATAGTTGGGAAATTGTTCTCTTGCTGATTTACGGTTGATGACTGATGAATTGGAATGAGGCGTATGTTGTGTTTGTGTAACATTTGTTTTTAATATACGTGGGTTGTTCGGAAAGGCCGGGTTTATACCCATTCTGAATAACCGATTCGATGATAAGTCGAAGATGAAGACGGTGGTCGAAGACCGGAAGTCTTTACATCGTTTGGGTGATTACTGATGATTTTGATTGGGCTGTACACTCAAGATGAGGGAATCGGTTGGTGATCGTCCAGACGTACTTGGAGATCAATGGATATGCGAGGAAAGTGCCTCCGGTTTCGTTCAGACCCAGAGTGAACTTGTAAATGGATTGTGTGTCTGACATTGGATTTTATTCGGTGTTGATTGATTTCTGTTAAATATATATCTGTTTGGCGGCGTAGAATTTATTCTCTTGCTTAACGCCCTTCTCTGAGACGTACGAGCTTAGAGGTTATATATTGATAGATATTAATCGCATGGCATGACTGGCCTGTGTGTCACGGTGAGTTGCATAGATCAACGCTTCTGTTGAAAAGCAAAGTCTTGTGGTTGATGATCAAAGCACGGCCTTCATGGCATAGCTTTGTGTATAATGTGAATTCGCGAGCCTCACACCTCGGTATGAGTCAAAAACGGGATAAGGACTGCAGGGAGAGCACGACATTTCTTTCTAGCTTTGGCGGTGTTAGTGACTTACCAGCCCTGACATTTATATACTTTTCACCTATGTGGTTGTTGGATGAGGCGCCTCGATTTTAGGTCTGTAAGGAACGGGAAACGTGTGTTCAGGAATTGCCAATCCTCAAACGTAAGAGAGGACCGGCCCTGAAGATCCAAGGGTTACCCAGAGTGTGTAGTCCCGAGGCATTTGCTAGAGTGTCTCAAAGCGGAGAGGAGCTTAACCCTTTCCTCCACTCGTGATGGAAATCCAATTTCCAATACGAGATATTTCGGTTTTATTTGTAGAGCCTAGTATGGCGACATAGTAGCATGGGATGCTATGTCGTCTATGATTAATATTTATGATTAAAATTGTTTTGACACTATACACTTATTATAGTATCAAATGACTTGTTTTTAAACGTACCAAGCATGTTTGGCTGTTATAAGGTAAAACCCTATCCTCCGGCTTGCGTTGCATTGTGTGATGGGACTTGGGTCTTATAATAGCTTAATTTTTCGAAAAAGCATTGCGTTGTTTATTCTATGCACTGGTATTCTTAGGAGGAAACCCGTTCTGTGTTATACAGCGTCGTCCCTTGAATTACTCTCTTTTAAAGTAAAGTTTTGAATAATTGTTTTAGTTCTAACACCAGTCACATGACTGACCTGGAGTTTATTGTTTTAACCTAAACTCTGGGTGCCCTTATTTTCGACACGGGCAACTAGTAGTTTTGGTTTTGCAGATTTATATTCACAGGATCCTAATTTATAGCTGGAATGATATCCGGAAAGCTCTGTATCCGTACATCACCTTCAGTTGTGTTTTGTATTATTTTCCGCTGCTATGTAATTTATTGTAATCTCTGATATTTATCAAATGTAATTCATTCAATTATACTCTGTATATTCTTGTATCTGATAGAATTGTTGTAATAACAATGAAATGTTCTTCCGTCTACGTTCTATTGTGTGTTGTTCTCAAAGTATCCTCTTTTTCCTTCACGGGGAAGTAACGGGTTCTTACATGCAAGGTACGAAATTTCGTACCTAGGAGGTACGAAATTTCGCACCTTGGCAGGTTGCGAAGTATGCTTGGCAAGGCTCGTTGGTCGAGGCATGTTGGTTCTTTTGGTGCATCGAATCTCCTCAACACGAAGTGAAGGAATCCACCATTTTGCTGGTCCGAAGTGAAGGAATCTGAGCTTCCGGCATGGAGAAAATCGGGTGAATTGGGCGGTTCCCACAATTTCGACCTAACCGGCTAGGACGATCACCGTCGGGACGGTGGGGCCGCCACGGCTCGCCTTCGGCTCGGATGCGGACGGATACTGATGGAGGTTGCATCCAAGGGATGCAACATCCTGCAGGTGGCCAGATTTGAGTCTTCTAATACTGGCCCTCGGATGGTATTGGCGATGCCTCCAGGCTGTAGTATCACGCGATATGTTGAGTCGAGCGTGTCTTGAGTACTTTTGGTGACCGGACCAAAAGGACGGTTAACATTTTCCCCCCAAAGTACGTCTTGTCTTGACATGATGTGCTTTGGAATGAAAGTTGAGACGATAGTTGTGTTGCGGATTTATCCTGCGAGTTATAGGAAAAAATATGTTAGTTAGCGGGCTCGCTCGTTGGGGAAAGGCGGGCGTGTTGCTGTTGGTTAGGTCTGACATTCGCGTTGCTAAGTATCCGCATGGTGCCATCGTCGCGCGTTTTAGGCGATTTGACACTTGCGGGGGATGTGCGTACGTGGGCGCTTTGATGATTGAGCATTTGGTGAGTATGCAAGTGGTCGTTGAGTCGTGATTAACTTGGTAGCTAAGGCTTCGAAGATAAGTCGATGTAGCCGTATTTAGGTGTACGATCTTGAATTTCGATCTTGGAACGTTCGTTTGGGGCATACCGATCCCCCGATTGTAGTTACTTCCTTTCTCCTCTTCTCCGGATAGAAAATCATCGTAAGGCATGAAGGATGCCACAATATTTCTTTTGTACTTTGGATGTTCGAGGAGTTGTTAGGTTTTCTGGAGAAGGAGAAGAGAGATGTGGAAATTAAAAGGGCTTTCGGATTTGGTATTCAAGAACATGGAGCGGTGGACTTTGGGAAACGGGATTAGGAATTCGAATAAAGGTTGCCAAGAACGCGTGAATATGGGATTGGGCTTTGTGTCCCAATTGCTTATCCAATCTTTCACGCTCTTCAGGAGTTCGAATTTTGGTTGAGTAGATGACAACTTAGCCGATGCGCGGAAGCATGAGGCATAACTTAGCACTCCCATGACTTTGTCGAGCAATGTCTTCGATCTTCAGTTTGTACACTTGATCCTTATCACGGGGCCATATGACCGGGCAGTGATAAGTGATTTTTGGCCTCGCGATGTGGCCCTCAAGGAATGGACCTGCTTGGACGCTTATGTAAGATATCAACACGTAGTCAAGCTGTTAGTCTTGGGATCTGATCAATAACCTAACCATGATGCTGCTGCATCTTGACTTAGGTGCTGCATCGGCAGTTAGTCATGGTCGTGGCGTTAGATGTTGAAGCTAAAGGCTGCCACATGCTCCGGATGTCAGCTTTTTGTGGAGTCCGGGTACTGATGGAAGCCGAGAAGCCGCTATGGCCTGAACTTTGGCTCCGGATTTCTCTCGTCGCGAGGTGAAGGTGCTCTAAAGATTGTGGCTCCATGGGATGCTGTAAAGTTGATGCCAGTGCAGAGACTTAAGGGGATCTGATCGGGTCTTGAGATTGCCAGGCCAGTGTGACAGTCCGTAGAGGATTGCCCCAGGACCGGGTACCTGTAGATTCTGCTCGATGTTCGAGACGAACTGGCAAGCTCTGATCGTTGCTCAATGTTTCATGTCCGGTCGGTAATTGGAGTCGAACGTAACACAATTGGTTGGCGAATGATTCTGAAATGAACTTATTCGGACTTATCGCTTGGATACGCACGCAAGATGCGGGCATATGGTCAAGTTGTTAGTCTCCAACCCAATTATGTCAGGATCATTATCCGATTTGGAAAATGGTGTTGACGTTTATTATTAATTGCTGCCATAGTTATCTAAACTAGGTGAATTGGGCGGTGCCCACAATTTTGACCTAACCGATTAGGTCGATCGCCGTCGGGACGGTGGGGCAGGCACGGCTCGCCTTCGGTTCGGATCCAGACGGATACTGATGGAGGTTGCGTCCAAGGGATGCGACATCCTGCTAGTGGCCAGATTCGAGTCTTCTGATACTGGCCCTCGGATGGTATTGGTGACACCTCCGGGCTGTAGTATCACGCGATATGTTAAGTCGAGCGTGTCTTGAGTACTTTTGGTGACCGGACCAAAAGGCCAGTTAACATCTGCCAAGTCCAGAAGAAATTTGCAACCAAGGGACCTCGTCTCGTTACTTATCTCGAAAAAGTAGAGGAAATATTGGGAAACTTGGAACACTATAGTATAACACACATTCCTCGGGTCGAAAACCAGAAGGCAGATTGACGGGCCAAACTAGCAAGTTCTGACAACCCTGAAGGAACCGAGATGGTTCCAATAGAGATATTGGAATCACCAAGCTTCGACCTAATGGAAGTTGAACTAGCTTTCAAAACCGAGCCACAGAGAGAGTCATGGATGACACCGATTAAGAACTTCCTTAGGAGCGGAATTCTCCCATCAAAAAAGAGCAAAAGACGAGCGGTGTTTACACCAAAAATGGTCTAAACACCCAAGGTACTAAACTGTACTTCACCAATTGGGTAAGAAATAAATGGAACCGTGTTTAATTAATAATAAAAGTAAAAAAAATGCGAGAAAAGTGAAGTAGAAACGAAATTTAGAGTGGTTCAGCCGTTAACGAGGCCTACGTCCACTATGGAGATGATTTCCTGCCTTATAATGAAAGTTACAAGGTACATCAACTCTCTCTTCTCATACATCTCTATATCCACTCAATGAACCCTCGCTTATATATTTCGATCTATAGAATTATACAAGAGAATAGTGGAATTTGAGGAGAGGAAGAATGGATGAATGGTTGAGAAGGAGGATGCCTTCGTCTTTCATCATCATCTGGTGATACTAGACGCCATGGCCAGTGAAACACCCCGCCTCCATTAAGGTCACTCACAAAGGGAATGCCTTAACTTTGGTGGAGGTTTATAAGTAAAAGCCACAGATGAACTCAAGACAGATATAAATACTCATATTTTAACCAGCGGAAACCAAACAAACTTTTATTTTATCAATACGTGTATCAAACAAAGATTTCCATAATTGTCTCAATATACTTCCAACATTACAACCTCATAACTTCCTTGATTATTAAAGAAGCCTGAAAACAGAAATAAAGTGACAAATATCCCCATAGTGATATCCAAAACCATTATCCTAGCAAGAAAGATCCAAATCATACATCTACGTTCTTGGTGCTTGTAAAGAGTCTGACTGAGTTGAGCTGTTTCCTCCCTGTGGACCTGGGGGGGGGGGGGGGGCGAAAGAAAAGAAGACGAAAAGAAATTAGCGTCAGACATAAAGCCTGAGTAAATATAGTAACTTTTCAATATGTGAATAAGAAAAGGGTATGACGGATGTAAACTAAAAATAGGAAAGTGTCACAAGCTAAGGAAGTGTCGGATGTACTATCACACCCATACTATATCTCTGCACCTACTTGAGTTTATTCTAACTAGCACCCCATGGTGAGGGTAAAGTGATCCCCATTCTTGTTAAAAGATCGGCTCCTACTCGCGTTAACATGTGTCATACGGCCCTAAGAATTGTAGATACCTATGCTGGTCCCACCATGGGGTGTATCAAGAACCATGGTGGCGGCCCCGACACAAAATCCTAGAAGGCATAGGTTATACTACTGGTGTCCCCAGTGCCCTGGTTGTCTGCTCCGGAGTGTGTGCACGCCCGCACCCTGTTAGACCTGCACTGTGCAACCACCGCCGTCGTTTGACCGCTTACAATCAGCCTAGTAATCGTGTCCCACCCTGCCTAGTTTCAGGGTACCATTGATAACTAACTTTGGGTTACTACTGAAACAGGTCCCTCGTTACCAGGATTTTCTAATCAAACATGTTAAGTGGTTAAGTGTCTATATTTACCTAACCCCACCCATCAATTCTTGTTAACATGTTGAATTTGGTTAAGTGTTATGGTTGACTTAACCCTACCATCTGTCCTTAGCCGCTTTGGAGCACAAGACCACTCACATTAGACAGGTATTGCTATGGCTATTGGATGTGCCGGTCGGTTCCGGGCAGGTTTACACCGTAGCTCAGTCTAACCTCGGGTCCTTATTGGGCTCAATGCTTAACCACCCACATTGGATAGGTATTGTTGTGACTACTGGACAACCGGGCGGGTCCGAGCAGGTTTACATCAAAACTCAATCCAACCTCGGGTTAAGCATATCGTGTTTTCTAAATTTACATATTTTATTACTTCTCAACTATATGTAAACGTCATATCTTTTATTTTTGGGTATTTCAATTCATACCGCTTATGTGTCATAATCATTGGCATGTGCCAAACATGCCAACAAATATTTTCATATTTTACACCCAACGTTATTACCCCCATTTGTTCGCAACGTTATAACATGTGTTGGGCTTGTCACAATTCAGCCCAACTTTATAAACGTGAGGAAAAGGGGAAATCAAGAACATGTAATACATAAAGGTGTGTGGCGCATGAACTTGCAATTTGGCGATTCAACTAACATATGACATGGATGAACTTGCATTTAAATCAAAGTATGACTAAGTAGGTGACATATGAAATGGCATAGTTTTGGAGAATACCAACTTGTGTTTAAACATGTTTAACTTGGCATATTATCGACCACAAAACTAGCATGTTATATATTCATCAAAATGTACAATTTTTACATCTAATCATATAGCCTATTTCAACATGAACTTGCATAGTTTATGAAACCCAAACGATGTTTGACATAGAACCAATTATATTTTGCAAATAAACATGAACTTGCATAGTTTATTAAACATAGATCCTATTATACTTGCAAACATAGATCTAATTATACTTTCCAATAAACATAAGAATGATATCATAGGTTTTGGGTCATGTAGGCATAAAAGGTCTATAACATGTTTACACAAATTCTAATTTACACTAAGGGAATATACATAGTCCATGCCATCGACATATACAAAAAGGGATCAATTTCTAGTTTTTGCCACAAGCTTGCAAGTGCCATTGTTTTTCATATACAATTGTTCAATAGGCTTGCATCAATCAACTTATGCCACAAACATCAATACACAAGTCATGATTTAACCATCACAATACACAAATATTATAACAACACGATTCTATTTTCATTTACATCGAATCACATCACGGTTTTTATTCATATTTTGAAAGGTCACTATACTTACAACGAATGCAGAATCTTGAATTCTGGATTCTGAATTCTGAAACTGAGATGCGCTCCTTTGGGTAGACTAACGTTGCGTTGATTGCTTTGATTAAACTTTAATTTGATTCGTCTTTTAGGCTTGGGTGTTGGCTTGTCTCTAGGCTTTTTAATTGACGGCCATTCCTAGTTCCTCTCCAGCAGCATGACGGCTTTTGTATTCTATTATTTGTGTGAATTTAGGGTTAGACTTGAGTTGTATTTACAGAATTTTATATTGTTTTGAGTCGTCAGATGAAGATAGGAGGAATCTAGACCATACAAAGTTTAAAGAGCCAATCAAGAGGTGACACGTAAGCCCTAGTGACTCCGCCAAGCATCAGAATTCGACCAGACCCTGACCAGGCCAGCCAGGACCTGACCAGCAGGTCATTCTGACCTGGGCGCACTTGGCAGGTGCGCTAGGCCAAAATTGTACTGGCGCACTTCCCAAGTGCGCCAGTTCAACTTTGTTCTGGCGCACTTCAGAAGTGCGCCAGTGCATTCTGACCCGTTTTCTGGTTTTTCTGCCCAAATTCGTTCGTCCATATCTTCTTCATACGATATCCGTTTTACGCAAACTTGAACTCTATCTCAAGCAGAATTTCGAGAAGAACGCAATGGAGTAACCCATTTCCCTTTATTTCATCATTTATAATTAATTATACTTCAATTCATGAAGCTTAACATTATAGAATTCACGGGGTGTTACATTCTCCCCCCTTAAAAGGATTTCGTCCCCAAAATCTTCATGTTAGGAAGAATGTATATCCTACCATCCAACAGTCCATCTACTCAACCAACAAACAAAGGCATCCATTGTCCTTAAAATACATCTAATGCTTCATGATCATATGCATAGTGTGTGTACATGTCCTTATCTAATGCAGAAATCAGGTGGTCTACTGATTCAGTTGACTTCCGTAATGCGAATCATGTAAGTGTCATGAATCCATTATGTATGCAAATTTTCCCTACTCATAATTCTACATGAGTGCACAACTATTAATACAAATGCGATGACCATATGATAGCACATCAAGTTTACAACCATATACAAATAATAATACATATATGCATATGCAGTATGAAGTGATTTGAGCCGATTTAAGACCTAGGTTGTCTGTGTATATGCATCCATGAGCAACCACTAGCAACAACTTGCAACCACTTGCAGCCATCAACGATAACATGTTTCAAATACATGTTTACATCCAAAGGGGTTTCTACCTAAGGATAAAGGATAATATCCAGGAGATATACCTAAAAAGATAGATACAAGCACAACTTAAGAAAAATAGAGGTCAAAGATGTACCCTCAAAAAGAAGAGCGTAGGCGGCGTGTATTATGTCCTCAGTTTCCCAAGTCGTGTCTTCCTCGACGTCGCTCCACTGAACTTTAACGAGTTTGACTTCGCGGTTGCGTAGCTTTTTCACTTCAGATCCTATGATGCGGGTTGGAACTCTCCTCCCAATTTCTTCACATTCCACTTCGGCTTCTTCTAGAATGCTTGGCTCCACCACTTCCGCTGATTCATGTAGACATTTCTGGAGATGAGAAACGTGAAAGACGTTGTGAATTCCAGCCAATCTTTCAGGCAGATCTAACCTATAAGTCATTTTCCCAATCTTCTCGATGATAGGGAACGGTCCTACAAATCTTGGTGCTAGCTATCCTGCGGATCCAAAGCGAACGACGTTCCTTAAAGGGGATACCTTAAGGAAAACCCTGTCCACAACCACAAACTCAAGGTCGGTCCTTGTTTGGTCGGCGTAGGATTTCTGTCTGTCTTGGGCCGTCTTCATTGTCCTACGTATCAAGTCCACTTTCTCTGAAGTTTCTCGAATCATGTCTGGCCCAAGTATAAGCTTATCTGTAGACTCCCACCAACAAGTTGGTGATTTGCACGGTCTAACATACAAGGCTTCGAAGGGTGCCATGCCGATGGTAGCTTGGTAGGTGTTCTTGTAGGAAAATTCCACTAAAGGAAGGTGATCCTCCCACGTCCCTCCAAAGTCAAGAACGCAAAGTCTTAAAAGATCCTCTAAAACTCTATTCACCCTTTCCGTCTGGCCATCTGTTTGGGGGTGATAGGCCATGCTCAAACATAGCTGTGTGCCTACAGCTTCTTGCAGACTCCGCCAAAATTCACTTGTGAAAATACGGTCTCGGTCACTAACAATGTGGGAGGGTATCCCATTGAGTAGAACTATTTCCTTGAGATAAAGAGATGCTAGAGATGAGGCAGTCCTTCTACTCTTGATAGGTATAAAGTGGGTGCTTTTAGTAAGCCTATCCACTATTACCCAAATGCTAGTTTTGTCTCTTCTCGACCTAGGCAGTCCATCAATGAAGTCCATTGAAATGCTATCCCACTTCCACTGTGGGACCTCTATAGGGTGAAGTAGTCCTCCAGGTTTCTTCTGTTCTGCCTTGACCCGTTGGTAGGTCATGCACTCAAAAACGAAATCTGCCACTTCTTGCTTCATTCCGCTCCAAAAGAAAGTCCTTTTTATATCCTTATACATCTTATCACCACCAGGGTGTATATTCATCTTGGAATGATGCGCTTCCTCGAGAACCTTCTTTGTCAACTCCCTTGCTTGTGGGACGCATAATCTTCCATCTCGTCTCAGCCAACCCTTATCATCGATGGTGTATCTACTGAGGTGACTAGAAGTCTCACCCCTAATAAGTTTATCAATCACATCAACAAGCCGAGGGTCTTCATGTTGTGCAGCCCCTATTGAGTCTAAGAGAGTAGGGTGTACTTCGAGAGAAGCTAACAAAGCCGGTACAAAATCCGAGGAGGGCCTAAAGTTAAAACTGGCTATATACTCCAAGTTTTTCCTTTCCACAAAGAGAGGGCTTAGGGTCAGTTTCTTTCGGCTCAACGCGTCTGCTACCACGTTGCCTTTTCCGGGAGTATAGGAAAATTCAAAATCATACGAGGCAAGAAACTCCATCCATCTTTGCTGCCTCAAGTTAAGATCCTTCTGGGAGAAGAGATATTTCAACGATTTATGGTCAGTGTATAATTCAAACTTCTCACCTAGGAGAGAATGGGGCCAAGACTTAAGTGCAAAGACGATGGTGGCCAACTCAAGATCGTGGGTTAGGTAGTTCTTTTCATGAACCTTCAATTGTCTTCCGCCATAAGCTACTACCCTTCCTTCTTGCATTAGAACAACGCCTAGTCCCGTTCCACATGCATCCGTGTATACTGTGAACGTTTTGCTTCCGTCAGGCAGAGTTAGAACTGGGGCTGTTGTAAGAGCCCTTTTTAATCGTTGGAAAGCAATGTCATAGTCCAAATCCCAAGCGAACGCCAGATTCTTCTTAGTTAGCCTTGTGAGTGGGGCTGAGATTTTCGCAAAATCCCTAATAAACTTTCGGTAAAAACCGGCTAGCCCAAGAAAGCTTCGAACTTCGGTTGCATTTCTTGGTGTCTTCCAATCTTGCACTGCCACCACTTTCGCGGGGTCCACAGCCAACCCTTTTTTGGACACTATATACCCAAGAAACCTTACTTCTTTTCTCCAGAAGTGACACTTGGAGAATTTGGCTTTTAGTCGATGTGCACGGAGAGTATCCATGATTTCTTTCAGATGCTGAGCATGTTCTTCCTCACTCTTTGAGAAGATTAAGATATCATCTACGAAGACAACCACAAATTTGTTGAGGAATTCTCTGAACACCCTGCTCATTAGGTCTACGAAATAAGCGGGTGCGTTTGTCAAGCCGAAAGGCATGACAAGCCATTGAAAGAAACCGTCTGGGGTTCTGAACGTTTTCTTATCAATGCTATCTTCAGCTACTCTTAGCTGATGGAACCCAGTTGCTAGATCAAGTTGGGAGAAGACCATCGCACCTACAAGCTGATCAAACAAATCGTCGATTCGAGGAAGAGGGTGCCTATTTTTCTTGGTCAATTTGTTTAACTCCCTATAGTCGACGCAAAGGCGAAGCGAACCGTCTACTTTGGTTGCGAACACCACTGGAGCACCCCATTCCGAAATGCTCCGTCTAATGAACCATTTTTCGGGAAGTTCTTTAACCTGCTTACTTAGCTCCTTTCTCTCCCTTGGAGCCATGTGTCTGATAGGTAAAGCTATAGGCTTTGCGTTATCCACAAGATATATGCGGAAGTCTATTTCCCGCCTCGGAGGTAAGCCTTTCACTTCCTCAAAGACATCCGGATATTCCCGGACTACTCTAACTGATTGCAAATTCTCATCAGAAGCATCAAGCGACTCTAGATAACTAAGCATAACAACATTCAAGGGATTACAAGAAATTTCTAGAGTGTTACCAAGCCGAGTCAAGAGTCTAACTACTCTTCTCTTACAGTCAAGAATGGCACTATTACTGGATAACTAGTCCATGCCTAAGATCAAACCATATCCCGAGAAGCCCAAAACAAAGGCATTACAACTGAACTCAATGCTGAGAATAGAGATTTTCAAACCCAAACAAACAATTAACAAGTAAGTGGAGCCCCAATTGGATTTGAAACTACTAAGGGATCTTCTACCATACTAGTGTCTAGATGTAGAGATTCTACTAAGGTAAATGAAATAAAAAAGTATCATGCGCCAGAGTCAAAAAGTGTACGAACTGGATGATCATAAAGATAGACTACACTTTCTACAGAAATATTACTACCTCGTTCTTGCTGAGGTGCCACTAGCGCATGAACCTGACCCCCTGAAGTGGATCCGGCTTTCTGTCCCTGCCCTTTCTTCTTTGGCCAGTCCTTAGCTTGGTGCCCAGTCTCTCCACAATGGAAGCAACCACCCATTTTTGCCTTCCTTTTCCGGCAGTATTTTGATATATGGCCCACAATGCCACAGAAATTGCACCTTATCTTCTCACGGGGCCTATTGTTCTTCCCTCCTTTCTTGAAGTCTGTTTCTTTGCTTGTAGACCTTCTTTCTTCTCTTCCCCCTTAGTTTCTTTCTTGCCGTGGTCTTCCTCGTGTAGCAACGCCATGTCCACCAGGCTTTCGTAAGTCGCACCCGTGGATACATGGGTCATGGCAAGGCTGTGTAGAGGCTCATTCAAACCCTTGACAAAGCGAAGTGCCTTCTTGTGTTGGGTGTTTACTAAGTCTAGCCAAAATCTGGCCAGCTGGTTAAACTGATTAACATATTCCCTGATCGTCATGCTTCCCTATTTCAGAGTTAGAAACTTTTCCATTTGCAGCCTTCTTTCGGCTTGGGAGAGGAATTTCATCTCAAACCTTGTCCTGAAGTCTTCCCATGTTTCCACCGCCCTCTGAGCATTAGTAACTTCCCACCAATAGGAAGCTTCATCCTTAAGTAACCACACCGCAAGTTGTATCTTTTACCTGTCATCCACTCGAAAGATGACAAACAAATCCTCAGCCTCCTTTAACCTGTTTCTTGCTTCAACAAAAGATTATGTCCCATAAAAGTCTTTTCCACCCATAGCCTTGAAGTCTCTACATGTTTTTGCGAAGGCATTTCCAAGAGGAAGCGGAGGAGGAGGAACCGCGGCCACTGGAGGAGGGATGTATGCTGGGCCCATGCTATTGGCCCTTGCTTCTAAGTAACTCCTAAACCAGCCAGGAATTGGCACTCCTTCCGGAAGGTTAAGGTCTCCAGATATGCTGAAACAGAAAGGAAAAATTCAAAACGAAGGATAGAGAAGGATAGATAGGGCACATGGCTTTGGGGGATTTTGTCTTTTTATAAATATAACACTTTTTCTAAAAAAATGTTTCTTTAAACTTTCTTTTTGAAAACAATTTTCAAAAACTTTTATCTTGTCTGGTAAACCTATGCTCTGATACAAAGTGAAACACCCCGCCTCCATTAAGGTCACTCACAAAGGGAATGCCTTAACTTTGGTGGAGGTTTATAAGTAAAAGCCAAAGATGAACTCAAGACATATATAAATACACATATTTTAAACAGTGGAAACCAAACAAATTTTTATTTTATCAATACGTGTATCAAACAAAGATTTCCATAATTGTCTCAAAATACTTCCAACATTACAACCTCATAACTGCCTTGATTATTAAAGAAGCATGAAAACATAAATAAAGTGACAAAAATCCCCATAGTGATATCCATAGCCATTATCCGAGCAAGAAAGATCCAAATCATACAACTACGTTCTTGGTGCTTGTAAAGAGTCTGACTGAGTTGAGCTGTTTCCTCCCTGTGGACCTTGGGGGGGACGAAAGAAAAGAAGACGAAAAGAAAATAGGGTCAGACATAAAGCCTGAGTAAATCTAGTAACTTTTCAATATGTGAATAAGAAAAGGGTATGATGGATGTAAACTAAAAATAGGAAAGTGTCACAAGCTAAGGAAGAGTCGGATGTACTATCACACCCATGCTATATCTCTGCACCTACTTGAGTTTATTCTAACTGGCACCCCATGGTGAGGGTGAAGTGATCCACATTCTTGTTAAAAGATCGACTCCTACTCGCGTTAATATGTGTCATACGGCCCCCAAGAATTGTAGATACCTATGCTGGTCCCACCATGGGGTGTATCAAGACCCATGGTAGCGGCCCTGACACAAAATCCTAGAAGGCGTAGGTTATACTACTGGTGTCCCCAGTGCCCTGGTTGTCTGCTCCGGAGTGTGTGCACGCCCGCACCCCGTTAGACCTGCACTGTGCACCCACCGCCGTCGTTTGACCGCTTACAATCAGCCCAGTAATTGTGCCCCACCGTGCCTAGTTTCAGGGTAACGTTGATACCTAACTTTGGGTTACTGCTGAAACGGGTCCCTCGTTACCAGGATTTTCTAGTCAAACATGTTAAGTGGTTAAGTGTCTGTATTTACCTAACCCCACCCATCAATTCTTGTTAACATGTTGAATTTTGTTAAGTGTTATAATTGAATTAACCCTACCATCTGTCCTTAGCCTCTTAGTAGCACCAGACCACTCACATTAGACAGGTATTGCTACGGTTACTGGATGTGCTGGTCGCTTCCGGGCAGGTTTACACCGTAGCTCAGTGTAACCTCGAGTCCTTATTGGGCTCAATGCTTAACCACCCACATTGGATAGGTATTGTTGTGACTACTGGACAACCGGGCGGGTCCGGGCAGGTTTACATCACAACTCAATCCAACCTCGGGTTAAGCATATCGTGTTTTCTAAATTTACATATTTTATTACTTCTCAACTATATGTAAATGTCATATCTTTTATTTTTGGGTATTTCAATTCATACCGCTTATGTGTCATAATCATTGGCATGTGCCAAACATGCCAACATATATTTTCATATTTTGCACCCAACGTTATTACCCCCGTTTGTTCGCAGCATTATAACATGTGTTGGGCTTGTCATAATTCAGCCCAACTTTATAAACGTGAGGAAAAGGGGAAATCAAGAACATGTAATAGATAAAGGTGTGTGGCGCATGAACTTGCAATTTGGCGATTCAACTAACATATAACATGGGTTAACTTGCATTTAAATCGAAGTATGACTAAGTAGGTGACATATGAAATGGCATAGTTTTGGAGAATACCAACTTATGTTTAAACATGTTTAACTTGGCATAATATTGACCACAAAACTAGCATGTTATATATTCATCAAAATGTACAATTTTTACTTCTAATCATATAGCCAATTTCAACATGAACTTGCATTGTTTATGAAATCCAAACGATGTTTGACAAAGAACCAATTATATTTTGCAAATAAACATGAACTTGCATAGTTTATGAAACATAGATCCTATTATACTTGCAAACATAGATCTAATTATACTTGCCAATAAACATAAGAATGATATCATAGGTTTTGGGTCATGTAGGCATAAAAGGTCTATAACATGTTTACACAAATTCTAATTTAGACTAAGGGAATATACATACTCCATGCCATCGACATATACAAAAAGGGATCAATTTCTAGTTTTTTCCACAAGCTTGCAAGTGCCATTGTTTTTCATATACAATTGTTCAATAGGCTTGCATCAATCAATTTATGCCACAAACATCAATACACAAGTCATGATAGAACCATCACAATACACAAAGATTGTAACAACACGATACTATTTTCATTTACATCGAATCACATCACAGTTTTTATTCATATTTTAAAAGGTCACTATACTTACAACGAATGCAGAATCTTGAATTCTGGATTCTGAATTCTGAAACTGAGATGCGCTCCTTTGGGTAGACTAACGTTTTGTTGATTGATTTGATTAAACTTTAATTTGATTCGTCTCTTAGGCTTTGGTGTTGGCTTGACTCTATGCTTTCTAATTGGCGGCCATTCCTAGTTCCTCTGCAGCAGCATGACGGCTTTTGTATTCTATTATTTGTGTGAATTTAGGGTTAGAATTGAGTTGTATTTATAGAATTTTATATTGTTTTGAGCCGTCAGATGAAGATAGGAGGAATCTAGACCATACAAAGTTCAAAGAGCCAATCAAGAGGTGACACATAAGCCCTAGTGACTCAGCCAAGCATCAGAATTTGACCAGACCCTGATCAGGCCAACCAGGACCTGACTAGTAGGTCTTTCTGACCTGGGCGCACTTGGAAGGTGCGCTAGGCCAAAATTGTATTGGCGCACTTCCCAAGTGCGCCAATTCAACTTTGTTCTGGCGCACTTCACAAGTGCGCCAGTGCATTCTGACCCATTTTCTGGTTTTTCTGCCCAACTTCGTTCGTCCATATCTTCTTCATACGATATCCATTTTACGCAAACTTGAAATCCATCTCAAGAAGAATTTCGAGACAAACGCAATGGCATAACCCATTTCCCTTGATTTCATTATTTATAATTAATTATACTTTAATTCGTGAAGCTTAACGTTATAGAATTCACGGAGTGTTACAGCAAGATTTGTGGTTGAGTATAGAATTTAGCAGCACTTCGTGGTTTCAAAAAGCCCCCTCTAAATGTCGGTAGCCATGGTGTATTTATAGGTGAACCCCTCTTGGTGAATCATTTGGATTCCGTTTATCCAGGCTGTGAGTCATTCATTCTACTTATTACGACCATGCCATTGGCTAGCTATTGCCAGCTATCCGTGGTCGTGTCTAGTGTCGTGTACGAACGACTTGTTGAGCGTCCTAAAAAGCTGAGCGGGTCTCAGCGCGAATGCTTTGAGAGATCTGCTAAGAGCGGGATGAGAAGTTTCAGAATTTGGTTCTCTTTTGTTCCTTGCACGATCGTCCCTTTTGGTCCCAGGGCGCTCTCCCTCTTGCCGCCTTTATACGGTGCTGCTTGGTTTTATGGCTATGCTATGGGATCGCTCCTGCTTATGTTGAACGGGCGACCTAATTTGTCTCGGTGTTTGATGGCGAAACGAAGGAACGAGTCGGTCATAACATCTTAACGTGGTTAAGACTGATTTGTTGAGCGAATGACAACGTTATGGTCGACTGGGGGTGCGGTTCTATGATGTATATGTGCTTTTTCGTAGACTGGTGCATGGCCAATCAGCAGGCTGTGGGTCAGAAGAATGAGCAATAGGTGTTGTCATCTACGAGTGGTTGTTTAGATATGAATGCGACCTAGATTTTTGCCCGGATAAGCTCGGCCTATCGTTGATGTCAGATCTAGCGCTCCTTATGATCGTTTCGAGCCATCATCTTTGGTCGTGATAGTGGACCTGGCTTGTCTTGGGCATGATATTTGGGTCTTGCTTTGTGCGGTTGCATTCTGCACGACCAACCCTGGCGATATCCTTCTTGTACCTTTTACCCAATGCGCTTATGAATTTTTTGGGGATTAACACTTCACCTCGAAGTTCGTAGTTTCTCCTTAGCAGGGAATTACGGGCTTCGACATGTTCGATCGCGCATTGTTTGGTAGGTTCACCCTAATTTGATGAGGTGTCATTCGTGCAATGACTGAGGACGCTTTGATGTGGCTGACTAGGATTGTCTTTTCCTGTGAGCTAGAGGCTCGTTGTATCTTCTTGATTACTGAGTGACCGGCTGAATTTCGGGATGCCAATTGGGACTTGATGCGACACTTTTGTGTAGTCAGATACTAGGCGGACGTGGCGAAAATTCTCTGGATGAACGTCCTTCGATCTTCCTTATTTACCTTTAACCTGCTTTATTTCATTTTTACATTTCAAAAGAAATCTTTTGGTCATGGTTGTGCTTCCTTGAGGGTTTCTAATCAGGTTATCTATGTTTGACATTTTCTGCCTTGATTTTTGTAACACCCCACCTCTGCTAGGTTCACTCACAAAGGGAATGCACTAGTTTTGGAGGGGTATTATCTAGTAAACAGACACAGAGATAACACAAGACAGAACATAAACTAAACAGAGTATATAAAGCAGTGGAAAAAAAAACTTTATTTCATTATGTGGAAAATAGAGTCAAAACCACTTACAACAAAATACCAAGTCATCATTTCATTTCATCAAGTTCTAAAGAAGCAAAGTACTTAAAACAACATAAGTAAAATATTATTCCCCAAGAAAAGCATGAGTGCAGCCATAGCATAGCTCAAGACCAAACCGTACATGAGCTATCAGAAAAGCAAGCAAAGTCCAAGCTAAGAGCTAGAGTTTCCTCCCTAAGAACCTGGGGGGGGGGGGGGAAAGAAAAAGAGGTGGAAGAAATGGGTCAGTCAAAAAGACTGGTAAGCCCTAGTGAATATCGGCATAAAAACTAACAAAGTTAACTGGACATGAGAAACTGAGATTAAACATAAAGATAATAACTGGACTGGCATGATAACAAAAGATAACAAGATAAGAGTGCCATCGCATATTCAAGGTTTACTGCACTAAATGTACTAGTGTCCCAATTCCATGTCAAGTATAAATCCAGAAATGATCCCTAAACCCAATAACATGAAATGACCCAATACGGGATCCAACAGTCCATCCTAATCGATCTGCTTTACTCATCGTGTGTTGGTGTTTTACGGCCCAGTAGCGGAATGTAGTCACATGTGCTAGGTCCACCCTAGGGTGTATCAGGTACTAGGGTGTCAACCAATAGCACAATTCAAGCACGCACAATGTAGTACTACGGGTGCCCATGCATACTTTTTCAACTCCGGACTAAGTGCACGACCCTAGTCCGCCTGAACCTACACTGGCGCACCATACTCAGCCGTTATTCTTGGTCGCTCACAATCAGCCCAGTAATCGTGCCCCACCCTGCCTAGTCCCTAGGGTATCGTGATACTTCTAAGTGGGTTACTGCTGAAAGGGACCACGTGGCTAGAATTTCTAATGGGTTAAGTATTGTCATTAAAAAGGTCATGACTTAACCCTATCCAAACATGTATCTAGTTGGTTAAGTATATATACAAGCAGTTCAAGACTTAACCCTATCAAATCGACGTGTCGAATTGGTTAAGTATATTAAAGGGGTCCATGACTTAACCTTACCATGTGGCATTAATTCACTTAACGCACCCCAACCTCTCACATTAGACTTTGTTACGGTTACTGGATGTGTCGGGCGGTTCTGGGCAGATTTACACCATAACCTAGTCTAACCTCGGGTTTAAAGTGCTATATGACCAACTACTCACATTGGGTCCTATTATTTGCAACTACTGGATTTGCCGGGCGGTTCCGGGCAGATTTACGTTGCAAATTCAACCCAACCTCAAGTTGGCTATTTTCAAGTTATCTAATTGTCATGTCCCAAATTCATGTTTTCAAGCATATTCTCATGTCAAGTTTTCATGTCGTATTTTCATGTCATATCATGTCAATTCCATAGCCAATTTTCAAGTTTGCCTAATCTACCCAAAACGTATCCCCGACATACGTGAATTCGCATTAATACAACATGTCAAAATAGGGAATAACACAAACAGGATAGTCATAGAATGGCAAAGGTGTTCACAAGTTAATCATGATGATTATAACATTACAGGCACATGAAATAGGGTCTCAACATCAACTTGACAAGACATGGTGATAGACATGGTAAAGGATTGGCATAAGATAGTACCCCAATAACAGTTTCAACATCACAGGCATAGGAAGATAAAGATAGTAAAGGGGTTTTAGATTAAACATGAATATATCCAAATCGAGTTCATACTAATATTCCACAAGTCAACATTTAAGATGAATATATCTGGGGTGTACAAAACTAGATCCAAAATAACAGATTTAAAAGTGATAGTCATAGATCCAAGATATACAATAGTAGATCCAACATAGTTATCATGTTTAGGGATAATTTCAGTTTACATCATGTTCAGGTTAAATTTACAGTTTAAATCTAAGAGTGACAAAGGGCTTACAGATCGTAGTCTAGAGAATGAGAAAGCAAAAGGAGTAGAAGCAGAATCTCTAGCAAATCCCCAAACCAACGTAGCAGTAACAAAGTCCTGAATAGCCTCCTTGTTCTCTATCTTCCAGTCTGAACTTCAAAAGCATATGGTCGGACAAGAATGTGAAAGAAAGTCTAGGGTCAGGGGCTGTTTATATAGTGTTTAGAGAGTGAATATGGACAAGCAACGAGACCAGATACATCTGGCTCAAAAACAGGCTAGGTGACCAGGTCGACACCCAAGTCGACTGCCCAGTCGACTTGGTCTGGGGGGGGGTCGACTGCCCAGTCGACTCCCCAGTTGACATGGGTGCTTGCGGGATTTTTCCCGTCCAGCCTGTCTGGGTTTTGAAATTCGAATTTTGAACTTGAATTCGAACTGTTTTGAACTCTGGAATTTTCTGAAACTTTGGAGAGCCATATCTTGGTCATACGGACTCCGATTTTCGTAAACTCGGACTCGTTTTCAAGCAGAATTTCGAGACGAACATAATGGCGTAACCCGTTTCCCTTGATTCTTATTTTAAAATTTAATTCTGCCTTGATTTATAGCTATAACATGTTACTAAAATACGGGTTGTTACATTCTCCCCTCCTTAAAGGATTTCGTCACCCAAATCTCCAAGTTAGGAAGAACGCATCCTACCATCCACATCCATCTACTCACAACATCATTCACGAGCAACCATTGTCCTTAAAAAGATTTCTAATGCTGTATGAACATATGCAGTATGTATGTGTATATGTACTTATCTAATGCAAAAGATCAGGTGGTTACTGATTCAGTAAACCTCCTTAATGCAAGATATGTTAGTGTAATGAGTCCAACATGTATGAAAATTCCTAACATAACTTAAAATTTCTACATGAGTGCACAAACATCATCCATATGCAACATCCATGTGATTGCATAACAAGTTCATCCATGTACAAGTATAAGCATTACACGTGAATTCCACGCTTAAGATGGAAATCCTCAAATCAACACAAATCATATGTAAATGGGTGGAGCCCCCAATCGGATTTGAAACACTAACGGGATCATCAACTAGACTAGTACTTAAGTGCAGATTTTCAACAATATCAGAAGAGATAAAAGTATGCAAAGCGCCATAGTCAAATAAGGTTCAAACAGGAAATTCAGAAATGTAAACAAGGCTTTCTACAGAAATATTACTACCTCGGTCAAGAGCTGGAGTGGTGTTGAGAGCCTGCAACTGCCCTCCAGAAGGTCCTGCTCGCTGTGTCTGCCCTAGCCCATGTCCTTGCTTCTTAGGGCAATCCTTACTAATGTGTCCAGTATCCCCGCAGTGAAAGCATTCACCCAACATTCTTTTCTTCCTCCTAAAGTCTTTAGCTATATGTCCCGTGATACCACAAAAGTTGCACTTCCTCGTCTCACGTGGCTTGTTAGCATCGTTGTTGTTGCCCTTGTTATTCTTGTTATTCTTGTTGCCTCCCTTCTTGAAGTCAACCTTCTTGTTCTGAGTCTCATTAGACTTAACCTCCGTCTTGTCACCCTTGTCTTCCTCATGAAGTAGGGCCATATTCACCAAGCTTTCAAAGGTCGCCCCCATGGGCACATGAGTCATGGCCATAGTGTGGAGTGGCTCGCTCAATCCTCGAGCAAATCGTAGAGCCTTCTTCTCAGCCGTGTTGACTAAGTCCAAACCGAGCAAGCTAATTAAACTTATTCACGTACTCCCTAACAGACATGTGCCCTTGCTTGAGTGCTAGGAACCTCTCCATCTGAAGGTCCGCTTCTGCTGACGATAAGAATTTAAGCCCAAACCTATCTCTAAAGTTTGCCCAAGTCTCAATTGGTCTGGTAGCGTTGGTGACTTCCCACCAAAATGCAGCTTCCTCTTTCAACAACCATGCTGCCAACTGAACTTTCCTATGATCCTCCATATCGAAGATAATGAACAGGTCTTCAGTCTCCTTTAACCAGTTTCGTGCCTCAGCGAAGGTCTCAGTTCCAAGGAAGCTCTTGCCGCCCATTCCCATAATTCTGTAACACTAGGATTGACAAATCAAGGCAGAATTAAATTTTAAAACCAAAATCTAGGGAAACGAGCTATGCCATTGCGTTCTTCTCGAAATTCTGCTTGGAAACAAGTCCGAGTTTGCGAGAATCGCAGTCCGTTTGAGGGAGATATAACCCTCCGAAGTTTCAGGAAATTTCAGAATAGAAAACAGCTCGAAATTCGAATTCGAAATTCGAATTCAAACCCAGAAGCGAGCTGGGCGGGAAAATTCCCGCCCAGGACCCAGGTCGACTGGGGAGTCGACTGGGTAGTCGACCCCCCCTGACCAGGTCGACTGGGCAGTCGACCTGGGTGTCGACCTGGTGCCAGAACCCGGTTTTGAACCTGGGTTCATTTTGATGTTTCTGGCCCGATTTTCTGACCAGATTCATGACTCTAATCCTATATAAACAGCTTCCTGGCCTCCTTCTCTCTACACCATTTCATTCTATCCTTATGCTGCCTCTGAGAAAATGTATAAAATAATATATAAAATAAATCAAGACGAGGAAATGCTGCTCAAGAATTTCAAGAGGAAATTCAAAACAAGTTGGGATTCAAGTGAAGATTCAAACGACTTCAACGAATGTTTTTCTACGAATCTAATCTAATCTCTGTAAGTCAGTTACTTTTTAGATTTGAACGTTTTCTCTATTTCTGACATGAAATTAAAGGAATAAAAGAATATGCCAAATCTTTCAGTTCGAATCAGTGCTTATATCCTCGGACCTAGTTAAGAACTGTTATGATTCGATGACCAATAAGACTGTGACTATGAAACTATGGACCTTAAAATCATATGCCTCTTTGACTATAAACATTGCCTATGACTATGAACATTGCCTATGATTATGACTCATGACTATGAGAATTATTTCCTTTGACTATGAACACAAGCCCATGCCTTTGATTCGGAAACATAAAATATTGCCTATGACATACCAAGGACAACTGTGACTAAAACACCTATGATTCATGACTAGGAAAGTGTTGCTTAAGTTTTGTGACTGTGAAATTGGGTCTAAACCTGATTATCTATTCTTGATTTTCTTTGGTTTTTGATCTTGGGAATTTACCTATTAAGTTAGGTCTACCCATGTTCTTGAACCTACATCGTTATTCAACCTTTTTATGTCATAACATTTTCAGATATATAGACCTTCGATGTTTTAGATCAATTTATTTCAATGTAATTCGCTAGGCCTGTAATTAGTAAATTGTCATTTTATGCCAGTTATTATGTCTATCTTTTTCATAGCATCTTTGGTTCATTCCCTATTTTCTACGAATCTAGATTTATCTATAATCTAGACTGAATCACGATTATACGAACGATGGGAATACGATTTGGGCAAAATATGAAATTTACTAAGACGTAGTTATAAACTTGGAAATTGGCATAAATTGGGAACATGTATTATGGCATGTTTATAAAAATGCAAATTGGATAAATTTGACATGAATTATAGGATGTGTAATTTGAATCTAGTAATGACTTGTAAATCTAGCATTTACATGAATTGTGAACTAGAAGAATAAGTCTAGTTTGACATGAACTGTAATTAGAATGTTAAATCAGAAATGGATTAGCTAATTTGGCATAATAAGTATATTGGTATAAATTTGAAATTGGCCATAATTGTGAGTAATTGTCATGTTTAGCAAAATCATTGTTAGTGACACTTAATTTGGTATAGTTTGCATTCCAAAAAGCATAAATATGATAAAGAGGGAAAAATTGGCCATAATAATAAATGTTGACAATTTACATTAAGAGAGTAATTATGAAATAAGTAAATTAGGAATAATTTACTTATAGAATTTGTCCTAAATGACAAAATGTAAATTTAGACAAATTAAAGGTTTATTAACGACATCTCTTAATAACACACTAGAAATTTCTAGGGTGACAGAGAGGATAGTGTCTAGGCTTGGGTTTGGAAAATACAAGTTTCCTGCTCTCCCTGGCTATCCCTAACTGATCCAACGGACGAGATGGTTACTTTCAAAACCTGATTTGAAAAATAATCAAAACCCTTTGAACTTAGAAAACACGAATATGCCTAACCCGAGGTTAGACTGAGTTGCGATGTAAACCTGCCCGGAACCAACCGGCACGTCCAGTAATCGCAAAAATATATGTCTAATGTAAGTGGTCGCGGCTTTAATTTATTTAGTTAAAGCAAGAACAAGAATGGTAGGGTTAAGTTAACTAAGACACTTAATCAATTCAACATGATAACCAAACCGATGGGTGGGGTTAGGTTCATACAAACACTTAACACAGTTAAGCTAGAATGGGAGGGTTAAGTCCATAGGAACACTTAACCAATCTTAACATCATGACAAGACAAGATTTGTAGGGTTAAGTAACTAAGAGAACACTTATCTAAATTAACATGTTAACTAGACTAGAAGGTGGGGTTAAGTAAAGTTAATACACTTAGCCAAATTAACATGTTAACTAGACTAGAGGTTGGGGTTAAGTAATATTTAATACACTTAGCCAATTTGATATGTTAGCTGGACTAGACTGTAGTGTTAAGTAAACTTGAACACTTAACCATCAGATTGTGAGAAATGAATAGGGTTAAGTCTAAAACATGAAGGGATAATACTTAACGATTAATAAAATGTTAGTTAAAACGGATGGGCAAGGTTAAGTTAAAAGGGAACACTTAACCAATACAGGATGAATGGGTAGGGTTAAGTAATAAGAAATACTTAACCAATATAACTTGGTTTGTGGTAGGGTTAAGTCAACATGAATTACTGATAACACTTAGCCAGTTCAACAGGATAAATGAAGAGGGTTAATTTAGCTTGAATGGACTAATGACACTTAACCAATCCAAATTGATGAGAAAGAGAACTAAGTAGTAAACCTTAGTTAAGAAAACAACGATTCTAGAAACTAAGTGGTAAACCTTAGTTAGCAAAACTAAGTAGTAATTCTTAGTATAACACGGGAAGGAGCGGACGTCCGTCTGATTAAAAAGAAGGCTCCAACGAATTGTGTTACGAAGCCCGAGGCTTCGAGGCAACGTGAGGGTCCTCTTGGTATCCCTCTATGAGGCTGTAGATGATCCTCCCGGGCTCACAGAGGTTAAGGTCTGCAGTAGAAGAACCAAGGGTATGCTTTGGTTTCAAAATATGGCAACCTAAATACTAGGATGGACCAGCGTGATTCGGCGAGAAACCGGTTGCCCTGTGATAGAAACTTGTCGTCTACCATCCATCTTGAGTCAATCGAGATACGTGAAGCGGAAAGGCGGAGAACTCCAAAAGACCATATACTTGCTATCTAGTTATGGGTGATAATGGCCATAGGTTAGTGGGGCACAGGGGGCCTACGTATAGTTCTCATTTTTCAAGGTGTGCCTTTCATTAGTTGAGGGAGGGGTCGAGTGGGACAATAGCCACTGAAATAAAAACAGACCTTAGCACCTGCATTGGCAGATATCTGAAAGCTCCCGACCGAGTTCTGTGTTTCTTGATTTGCCCTGCCATAGGACTCGGCTGCACATTACAGGACATGTGCATCTAGACAAGCGATAACGATTCGCGATACATGCGTGGGGAAGTCTAGGAACATATACCACTCTAGGTAGTATGTCCTTGACTAGGGGGCATCGTTCGACAGGTAGCATAATCCCTAGTTGGACTAGGTGGCATAAACCCTGAATCCGAGAAGCGTTCAGCAGATAGCGTAAACTCTAGTTGAATCTAGAAAGCACTTGATAGAAAACCCTAGATTAGATCTAGGTAATAAATAATAAATGTATGCCTGGAGGCAACGGGAACTACAGGGATTGGGATCACGTTATCATTACTAGTTGGGACACTAGTTAGGTGGTGTAGAGATATAGAAACCACTATAACAAGGAAATATCGAAGCGGTGAAAGTATTAGAGCATATCTAGTTTATCTTATGTTAGCATATCTTGTGATTAATCTTGTCTAATCTTGCTGACCCTATAATCATGGTGTTATCTTGTATTCAGTTAATTCATGTCGTTTTGTTTTTCCATGTTCACATGCTAGAAGTAACTGAACTTACTCAGGCTTTATGTCTGACTTTGTTTTTCTTTCGTCTTCTTTTCTTCCGTTACCCCCACCCCCCCCCCCCCAGGTAGTAAAGGAGGGAATAGTATAGCTCAGGTTAAGTTGGACTGTCACTCTTTCCCAGCTTGAAGATTTGTCGAAATTTTGCTTGGATTCTCTTTTAAGATGCTATTGCTGGTTCTTGCTACATTAGGGAATATAAAATGTTGTTTTATGCTTCTTTATTTTGTAGGACAGATGATACTCTGATATTGTAAAGAAATTGTTGTACAAACTATTTTATCAATAAAGCAAAGTTTTACTTTCCGCTGTTTTAAACTTGTCTGTCTTGTGATTTATCTGCATCTTTTACCTATAATGCTCCACAGAACTTAGTGCATTCCCTCTGTGAGTGACACTAACGGATGTGGGGTGTTACACGTGGTATCAGAGCTGACGGTTACCAGATCAGATAAAGGATTTTAATAATAATTTCCAGAACGGTTTTAAAAGAAGCATTTTCAAGAGAAAAGATTTGTTTAAAAGGCATATTCCCCAAAGCCATACGCACTATCTTCTCTTCCTCTGTTTGAATTCTTGTCTCCTTCTTTCTTGAGCCTCTGGGGCTCCTGGCTTTCTGGGAGGTAACCTCGTCGATGGGCGAAGTCGTGTCGGGCTTCCATCCATAGCTGTAGTTGTTTCACCTACGGCCAGTTTTCTTTCAAGCTTATTGGGTTTTTTGTACGATGGAAGCAGCTTTCGAGAGAATTGTCAACATGACTACACACGGAAGAGGATGAGGAATTCATGGAGGTAGATTTAGCTCACAAAGAAGGAAGGAATTATAAAACCTAAGACAAGAGGAAGTATCTTTACTATGGTGTAATAGGGCATGTAATTAAGGGCGAAGGACAAGATTTTCAGAAGGGCAAGTACTTACCTTCGCCACCAAGCGTACCTAGGAGAAAGGTAGTAAAGTTCGGTTGGAAGAGTCTAGCTTTGCTGTTCGTACTCTTTCCTTTGGTTTTAGCGCTTCGCATTTTTTCATATCCACTTCCATAGTTGAGTCTCTGCACCCTAGAACTTGTATAGTAGAAAGATCCCACTAGAGTCTCAAATCCAATTGGTGGTCCGACAAGTTTATTTTTCGTTAGTAGGGATTTGAGAATAGCTATCAAGTTTGCTTATATCATCTCATGTAGATCGTCTAAATTCGGAGGAGATATTCCTTGGGTGCTTGTCTGATATTGGTTTAGGCCTTTGGGGCTTGTACTTGAGGAATGTCGAGTTCGACTAGGATGGTTTAAGTGAGAGATGAATAGTTGTGGCAAGCACTCTAAAAAGTACGTAGTGACCTTTCGACCCTTATAGTTATGGCATGGTGGATAAGAGGGAGACCTCTAATCATCTTAGTACATACACTTGGTACCGTGATTAACATCTATTTATTTTGGAAATAGAGTTCAGAAACTTCACAATCGTGAAGTTAAATTAGTTAAGATACAGTGAAGTAAAGCTCAAGAAGGCTAGATACTAGCATCATGCCCTTTTCCTTAAGGGTGCATCCTTGATTTCTTTTATTTGTAGGAGCTTTACGCATAATTGTTTCTCTCTTTCCAAAGTATATCCTCTAGGTCGTATCTTCGATCCTTAGGTAAAAACTCTTTTGGATGTAAACATGTATTTGAAACATGTTATGGTTGATGGTTGCGAGTGGTTGCTCGTGAATGCATATACATACGTATTAGGCCCTAGATCAGTTCGGACGCTTTCATATTGCATTTACAGATATGTATTTGTTTGTAAGTTGAACTTGATATGTTATCATATGGATGAATGGTATGCACACATGTAGTATTTACATAACTAGGGATGCTTGCATACATGATTGGACGCATGGCACTGACATGATTCGCCTTAAGGAGGTCGACTGAATCAGTAGACCGCCAGATTTTGCTCTAGATAAAGACATATACACACACTATGCATATAAACATGAAAGCATTAGAAATCTTTTAAGGACAATGAATGCCTGCGATTGAATGGTTGAGTAGATGGGTGATTGGATGGTAGGACACATTCTTCCTAAATTGAAGATTTCGGGGACGAAATCCTTTTAAGTGGGGGAGAATGTAACACCCCGTAATTCTGTAACACTAGGATTCACAAATCAAGGCAGAATTAAATTTTAATATCAAAATCAAGGGAAACGGGTTACACCATTGCGTTCATCTCGAAATTCTGCTTGGAAACAAGTCCGATTTTGCGAGAATTGGAATCCGTATGTGGGAGATATGACCCTCCGAAGTTTCAGGAAATTTCAGAACAGAAAACAGCTCGAAATTCGAATTCGAAATTCGAATTCAAACCCAGAAGCGGGTTGGGCGGGAAAATTCCCGCCTAGGACCCAGGTCGACTGGGGAGTCAACTGGGTAGTCGAACCCCCTGACCGGGTCGACTGGGCAGTCGACCTGGGGGTCGACTTGGTGCCAGAACCCGGTTTTGAACCTGGGTTCATTTTGATGTTTCTGGCCCGATTTTCTGACCAGATTCATGACTCTAATCCTATATAAACAGCTTCCTAGCCTCCTTATCTCTACACCATTTCATTCTATCCTTATGTTACCTCTGAGAAAATGTATAAAATAATATATAAAATAAATCAAGACGAGGAAATGTTGCTCAAGACTTTCAAGAGGAGATTCAAAACAAGCTAGGATTCAAGTGAAGATTCAAATGACTGTTTTTCTATGAATCTAAACTAATCTCTGTAAGTCGGTTACTTTTTGGATTTGAACGTTTTCTCTATTTGTGACATGAAATTAAAGGAATAAAAGAATATGCCAAATCTTTCGGTTCAAATCAGTGCTTATATCCTTGGACCTAATTAAGAACTGTTATGATTCGATGACCAATAAGACTGTGACTATGAAACTATGGACCTTAAAACCATATGCATCTTTGACTATGAACATTGCCTATGACTATGAACATTGCCTTTGACTGTGACTCATGACTATGAGAATTATTTCCTTTGACTATGAACACAAGCCTATGCCTTTGATTAGGAAACATAAACTATTGCCTATGACATAACAAGGACAACTGTGACTAAAACACCTATGATTCATGACTAGGAAAGTGTTGCTTAAGTTTTGTGACTGTGAAATTGGGTCTAAACCTGATTATCTATTCTGTCTATTCTTGATTTTCTTTGGTTTTTGATCCTGGGAATTTACCTATTAAGATAGGTCTACCCATGTTCTTGAACCTACATCGTTATTCAACCCTTTTTATGTCATAACATTCTTAGATCTATAGGCCTTCGATGTTTTAGATTAATTTATTTCAGTGTAATTCGCTTGTCCTGTAATTAGTAAATTGTCATTTTATGCCAATTATTATGTCTGTCTTTTTCATTGCATCTTTGGTTCATTCCCTATTTTCTACGAATCTAGATTTATCTATAATCTAGACTGAATCACGATTATACGAACGATTGGAATACGGTTTGGGCAAAATATGAAATTTACTAAAACGTAGTTATAAACTTGGAAATTGGCATAAATTGGGAACATGTATTATGGCATGTTTATAAAAAATGCAAATTGGATAAATTTGACATGAATTACAGGATGTGTAATTTGAATCTAGTATTGACTTGTAAATCTAGCATTTACATGAATTGTGAACTAGAATAATAAGTCTAGTTTGACATGAACTGTAATTAGAATGTTAAATCAGAATTAGATTAGCTAATTTGGCATAACAAGTATATTGGTATAAATTTGAAATTGGCCATAATTGTGAGTAATTGTCATGTTTAGCAAAATCATGGTTAGTGACACTTAATTTGGTATAGTTTACATACCAAAAAGCATAAATATGACATAGAGGGGAAAATGGGCCATAATAATAAATGTGGACAATTTACATTAAGAGGGTAATTATGAAATAAGTAAATTAGGAATAATTTACTTATAGAATTTGTCCTAAATGAGAAAATGTAAATTTAGACAAATTAAAGATTTATTAACGACATCTCTTGATAACACACCAGAAAGTTCTAGGGTGACAGAGAGGATAGTGTCTAGGCTTGGGTTTGGAAAATACAAGTTTCCTGCTCTCCCTGGCTATCCCTAACTGATCCGACTAACGGGATGGTTACTTTAAAAACCTTATTTGAAAATTAATCAAAACCCTTTGAACTTAGAAAACACGAATATGCCTAACCCGAGGTTAGACTGAGTTGCGATGTAAACCTGCCCGGAACCAACCGGCACATCCAGTAATCGCAACAATATCTGTCTAATGTGAGTGTTCGCGACTTTAATTTATTTAGTTAAAGCTAGAACAAGAATTGTAGGGTTAAGTTAACTAAGACACTTAACTAATTCAACATGATAACCAAACCGATGGGTGGGGTTAGGTTCATCCAGACACTTAACACAGTTAAGCTAGAATGGGAGGGTTAAGTCCATAGGAACACTTAACCAATCTTAACATCGTGACGAGACAAGATTTGTAGGGGTTAAGTAGCTAAGAGAAAACTTATCTAAATTAACATGTTAACTAGACTAGAAGGTGGGGTTAAGTAAAGTTAATACACTTAGCCAAATTAACATGTTAACTAGACTAGAGGTTGGGGTTAAGTAAAATTTAATACACTTAGCCAATTTGATATGTTAGCTGGACTAGACCGTAGGGTTAAGTAAACTTGAACACTTAACCATCAGATTGTGATAAATGAATAGGGTTAAGTCTAAAACATGAAGGGATAATAATTAACCATTAATAAAATGTTAGTTAAAACGGATGGGCAAGGTTAAGTTAAAAGGGAACACTTAACCAATACAGGATGAATGGGTAGGGTTAAGTAATAAGAAATACTTAGCCAATATAACTTGGTTTGTGGTAGGGTTAAGTCAACATGAATTACTGATAACACTTAACCAGTTCAACAGGATAAATGAAGAGGGTTAAGTTAGCTTGAATGGACTAATGACACTTAACCAATCCAAATTGACGAGAAAGAGAACTAAGTAGTAAAACTTAGTTAAGAAAACAACGATTCTGGAAACTAAGTGGTAAACCTTAGTTAGCAAAACTAAGTAGTAATTCTTAGTATAACACGGGAAGGTGCGGACGTCCGTCTGATTAAAAAGAAGGCTCCAACGAATTGGGTTACGAAGCCCGAGGCTTCGAGGGGACGTGAGGGTACTCTTGGTATCCCTCTGTGAGGCTGTAGATGATCCTCCTGGGCTCACAGAGGTTAAGGTCTACGGTAGAAGAACCAAGGGTATGCCTTGGTTGCAAAATATGGCAACCTAAAGACTAGGACGGACCAGCGTGATTCGGCGAGAAACCGGTAGCCCTGTGATAGCAACTCGTCGTCTACCATCCATCTTGAGTCAATCGAGATACGTGAAGCGGAAAGGCGGAGAACTGCAAAAGACCATATACTTGCTATCTAGTTATGGGTGAGGATGGCCATAGGTTAATGGGGCATAGGGGGCCTGCGTATAGTTCTCATTTTTCAAGGTGTGCCTTTCATTAGTTGAGGGAGGGGTCGAGTGGGACCATAGCCACTGAAATAAAAACATACCTTAGCATCTGCATTGGTTGATATCTGAAAGCTCCCGACCGAGTTCTGTGTTTCTTGATTTGCCCTGCCACAGGACTCGGGCCGCACATTACAGGACATGCGCATCTAGACAAGCGATAACGATTCGCGATACATGCGTGGGGAAGTCTAGGAACATATACCACTCTAGGTAGTATGTCCTAGACTAGGGGGCATCGTTCGACAGGTAGCATAATCCCTAGTTGGACTAGGTGGCATAAACCCTGAATCCGAGAAGCGTCCAGTAGATAGCGTAAACTCTAGTTGAATTTAGAAAGTACTTGACTGAAAACCCTAGATTAGATCTAGGTAATAAATAATAAATGTATGCGTGAAGGAAAAGGGAACTACAGGGATTGGGATCACGTTATCATTACTAGTTGGGACACTAGTTAGGTGGTGCAGAGATATAGAAACCAGTATAACAAGGAAATAGCGAAGCGGTGAAAGTATTAGAGCATATCCAGTTTATCTTATCTTAGCATATCTTGTGATTTATTTTGTCTAATCTTGCTGACCCAATCATCATGGTGTTATCTTGTATTCAGTTAATTCATGTCGTTTTGTTTTTCCATGTTCACATGCTAGAAGTAACTGAACTTACTCAGGCTTTATGTTTGACTTTGTTTTTCTTTCGTCTTCTTTTCTTCCGTTCCCCCCCCCCCCCCCCAGGTAGTAAGGGAGGGAATAGTATAGCTCTAGTTAAGTTGGAATGTCACTCTTTCCCAGCATGAAGATTTGTCGAAGTTTTGCTTGGATTCTCTTTTCAGATGCTATGGCTGGCTCTTGCTACATTGGGGAATATAAAATGTTGTTTTATGCTTCTTTATTTTGTAGGACAGATGATACTCTGATATTGTAAAGAAATTGTTGTACAAACTATTTTATCAATAAAGCAAAGTTTTATTTTCCGCTGTTTTAAACTTGTCTGTCTTGTGATTTATCTGCATCTTTTACCTATAGTGCTCCACAGAACTTAGTGCATTCCCTTTGTGAGTGACACTAATGGATGTGGGGTGTTACAATGCTGAAAAACGAAAAGAAAAAGATTCAAACGAGGAAACGAGGAAAGTGCTAATGACTTTTGGGGAATAGCCTTTTTCTTAAAAATAGAACATTTCTTGAAAATGCTTCTTTATAAATGGTTTTTAAAACTTTTGCCCAGTCTGGTAACCTTCTGCTCTGATACCAAATGTAACACCCCACCTCTGCTAGGGTCACTCACAAAGGGAATGCACTAGTTTTGGAGGGGTATTACCTAGTAAACAGACACAAAGATAACACAAGGAAGAACATAAACTAAACAGATTATATAAAGCAGCGGAAAAAAAAACTTTATTTCATTACGTGGAAAATAGAGTCAAAACCACTTACAATAAAATACCAAGTCATCATTTCATTTCATCAAGTTCTAAAGAAGAAAAGTACTTAAAACAACATAAGTAAAATATTATTCCCCAAGAAAAGCATGAGTGCAGCCATAGCATAGCTCAAGACCAAACCGTACATGAGCTATCAGAAAAGCAAGCGAAGTCCATGCTAAGAGCTAGAGTTTCCTCCCTGAGAACCTGAGGGGGGGGGGAACGAAAGAAAAAGATGTGGAAGAAACATGTCAGTCAAAAAGACTGGTAAGCCCTAGTGACTATCAGCATAAAAACTAATAAAGTTAACTGGACATGAGAAACCGAGATTAAACATAAAGATAATAACTGGACTGGCATGATAACAAAAGATAACAAGATAAGAGTGGCATCGCATATTCAAGGTTTACTGCACTAACTGTACTAGTGTCCCAATTCCATGTCAAGTATAAATCCAAAAATGATCCCTAAACCCAATAACATGAAATGACCCAATACGGGGTCCAATAGTCCATCCAAATCGATCGGCTTTACTCGTCGTGTGTCTGTGTTATACGGCCCAATCGCGAAATGTAGTCACATGTGCTAGGTCCACCCTAGGGTGTATCAGGTCCTAGGGTGTCAACCATTGACACAATTCAAGAACGCACAATGTAGTACTATGGGTGCCCATGCCTACTTTTCAACTCCGGACTAAGTGCACGACCCTAGTCCGTCTGAACCTACACTGGCGCACCTTACTCATCCGTTATTCTTGGTCGCTTACAATCAGCCTAGTAATCGTGCCCCACCCTGCCTAGTCCCCAGGGTATTCTGATACTTCTAAGTGGGTTACTGTTGAAAGGGACCACGTGTCTAGGATTTCTAATGGGTTAAATATTGTCATTAAAAAGGTCATGACTTAACCCTATCCAAACATGTATCTAGTTGGTTAAGTATATATACAAGCAGTTCATGACTTAACCCTATCAAATCGACGTGTCAAATTGGTTAAGCATATTCAAGGGGTCCATGACTTAACCTTACCATGTTGCATTAATTCACTTAACGCACCCAACCTCTCACATTAGACTTGGTTATGGTTACTGGATGTGCCGGGCGGTTCCGGGTAGATTTACACCATAACCTAAATTAACCTCGGGTTTAAAGTGCTAGATGACCAACTACTCACATTGGGCCCTATTATTTGCAACTACTGGATTTGCGGGGCGGTTCCGGGCAGATTTATGTTGCAAATTCAACCCAACCTCGAGATGGCCATTTTCAAGTTATCTAATTGTCATGTCCCAAATTCATGTTTTCAAGCTTATTCTCATGTCAAGTTTTCATGTCATATTTTCATGTCATATCATGTCAATTCCATAGCCAATTTTCAAGTTTGCCTAATCTACCCAAAACGTATCCCCGACGTACGTGAATTCGCATTAATACAACATGTCAAAATAGGGAATAACACAAACAGGATAGTCATAGAATGGCAAAGGTGTTCACAAGTTAAGCATGATGATTATAACATTACAGGCACATGAAATAGGGTCTCAACATCAACTTGACAAGACATGGTTATAGACATGGTAAAGGATTGGCATAAGATAGTACCCCAATAACAGTTTCAACATCACAGGCATGGCAAGATAAAGATAGTAAAGGGGTTTTAGATTAAACATGAATATATCCAAATCAAGTTCATACTAATATTCCACAAGTTAACATTTAAGATGAATAGATCTGGGGTGTACAAAACTAGATCCAAAATAACATATTTAAAAGTGATAGTCATAGATCCAAGATATACAATAGTAGATCCAACTTAGTTATCATGTTTAGGCATAATTTCAGTTTACATCGTGTTCAGGTTAAATTTACAGTTTAAATCTAAGAGTGACAAAGGGCTTACAGATCGTAGTCTAGAGAATGAGAAAGCAAAAAGAGTAGAAGCAGAATCTCTAGCAAATCCCCAAACCAACGTAGCACTATCAATGTCCTGAATAGCCTCCTTGTTCTCTATCTTCCAGTCAGTACCTCAGCAGCATATGGTCGGACAAGAATGTGATAGAAAGTCTAGGGTCAGGGGCTGTTTATATAGTGTTTAGAGAGTGAATCTGGATAAGCAACGAGACCAGATACATCTGGCTCAAATACAGGCTAGGTGACCAGGTCGACACCCAAGTCGACTGCCTAGTCGACTTGGTCTGGGGGGGTGGGGGTCAACTGCCCGGTCGACTCCCCAGTCGACCTAGGTGCTGGCGGGATTTTTCCAGCCCAGTCTGTCTGGGTTTTGAAATTCGAATTTTGAACTTGAATTCGAACTGTTTTGAACTCTAGAATTTTCTGAAAATTTGGAGAGCCATATCTTGGTCATACAGACTCCGATTTTCGTAAACTCGGACTCGTTTTCAAGCAGAATTTCGAGACGAACATAATGGCGTAACCCGTTTCCCTTGATTCTTATTTTAAAATTTAATTCTTCCTTAATTTATAGCTATAAAACGTTATTAAAATACGGGTTGTTACAATTTTTCTTTGAAAACTTCGGCTTTCTCATTTTGTCACTTTCTCCTTGCCTGTAGTAGCATCTGTTTATCTTAAGTGATCTTCTCCGAGAAAACATGATCTTTCTAGGTAATATTTCTATATAGCGTGGATACTTTTTTCGTACTTATTTCTGAAGAACATGAACTATCCAGTGGTTTCCACTGGAACATTGAGACTTGGTATTTGTTCGTAATTTTTTTGTTGAAATGCCACAGGCTTCTTTAGTCAAAACATTTCGTCTATGCTTGAGTCTGACCGGGTTGTTTCTCTTTCCATGGTTGTCATTTGTGTTCATACTGATTCTTTTTGAAGCAGGCCGCCCAAGGATGGAATTTTTTATGTCTAGGAAGCTCAAGAAGAAACCGACGAGGAGGGCTGGTGGCAAAAAGAAGCGCCGAGGTAAGGAGATCTCGAGTGCGAACAATACTTGTGGTCATGATTCGCCGAATTGACTTTCAAACTCAAATTTCCAGGCCGCTGTTAGTCGCATGGTTTCCTCTTCCACCACGTTAGATCCTACGTCTGTACCGGAGCCTCTTCCTGTTCCCAACCCTTGCCATCCTAATCTTGCTGAGGACTCTGTGGCCCAGTGTCCAGCTTGTTCACGTTCTGGTGTGTACATGGATCCCTTTGACAGATGGATCATCGCAGGTAAGATGGATGTCATGAAGGATAACATACTCGCCGAATTCAATCAGCTAGAACCACGCCCGCACCTGGTTGAGGGCCTTGTCTCAACAATCAGAGACTACATCGTGGAGCAAATGGGCGGTTGGCACTCCCTGGTTGACGATATTCAACAGTCAAACAGGGAGAATGTTGAACGACTTCATGCTTTGGAGGAGGAAAGGCACAAACTTGTCGAGGCCCTGGAGTATAGGGAGAGAATCATTTCCTACCTTATCTGAGTGTTGTGGCCTGCCAAAGTTTTACCTGTTCAATTACTTTGGTTTTGATTTTTGGATGGTACTTTTTAGTCTGGCTTGTATATGCGGGAGCCAGCCTTACTTATTCTCGCACATTTTAGTTTGTGACTCTTTTAATGTTTGTTTTGGATCTTATCATATCGTAGTTTTTATTACGGAACTCGTTTATCTACGCACTAGTGTGTCACGCGTTGCACCTTTGTTTTCTGATTTACACATTCGTCCGGGCGTTTTGTTAATCGATCGATTGCGCTCGATTTTCTATTGTTATTATTATGGTTAGGATTTAGTTATCCTTTTAGGTTTCACGCTTACCGAAGGCTGTTGCGCATTTGTATTATTATAAGCGCGTTTGGTATCTTTTATTTATTAGTACCCAATCCCGCGCTCGATTAAGAGGTTGGCTTTGAATATGTACCCCTGGGGAGGACTTGGGTTGAAGATTTTCGATCCATTTTAGGCCCCATTTGATTGTTTTAGTTATTCAAACGGGTTCTATAAAGGATACCCCAAAATGGCTAGGATTTCTGATACCCCCTTTCGGCTAGGATTTCTGATTTTGTAATCAATCCTTGGCTTTGTTTGACTTGGTTAACAACAAAGAACAAGGATGGCCACCTTCTTTCAGTCGGGTTTCTGTTTTTGCGCTGGTCCTTCCAGCATGTTTAATCCTTCCCCATTTTATGCCTCATTCGTGGAGCGAACACTAATTCATCTCATCGAGCTTTCAACTCAGAAGGGAGAAATTCGTGTTTTTACCTACAAAGGTAGGCATCCTTTGAAATTGACAATTTTTCCGTTTTGGGACATGTCGGTTTTTCCTTCTGTTTTGCCTTACCTTAGGACACAGACATTGGTTTACCTCATTGAGTTTTTTTCTCAAGTTGGAAAACATGTGTCCAGCACCTAGAAGGTCACCTAAGAAGGTGCTTCTTCGGCGGGCTTAGCAATTTTAACCGCGGGACTTTTACTGTGGGATATTTTGAGTTGCTCCCTCTTCTGTGTTGATTCCTAGGAGATGGACATCAATCCTTGCTACTGAATTTAGCTCCGGTTTTAAGGAACTCATGTCCTGTTCCTGGAGAACACTTCTTTAAGATTAGCAACTTCATCCGAGTGACAGATTTTGTGATTTTTCTATAACTTCAAAGTGGTCTGGTGGCAGTCCTTTGAATGAGTGTTTGCTAAGCATTCAACATATTCCGTAATGAGAGGTGCATTCCTCTGTTTTGCTGTTTGTTTTTGAACCACTCATTTTTTCTGAGGCTATGAGTCCATTTCTTTCATTTGATCTTTCTTGATGTTTGCGATTCCCAAATTGCTTCGTTTAGTGTATGGACAGGGATTTTGTATCACAGCCCCACTGCGTATGGCAGACTGTTCTTACTTTACCTACATTCCAAGAGATTATTCTTCCTTTAGAATAGATCAATAAGTATGTTATTCAAGCAGGCATATAATTAATTTCTGAGGCACACAATTTTTTTTGTAAGTATACCATTGCTTAACACGGACATGGTAAGTAACAGAACAAGTTAGAAAAAGTTTTAACAACGAGATGGAATTAGGGGAAAGAAATAAGATAATGAGAGCTTTGGTTTGATGCTCCCTTGTTGTGATATTAGTAACTGGTCTCCCAGATGGGCATCCTTTCTGAATTGGTCTAAGCCCTTTTTTACGTTTTAAGGCGCGTTGCCCCTTATTTAGGAAGAGCCTGTATAGTTCTTGTGATCTTGCACATATTACTGCAATCGGTCCTTCCTGATCAACCCCTCGATTACCGATTTCAAGTGCCTGCATTCATCGGTATCATGCCCCGGCTATTTATGGAACTGACAAAACTTTCCTGATCTCATGGCGGCACTCCTGACGTGTCTTTGCTTCAAGAATGGATATCTTTCGGTGCCTCTAGTTGCCATGAATATATTTCCCACAGAATCGTTAAGGGGAGTGAATTCAGAGTTCTTAAAAAAGAGTATCTTCTTTCTTGCTTGACCAACTTCTTCTTTGCTGCTCCTTTTTTGATTATCCGAGTTGCTTTACATCTTTTCCTTCTTCTCTGCCTATGCGTTCCTTTCTTCAGTACTTTCATATTTTTTGGCTTTGCTAAGTAACCGTTCGAGCGTACTTGGTTTCTTTTTCTTGATCCATCGTCCTAACTTGGTTTTCTTGCATATGCCTTTTTTGAGAGCCATTTAGATCAGCCCGGGTTCGAGATCCTTGGCCTTAGCCAAAGCAATATCAAAGCGAGTGAGAAAAGCTCTGATGGGCTCTCCTGATCTTTATTGTAGTCTGCTTAGCTTCGTAGCATCCTGAGTTTCGGACGCTTGGGATCTGAACTGCTCGTTGAATAGCCTAGCCATGGTCATGAAATCGTCCATAGACCGCGGTAGCAACTTCGTGAAACAAAGATAAGCCACTCCTTCTAAATAAGTTGGAAAATATATGCATTTTATTTCGTCAGTAGTGCATGCTCCATTCATCTACTGGTCATATTTACATAGAAATACATTAGGGTCAGTTGTCCCGTCGTAGGGCTGCAATGATGGAGCTTCGAATCTTCGTCCGTATACAGTTTTCTTAATCCTCTCAGTGTGTGGGGTTTTAGCTGGGAAGGATTCCCATTCTTTCTGGTCATCCCTTCTCTTTAGGCTTTCTTCCACAATTATTTGTGCCATTTCCGAGATGTGCTTTCATTTGTTGGTTGGATCCATGAGTTGACCACCCTTTTCACTATCGACCCTCGATCTAGATGCGCCTTTGTGGACTGGGGATAAGGAATCTGGACATCCTTCCAGCAGGGACATCTTAATGGCAGTAGGACTGTCCTCTCGTTCCGCGATTGCATCATTAAAGTAACTGTCCGCAGGTGCTTCGCCCCCTTCATAGTTCGGATTGGTGTGACGTGCAACTCTTGGAATAGGATCCAGCTTTCTTGGGTGTGAAGCGGGGAGCTCTTTTTTGACCTATGATTCGTCCGAGTCAGCGACGAGCATGTGGCGCTTAGGTCGGCTTTTGCGGTAGCAGCTTGAATGGCGAGTATCGATTCGAGCTTCTTCATCATCGCATTGCTTTCGATGGTTATCTGACTCGTTAGCCCTGTCACTGCCTCCTCCATTTTTTCCCTGGTTACAGTTTCTTTGATTTCTGGTAGCTCCCCTTCATTGGAGTCGCCATCTAGCAGCGTGATGGTGATGATGCCGCTGCTGGGGTTGTTGACTTCATTGGCGATTCTCCTTAGCGTGCTCATGATTCTGGGTATGGTGTCTCTCAGAAAATCTTGTCAGATCTGAAATGGAAAAAAGCAAAACACAGCCCCACGGTGGGCGCCAAAATGTTTACACCAAAAATGGTCTAAACACCCAAGGTACTAAACTGTACTACACCAATTCGGTAAGAAATAAATGGAACCGTGTTTAATTAATAATAAAAGTAAAAAAATGTGAGAAAAGTAAAGTAGAAATGAAATTTAGAGTGGTTCAGCCGTTAACGAGGCCTACGTCCACTATGGAGATGATTTCCTGCCTTATAATGAAAGTTACAAGGTACATCAACTCTCTCTTCTCATACATCTCTATATCCACTCAATAAACCCTTTCTTATATATTTCGATCTATAGAATTATACAAGAGAATAGTGGAATTTGAGGAGAGGAAGAATGGATGAATGGTTGATAAGGAGGATGCCTTCGTCTTTCATCATCATCTGGTGATACTAGACGCCATGGCTAGATCTGTTGTTGAGTATAGAATTTAGCAGACCCCTTTTGGTGAATCATCTGGATTCCATTTATCCAGGTTGTGAGTCGTTCATTCTGCTTATTACGACCATTCCATTGGCTAGCTGTAGCCAGCTGTCCGTGGTCTTGTCCAGTGTCATGTACGAACGTCTTGTTGAGCGTCCTGAACAACTGAGTGGGTCCATAAGAGTGGGCGCCAATGCTTTGAGAGATCTGGTAAGAGCGGGATGCGGAGTTTCGGAATTTTGTTCTCTTTTGTTCCTTGCACGATCATCCCTTTTGGTCCCAGGGCACTCGCCCTCTTGTTGCCATTGTACGGTGTTGCTTGGTTTTATGGCTATGCTATGGGATCGCTCCTGCTTATGTTGAATGGGCGACCTGCTTTGTCCCGGTGTTTGACAACGAAACGAAGGAACGAGTCAGTCATAACATCTTAACATGGTTAAGACTGATTTGGTGAGCGAGTGACAACATTATGGTCGACTGGGGGAGCGGTTCTAAGATGTATATGTGCTTTTTCGTAGACTGGCGCATGGCTAACCAGGAGGCTGCGGGTCTGAATAATGAGCGATAGGTGTTGTCATCTACGAGTGGTTGTTTGGATATGAACGCGACCTAAATTTCTTCCCTAATAAGCACGGCCGATCGTTGATGTCAGATCTAGCGCTCCATATGATCGTATCATGCCATCATCTCTGGTCGTGATAGTGGACCTGGCTTGGCTTGGGCATGTTATTTGGGTCCTGCTTTGTGCGATTGCATTGTGCACGACCAACCCTAGCGATATCCTTCTTGTATCATTTACCCAATGCGCGTATGAATTTTTTGTGGATTATCAAGCGGTAGTCCGTAAAGCCACGAGATATGTTTTGCAGGATGAGACCCTCTGCCGCCAAGGTTTCTCCATGCCCTGCTACAGTGTATAGCACACGACGATCTCAAGCATGTACTGCAGGAAGTACATGATGGTGAGTGTGGCGACCATACCTGTAACACCCCGTATTTTCTATGAACTTAAGAATTACAAATCTGAGTATAGTTAAAATATAATAATCAGAATTAAGGGAAACAGGTTTCGCGGCTGCGTTCGTCTCAGAAAAATACGCGAAATAGAGTCCGAAATTTCGTAAATCGGAGTTAGTATGACCGAGATATGGCCTTCAGAAGTTTCACGAAAAATCAGGAAAACGAAATAGATTTCAAAAATGCAGAAAACGAGCCAGGTGGGAAAATTCCCGCCCAGACCAGGTCGACTGGGGAGTCGACCTAGGTGTCGACCTAGGGGTCGACCCCCCCACCCCCAGGTCGACTGGGGAGTCGACCTGGGTGTCGACCTGGGGGTCGACCTCCCTGGTCGAGCCAGGTCAGCCTGGGTGCATCTGGATGGGTTTTTGGGCTGTCTGTGACGAATTCTCACGGTTCTGATCTGTTTTAGGGTTTATCTAAAGGCCTAAAACAACTAACTACACATATAAATAGATCCTAAGACCTAGCCTCCTCTACACACAATTCTATTCTGCTTCTTCTCTGCCTCTGTTCTAATAAAAATAAAAATGGCGTCGCTAATCTGCTAGAATCAAAACTAGAAGCTAATCAACATCAACCTAAGCAATTCAATTCAAATTTGAGATAAAAGCTTCTGCAACAATTCTGCAACAACAAAAGTTCTTTCTTTAATCCAATCAAGGCAAGTACAGTTATTCTCCGCTATAAACGTTAATTTTGATTGTGACATGAATTCTAAACCTGAATCTGAGGTTATATCTGTTCTGTTCTGATTTGATTTATCTTATTCTGTACCTCTTTCCTCTTTCTGTTCTATAGCCAGGCTACCACGAGCCTGAGCCAATCTCATAAGAGATCAACATACGCTAAAATGTTTGGGACAATCAAATGAATGTGCATAAATTGGGCATGACCGATATGTGACTAATTTAAGGAAAGAATATAGGTTGAACTTGGAACCTAGAACATAAATCTAAGGCATAAATTGGACTGATCTATGACTGAATTGAATAAAGGACATAGGTTGTAAACTAGATCTAGATCTGTGCATATATGACAGTTTGGGAATATCATATGGTAATATATGACTTGTAATTTCTGGAATGTTAAGATCTGAACTAAAGGACATTTCTTAGATCTAGATCCTTGGATATATTATGACTTAGGCTAAAAAGAACATGTTGTTTAGGCATAAAGGACCTATATTAAAATAGGATAACTATAAATGTGAACACGCCTAAATATGGATTTTTGGATAATTAGCAATAAAGGCTATAACTTGGCATAATTCATACCATGATTTGGGAATTTACCTATTGAGTTAGGTCTACCCATGATCATCTACTCAACCTTTGTTTTATGTGAGTCTAGGCATACGATTTGGAGTTTTTAGAGATTCTTCTGTACTATGCAATGTTTAACTAAAAATCTGTAGCCTATGTTGAATTATGAATTATGACCATGATTTGGCATATAAGTGTAGGCTAAATTTGTTGAATCGCCTAAATCTGCTAAACTAAATCTGTAGATATGCCTAATTTGTTATCTGTCATCCGCTGAGTCTGTTGAAGATGCCAAATCTGCTAAATCTGTTATCTGCTCTGCTAATCCGCTTAATCTGTTGAAATGCCGATCCTGCTGATTTGTTAAGTTGCCTAATCTGCTAGTTCTGTTATATGGCCTAAACTGCTAATTAAATGGAAATGCCTAGTCTGTTAAATTTGTCTGTTGAGATGCCTAATCTGTTGTATGCCAAAATCTGCTAAGTGCTAAATCGGTTAAATCTGTTAAGTCACCCAATCTGCTAAAATCTGTTATCTGCTATATCAGTTGAGTCGATGTGATCATCCTATTACTGATATAATCTGAATTGGCATATATATTGGGCATGCGCATTAAAGGTAAATAATTAATTAATTGGCCGCAAAGATGAATATGGCTAACTCGAGGTTAGAATGAGTTTGCGACGTAAATCTGCCCGGAACCGCCCGGCACATCCAGTGGCCGCAAACAATAGGTTCTAATGTGAGAAGTTAGTCATAACCTTCTTAAGACACGAGGTTAGGTCTGGCTTGTGGCAGAAGTCTGCCCGGAACCACCCGGCACATCCAGCGGCCACAAGCTAGCGACTTAATGTGAGAGGTCTAGGCATGAATAATTAATTAATGCAAATCTAAGATAAGAATGACGTATAAAATGTATTAGGGGAAAATAGGGTTAAACCAACTGGATTAATAGGTATAGAAAACCCGTCCATGAATCTGTAGGCCCAATACAAAGTTAGACAAATCTGAAAAATCTGTACATCTGATCTGTTAGTCTGAAAACTTGTTAACTTAATCTGTGAACTAGTAAATCTGAATTCTGTATGTCTGAACTTGTAAACAAATTAATCTGAAAACTGTTAGTCGGGGGACACAAGGTTAGGAGGGGAATTACTTGTGTCATCTGTTGTTTGGGACCCATATTAGTCAGTAACCCTTTCTGGTATCAAAACTTTGACCCAACAGTAGGTAGGATCCGGGCACGCCTACTGAACTAATTATAAGTGGTTCATTCTGATAATGGCGAGGGGTGTTGATGGTGCGTTCCAACCGGGTCATGTGCGTGCATGGATCCCGGTCTGCCTCTGAGGATGTAAGACGCCGTGACATCTGTAAATAGGTCTGTGCCAATTGGTTGTCACTTTAGGGAGTGATACACCCTACTGTGGGGCCGGCATAGGATATTTATGTATTAGGGAGCCGATCGCTTGGGGTAGGGTTTTAGGGTACACTTAGTTCTGTCTGTTTCTGTTGGTACCGTCTGTTTCTGTTGGGTGGTAACACCCGTCTGTTTCTGCGTGGTACCGTCTGTTCGGGTGGTAAAGGCCCATTACTAGTGTACGCCTAATTCTACATTCGGTTTCCGTAGGGATTAATCTGTTTCTGCTTCTATCTGTTTCTGATCGGGTAGTAAAGGCCCAATATTAGTATTCTGTTTCTGTTAAATTATTCAGTACCCGTTCCTGTTTCAGTTTAGACATTAGGGTGACACCTAATTCTGTTATACTAGTATTAGTGCAGAGAAGTGTAAAGCAATAGTTTATGTCATTCCGTTCTTCTGTTATATCTGCTATACCTGTTACGGTTATCTCCCATCCAGTTTTATGTTCATGTCATATTATTATTATCTTTTCATATGCTGAAAGTCACTGGACTTGCCAGACTTTATGTCTGACCCTTGTTGTTTCGCCTCTTTTCTTCCGTCCCCCCCCCCCCCCCCCCCGAGGTTTTCTAAGGAGGAAATACTCTAGCTAGATCCGGGTTTCTTCTGCTTGAAGTGCTTAAAGTATGGCTTGTCTTCTTCTGTGGGGATTATGATTTTAAACCATGCATTTTGAAGGCTTTTGTACAAGACTGATATTTTGTACTTGAATTCTGAGATTTGAAAGGATGTAACCATATTGACTTCTGTTTCCGCTGTAATAAAGTTAAAAAATTTCAAGTGCTGTTTTATCTGTCTTGTAAGTTTCTGTTCTGTTTACTAAAATGCTCCACCAAAGTTAAGGCATTCCCTTTGTGAGTGATCTTAACGGAGGTGGGGTGTTACACTTGGTATCAGAGCTAAAGGTTACCAGATTAGATAAAAGTTTTTGAAAACTATTTTCAAAAGGGTTTTAAAAGGAAGTATTTTCAAAAATAAAGCTTATTTTGAAAAACATGATCCCCAAGAGCCATATATCTTTCTTTCAGTCCTTTTTGTATTGAACCTTTCCTTTTTCGTTTCAGCATGTCTGAAGCATCTGGGATACCAGAGGGTGTTCATGTACCCGGTTGGTTTCGTCAATATCTTGAGGCTAGGACCGCCGCTGCAGGTCCAGCAAATGATCCCCCACCCCCTCCTCTTGCAATTGCTTTCTCAAAGATCTGTAGAGATTTTAGGGCCATGGGTGGGAAGGATTTCAAAGGAACTGAGTCATTCCTAGAAGCGAGGAACTGGCTCAAAGAAACTGAGGATCTATTCGTTATCTTCGAGGTGGACGATAGGCAGAAGGTACAGTTGGCGGCATGGCTGCTCAAAGACGAAGCTTCCTACTGGTGGGAAGTCACTAATGCCGAGAGGCTGGTTGAGACATGGATGGATTTCAGAACAAGGTTTGAGACAAAATTTCTCTCGCAAGCTGAACGGAGTTTACAACTGGAAAAGTTCTTATCTCTTAAGCAAGCAAGTATGACGGTCAAGGAATACGTCAACCAGTTCAACCAACTAGCTAGGTTCGGATTGGATTTAGTCAACATCCAGCATAAAAAGGCTCTCCGCTTTGTTAAAGGATTAAACGAGCCACTGCACAGCCTAGCCATGATCCATGTACCCATGGGAGCGACTTACGAGAGATTGGAGGACATGGCACTACTGCACGAGGAAGACAAGGGCCCGAAAGAGACCAAGAAGGAAGAACCACAGAATAAGAAAGCGGGGCCCAAAAAGGAAACACAAAAGAAGGATGAAAAACTGAAGATAAGAAAGGAAAAAAATGCTTTACTTGTGGGAGCTCGACTCATCTGAACAAGGATTGCAGAAAAAGGAAAGAAGCTTGCTTCAACTGTAGAGAGATGGGACACTTCACAACGGACTGCCCGAAGAGACGAGGGCAAGGAGGACAGGCAAACACTCTCGAGGCTAGTGGGTAGGATAGAAATAGGAAAATTTCTATAGTAGGATTAATTTCTTTATCTGATTATGGAGTTAAGACTTTTTCTGATTCTGGTATTTTGATTTTGTAATCGATACTCTGCACTTTAATACTAGTATTACTTCTGAAATCTGTTGTAGACACAGACCCATAAAGGGTATGACTCATCTGTTTTAAGTTAAGGTTTGAGGGATATCTGTGTTAGGCGTCAAATATGACGCATATATTCTGAGTTTTGTGGGATATGATTTTATCATGCTTAGCTTCCGAAGAATCATTAGGGAACATGATCTGTACCAGTAGTCTGTAAATATCTGAATACTTCTGATAAAATTTCATGTTTTGACATTGTCTAAAGAGGGTAACACTCTGGGTGTCAATCTGATGTTGATTTCGTTTTTCGGGGTTGACACTCAGGGGAATTATTTTCTCAACCAATGTCTGATAGGAATCAAGTTTTTGTTTTATCTGTACTCGCTTCATCACTCGACTGTATCCTATCGATCGAATCTTCGAACTTTAGGTAGAAACTAATGGGTGTAAACATGTGTTTGATACATGTTATGTTTGATGGTTGCAAGTGGATGCAAGTGGTTGCTAGTGGTTGCCCGTGGATGCATATACACACACTAGGCACTAGATCGGCTCGAAAACACTCTCATACTACATATGGATGTGTGAGTATTTTAAATTTTTATGGATGCAAAATGGTTGAATCAGCACATGGATGTTGCATATGAGTGGATGGTTGTGCACTCATATAGAAATGATATGTATCAAATAGGAAAATTGCATACATATTGGTCGCATGGCACTAACATAATTCGCATTAAGGAGGTCAACCGAATCAGTAGACCGCCTGATCTTTGTATTAGATAAGGAACATATACACACACTTTTGCAAATGTTCATACAGCACTAGAAATTTCTAAGGACAAGGAATGCCTGTGTTTGATGGTTGAGTAGATGGTTGTTTGGATGATTAGGATATACATTCTTCTTGACTTGAAGATTTCGGGGACGAAATCCTTTAAGGAGGGGAGAATGTAACTCCCCGTATTTTCTGTGAACTTAAGAATTACAAATCTGAGTATAGTTAAAATATAAAAATCAGAGTTAATGGAAACGGGTTGCGCGATTGCGTTCATCTCGGAAAAATACGCGAAATAGAGTTCGAAATTTCGTAAATCGGAGTTAGTATGACCGAGATATGGCCTTCAGAAGTTTCACGAAAAATCAGAAAAACGAAACAAATTTCAAAAATGCAGAAAACGAGCCAGGCGGGAAAGTTCCCGCCCAGACCAGGTCGACTGGGGAGTCGACCTGGGTGTCGACCTAGGGCTCGACCTCCCCCCCCAGGTCGACTGGGGAGTCGACCTGGGTGTCGACCTCCCTGGTCGAGCCAGGTCGGCCTGGGTGCATCTGGATGGGTTTTTGGGCTGTCCGTGACGAATTCTGACGGTTCTGATCTTTTTTAGGGTTTATCTAAAGGCCTAAAACAACTAACTACACCTATAAATAGATCCTAAGACCTAACCTCCTCTACACACAATTCTATTCTGCTTCTTCTCTGCCTCTGTTCTAATAAAAATAAAAATGGCGTCGCTACTCTGCTAGAATCAAAACTAGAAGCTAATCAACATCAACCTAAGCAATTCAATTCAAATTTGAGATAAAAGCTTCTGCAACAATTCTGAAACAACCAAAGTTCTTTCTTTAATCCAATCAAGGCAAGTACAGTTATTCTCCGCTATAAACGTTAATTTTGATTGTGACATGAATTCTAAACCTGAATCTGAGGTTATATCTGTTCTGTTCTGATTTGATTTATCTTATTCTGTACCTCTTTCCTCTTTCTGTTCTATAGCCAGGCTACCACGAGCCTGAGCCAATCTCATAAGAGATCAACATACGCTAAAATGTTTGGGACAATCAAATGAATGTGCGTAAATTGGGCATGACTGATATGTGACTAATTTAAGGAAAGAACATAGGTTGAACTTGGAACCTAGAACATAAATCTAAGGCATAAATTGGACTGATCTGTGACTGAATTGAATAAAGGACATAGGTTGTAAACTAGATCTAGATCTGTGCATATATGACAGTTCGGGAATATCATATGGTAATATATGACTTGTAATATCTGGAATATTAAGATCTGAACTAAAGGACATTTCTTCGATCTAGATCCTTGGACATATTATGACTAGGCCTGAAAAGAACATGTTGTTTAGGCATAAAGGACCTATATTAAAAGTGGATAACTATAAATGTGAACACGCCTAAATATGGATTTTTGGATAATTAGCAATAAAGGCTATAACTTGGCATAATTCATCCCATGATTTGGGAATTTACCTATTGAGTTAGGTCTACCCATGATCATCTGCTCAACCTTTGTTTTATGTGAGTCTAGGCATAAGATTTGGAGTTTTTAGAGATTCTTCTGTACTATGCAATGTTTAACTAAAAATCTGTAGCCTATGTTGAATTATGAATTATGACCATGATTTGGCATATAAGTGTAGGCTAAATTTGTTGAATCGCCTAAATCTGCTAAACTAAATCTGTAGATATTCCTAATTTGTTATATGTCATCTGCTAAGTCTATTGAAGATGCCAAATCTGCTAAATCTGTTATCTGCTCTGCTAATCCGCTTAATCTATTGAAATGTCGATCCTGCTGATTTGTTAAGTTGCCTAATCTGCTAGTTCTGTTATATGGCCTAAACTGCTTATTAAATGGAAATGCCTAGTCTGTTAAATTTGTCTGTTGAGATGCCTAATCTGTATGCCAAAATCTGCTAAGTGCTAAATCGGTTAAATCTGTTAAGTCACCCAACCTGCTAAAATCTGTTATCTGCTATATCAGTTGAGTCGTTGTGATCATCCTGTTATTGATATAATCTGAATTGGCATATATATTGGGCATGCACATTAACGGTAAATAATTAATTAATTGGCCGCAAAGATGAATATGGCTAACTCGAGGTTAGAATGAGTTTGCGACGTAAATCTGCCCGGAACCGCCCGGCACATCCAGTGGCCGCAAACAATAGGTTCTAATGTGAGAAGTTAGTCATAACCTACTTAAGACACGAGGTTATGTCTGGCTCGTGGCAGAAGTCTGCCCGGAACCGCCCGGCACATCCAACGGCCACAAGCTAGCGACTTAATGTGAGAGGTCTGGGCATGAATAATTAATTAATGCAAATCTAAGATAAGAATGACGTCTAAAACGTATTGGGGGAAAATAGGGTTAAACCAACTGGATTAATAGGTGTAGAAAACCCGTCCATGAATCTGTAGGCCCAATACAAAGTTAGACAAATCTGAAAAATCTGTACATCTGATATGTTAGTCCGAAAACTTGTTAACTTAATCTGTGAACTAGTAAATCTGAATTCTGTATGTCTGAACTTGTAAACAAATTAATCTAAAAACTGTTAGTCTCGGGACACAAGGTTAGGAGGGGAATTACTTGTGTCATCTGTTGTTTGGGACCCATATTAGTCAGTAACCCTTTCTGGTATCAAAACTTTGACCCAACAGTAGGTAGGGTCCGGGCACGCTTACTGAACAAATTATAAGTGGTTCATTCTGATAATGGCGAGGGGTGTTGATGGTGCGTTCCAACCGGGTCATGTGCGTGCATGGATCTCGGTCTGCCTCTGAGGATGTAAGACGCCGTGACATCTGTAAATAGGTCTGTGCCAATTGGTTGTCACTTTAGGGAGTGATACACCCTACTGTGGGGCCGACACAGGATATTTATGTATTAGGGAGCCGATCGCTTGGGGTAGGGTTTTAGGGTACACATAGTTCTGTCTGTTTCTGTTGGTACCGTCTGTTTCTGTTGGGTGGTAACACCTGTCTGTTTCTGCGTGGTACCGTCTGTTCGGGTGGTAAAGGCCCATTACTAGTGTACACCTAATTCTACATTCTGTTTCCGTAGGGATTAATCTGTTTCTGCTTCTGTCTGTTTCTGATCGGGTAGTAAAGGCCTATTATTAGTATTCTGTTTCTGTTAAATTATTCAGTACCCGTTCCTGTTTCAGTTTAGACATTAGGGTGACACCTAATTCTGTTATACTAGTATTAGTGCAGAGAAGTGTAAAGCAATAGTTTATGTCATTCTGTTCTTCTGTTATATCTGCTATACCTGTTACGGTTATCTCCCATCCAGTTTTATGTTCATGTCATATTATTATTATCTTTTCATATGCTGAAAGTCACTGGACTTGCCAGACTTTATGTCTGACCCTTGTTGTTTTGCCTCTTTTCTTCCGTTCCCCCCCCCCAGGTTTTCTAAGGAGGGAATACTCTAGCTAGATCCGGATTTCTTCTGCTTGAAGTGCTTAAAGTATGGCTTGTCTTCTTCTGTGGGGATTATGATTTTAAACCATGCATTTTGAAGGCTTTTGTACAAGACTGATATTTTGTACTTGAATTCTGAGATTTGAAAGGATGTAACCATATTGACTTCCTTTTCCGCTGTAATAAAGTTAAAAAATTTCAAGTGATGTTTTATCTATCTTGTAAGTTTCTGTTCTGTTTACTAAAATGCTCCACCAAAGTTAAGGCATTCCCTTTGTGAGTGATCTTAACGGAGGTGGGGTGTTACAATACCGAGGGTCAAACATTAGCAAAGAAAGTATAGCGATACGGCTATTTCTGGCCTACCGTAAACAGGGATGCAACTGATTATTCACAACGCTGCGAAAAGTGTCAGAAGTTTGCTAGAATCCCCATAGCGCCTCCGGCACAGCTCAATTCAATGGTAAGCCCATGGCCGTTTGCCATGTGGGGAATTGATATTATCGGAATCTTGCCAATCGCTAAACGAGGAGCAAAGTACGCGATCGTAGTGGTGGATTATTTCAAAAAATGGGCGGAAGCCGAAGCATTGACAAAAATAACTACGAAAAAGGTGGTAATTTCATAGTCAGGAATATCATTTGTCGATTCGGGATACCGAAGACTTTCGTAACTGACAACGGGACTCAGTTTGATAGCACAGAGTTCAGAAATTTCTACCAAAAATATAAGATCGACAATAGATACGCCGCGGTAGCTCATCCTCAATCAAATGGATAGCTTTGAGGCAATAAACAAGGTCATCAAGTCCATTTTGAAAAGGTGATTGGAAAAACAAAAGCCATGTGGGTTGACGAATTGCCATTAGCGCTGCGGGCATATAGAACAACCTTCAAGACAGCCACGGGTCATAACCCGTTCTCACTTTCTTTCATATCAGAAGCAGTGATTCCAGTGGAGCTCAAAGTTCCTTCTCACCAGACAATTCACTACGATCCAATGACAAATAACGCACTCCTTCTCGAATCCCTAGACATGGTTGAAGAAAAGAGGGACGAGGCGGATTTGCGGGCCTCTAGGCACAGACGCCAAGTGGCACAATACTATAACAAGAGGGTTCGACCTCGGACATTCGAACCTGGGGACTTTGTAATGACTCAAAATTTTTAGGAAAATTATTTTGCAAACAGATAGGTATCATTTTCACATGCATAGAAGTATCAGTTCTATCCTTATGATATAAAAGTATCACTTTTGAATACATATGGTTATCAGTTTTAATTTCTACTGAATTTTAACTGAATTTAATTGGAATTAGTGATGTTTTAGGCTGTGTGCATGGATGAGTCTGTGTGCACATGTGTACAACAAGGGATATGCACAGGACAACACCATAATTCCAGGACATATATGTGTGTATATATGTGTCATAATTTATATGTGTGTGTACACTTGAGTCTCCAGTGAACTTTAAATTAAAAGGCATAAACTTATTTAGTGTATAAATATACAATGGGTCCGGGATAATATATAAACATGTAACTGGAAAAACAAGTATACCCAGATTTAAAAGGAACATACCCAGATTTAGAAAAAGGGGAAACATTGTTTTGGCATGACTTGTTTTGGGAGGGAAAATAATTTTCAATGCTTTTCTTTTTTTTTTCTCCGAAAAGGTATGTTGTTTTACACCTGCGAATTTTTTAAATAAAACAAAGCAAAGAATAGGTGGAAAATGATCACATATATAGCATGATTTGTAGAAGGGTAATACAGACTTTTCAAAACCTTTGAAACCCTAGAAATCGGATGTTATAAATAAGGTTAGCCGGGCAAAAATCAAACTGCCTAATGCAAACTAGTGAAATCCATAAAAATCTATTTTCAAAAGGCGAAGGCAAGCTTGGGGATAAAGCAAGGGTTTTCTGATTTTTCTAGCTTAGAAGAAGGAGATTTGTTGAGTATTCTCACTTAAAACATACGGCCTTAAGTCCTAATCAAGAAGGCAGCCAATATTTTATAAGATCATTTTATTTAAGTTTGTCTTTCAGATGTTCTTGTCTGTTTACGTATGAATGAAGTATATAACTGATTTTATTTTCATCACTGAGATTAATCTATGATTTAAAGTTATTTGTTCAGTTTTATGATACCTTGAACACCGCTTTTCTGATACCCATAACCTGTATTAGAAAATCTGAATATACAAATGGTATATTTCTGTGGCAAATCTTTCATGAAACATTTATATGGGCTGTAATATATTGATGTATAGGTGCTGAGGCTCTGTAAATGATTGATTTAGAGAGCAATAGACTGTCTATGTGTTGATCTCTAATCAAGTATGCAACCATTGTGTCTCAGCTAGGTTTAAATTTTTACTTAAAACCAGTTTATGCATAGTGGCCTTAAAAACCTCAAAAATATTTCAAAAGCCATGGATTCATATCAGAAGTATGCTCATATATATATATATATATATATATATATATATATATATATATATATATGTATGTATGTATGTATGTAGTCATGATTAAAGATTCATTTCAATAAATCCATATATGAATAATTTTCTGGAATTTACACATATGTACTGGATGAATTGTATTCTTGCTTCAATGGTTTATATTCTTGCCTGAATGACTGTTTTGATGGCTTCTATTGATTTCTATGAAATCCTTGATATGATGTAGTGAGTCTAACTATGTTAGGTTACCTTATTTACGTAAATAGTCACTGAAAAATATATGAGAACCTTTAGTAATTTAACTAAGGATTATATTGGGTCAAGATGCTGTGGAATGGCTTACCATGAGTTGTGAGTCTGGTACATGGCCTGTTTAGGTCCTGAGATCTTTGTGTAGTAGTGTGATTTAGTCTACTACAATGTGCCCCAGTGATTCCTTAATACAAATGAGACCAGAAAACTTAAATAACCGAAGAGGCTAGGAAATGAGTATATGTGGAACTTGAGTTTTCCTGGAATATTTCCTAGGCAGTTATGGATATAAAACATGATGATAACAGAGTTGTTTAGTCTGTTATGCTTTTATATTTTGCATGTATTTATGATTGAATGCTAACGCCATGTGATTTATAAATCAGTGAATGTGCACATGTACAAGAATATTTATCAACCTGAAAAAGGAGAGTAAGTCTCTTTATTAGAAATCTCTCTCTGAAATTGCATTTCAGATTTTATTATTATGTTTTAAATTAAATACTCATACCAGACATTAGTCTGACCTTATTTTCTTATGGAAAATGGGTGTCTCATCATTTGGTGAGGTATCCTCTAATGCTTTTTCAGGTATGGATGGAGCTAAGTAGATTTGGTTAAGAAGTCTGCTGTTTTCTTGGATGATTAGCATGCTTGAGTAGATAATAAAAGCTTTGTACTATGATATTTGCATGAACCTCTGAAGAAAATATATGAACTAGCTTTGTAATGATTAATTTAAAATGTTTTAATGTTAGATGAATGAATGCAAAGTGTATGCAGTTGAATGAATTGAAGAAATATTTTAAAGTTGACCATTTCATGAGTTGAGTTGGAAAAACATATGTTTTAAATTATGAAGATTTTCTATTATTATTGTATTAGTCAATCTGGATTCAATTGAAAGGAATATATCTGCATAGTAACAACTGTGCATGTTCATAACTATCATATTTTAAAGGTACTAAGTTTGAAAGTATCATTTCATTGAGGTTTAAAAGTATCATTTTTATAAGTGTTATTTTGTAAGGATCGTTTCTTTATACTGCTAAGGATCATTTTTGAGAGTAATATTTTCTGTTATAATAACAGTATCATTTTTTTTACTCTGAAGTATCATTTTTAGAAGGTATTAAATCTGAAGGCATATAGGCATTATTTATGCACATATTTAAGTATCATTTTTATCTATAGGATTACAGCAGGATAATTTTTACAGGCATCTAGTTATCATTTTGTTATATCTGTGTTTAACATTGATTATAAATGAGATCAATGGATCTCTTGCCTTCCTCCTACTCTGATAAAAGGCAAGGGGGATATATATATATATATATCTTCATATATATATATATATATCAAAATATTTTTGTATGTACTAATATTTTTATATTGGTAAAATTTATGATTCTGGATATTATTTGGATAAGATGGCTCTGGCTTGTAATTTTAATTTAGAAAACTCCATGTAAAAAAAATATGTATATATAGGCTAGAAAGTTTCTCGTGAAAGCAGGGTCATTCCATTGTGGTATCAGAGCTGTGTTAATTAAAGACACAGACATTATTTATTTTATTATCAGGTGATAGAATAATTTGGTTGAAATTTTTATGCTTGGTTGCTTGTGTGTGCTTGATTGTTGTATGCATATATGGGGGTATAATACCGTATAGGAGTAGGAGATTAGCTAACCTAAGATCTCTTTCGCTTAAGACACATGGCAGGAAGGGGAAGAGGAGCACCTATGGTGAATATGCAAGAGTTAGTTAATGCACTAAGAGAAAGAATAGGGCACAGACCTGAGAATCCACATGAAGAGCTCTCTAAATTGCTTAAGACTTATGCTCATTTAGGAGGCAAAGGCTTTGAAGGGACTGAAAGTGTAATGGAAGTCCAGGTTTGGCTTAGAACCTTGGAAAGGATTTTTGGGGATATGCAATTGGATTATCAAAGAAGGAGGCAAGTAGCCTCTAGACAGTTAAAAGGAGCAGCTTTGAGATGGTGGGAGGTAAATATAGCTGGAAGAGCTGAGAATGACATCACTTGGAATCAATTCAAGGAATTAATCAAAGCAAGATTTGTACCTGCATCTGCTAAGGCAGCTTTGCTTGAAGAATTCATTAGGCTTAGACAAGGAAGTTTAAGTGACACAGAGTACACTCGGAAATATGAAGGATTATCAAAGTATGGAGCTATGTTAGTTGCTGATGAAGCATCTAAAAATAGCAGATACATCAAAGGACTAAATCCAGGTATAAGTAGAGCTATGTTACCCCACGCTGACAAGACTTTTGATCAATTCATAGATTTGGCTTTGAACTTTGAACAACATGATAAGAAAAGGGAGAAGTTCAGTAATTTTAAGAACAACCATAACAAAAAAGGGAAGGGGAAGTACCATCCATATGAAAAGAAGCCAGAAGATGCTAGTAGTAAGAAAACCAGTGAGGTTAAAACTGGTGAAAATAAGCAGAAAGTGGTGTGTCATCACTGTGGCAAAGAGGGACATATCAAACCAAGGTGTCCAGAGTTGAAGGATGGAGCATTCAAGTGTTATACTTGTGGAAAGGAAGGCCATTTGAAGAAAAAATTTCCTGAGAGTAAGCAGCAAGGCAAAGTGGCAATTTTAGAAACAAAAGGCAAATCTATTATGGAATCTAATGCAGAAAATCTTGGACAAATGGAAGGTATATTTTTTATTTTCCAAATGCCTATCTCAGTAGTTTTTGACACAGGAGAAACACATTCTTTGATCTCCCATGATATAGTTAAAACTTTGAAACTGAATTGTGTTTTTCTAGAGAGACCACTGTTTATTAAAAGCCCTCTAGGAAGTTCTTGTGCATTGGATATGATCTGTGTGGATGTAGAATTAATTATAGGAGGGAATGTTTTCATTTCTAATTTATATGTTTTGAATTACCCAGATATAGGTATTATATTGGGTATGGATTGGTTAAAGCAACATTGGGCTATAATTAATTTAGAAACATCCACCATTTCACTCTAAAACAATAAGAGACAAGGAATCACAGTTATTTGTGAATCATCTAAGGAAAGAAAGACATTTCATTTATGTGGGGTAGGTGATGAAATTGCTGAATTTTCAATAGAACACATCCCCATAGTAAATGAATACTTGGATGTTTTTGGGGAAGTAAAGGGTATCCCAAATAATAGGCCAGTATAGTTTCAAATTAATTTAATTCCAGGGGTATTTCCAGTGATTAAAAAGCCTACAAGAATGGGGTAAAGTGAACTGATTGAATTAAAGAAATAGTTAGAAGAATTATAGGAAAAAAGTTTTATAAGGCCAAGTAATTCTTGTTGGGGTGCACCAGTGGTTTTTGTGAAGAAACAGGATGGTTCTTTGAGGTTATGTGTAGACTACAGGGAATTAAATAAACTAACCATCAAGAATAATTATCCTTTACCAAGAATTGATGATCTTTTTGATCAATTGGCTGGGTCCAAAGTGTTTTCTAGGCTTGATTTAGCCTCAGATTTTCACCAGATGAAAGTAGAGGAGTCTAGTATTAAATACACAACATTCAACACTAGATATGGATTGTATGAATTTTTAGTAATGCCATTTGGACTTACTAATGCACCATATTATTTTATTGATTTAATGAATAGGACATTCAGGGATTATTTGGATAAATTTGTGCTAATTTTTATAGATGATATTCTAATATATTCTAAGACAAGGGAAGAGCATGAAAATCATTTGCATTTAGTTTTAAACAGATTAATGCAAAATAATTTAAAGGCAAAATTTTCTAAATGCACATTTTAGAAAGAAGAAGTGAATTTTCTTGGGCATGTCATTTCTGCACAAGGTATTTCTGTGAATCCTAGTAAGGTGATAGCCATACAGACATGGCAAAGACCTAAAACATTGAGTGAAGTTAGATCATTTATGGGAATGGCTGGATATTATAGGAGATTTATTAAAGATTTTTTATGAAATCTCAACACCACTGACTAATCTAACTAGGAAAAATCAAGCTTATGTTTAGACAGAAAAATGTGAGAAAGCTTTTGAGGAATTGAAGAAGGCATTAGTAAATGCACCTGTCTTGAGAATACCAGAGGGGAATCATGATTTAACCATTTACACAGATGCATGTGGGTATGGTTTGGGAGCAGTACTGATGCAAGAAGTTCAAGTAGTGGCATATGCATCAAGGCAATTGAAACCCCATGAAACCAGGTATGCAACAGATGATTTGGAATTAGCTGCAGTAATATATGCTTTGAAATTATGGAGACATTATTTGTTAGGCACAAAATTTGAGCTCTATACAGACCATAAATTTTTGAAATATTTATTTTCACAAAAGGATTTAAATATGAGGCAGCATAGGTGGGTAGAGTTTTTCGCTGCATATGATTTTGTGTTACTCTACACACCAGGAAAAGCAAATAGAGTAGCTGATGCTTTGAGTAGGCAACATGCAAAAATAAGTTTGATGATTGAGACGACCCGAACTTCCCCATGAAGGAAAAAACACGGATAGAATTGAGGACAAGGCAAAATGGAACGCAAACAGAAGAACATTTCATTGTTATTACAACAATTCCATCAGATACAAGAATATACAGAGTATAAATGAATAAATTACATTCGATAAATATCAGAGATCACAATAAATTACACAACAGCGGAAAAATATACAAAATACAACTGAAAGTGATACACGGATACAGAGCTTCCCGAGCATCGTTCCAGCTGTTAATCTGGACCCTGTGAATATAAATCTACAAAACCAAAACTACTAGCTGCCCGTGTGGAAAATAGGGGCACCCAGAGTTTAGGTTAAAACAATAAACTCCAGGTCAGTCATGTGACTGGTGTGAGAACTAAAACAGTTATTAATCTTTATTTTTTAAAGTTAGGTAAATCAAGGGACCACGCCGTATAACACGGAACGGGTTTCCTCCCAAGAATACCAGTGCATAAAACCAACAGCGCAATGCTAAATAAAGAAAAATGAAGCTGTTATAAGACCCAGGTCCCATCACACAATGCAACGCAAGCCGGAGGATAGGGTTTTTACCTTATAACAGCCAAAGCATGCTTGATACGTTTAAAACACATTAGTTGATACTATAATAAGTGTATAGTGTCAAAACAATTTCAATCATAAATATCAATCATAGACGGCATTAATGTCCCATACCACTATGTCGCCATACTAGGTTCTACAAATAAAACCGAATTATCACGTATTGGAAATTGGATTCCATCATGAGTCGAGGCAAGGGGCAAGCTCCTCTCCGCGTTCGAGACACTCTAGCAAATGTCCCAGGACCCAACTTTGATCCTTGGAATCGGCTGGGACGGTCCTCTCTTACTTTCGAGGATTGGCAATTCCTGAGCACACGTTTCCCGGTCCTTACAGACCTATATCCGAGGCGCCTCGCATTCCAACAACCACACAGGTGAAAAGTATATAAATGTCAGGGCTGGTAGGTCACTGACACCACCCTAGCTAGAAAGAAACGTCGTGCTCTCCCAGCGGTCCGTCTCCCGTTTTTGACTCATACCGAGGTGTGAGGCTCGCGAATTCACGCTATACACAAAGCTACGCCACACAGGCCGTGTAACACCCCGTATTTTCTGTAAACATAAGAGTTAAAAATCAAGGTATAATTAATTTTTAGGAGAAGAAATAAGGGAAACGGGTTGCGTCATTGTGTTCGTCTCGGAAAAATACGCGAAATAGAGTCCGAATTTGCGTAAATCGGAGTCCCTATGAAGAAGATATGGACGAACGAAGTTAGGCAGAAAAACCGGAAACAGGCCAGAATACACTAGCGCACTTGTGAAGTACGCCAGTACAAAATACACTGGCGCACCTGCCAAGTGCGCCCATACAAATCCAGCACCGAATTCTGGAGTGTTCTGAGGTGACGTGTCTTTTTTTGAGTGGCTGGATGATGTGTATTCGAGCTGTACGATTCTGATGACTTCTGGACTGATCTGAAGGCTCTAAATCACCCTATTCTCCTATAAAAACACCCCCAAACATCACTTTCTCTCCACACAACTTCATTCTACCTATACTCTGCCTTTATTCTAACTAAGATAAAAAAATGGCATCGCTACTCTGCTAGAAGCTAATCAACATCAACATAAGCAATTCAATTCAAATTTGAGATAAAAGCTTCTGCAACAATTCTGCAACAACTAAAGTTCTTCCTTTAATCCAATCAAGGCAAGTACAGTTATTTTCCGCTATAAACGTTAATTCTGATTTTGACATGAATTATGAATCTGAATCTGAGACTGTATATCTGTCAGATCTGTTTTTCTATGACTGTTCTGTATCCCTTTCTGCTTCCTTTCTGTTTCTATAGCCAGGCTACCACGAGCCTGTGCCTAATCTCATAAGAGATTAACGTATGAACGCAAATTTTGGGACAAATAATGAATGATGCGAAATTTGACAAGGCTGATTTGAACATATGACTTTAGATCCGAGGCATAAAATATATTAACATATGACTTGGGATTAGATGCATGAATTTGACTGTAAACATGTAATTTATATATGTTGTGTACGTTGTAATCTAGATCTGTAACTAATTAGAGAAATGAACATATGTTATTTAGATCTGTAATTAATTAGAAAAGTAAGCATATGTTGTAAACTAGTTTTAAACCTATGCATATTCTGTGATAAAAGAAGAGAGGAACCATTGTAAGATTACTTATGATTTGAGACTTTGGACAAAATGCAGATAAAAGTCAAGACCTAATTTTTAGGAGATATCATTTAAAGATTTAGATTGTTGGGTATATTTTGCATAATGATTCATAAGTTGAAAGAAGAAGGATATGGAAACTTAGGTGTAAAGATTTACATTAATTAGGATATCTATTATTGTGATCACACTAAATAGGGATTCTTGGATATATGGCATGCATTGAAATTAATGGTTATATTTGGTATAATTTATATGTGAATCTGCTGTAAAATGCTAGTTTAACAAAAATTGGGACATATGTTATATGTCCACATTCTGTGCTATGTAACTTTATGCAAACATGGAGTATATGTTCATCATGAAAATTATGTAGGCATATGAATTTATGCCTAATTTATGACTAGGCAAGGCATGTAAATAGAACCTTTAGAAATATTAGATTTGCTAAATCTGCTAATTTGCCAAGTTGCCTAAACAGCTAGTTTTGTTATATTGCCTAGACTGCTAATTAGATTGAAATGCCAAATCTGTTAAATTTGTCTATTGAGATGCCTAACCTGTTATATGCCAAAATCTGCTAAGTTGCTAAATCTGTTAAATCCGTTACGTCATATAATCTGGAAAATCTGCTATCTGCTAAAATCTGTTATCTGCTGTGTTGATATAATCATCATGTTATAGATATAATCTGAATTGGCATATATATATTGGGCGTGCGCATAAACGGTAAATTATTAATTAATTGGCCGCAAAGATAAACATGGCTAACTCGAGGTTAGAATGAGTTTGCGGCGTAATTCTGCCCGGAACCGCCCGGCACATCCAGTGGCCACAAAAAATAGGTTCTAATGTGAGAAGTTAGTCATAACCTTCTTAAGACACGAGGTTAGGTCTGGCTTGTGGCAGAAGTCTGCCCGGAACCGCACGGCCCATCCAGCGGCCACAAGCTAGCGACCTAATGTGAGAGGTCTAGGCATTAATAATTAATTAATGCAAATCTAAGATAAGAATGATGTCTAAAACGTATTGGGGAAAATAGGGATAAACCAACGGGATTTATAGGTGTAGTAAACCCATCCATGAATCTGTACGCCCAATACAATGTTAGACAAATCTGAAAAATCTGTACATCTAATCCGTTAGTCTGAAAACTTGTTAACTTAATTTGTGAACTAGTAAATCTGAATTCTGTCTGTCTGAACTTGTGAACAAGTTAATCTGAAATCTGTTAGTCTGGGGACACAAGGTTAGGAGGGGAATTACTTGTGTTATCTGTTGTTTGGGATCCATATTAGTTAGTATCCCTTTCTGGTATCAAAACTTTGACCCAACAGTAAGTAGGGTCCGGGCACGCTTACTGAACTAATTATAAGAGGTTCATTCTGATAATGGCAAGGGGTGTTGATGGTGCGTTCCAACCAGGTCATGTGCGTGCATGGATCCCGGTCTGCCTCTGAGGATGTAAGACGCCGTGACATCTGTAAATAGGTTTGTGCCAATTGGTTGTCACTTTAGGGAGTGATACACCCTACTGTGGGGCCGACACAGAATATTTATGTATTAGGGAGCCGATCGTTTGGGGTAGGGTTTTAGGGTACACTTAGTTCTGTCTGTTTCTGTTGGTACCGTCTGTTTCTGTTGAGTGGTAACACCTGTCTGTTTCTGTGTGGTACCGTCTGTTCGGGAGGTAAAGGCCCATTACTGGTGTACACCTAATTCTACATTCTGTTTCCATAAGGATTAATCTGTTTCTGCTTCTGTATGTCTCTGATTGGGTAGTAAAGGCCCATTATTAGCAATCTGTTTCTGTTAAATTATTCTGTACCCGTTTCTGTTTAGACATTAGGGTGGCACCTAATTCTGTTATACTAGTATTAGTGCAGAGAAGTGTAAAGCAATAGTTTATGTCATTCTGTTCTTCTATTATATCTGCTACACCTGTTACAGTTATCTCTCATCCAGTTTTATGTTCATGTCATATTATTATTATCTGTTCACATGCTGAAAGTCACTGGACTTGCCAGACTTTATGTCTGACCCTTGTTGTTTCGCCTCTTTTCTTCCGTCCCCCCCCCCAAGTTTTCTAAGGACGGAATAATCTAGCTAGATCTGGATTTCTTCTGCTTGAAGTGCTTAAAGTATGGCTTGTCTTCTTCTGTGGGATTATGATTTTAAACCATGCATTTTGAAGGCTTTTGTATAAGACTGATATTTTGTACTTGAATTCTGAGATTTGAAAGGATGTAACCATATTGATTTCTGTTTCCGTTGTAATAAAGTTAAAAAATTTCAAGTACTGTTTTATCTGTCTTGTAAGTTTCTGTTCTGTTTATTAAAATGCTCCACCAAAGTTAAGGCATTCCCTTTGTGAGTGACCTTAACGGAGGTGGGGTGTTACACTTGGTATCAAAGCTAAAGGTTACCAGATTAGATAAAAGTTTTTTTGAAAACTATTTTCAAAAAGGTTTTAAAAGGAAGTATTTTCAAAATTAAAGCTTATTTTGAAAAACATGATCCCCAAGAGCCATATAACTTTCTTTCAGTCCTTTTTGTATTGAACCTTTCCTTTTTCGTTCCAGCATGTCTGAAGCATCTGAGATACCAGAGGGTGTTCATGTACCCGGTTGGTTTCATCAATATCTTGAGGCTAGGACCGCCGCTGCAGGTCCAGCAAATGATCACCCTCACCCACCCCCTCCTCGTGCAATTGCTTTCTCAAAGAACTGTAGAGATTTTAGGGCCATGGGTGGAAAGGATATCAAAGGAACTGAATCATTCGTAGAAGCGAGGAATTGGCTCAAAGAAACTGAGGATCTATTCGTTATCTTCGAGGTGGACGATAGGCAGAAGGTACAGTTGGCGGTATGGTTGCTCAAAGATGAAGCTTCCTACTGGTGGGAAGTCACTAACGCCGAGAGGCCAGTCGAGACATGGATTGATTTCAGAACAAGGTTTGAGACAAAATTCCTCTCGCAAGCTGAACAAAGTTTACAACTGGAAAAGTTCTTATCTCTTAAGCAAGGAAGTATGACGGTCAAGGAATACGTCAACCAACTGGCTAGGTTCGGATTGGATTTAGTCTGCAGAACTTAGCCATGACCCACGTACCTATGGGAGCGACTTACGAGAAATTGGTGGACATGGCACTACTGCACGAGGAAGACAAGGGCCCGAAAGAGACAAAGAAGGAAGAACCATCGAATAAGAAAGCGGGGCCCAAAAAGGAAACACAAAGGAAGGATGAGAAGACTGAAGATAAGAAGGGGAAAAAGTGCTTTTCTTGTGGAAGCTCGACTCATCTGAACAAGGATTACAGAAAAAGGAAGGGCGCTTGCTTCAACTGTGGGGAGATGGGACACTTCACTAGGGACTGCCCGAAGAGACGAGGATAAGGAGGGCAGGCGAATAATCTTGAGGCTAGTGGCTAGGATAGAAATAGGAAAATTTCTATAGTAGGTTTAATTTCTTTATCTGATTATGGAGTTAAGACTTTTTCTGATTCTGGTATTTTGATTTTGTAATCGATAATCTGCACTTTAATACTAGTATTATTTCTGAATTCCGCTGTAGGCTCAGACCCGTAATGGTTATGGCTCATCTGTTTGAGATTAAGGTTTGAGGGATATCTGTGTTAGGCGTCAAATATGACGCATATATTCTGAGTTTTTGTGGGATATGATTTTATCATGCTTAGCTTCCTAAGAATCATTAGGGAACCTGATCTGTATCAGTAGTCTGTAAATATCTTAATAATTCTGGTTTCCAGTTTTGACATTGTCTAAAGAAGGTAATCCTCTGAGTGTCAATCTGATATTTATTTCGGTCTTTGGGGTTGATTCTTAGGGGAATTATTTTCTCAACCAATGTCTAATGGGAACCAAGTCTTCGTTCCATCTGTACTCGCTTCCATCACTAGACTCTATCCTATCGATCGAGTGTTCAACTTATAGATAGGAATCCTAATGGGTGTAAAGATGTGTCTGAGACATGTTATGTTTGATGGTTGCAAGTGGATGCAAGTGGTTGCTAGTGGTTGCTCGTGGACGCATATACACACACTAGGCACTAGGTCGGCTCGAAAACACTCTCATACTACATATGGATGTGTGAGCATTTTCAATTTTTTGTGGATGCAAATTGATTGACTCAGCACATGGATGTTGCATATGACTGAATGGTTGTGCACTCATATAGAAATGATATGTATCGAGTAGGAAAATTTCATACATGTTGGACTCATGGCACTGGCATAATTCGCATTAAGGAGGTCAACTGAATCAGTGGACCGCCTGATCTTTGCATTAGATAAGGAACATATACACACACTTTTGCATATGTTCATACAACATTATAAGTTTTCTAAGGACAATGGATGCTTGTGGATGATGGTTGAGTAGATGGGTTATTGGATGGTAGGACACATTCTTCTTAACTTGAAGATTTCAGGGATGAAATCCTCTAAGGAGGGGAGAATGTAACACCCCGTATTTTCTGTAAACATAAGAGTTAAAAATCAAGGTATAATTAATTTTTAGGAGAAGAAATAAGGGAAACGGGTTGCGCCATTGTGTTCGTCTCGGAAAAATACTCGAAATAGAGTCTGAATTTGCGTAAATCGGAGTCCGTATGAAGAAGATATGGACGAACGAAGTTAGGCAGAAAAACCGGAAACAGGCCAGAATACACTGGCGCACTTGTAAAGTGCGCCAGTACAAAAATACACTGGCGCACCTGCCAAGTGCGCCCATACAAATCCAGCACCGAATTCTGGAGTGTTCTGAGGTAACGTGTCTTCTTTTGAGTGGCTGGATGATGTGTATTCGAGCTGTACGATTCTGATGACTTCTGGACTGATCTGAAGGCTCTAAATCACCCTATTCTCCTATAAAAACACCCCCAAACCTCACTTTCTCTCCACACAACTTCATTCTACCTATACTCTGCCTTTATTCTAACTAAGATAAAAAAAAATGGCGTCGCTACTCTGCTAGAATCAAAACTAGAAGCTAATCAACATCAACCTAAGCAATTCAATTCAAATTTGAGATAAAAGCTTCTGCAACAATTCTGCAACAACTAAAGTTCTTTCTTTAATCCAATCAAGGCAAGTACAGTTATTTTCCGCTATAAACGTTAATTCTGATTTTGACATGAATTGTGAATCTGAACCTGAGACTGTATATCTGTCAGATCTGTTTTTCTGTGACTGTTCTGTATCCCTTTCTGCTTCCTTTCTGTTTCTATAGCCAGGCTACCACGAGCTTGTGCCTAATCTCATAAGAGATTAACGTATGAACGCAAATTTTGGGACAAATAATGAATGATGTGAAATTTGACAAGGCTGATTTGAACATATGACTTTAGATCCGAGGCATAAAATATATTAACATATGACTTGGGATTAGATGCATGAATTTGACTGTAAACATGTAATTTATATATGTTGTGTACGTTGTAATCTAGATCTGTAACTAATTAGATAAATGAACATATGTTATTTAGATCTGTAATTAATTAGAAAAGTAAGCATATGTTGTAAACTAGTTTTAAACCTATGCATATTCTGTGATAAAAGAAGAGAGGAACCATTGTAAGATTACTTATGATTTGAGACTTTGGACAAAATGCAGATAAAAGTCAAGACCTAATTTTTAGGAGATATAATTTAAAGATTTAGATTGTTGTGTATATTTTGCATAATGATTCATAAGTTGAAAGAAGAAGGATATGGAAACTTAGGTGTAAAGATTTACATTAATTAGGATATCTATTATTGTGATCACACTAAATAGGGATTCTTGGATATATGGCATGCATTGAAATTAATAGTTATATTTGGTATAATTTATATGTGAATCTGCTGTAAAATGCTAGTTTAACAAAAATTGGAACATATGATATATGTCCACATTCTGTGCTATGTAACTTTATGCAAACATGGAGTATATATTCATCATGAAAACTATGTAGGCATATGAATTTAGGCCTAATTTATGACTAGGCAAGGCATGTAAATAGAACCTTTAGAAATATTAAATTTATTAAATCTACTAATTTGCCAAGTTGCCTAAACAGCTAGTTTTGTTATATTGCCTAGACTGCTAATTAGATTGAAATGCCAAATCTGTTAAATTTGTCTATTGAGATGCCTAACCTGTTATATGCCAAAATCTGCTAAGTTGCTAAATCTGTTAAATCCGTTACGTCATATAATCTGGAAAATCTGCTATCTGCTAAAATCTGTTATCTGCTGTGTTGATATAATCATCCTGTTATAGATATAATCTGAATTGGCATATATATATTGGGCGTGCGCATAAACGGTAAATTATTAATTAATTGGCCGCAAAGATAAACATGGCTAACTCGAGGTTAGAATGAGTTTGCGGCGTAATTCTGCCCGGAACCACCCGGCACATCCAGTGGCCGCAAACAATAGGTTCTAATGTGAGAAGTTAGTCATAACCTGCTTAAGACACGAGGTTAGGTCTGGCTTGTGGCAGAAGTCTGCCCGGAACCGCCCGGCCCATCCAGCGGCCACAAGCTAGCGACCTAATGTGAGAGGTCTAGGCATTAATAATTAATTAATGCAAATCTAAGATAAGAATGACATCTAAAACGTATTGGGGAAAATAGGGATAAACCAACGGGATTAATAGGTGTAGTAAACCCATCCATGAATCTGTAGGCCCAATACAATGTTAGACAAATCTGAAAAATCTGTACATCTAATCCGTTAGTCTAAAAACTTGTTAACTTAATTTGTGAACTAGTAAATCTGAATTCTGTATGTCTGAACTTGTAAACAAGTTAATCTGAAATCTGTTAGTCTGGGGACACAAGGTTAGGAGGGGAATTACTTGTGTCATCTGTTGTTTGGGACCCATATTAGTCAGTAACCCTTTCTGGTATCAAAACTTTGACCCAACAGTAAGTAGGGTCCGGGCACGCTTACTGAACTAATTATAAGAGGTTCATTCTAATAATGGCGAGGGGTGTTGATGGTGCGTTCCAACCGGGTCATGTGCGTGCATGGATCCCGGTCTGCCTCTGAGGATGTAAGACGCCGTGACTTCTGTAAATAGGTCTGTGCCAGTTGGTTGTCACTTTAGGGAGTGATACACCCTACTGTGGGGCCGACACAGAATATTTATGTATTAGGGAGCCGATCGCTTGGGGTAGGGTTTTAGGGTACACTTAGTTCTGTCTGTTTCTGTTGGTACCGTCTGTTTCTGTTGGGTGGTAACACCTGTCTGTTTCTGTGTGGTACCGTCTGTTCGGGAGGTAAAGGCCCATTACTAGTGTACACCTAATTCTACATTCTGTTTCCATAAGGATTAATCTGTTTCTACTTCTGTCTATCTCCGATCGGGTAGTTAAGGCCCATTATTAGCAATCTATTTCTGTTAAATTATTCTGTACCCGTTTCTGTTTAGACATTAGGGTGGCACCTAATTCTGTTATACTAGTATTAGTGCAGAGAAGTGTAAAGCAATATTTTATGTCATTCTGTTCTTCTGTTATATCTGCTACACCTGTTACAGTTATCTCTCATCCAGTTTTATGTTCACGTCATATTATTATTATCTGTTCACATGCTGAAAGTCACTGGACTTGCCAGACTTTATGTCTGACCCTTGTTGTTTCGCCTCTTTTCTTCCGTTTCCCCCCCCCCCAGGTTTTCTAAGGAGGGAATACTCTAGCTAGATCCGGATTTCTTCTGCTGGAAGTGCTTAAAGTATAGCTTGTCTTCTTCTGTGGGGATTAGGATTTTAAACCATGCATTTTGAAAGCTTTTGTACAAGACTGATATTTTGTACTTGAATTCTGAGATTTGAAAGGATGTAACCATATTGATTTCTGTTTCCGTTGTAATAAAGTTAAAAAATTTCAAGTATTGTTTTATCTGTCTTGTAAGTTTCTGTTCTGTTTACTAAAATGCTCCACCAAAGTTAAGGCATTCCCTTTGTGACTGACCTTAACGGAGGTGGGGTGTTACAGGCCGTGCTTTATTCATGAACCACAAGACTTTGCTTTTCAACAGAAGCCCTGATCAATTGCCACTTACGCGTGCCACATTGGCAATTCACTCCATGCGACTGATGTCCATCGATATACAACCTCTGAGCTTGTACGTCTCAGAGAAGGGCGTTAAGCAAGAGAATAAATTCTCAGCCGCCAAACAGATGCATATTTAATAAAGATCAATCAACACAGAATAAAATCCAATGTTAGACACACAATCCATTTACAAGTTCGTTCTGGTTCTGAACGAAACCGGAGGCACTTTCCTCGCATATCCATCCATCTCCAGGTACGTCTGGACGATCACCAACTGATTCCCTCATCCTGGGTGTACAGCCCAATCAAGATCATCAGTAATCACCCAAACGATGTGAAGACTTTCGGTCTTCAACCACCGTCTTCATCTTCGACATCTCGTCGAATCGGTTATTCAGAATGGGTATAAACCCGGCCTTTCTGAATAACCCACGTGTATGATAAACAAATGTTACACAAACACAACAAACACCTCATTCCAATTCAGAATATTCTTTTATTCACAAAATCACAGTCTTAGGGAAAGGTTCCCATTAATTTTATCAAAGATAAATTCTACTAAATTTATTCTTTAATCTTTCTTTGGATATCACTTCAAACCATATTCTGGTTTTCCAAACTAGTCGGGATTAGCGAACCACACCGAAGTAATTATTTATTTTATTTCCCAATCCCAACCTATTCATCCCATGGAGCAAAACTGGTAATACTCCATATCTAACACCACGGTGTTATCGGTAAAATTAATTACCATTTCACGTTCAAATCTAATTAAAGATTTAACTATCGCTTTGGAGCAAAACTGGTGATACTCCACTCTCGATCACTTTTCAGATTTGATAATTTAAATTATCAATTCACATTTTAATCTAATTAAAGATTCATTAAAACTCCACTTAGTTTTAATCTTCTCAAAAATCGATATCTTGCCTTTAACTGGGTTAAAGAATCAATGTCATCTAAAACACGATTCACGATAAACCCAAATCACATTTGATATTAAATACAAGGCTCTGAATAGAAAATATATCGTCTTATATTCAATATCAAATTCTGAAACCAACATATATCGTATTGGAAATAACGATATAAAATATATCTTTCAAATTCCCATAACAATATTTGTATAGTCACGAAATCCAACATCGAAATATCCCGAAGATAATTTCGATTCAACTCCAGTCCAATTAACATATTGGGAATATTGATTATTTTTAAAATCACTTTCAAATTCAATCTATTTATCTTAAAAATAAATTGATTTTAATTCCAGTTCAAAACTAGTTTATTTCGATAAAAATCTATCTTTATCTTTTCAAATGTGGAATTCTCCAGCTCAATTCTTTCCAATCCATATATTATGATTTTACACAAATTATAGATATTTTTAATAATTTTATCAAGGCCCGTACAGTCAATTTCAATCAACGGCCATCGAACTGCACTTACAGCGACCTTTTCTAAATTTGATTTGGACATAATTCCAAATCCAACTGTTAGATTTCAAATTTCTAATATTCATTGGAAAGCTCTTTTCGATACGAACCCAACGGTTCCAGTTTTAGGAGAATCCGACGGTCGGATCTCCCGTAATATTCGTTTGAAGTTAATGGTCGAAATTCGCGAACTGTCGCGGCGCGGCGCGTTCTATTCAGGCCATTTATATTATATATAATATATATAATATATACTTCATCGATTTCAATTCAAAACGTGCTTTATAATTCGTTTTAAATTCGTTTTCAAAACCATTTCAACTTCTATATTCAATTTCAAATCAATTGGATTTCAATTCAACTCGAATTCATTTCAATTTTATTTAATTAGAATTCAAATTCGTTTCAATTCAATACAAATTCTAATTCGTTTCAATTCAATTCAATTTGAATTTACCTTCTATTTGATTCAATTCGAATTCGTTTCAAATTGATTTCAATTCAATTTCAGTTCGTTTTAAATTTCATTCAAAATGATTTCGATTCGTTTTTAATTCAATTTCAATTTAATTCCATTTGAATTCATTTCTATTTTATTCGAATTCAAATTCACTTTCTATCCAATTCAAATTCTAATTCGTTTTCTATTCAATTCGAATCGAGTTCATTTTCTATTCAATTCGAACGAATTCATTTTCTATTCGATTCGAATTCATTTCAAATTGATTCAATAAAATTTCAATTTCAATTTTTATCTAATTCAATTTGAATTTCATTTCAAAATATTAGATTTTGAAATCACTTTTCAATATTCATTGTAAAACGAATAAAATCGATATAAATATCGTTCACGTCAAAATAGCGCATCTCTAATCCACACGGCTTTATATTTTTCAAAAAAACTTCTTTATTCTATTCAACAAATGAATATTTATCCCATTCAACACATGAATCTATATTTCTTCCAACACATGACTATTTTTGTTACGTAAAATATTTTATAAAACTATGGTATCTATCGTTTGATTTTAATTAGACTCCACCGTGAAGTAGATTCTAATTGTAAATATGATAAAGATGTAATTTATATTATTTAAAATATTTTACTCAACACATGAATAGTTTCAACACATGATCATCGTCAACACATGACTATTTTTATATTCAACACATGAATTTTCTTTTATAATATTCATTTTTTTCCCGATTGGAATGAGGCCCAATCAATCACCATATAATGTTAATTATATGGATTTTCATACATCACACGTATATAATAGCATTGAAAAATAATAAACCATCAACGAAAGTGCACTACACTGTATAAGCATCAAATATAGATATTTGATGCTTATACCAGCCTGTCAATCGATCGATCGACATATTTAATCAATCAGGATGAGTGAACTTCAGATTTCATCCCAACACCCGTGTGGGGTTTCAAACAATCAAACACAGATTTTAGTTGTGCAGTTGGGCGACGTGTAAAATTTATCGACCCAATCGATATCAGTCAAATCAGTGTATATAAACAAATCGGCCGATTTGTTTATAAATATTCATTTATTCACTTTCACGTTAAAAATTATATTTTTAACGATAATATATTTTATTCAAAATATGAATATTCTATTCGGTTCATTTATACAATAAAAATGATATTTTTATTTTACTAACATATTTTAGAAAATTTCGGCGGCATAACGGCACGATACTAGAAACGGGACGAGGCCTAGCCTTATCCCCGGTCTAGTGAAGGCCCACGCCATTCACACATCAATCAAATCCATTCCATTTCACCAAACAATTCAATTCAAACCAATTAGACTAACCAACTACACAACCAAACAATTTAACAAACAAGCCATCCATGGTCTGTGGATGACGGGTGTCGGGTGCTACTAAACACCGTCTACATCCTAGTATATATATATAACTAGAAAAAGAAATTAAAGAGTGAGAAGTTCTCACCAATAGCTATCCAACTTCACGACACTTCTTTTATAGAAATCTTCATCGTTATCGCATCTTTGTCATCTTCGTTGCCCGTAGCCACTACATATATAAAAATCACATTTTTACTTTGCTATTCAATATGAAAAAAACCAAATTTTTACTTTGATGTTCAATATATAAAAATCATATTTTTACTTCGATGTTCAATATATAAAAATCATATTTTTAATTCTATGTTCAATATATAAAAATCATATTTTTACTTCGGTGTTCAATATATAAAAATCATATTTTTAATTGAATAAAAATCTTTTCTACCTCTTCCTTCTATAAAAATCATATTTTTATAAATAAAAATATAATCTTTTCAATTAAAAAAAAATCAAATCTTTATATATACTTTATTTTCAGATTTTATAAATGCTAATTTATATATAAAAAAAACTGATTTTATAAATATAAATAAAAATATAATTAAAAACTTACATTTTTCTGCATTCAACTTGGAAGAGGGGTGTTGGGCTGTTGGAGGTTCGTCGGAGGTCGGCTGAGGGCCAAGGGGGGTGCGGGTTCGGGTCTGGGTCGCGGCAGGTGGGGTCAGGCGGGGGTAGGGCGGCACTGGCGGCGACTAGGGTTTTATGGAGGGGAAGGGTTCGTCGAAGGAGGGAGGAGAAGAAGAAGGTGGCGGTAGATGAAGGGGAGGCGGAGGTGGTGGCTGGGGGTTGCGCACAGGGGGGCGGCGGCATAGGGTTTAGGGGCGGCGGCGGTTGTATGCAGAAGAAGGAGGGGAGGAAGCTCGAACGGAGGGCGAGGCGAGGGGGCCAGTGCCGAGGTGGCGCGCCTGATGGCGCGGCGGCGCCCCGATGGGAGGAGCGACGGCGCTCCTCCCCGCTTTCGTCTTCTTCTTTTTTTTCTGATTCGGGGAAGAGAAAGAAGAGGGGGGGTATGTAAATGTTTATATTATTTTATTTATTTTTAATTTTTAAATCCATGAAGGTTGACTTTTTCATACGACCTCTAAACGAGGTCCACCGCCTGTCGTCCATAGCGTATTACCCCCATTCCGAACACAATGGGATATGTATCGCAAGCTGATTCGATCGTTTCGATCAGTTTTCGTCAAAATTAACGTATAACTCTATATATTGAATTTGAACGCGCATTTCAGTTTACTGGGGTCACATACTAACTCTCAAAATTCCCGAAAAATATTTTCTAGCTTCGTATTGACGATACGGTCCTAACAAAACTAGTTTCGTCAAATTCTGAGACCGTTGGAAAAATGGCTATTTTCCAGTCTATTAAAATCAACTGAAACTGGTCCAACGCGTTTTCCTTTGCCATGCTCACATATTGATTCGAAAAATTATGAAATTTGGAATCTAGCAATAATTTGACATCACGGATCCAACAAAAGTGGTTTCGTCAAAATCCGAGGTCGTTTGCAAAATGTCTATTTTTAAGGGCCTGAATTCCATAGCGACTATTCAGAATTTTCAACTGGACATATCTTTTGATCCCCGCTATGAAATTTCGATTTGTCGGATTCGTTGGAAAGATATCATCAATTAGATCCTAATGTTTTTGGTTTCACTAAAATCCGGATTGTTTTGCACCCGGTACATTCAATTGAAGTTTGAAATCGAATTATCGAACTACCACGCCATTTTCAATTCTATTTATAATTATATATAATTATTTATATTCTAACGACGACATATATAATATATACGTTCGAATTATATTCAAAATAAATTTTACGTCGATATTATTTAAAATAATCTATTTTAAATATTCAAAATTCGCTAAAATTGCCAAAATAAAAATTTTAAACTGGCCCAGATTTTCGGGTTATTACAATGATGATAGAGGAATTTAAAGATTTAATGATCCTCACTGATCTGGAAATAAAAGAGGACAATGGTGTGCACATGGAGGTGCATGATGCACAAGAAAATATAGGAAGATTAAGTATGGTTACCTAGCAGTCTGGTTTGATTCTGAAGGTAGGGAACATGCAAAATGAAGATTCCATTATTTTAGAGAAGAAAGCTCTTATAGAGGCAGGAGAAAAAATTAAAAACCTGCACATTGATGAGAAGGGATATGTGAGGAATAAAAATAGAATTTGGGTGCCTAGAAATTCAGAGATGAAAAATGAAATTTTAAACAAATTTCATAGAAGTAAATATTCCATACACCCAGGAAGCACCAAAATGTATCACAACCTTAAGAGAAATTATTGGTGGAAAGGGATGAAAAGTGATGTGGCAAAGTTTGTAGCCAAATGTATAGTTTGCCAACAGGTGAAGGCAGAGACACAAAGACCCTCCGGCTTTCTGCAACCATTAAATATACCTCAGTGGAAGTGGGAGGATATCTCCATGGATTTTGTAGATGGTCTACCATGATCAAAAAGAGGAAATACAAGTATATGGGTAGTGGTTGATAGGCTAACTAAAGTAGCACATTTTATACCAGTGAAGGCAGATAGAAATGCACCAAAATTGGCTCAAATATTTATGAAGGAAATAGTGAAATTACATGGTATACCCAAGACCATTGTAAGTGATAGGGACACTATTTTTACCTCCAACTTTTGGAAAAGTTTTCAAGAGGAATGGGAAGTGAGCTTTGCATGAGTACAGCTTACCATCCATAGTCCGATGGACAAACTGAAGTGGTTAATAAGATACTTGAGGATTTATTTAGAGCATGTATTTTAGACTTTAGGGGTAATTGGGAAGAACACCTCCATTTAGCTAAATTTACATACAATAACAGTTATCAAAGTACTACAGGAATGGCACCATTTGAAGCTTTATATGGCAGGCCATGTTTATCTCCAATATGTTAGGTTGAAGCTGGTGAGAAAGCAGTTTTAGGTCCTGAATATATAAAGGAAACAACAGAGAAAATTGCCTTGATAAGGAAGAGGATGGCAGCTGCACAAGACAGACAAAAGAAATACGCAGATAAAAAGAGAAAGCCAGTTGAATACCAGGTAGGTGACTTTGTTTTCATTAAGATTTCACCAATGAAAAAGGTGTTAAGGTTTGGGAAACAAGGAAAACTGATCCCTAGGTACATTGGACCATACAAGATCCTTGAAAGAGTTGGTTCTTTAGATTATAAATTGGAATTGCCAGAAGATATGCAGGGAATGCATAATGTCTTTAATTTATCACAGTTAAGGAGATGGGTTCATGACAAAAATGATATTTTAGAAACCCCATCACAGGTTCAAATGAAGACAGATTTGGTTTATGAACAAGAGCCAGTGGGAATCTTGGCCAAAGATATGAAGTAATTAAGGAATAAAACCATGAAGCTTGTGAAAGTGCAATGAAGTATTGATCCAAATGATTGCACATGGGAATTAGAAGACAAGGTTAGGGTGAATTATCCTAAGTTGTTTGCAAATTAAAAGGTAATTTTATTTTTGAAAATCACCTCATAAGTATATATCTTGTGTTTGTTTGGTCAATTTATTTATATGGATGAATATGTTTGCAATTTCTATGTTGATAGAAAATTTCATTCAATTATGAAGAAAATTGTAAGGACACAATTCCTAAAAGGTGGGGTATTTGTAATGACCCAAAATTTTTAGGAAAATTATTTTCCAAACAGACAGGTATCATTTTCACATGCATAGAAGTATCAGTTCTATCCTTATGATATAAAAGTATTACTTTTGAATACATATGGTTATCAGTTTTAATTTTACTGAATGTTTACTAAATTTAATTGGAATTAGTGATGTTTTGGGCTATATGCATGGATGAGTGTGTGTGCACATGTGTACAACAAGGGTTATGCACCAGACAACACCATAATTCCAGGACATATATGTGTGTGTGTATGTGTCATAATTTATATGTGTGTGTACACATGAGTCTCCAGTGAACTTTAAATTAAAAGGCATAAACTGATTTAGTGTACTAATATAGAATGGGTCCGGGATAATATATAAACATGTAACTGGCAAAACAAGTATACCCAGATTTAAAAGGAACATACCCAAATTTAGAAAAAGGGGAAACATTGTTTTGGCATGACTTGTTTTGGGAGGGAAAATAATATTTAATGTTTTTCAATTTTTTTCTCTCTAAAGGTATGTTGTTTTACACCCGGGCATTTTTTAAATAAAACAAAGCAAAGAATAGGTGGAAAATGCTCATACATATTGCATGATTTGTAGAAGGGTAATACAGACTTTTCAAAACCTTTGAAACCCTAGAAATTGGATGCTATAAATAAAGGTAGCCTGGCAAAAATCAAACTGCCTAATGTAAACTAGTGAAATCCGTAAAAATCTAGTTTCAAAATGAGAATGGAAGCTTGGGGATAAAGCAAGGGTTTTCTGTTTTTTCTAGCTTAGAAGAAGGAGATTTGCTGAGTATTCTCGCTTAAAACATATGGCCTTAAGTTCTAATCAAGAAGGCATCCAATATTTTATAAGATCATTTCATTTAAGTTTGTCTTTCAGATGTTCTTGTCTGTTTACATATGAATTTAGTATATCACTGATTTTATTTTCATCACTGAGATTAATCTATGATTTAAAGTTATTTGTTCAGTTTTATGATACCTTGAACACCGCTTTTCTGATACCCATAACCTGTATTAGAAAATATGAATATACAAATGGTGTAATCTTTCATGAAACATTTATATGGGCTGCAATATATTGATGTATAGGTGTTGAGGCTTTGTAAATGATTGATTTAGAGAGCAATAGACTGTCTATGTGCTGATCTCTAATCAAGTATGCAACCATTGTTTCTCCGCTAGGTTTTAAATTATACTTAAAACCAGTTTATGCATAGTGGCCTTAAATCCCTCAAAAATATTTCAAAAGCCATGGATTCATATCAGAAGTATGCTCAGAAAAATATATATATGTAGTCATGATTAAAGATTCATTTTAAAAAATCCATATATGAATAATTTTCTGGAATTTACACATATGTACTGGATGAATTGTATTCTTGCTTGAATGGTTTATATTCTTGCATGAATGACTGTTTTGATTATTTGTATTGATTTCTATGAAATCCCTGATATGATGCAGTGAGTCTAACTATGTTAGGTTACCTTACTTAGGTAAATAGTCACTGAAAAATATATGAGAACCTTTAGTAATTTAACTAAGGATTATTTTTGGTCAAGATGCTGCGGAATGGCTTACCTTGATTTGTGAGTCTGGTACATGGCCTGTTTAGGTCCTGAGATATTTGCGTGGTAGTGTGAATTAGTCTACTACAATGTGCCCCAGTGATTCCTTAATACAAATGAGACTAGAAAACTTAAATAACTGAAGAGGCTAGGAAATGAGTATATGTGGAACTTGAGTTTTCCTGGAATATTCCCCAGGGCAATTATGAATATAAAACATGATGATAAATGAGTGGTTTAGTCTGTTATGCTTTTATGTTTTGCATGTATTGATGATTGAATGCTAACGCCATGTGATTTATAAATCAGTGAATGTGCACATGTACAAGAATATTTATCAACCTGAAAAAGAAGAGTAAGTTTCTTTATTAGAAATCTGTCTCTGAAATTGCATTTCAGATTTTATTATTTAAATTAAATACTCATACCAGACATTATTCTGACCTTATTTGCTCATGGCAAATGGGGTGTCTCATCATTCGGTGAGGCAGCCTCTAATGCTTTTTCAAGTATGGATGGAGCGAAGTAGATTTGGTTAAGAAGTCTGCTGTTTTCTTGGATGATTAGTATGCTTGAGTAGATAATAAAAGCTTTGAACTATGATATTTGCATGAACCTCTGAAGAAAATATATGAATTAGCTTTGTAATTATTAAGTTAAATTTTTTTAATGTTAGATGAATGAATGCAAAGTGTATGCAGTTGAATGAATTGAAGAAATATTTTAAAGTTGACCATTTCATGAGTTGAGTTGGAAAAACATGTGTTTTAAATTATGAAGAGTTTCTATTATTATCGTATTAGTCAATCCGGAGTCAATTGAAAGGAATATAGCTACATAGTAACAGCTGTGCATGTTCATAGCTATCATATTTTAAAGGTACTAAGTTTGAAAGTATCATTTTATTGAGGTTTAAAGTATCATTTTTATAAGTGTTATTTTGTAAGGATCATTTCTTTATACTGCTAAGGATCATTTTTGAGAGTAATATTTTCTGTTATAATAATAATATCATTTTTTTTACTCTGATGTATGATTTTTAGATAGTATTATTTTTGAAGGCATATAGGCATCATTTATGCACACATTTAAGTATCATTTTTATCTGTAGGATTACACCAGGATCATTTTTATAGGCATCTAGTTATCATTTTGTTATATTTGTGTTTAACATTGATTTTAAATGAGTTTAATGGATCTCTTGCCTTCTTCCTACTTTGAGAAAAGGCAAGGGGGATATATATATCTTCATATATACATATAAATCAAAATATTTTTGTATGTACTATTTTATATTGGTAAAATTTAGGTTTCTGGATATTATTTGGATAAGATGGCTCTGGCTTGTAATTTTAATTTAGAAAACTCCATGTAAAAAAAAATTATGTATATATAGGCTAGAAAGTTTCTAATGAAAGCAGGGTCATTCCAGACTTAGTGCTGAAACGAGCCTTCCCACCTTCACCCCAATTGGGTCCAAAGTGGGAGGGACCATATGCCATCCAACAGAAGCTTGATACAGGACCCTTCAAGCTAATGACCGTAGAAGGAGAAGAGATTACTGGAGCCTGGAACGCTCAGCACTTGCAACGATATCTGAGTTAGATATGTAGTGTTCTCTTTTGTTTTTGTAAGCTATGTAAAAAAGGCACGACTTACCTTGAAAATTCTGTTTATATAAACAAAGGATTATAAAGTGGATGTAGGCTACGACTTAGCTGAACCACTATAAAAATATCGTGTGTCATTTACTTTTCCTGCATTATTATCTTCTGCGACTTTTCTGTCTTGATTGTGAAATGTTAAACATTACATTAAAATTTAAAAGATTAAGAACAATTCGCATGCAGGGGGCAAATGAGACAACCGTTTGCATGACAAGACAGAAGGAATGGGAAGACGACATTCCTAATTCTAACTCTCATAGAATAAGAGAGAGTATAAAGGATGGGAAGATGACGTCCTTTGAGGCGTGAAGGTGCACCCCCGATGAGATACTGCCTCAACAAAAATCTAACTTGATTATAAGACAAGAGAGTATAAATATGCTAAAAGAATGAGCATCAACGACAAAAAAAAGACAGCCCCGCCAGAGAGTCGGGGGCAACTGAATACAAAGCTTAATCAATCCCGAACAAACCTTGATCAAGCAGCATGTTCAAGATTGATTGGGGGCATACATACACACATGTCCCCAATATATATTGTTTACTACTAAGTAATAATGACTTTATCATATGATTATGACATGGCATGTTATTTATTGATTATATTCTACTGAAATGGTGAATTTGCAAATATCTGACATTGCAGGAAACAAACTACTTTATTCACAAATACGTGAGTTTCTACAGGAAAGCTAAACAAAAGATGTGAGGGCCGTACTCGCCACGACAACAACAGGACATTGTGGAATCAAAGAAAAAACAAAACGCATTTTACTTGGACTTTGGGGTAGACTTGGATTTCTTGACTGCCTTAAGAGCCTTTTCAACCTCCTTTTCTGCATCGGACTTGAGCCACTTCTGCCTTGTCTTTTGCGGAGTGGAGGTGCTGAAGTTAACGGACTTCTTCCCAGGAATCGGAGCACTGGGATCAAGAGAAGATTTTTTAGCAAGTTCCTCGGTAATGGATCTAGTTGAAAGTTTGACAACTAACCTCGAGCGAGTAGGCACCATTGCAAGAGGCTTAAGACTTTCATGATCTCTCTCCTCAATTTTCACCTGCATGCGCTTGTCCTCTTCGGCCTTCCTATCAGCCAAAGTAACACCATCAACATCCCCAGAATCCCCAGTTATAACAACACCAGGGTCTTCTTCATGCCCATCTTTACCACCGTCATCCTTCAAAGCATCTATAATATCATCATCATGAGGAGTTTTGGTGTTGGGCGGTAGAGAAGTCTTGTCAATAACCTCCTTAGTCTCATCTTCAGCCTCTCCTCCAGATTTTGTAGTAGCAACCATATCCTTGCCTTCCTAAGTCTCTTCGACAGACTTTTCCCTAACGATGGCTTCCTGGTGCTTGTCAGCCTTCTCTGTTGGTTCAACACCTATAGAACGGGTAGCAACAGCTATTAGCTCAGGAGAAAACAAGGGATCTTCGATTTATTGCCCGATGATATAACGAAAGGTGGAAATTGCTTTGACAAATTGGGGTGTAAATGTAGAAGTACCTTCCGATGATCTCTCAATCGGAGTGGCTATTGCCTTTGATGCTGATTCAGGTATGGGAGACAAAAGAGATGCTTTAGAGATTCCCTGATTATCAGGATCATATTTCTCCAGTCCTGTGGCCTCAACTGTAGCCGAAGAATAACCGACTTCTATTGTATTCTTTCCTTTGGCATGGCGCTTCTCTTCTTCCATGGCGGCAGCTATAAGACGATGCCCTTCGGCCAGACGTGCCGGTTCGTCATCCCTAAGGAATGTCTCCATATGAAAGGACCCGTAACTTCCCCGTGAAGGAAAGAGTGGATACTTTGAGAACAGCACACAAATGAACACGGACGGAAGAACATTTCATTGTTATTACAACAATTCCATCAGATACAAGAATATACAGAGTATAAGTGAATAAATTACATTCGATAAATATCAGAGATTACAATAAATTACATAGCAGCGGAAAAATAATATAAAACACAACTGAAGGTGATATACGGATACAGAGCTTTCCGGATATCATTCCAGCTGTAAACCAGGATCCTATGAATATATATCTGCAAAACCAAAACTACTAGCTGCCCAAATCGAAAATAAGGGCACCCAAAGTTTAGGTTAAAAATAAAGTCTAGGTCAGTCATGTGACTGGTGTGAGAACTAAGACAGTATTTAAAGCTTTACTTTAAAAGAGAGTAATTCAAGGGACCACGCCGTATAACACGGAACGGGTTTCCTCCCAAGAATACCAGTGCATGGAATAAACAACACAATGCTTTTTCGAAAAATGAAGCTATTATAAGACCCAGGTCCCATCACACAATGCAACGCAAGTCGGAGGATAGGGTTTTCCCATATAATAGCCAAACATGCTTGATACGTTTAAAACAAATCATTTGATACTATAATAAGTGTATAGTGTTAAAAACATTTTCAATCACAAATATCAATCCTAGGTGGCATGGGTACCATCTATCATGTCGCCATACTAGGCTCTACAAATAAAACCGAAATACACGTATTGGAAATTGGATTTCCGTCATGAGCCGAGGTAAGGGGCAAGCTCTTCTCCGCTTTCGAGACACTCTAGCAAATGTCCCAAGACTACACACTCTGGGCAATCCTTGGATCTTCAGGGCTGGTCCTCTCTTACGTTTGAGGATTAGTTATTCCTGAACACACGTTTCCCGGTCCTTACAGACCTAAAATCGAGGCGATCATCCAACAACCACATAGGTGAAAAGTATATAAATGCCAGGGCTGGTAAGTCACTGACACCACCAAAGCTAGAAAGAAACGTCATGCTCTCCCCGCAGCCCTTATCCCGTTTTTAACTCATACCGAGGTGTAAGGCTCGCGAATCCACGCTATACACTAAGCTGCCACGTAGGTCGTGCTTTGATCATCAACCACAAGACTTTGCTTTTCAACAGAAGCCTTGATCCATGCAACTCAGCATGCCACACAGGCAATTCATGCCATGCGATCGATGTCCATTGATATACAACCTCTAAGCTCGTACGTCTCAGAGAAGGGCGTTAAGCAAGAGAATAAATTCTCCGCCGCCAAACAGATGTATATTTAGTAGAGATCAATCAACACAGAATAAAGTCCAATGTTAGACACACAATCCATTTACAAGTTCGTTCTGGGTCTAAACGAAACCAGAGGCACTTTCCTTGCATATCCATCGATCTCCAAGTACGTCTGGACGACCACAAACTATTTCCATCCTCTTGGGTGTACAGCCCAATCAGGATCATCAGTAATTATCCAAACGATGTGAAGACTTCCGGTCTTCAACCACCGTCATCATCTTCGACTTATCGTCGAATCGGTTATTCAGATGGGTATAAACCCGGCCTTTTCGAACAACCCGCGTATATTAAAAACAAATGTTACACAAACACAACATACGCCTCATTCCAATTCATCAGTCACTAACCGTAAATCGGTAAGAGAGCAATTCCCCAAATATTAACCCCGAAGGCCGAAACCAGCATCAGATCAATACCCAGGAAACCATTCTTCTTAACTAACCTACAGCTAGTTTCCAAATTTAGCATTCTTAGGGAAAAGTTCCCATTAATTTTATCCAAGATAAATTCTTTGAATTTATTCTTTAATCTTCCTTTGGATTTCATTTCAAACCAAATTATGGTTTTCCAAAATAGTCGAGATTAGCGAACCACACCGAAGTAATTATTTATTTTATTTCCCAATCCCAACCTATTCATTCCATGAAGAAAAACTGGTAATACTCCATATCTAACACCGTGGTGTTATCGGTAAAATTAATTACCATTTCACGTTCAAATCTAATTAAAGATTTAACTATCGCTTTGGAGCAAAACTGGTAATACTCCATCCTCGCTCATTTTCCAAATTTGATAATTTAGATTACCAATTCACATTTCAATCTAATTGCAGATTCATTAAAACTCCTTTTACTGGGTTAAAGAACTAGTGTTATTTAAATCACAGTTCACGATAAACCCAAATCACATTCTATTTATTATCGGGTTAAAGAACAAGTGTTGTTTAATACACTATTCACGATAAACCCACAAATCAATTCTATTTACAACCTAATTCAAATCCAATTTATTTAATTAAAAATAAACGGGTTTAATTTTAGTTCAAAACTAGTTCATTTCGATAAAAATCTATTTTTATCTTTACAAATGTGGGATTTTTCATCCCAGTTCTTCACAAATCATTTCTTATGATTTTACACAAATTATTACTATTTTTGATAGTTTTATCAAGGCCCGTACAGTCGATTTCCATCAACGGCCATCGAACTGCACTTACAACGACCTTTTCCAAATTTTATTTGGATGTATCTCCAAATCCAACTGTTAGATTTCAAATTTATAATATTCGTTAGAAAGTTCTTTTCGATACGAACCCAACGGTTTCGGTTTTAGGAGAATCCGACGGTCGGATCTCCCGAAATGTCCGTTCGAAATTAATGGTCAAATTTTACGAACTGCCGCGGCGCGGCGCGTTCTATTCAGGCCATTATATATAATATGTATATTATATATATTTCGTCGATTACTATTTAAAACGAATTTTATAACTAGTTTAAAATCCGTTTCAAAAACATTTCAACTTCCATTTCCAATTCAAATCAAAATTGAATTTTTCCTTAAAAATTCGTTTTAAAATCCATTTCAATTTTATTCAAATTTCGATTCAATTTGAATTCGTTTCAAATCGATTTTTATTCTATTTCAATTCGTTTTCAATTCAATTCGAATTCGTTTTATATTCAATTTAATTCAAATTCGTTTTCTATTCAAATCAAATTCAATTTGTTTTATATTCAATTCAAATTCAATTCGTTATATATTCAATTCAAATTCAATCGTTTTATATTCAATTCAATTCGAATTCGTTATATATTCAATTCAATTCAAATTTCAATTCATTCTATATTCATTCATTTTCTTTTCAATTCATTTCAAATTCGTTTTCTTTTCAATTCATTTCAAATTCGTTTTCTTTTCAATTCATTTCAAAAACGAATATAATCGATATAAATATCGTTCGCGTCAAAATAGCGCATCTCTAATTAACACGGCTTTATTTATTTCAATAAGTCTGTTATTCTATTCAACAAATGAATATTTATTCTATTCAATACGTGAATCTATATTTTTGTCAACACATGACTAATCTCAACGAACGAGTACTGTCCACGTGTGACTATTTTTGTTATTTAATATATTTTATAAAAATTATGGTATCTATCGTTTGATTTCAAATCAGACTCCAACCGTAAATTAGTAAGAGAACGATTCCCTAAATATTAACCCCGAAGGTCGAAACCAACATCAGATCAATATCCAGGAGACCACTCATCTCATCTACTTTCCAGTTAGTTTCTAATTTCATATATGATAAAGATTTAAATTTTATTGTTAAAATATTTCGTTCAACACATGACTAATCTCAACGGATGAGTACTGTCAACACATGAAGCTTTATTTTATAAAGATAAAAATGTAAATTTTATTGTTAAAATATTTCGTTCAACACATGACTAATCTCAACGGATGAGTAAGATCAACACATGAACCTTTATTTTATAATGATAAAAATGTAAATTTTATTGTTAAAATATTTCGTTCAACACATGACTAATCTCAACGGATGAGTACTGTCAACACATGAACCTTTATTTTAAAATACTCTTTATTTTCCCGATTGGAATGAGGCCCAATCAATTACCATATAAAGTTAATTATATGGATTCCATACAACACATGTATATAATAGCAACGATAAATAATCAACCATCATCCAAAGTGCACTACACCGTATAAGCATCAAATATAGATATCTAACGCTTATGATAGCCTGTCGATCAATCGATCGACATACAAATAATTATTGGGATTAGTGTATGTCATATTTTATCCCAATACCCGTGTGGGGTTTCAAACAATCAAACATAGATTTTATTTGTGCAGTTGGACGATATGTAAAATTTATCGTCCCAATCAATGTCAGTCAAATCAGTGTATATAAACAAATCGGCCGATTTGTTTATAAATATTTATTTATTCACTTTCACGTTAAAAATTATATTTTTAATGACCAAATAATTCATTTCAACACATTTACAATTTATTATCGATTTCACATCAACATCACAAACAATTTTCACAACACATCAATCAAACAAACAAGCCATCCATGGTCTGTGGATGACGGTTGTCGGGTGCTACTAAACACCGTCTACATCCTAGCATATATTATAATATAACTAGAAAAAGGAATTTTTAAAAGGTGAGAAGTTCTCACAGAGGGTTCCACTCCGCCATGCTTTGCTGTTGAACTGCTGAATCGTCTGAATTTGTTGAAATTCCAATTCAGTCCTTTTCTCGCTGTTCAAATAAAAATTATATTTTTATCACTACATTCAATAAATAAAAATCGTATTTTTTTATTTCTTCTTCTTTATATATTTACAATGCTTCTTTTCTATATAAAAATTATATTTTTATATTTTACTTCATATATAAAGATCGAATTTTTACTCCGCTATTATATAGATAAAAATTCTATATTTACACCGCTACTATATAGATAAAAATTCTTATTTTATCACGCTATTCTCTATACAAAGATTTCGCCTTTTCAAATATAAAGATTTCGCCCTTTTCAAATATAAAGATTTAATTTTTTTTTCATCACTATAAAAATCACCTCTTTATTTCAACATATATATAATAAAAATCAGATTTTTATTTTGCTATATTTATAAAGATGATATTTTTACTATCTTACCTATATAAAAATCATATTTTTATACCTTTACAATATAAAAGATTATATTTTTAATACACTACCTATATAAAATGGTATTTTTATATTTGCTACTTACATTATAAAAATCCCAACTTTATTATCATAAAGGTCCTTTCCTCCTAATTATAAAAATACGATATTTCTTCTTTCTACATTCATATAAAAATATCGTCTTTCATTTTCTAAAAATTCGACCTTTCCTATTTTAAAGATTCAATCTTTTCTATTTTCAAACTTTAATCTTTTCTATTTCCAAACTCTAATCTTTTCTATTTTCAAACTCTAATCTTTCTTTGTTTTTAAAAATCATACTATAAAAATCCCACTTTTACTTATAATATTCGTGAATAAAAAAAAACTGATTTTGTTTTAAACTAAATTAATTAATTAAATAAAACTAAAAAAAACTTACTGTACATCGTCTAAAGGGGGGCTGGAGCGTCGCTGGCGACGCCGGAGGAGGAAGGGGGTGCGTGGGATGATGTGCTGCTCCGGTGTGGGGTCTGTGGTTCATCGCGGCGGAGGAGGACGAAAAGGGGGTCGGAGTCGGTGAGCAAGTAGGGCGGCCTTGGGGGTTTCGCGAGCTGGAGACAGGGGAGGAGAGCGAGCGTCAAGGGGGGAGAAGCGATGGACGGAGGCGGAGGGAGCTGCGATGGTGTCGGGGGCGGTGGGGCGAAGTGACGACGTCGATCGCCTCCGATTAGGGTTTTTGTTTTCTTTTTCGAAACCTATTTCAGATCTGAGAGAGGGAAATAGGAGACGGGGAGGGTGGTTATATATATATATATATATATTAATAATTTAATTTTATTCTTTCCACGAGGGTTGACTTTTATTGGCGAACTCAAAACGAAACCCACCGCCTGTCGTCCATAGCTAATTACCCCCATTCCGAACACAATGGGTTATGTGTCGTAAGCTGATTCGATCGTTTCGATCAGTTTTCTTCAATACCAACATATAACTCTATATATTGAATTTGAACGCGCATTTCACTTTACTGGGGTCACATACTGGCTCGAAAAATTCCAGAAAAATATTTTCTTGCTTCGTATTGACGATACGGTCCTAACAAAACCAGTTTCGTCGAATTCTGGGACTATTGGTAAAATGGCCATTTTCCAGTCGATTAAAATCAACTAAAATTGGTAAAATTCGTTTTCCTTTGCTACGCTCACATATTGAATCGAAATTTTTTGAAATTTGGAACCTAGCAATAATTTGACATCACGGATCCAACAAAAATGGTTTCGTCGAAATCCAAGGTCGTTTGCAAAATTTCCATTTTAAGGGCCTGAATTCCATAGCGACTATTCAGAATTTTCAACTGGAGGTATCTTTTGATGCCCGCTATGAAATTTTGATTTTTCGGATTCGTTGGAAAGATATCATCAAATAGATCCTATTATTTTTGGTTTCACTAAAATCCGGTTTATTTTGCACCCGGTACATTCAATTGAAGTTTGAAATCGAATTATCGAACTACCGCGCCATTTTCAATTCCTTTTATATTTATATATAATTATTTGTATTCTAACGACGACGCGTATAAATATATACGTTCTAAATATATTCAAAATAATTTTTTATCGATATTATTTAAAATAATTCATTTTAAATATTCAAAATTCGCTAAAATTGCCAAAATAAAAAATTTAAACTGGCTCAGATTTCCGGGTTATTACAATCTCCCCCACTTAAAACTTTTCGTCCCCGAAAAGGAACAATGCCGAAAGTTGTTTTACAAACCAACTCAACTTTCTTTGTTTTGATTACGGCTTAAGTTCTTCAACTTTTCAGTTTCTAAGAACTTTTCAAAATTTTCAAAAATTTGGCTAACACCCTAAATTTTCGAAAAATTTCGCCATAACCTCCCCGGCACCGGGAGCCACGGGAAAATCCCGAAATTGCCATATAGGCCTTCTGATCTCAAAAAGAAAAAGAAAAAGCCAATAGGCTCATAAAATCATCATCAGCCAAACAAAATAGTAAATTATGGTAAACATGTACCTATTTGTCGGGCAAACAAATTTTATTCTCTGTTCTAGCTTCCTTGCTATGACCTGTTCAATGTAAGTACATGTATATGCAAGCAAATGCAACCAATTTTCAATACAATCAATATTTGATACAATTAGGCTAAATGGTTCAAAATTATCAAATAAATAAACAAACAACACAAACATCAATCAATTAGTGGATTAGAGTTTCGAATTCATAATTTTGATATATATACAGAAAATCATGTTTTTGATGCCAAATCACAACAATAAATCTAGCTATATAAGTTTTGGTTCTCACACCAGTCTAATGGAAATATATAGAAATCACATCTTTGAAACACAAACATAAGTTCGGATGATGATCGATCAATCATCAGAACCATCTCCGGGCGGCTAGAGTGAGATTCTATATCTATCCAGTATATTAAAACTTCGAATATACGTTCATGACGCGTATATGCAAAATCTTTATATACTAGATTGTCCAAATCAATATAAATAAATTATTCAAATATGTGTAAAACGACTTAAATTTCAAAACAAAATTTGTTTTCATTTGAAATATATACTCTTCACACTCGTTCTAGGATACTACTGATCCTATCTCTAACGAGTCATTCTAATTGGATATTACTAATCCAATATCTGATGAATTCTTTCGTATGGTTCTAATGTGTCTTGTTCTCAAGCTCTGTAAACCAAAGCTCTGATACCAAATGAAAGGACCCGTAACTTCCCCGTGAAGGAAAGAGCGGAAACTTTGAGAACAACACACAAATGAACGCAGACGGAAGAACATTTCATTGTTATTACAACGATTCCATCAGATACAAGAATATATGGAGTATAAATGAATAAATTACATTCGATAAATATCAGAGATTACAATAAATTACATAGCAGCGGAAAAATAATATAAAACACAACTGAAGGTGATATACGGATACAGAGCTTTCCGGATATCATTCCACCTGTAAACCAGGATCCTGTGAATATAAATCTGCAAAACCAAAACTACTAGCTGCCCGTGTCGAAAATAAGGGCACCCAGAGTTTAGGTTAAAACAATAAAGTCCAGGTCAGTCATGTGACTGGTGTGAGAACTAAGACAGTTATTTAAAGCTTTACTTTAAAAGAGAGTAATTCAAGGGACCACGCCGTATAACACGAAACGGGTTTCCTCTCAAGAATACCAGTGCATGGAATAAACAGCGAAATGCTTTTTCGAAAAATGAAGCTATTATAAGACCCAGGTCCCATCACACAATGCAACGCAAGCCGGAGGATAGGGTTTTCCCTTATAATAGCCAAACATGCTTGATACGTTTAAAACAAATCATTTGATACTATAATAAGTGTATAGTGCCAAAAACATTTTCAATCATAAATATCAATCCTAGGCGGCATGGGTACCATCTATCATGTCGCCATACAAGGCTCTACAAATAAAACTAAATACATGTATTGGAAATTGGATTTCCGTCATGAGTCGAGGCAAGGGGCAAGCTCCTCTCCACTTTCGAGACAATCTAGCAAATGTCGCAGGACTACACACACTGGGCAATCCTTGGATCTTCAGGGCCGGTCCTCTCTTACGTTTGAGGATTAGTTATTCCTGAACACACGTTTCCCGGTCCTTACAGACCTAAAATCGAGGCGATCATCCAACAACCACATAGGTGAAAAGTATATAAATGTCAGGGCTGGTAAGTCACTGACACCACCAAAGCTAGAAAGAAACGTCGTGCTCTCCCCGCAGTCCTTATCCCGTTTTTAACTCATACCGAGGTGTGAGGCCCGCGAATCCACGCTATACAAAAAGCTGCCACGTAGGCCGTGCTTTGATCATCAACCACAAGACTTTGCTTTTCAACAGAAGCCTTGATCCATGCAACTCAACATGCCACACAGGCAATTCATGCCATGTGACTAATGTCCATCGATATACAACCTCTGAGCTCGTACGTCTCAGAGAAGGGCGTTAAGAAAGAGAATAAATTCTCCACTGCTAAACAGATGTATATTTAATAGAGATCAATCAACACAGAATAAAGTCCAATGTCAGACACACAATCCATTTACAATTCGTTCTCGGTCTGAACGAAATCGGAGGCACTTTCCTCGCATATCCATCGATCTCCAAGTACGTTTGGTCGACCACCAACTATTTCCATCCTCTTGGATGTACAGCCCAATCGGGATCATCAGTAATTATCCAAATGATGTGAAGACTTCCGGTCTTCAACCACCGTCATCATCTTCGACTTATCGTCGAATTGGTTATTCAGAATGGGTATAAACCCGGCCTTTCCGAACAACCCGCGTATATTAAAAACAAATGTTACACAAACACAACATACACCTCATTCCAATTCATCAGTCACTAACTGTAAATCAGTAAGAGAGCAATTCCCCAAATATTAACCCCGAAGGCCGAAACCAACATCAGATCAATACCCAGGAAACCATTCTTCCTAACTAACCTACAGCTTGTTTCCAAATTTCACATTCTAAGGGAAAAGTTCCCATTAATTTTATCCAAGATAAATTCTTTGAATTTATTCTTTAATCTTCCTTTGGATGTCATTTCAAACCAAATTATGGTTTTCCTAACTAGTCGAGATTAGCGAACCACTCCGAAGTAATTATTTATTTTATTTCCCAATCCCAACCTATTCATCCCATGAAGAAAAACTGGTAATACTCCATATCTAACACCGTGGTGTTATCGGTAAAATTAAATACCATTTCACGTTCAAATCTAATTAAAGATTTAACTATCGCTTTGGAGCAAAACTGGTAATACTCCATCCTCGCTCATTTTCCAATTTTGATAATTTAGATTATCAATTCACATTTCAATCTAATTGCAGATTCATTAAAACTCCTTTTACTGGGTTAAAGAACTAGTGTTATTTAAAACACAATTCACGATAAACCCAAACCACATTCTATTTATTATCGGGTTAAAGAACAAGTGTTGTTTAATACACTATTAATGATAAACCGCACAAATCAATTCTATTTACAACCCAGTTCAAATCCAATTTATTTATTTAAAAATAAATTGGTATAATTTTAGTTCAAAACTAGTTCATTTCGATAAAAATCTATTTTTATCTTTACAAATGTGGGATTTTTCATCCCAGTTCTTCACAAATCATTTCTTATGATTTTACACAAATTATTACTATTTTTGATAATTTTATCAAGGCCCGTACAGTCGATTTCCATCAACGGCCATCGAACTCCACTTACAACGACCTTTTCCAAATTTTATTTGGATGTATCTCCAAATCCAACCGTTATATTTCAAATTTCTAATATTCATTAGAAAGCTCTTTTCGATACGAACCCAACGGTTCCAGTTTTAGGTGAATCCGACGGTCGGATCTCCCGTAATGTCCGTTCGAAATTAATGGTCAAAATTTACGAACTAACGCGGCGCGACGCATTCTATTCAAGCCATTATATATATAATATATATATATATTATATATATTTCATCGATTACTATTTAAAATGAATTTTATAAATAGTTTTAAATCCGTTTCAAAAACATTTCAACTTCCATTTCCAATTCAAATCAAAATTGAATTTTTCCTTATAAATTCGTTTTAAAATCCATTTCAATTTAATTAAAATTTCGATTCAATTTGAATTCATTTCAAATCGATTTTTATTCTATTTCAATTCGTTTTTAATTCAATTCGAATTCGTTTTATATTCAATTTAATTCAAATTCGTTTTCTATTCAAATCAAATTCAATTCGTTTTATATTCAATTCGTTATATATTCAATTCAAATTCAATCGTTTTATATTCAATTCAATTCGAATTCGTTATATATTCAATTCAATTCAAATTTCAATTCATTCTATATTCATTCGTTTTCTTTTCAATTCATTTCAAATTCGTTTTCTTTTCAATTCATTTCAAATTCGTTTTCTTTTCAATTCATTTCAAATTCGTTTTCTTTTTAATTCATTTCAAATTCGTTTTCTTTTCAATTCATTTCAAATTCGTTTCCTTTTCAATTCATTTCAAATTCGTTTTCTTTTCAATTCATTTCAAAAACGAATATAATCGATATAAATATCGTTCGCGTCAAAATAGCGCATCTCTAATCAACACGGCTTTATATATTTCAATAAGTCCGTTATTCTATTCAACAAATGAATATTTATTCTATTCAATACGTGAATCTATATTTTTGTCAACACATGACTAATCTCAATGAACGAGTACTGTCCACGTGTGACTATTTTTGTTATTTAATATATTTTATAAAAATTATGGTATCTATCGTTTGATTTCAAATCAGACTCCAACCGTAAATTAGTAAGAGAACGATTCCCTAAATATTAACCCCGAAGGCCGAAACCAACATCAGATCAATATCTAGGAGACCACTCATCTCATCTATTTTCCAGTTAGTTTCTAATTTCATATATGATAAAGATGTAAATTTTATTGTTAAAATATTTCGTTCAACACATGACTAATCTCAACGGATGAGTACTGTCAACACATGAACCTTTATTTTATAATGATAAAAATGTAAATTTTATTGTTAAAATATTTCATTCAACACGTGACTAATCTCAACGGATGAGTACGGTCAACACATGAACCTTTATTTTATAATGATAAAAATGTAAATTTTATTGTTAAAATATTTCGTTCAATACATGACTAATCTCAACGGATGAGTACTGTCAACAATGAACCTTTATTTTAAAATATTCTTTATTTTCCCGATTGGAATGAGGCCCTATCCATTACCATATAAAGTTAATTATATGGATTCCATACAGCACATGTATATAATAGCAACGATAAATAATCAACCATTATCCAAAGTGCACTACACCGTATAAGCATCAAATATAGATATCTAACGCTTATGACAGTCTGTCAATCAATCGATCGACATACAACTAATTATTGGGATTAATGTATGTCATATTTTAACCCAATACCCGTGTGGGGTTTCAAACAATCAAACATTGATTTTATTTGTGAAGTTGGGCGATGTGTAAAATTTATCGTCCCAATCAATGTCAGTCAAATCAGTGTATATAAACAAATCGGCCGATTTGTTTATAAATATTTATTTATTCACTTTCACATTAAAAATTATTTTTTTAACGACCAAATAATTCATTTCAACACATTTACAATTTATTATCGATTTCACATCAACATCACAAACAATTTTCACAATACATCAATCAAACAAACAAGCCATCCATGGTCTGTGGATGACGGGTGTCGGGTGCTACTAAACATCGTCTGCATCCTAGCATATATTATAATATAACTAGAAAAAGGAATTTTTAAAAGGTGAGAAGTTCTCACAGAGGGTTCCACTCCGCCATGCTTTGCTGTTGAACTGCTGATTCGTCTGAATTTGTTGAAATACTAATTCAGTCCTTTTCTCGCTGTTCAAATAAAAATTATTTTTTTATCACTACATTCAATAAATAAAAATCGTATTTTTTTATTTCTTCTTCTTTATATATTTACAACACTTCTTTTCTATATAAAAATTATATTTTTATATTTTACTTCATATATAAAGATCGAATTTTTACTCCGCTATTATATAGATAAAAATTCTATATTTACACCGCTACTATATAGATAAAAATTCTATTTTTATCACTCTATTCTCTATACAAAGATTTAGCCTTTTCAAATATAAAGATTTCGCCCTTTTCAAATATAAAGATTTCGCCTTTTCAAATATAAAGATTTAATTTTTTTTCAATCACTATAAAAATCACCTCTTTATTTCAACATATATATAATAAAATCAGATTTGTATTTTGCTATATTTTTAAAGATGATATTTTTACTATCTTACCTATATAAAAATCATATTTTTATACCTTTACAATATAAAAGATTATATTTTTAATACACTACCTATATAAAATGGTATTTTTATATTTTCTACTTACATTATAAAAATCCCAACTTTATTATCATAAAGGTCCTTTCCTCCTAATTATAAAAATATGATATTTCTTCTTTCTACATTCATATAAAAATATCGTCTTTCGTTTTCTAAAAATTCAACCTTTCCTATTTTAAAGATTCAATCTTTTCTATTTTCAAACTCTAATCTTTTCTGTTTTCAAACTCTAATCTTTTCTATTTTCAAACTCTAATCTTTCTTTGTTTTTAAAAATCATACTATAAAAATCCCACTTTTACTTATACTATTCGTGAATAAAAAAAAACTGATTTTGTTTTAAACAAAATAAATTAATTAAATAAAACTAAAAAAAACTTACTGTACATCGTCTAAAGGGGGGAGCTGGAGCGTCGCTGGCGGCGCCGGAGGAGGAAGGAGGCGCGTGGGATGATGTGCTGCTCCGGTGTGGGGTCTGGGGTTCATCGCGGCGGAGGAGTAAGAAGAGGGGGTCGGAGTCGGTGAGCATGTGGGGCGGCCTTGGGGGTTTCGCGAGCTGGAGACAGGGGAAGGAGAGCGAGCGTCGAGGTGGGAGAACCGATGGACGGAGGCGGAGGGAGCTGCGATGGTGTCGGGGGCGGTGGGGCGCAGTGGCGATGTAACGCCCGGCCCCTAGACCCATGCTGACCAAGAGCAACACTAAGTGTTACTGTCGGAAAGCACGGAGAATGGGACTCGATAGGGCTAAAAGTTGTTCTCATTCCTTTGAACGAACACTGGCACGAGAAATTTAAAACTTCTTAACTTACCATTTGTGCTCAGTATAAGTTCAAAGAAATGGTACAAGAAAATTTCCCAGGTACATAGTGCAAAATATAATAGAATCAAGCACAGCACAATAACATCAGCAGAATACATAATACATATCATAATAGAGATGTCCAGAATACATGGTCCATCATACATAATATCACTTCCCAAAATACATAATAGTGCACATACCATAATACTACACGATACTAATTGTCTGAAGCTGCGTTGTCCAAAACCCCAAAACGTGGAAAAAGATAAGAATGCTGCTACAGTCCACGCAACCTAACCTGCAAACAATCCTCAACCTGACCCGAGGATTGTTTTAACAAAACAAATCACACGGGTCAGACTATGTCTAGTGTGAGTGAAGTAAGTAACTATGGACATTGAATTATAATAATAAATGATGCCACATGTGTAAGTCAACATGAGGCATATGAATGAACAATTTAGCAAAGTTGGCGCATTAAATAAGCCATAAAATCAGGCATCGGTATTGTATGTAAAGCAATACAATACCAAAACAATTATCATATGTAAAGCAGTATGATAATATAAAAAGTCAGATTAAAGGCACAGGTATTGTATGTAAAGCAATACAATACCATAACGATTATCATATATAAAACAATATGATAATATAATAATTGAATGTTGGTTATAATACTGGGTTTCAAATTATTTGAGTAATAGAGAATTATGGGGACTACGGGATAAATATAATATGACCCATAACGACCAACTAAACAGACGCTAGTATTGTAAAATTACAGTGGTAGAGCTCTCGCGCGCGCGGAGACATCAGCACCGTAACCTACTCATAACGCCATAACGACACCTGGCTATCAACCCAGGATAACCAAGACGGTCTAAGGCGAAGGCCGTATGCTACCCGTTCACGACACTACACGTGGCACACCCACGTCTCCATCTGATGTAGTCCGTGACCCGCCGATCGGGAATCCCGATCAAACAACAAAATTGCCCAATGTAGCAGACCGTTTGACCTTTGGTGGTAGGTGGGCGAAAGTTAAAACCACCGTGATTCAGGTAGCGAACCCGAATCAGGTCGACCAAGATGGAGTTTTGGCCCATTGGTACAACAGAGTCCAATCTATCCCAATCCCAAAATTAAAGTATACTGAAAGATTAATTTGTAAATTCATGCTTTGAAAACTCATAGTGTTTATAATGTCAAAACACTATAAAAGACTCATCATGGCAACTTTCATAAAAGTAAGTTTTATAAACCCAGTATACTTTACAAAAAAGATAACATCACATGTCCATAGATGGTTACACTTCCGTTTCGCTCTAATACACAAGTACCCCATAATACTTATGTATTATAACGAAACATAAGCATTGCTTAGCATGTTTAACTTGTTTGAAATTAATAAAATTATTCGATCATTTAATTTGTATATAACAAAATTTTCTTTTCAAGAGGAATTGCTTTCGAAAATTTCAAAGGAAAACGATTTACTACGGTAAAACCTATAATTATTTTTAAAAGAAATCTTATAACAAAAATAATTTTTTAGTTTTTTTTTTTTTTTTTAAAAAAAAAAAAGCTCAAACTTGGCTGCACATGGTAGCCCGCATGGACTGCTTGTGCAGCCCAACTGAGCTGCACTTGCAGCCCAACTGGGCTGCATAGTGCGGCCCGAATGGGCTGCACCTGCAGCCACCCTGGGCTGCTTATGCAGCCCCACTGGGCTGCACTTGCAGCCCAACTGGGCTGCATAGTGCGGCCCGAATGGGCTGCACCTGCAGCCCCCCTGGGCTGCTTATGCAGCCCCACTGGGCTGCACTTGCAGCCCAACTGGGCTGCATAGTGCGGCCCGAATGGGCTGCGCCTGCAGCCCGCCTGGGCTGCACTGCAGCCTAAACTTGGGCTACACCTGCAGCCCGCCTGGGCTGCAGCTGCTCCTGCCCTCCCCCCCAAACTGAAAATTTCAGGGTTTTTTTTTTACATATAATTTTTTTTTTTTTGCACGGTACAACATTGCTGCACAGTACAGTAGTACTGTAGCAGCACTGCTGCACTGTACCAGTGCAGCCTACGGCTGCACTGTAGCAGTGCAGCCTACGGCTGCACTGTAGCAGTGCAGCCGCTGCACTGTTCCAGTGCAGCTGTAGCTGCACTGTAGCAGTGCAGCTGTAGCTGCACTGTTCCAGTGTTGCAGCTCGCTGCACTGTAGCAGTGCAGTCTATCGCTGCACTGTAGCAGTGCAGCCTTTTCTCCAAGTCAAAACTGATTTTTTTTTTTTTTCAATGGAATTGAAGTTCAACAAAGGCATGTAGGTTTGTTCATCAAGGTTTAATAATGTACCTCTCTTTGAAGCAATTAAGCAAGCATTTTGCATGCATCAAAACTACATACATACAACAATCTTCACTACATAACATTTTCTTTCAACCAATTTGCAGCAAATTTAATTAGGTAAAGATTAACCACCAAAGGGGAGGAGCCAATATATAACTACAAAGGTTTTGACCTTTTCTCCCACATGCATACCTAAATCAACCAAAAAGAGAAGAAAGATTGAAACTTCACTCACCTATTGCTCCAAAAGCAAACTTTCACCTCTGAAATCAATTAGCCTTTGGATTGAAACCCTTGAATTGGGAGCCTACTTTTATCTCCAATTTTGTATGAGAATTGATTAAGCAGGAAGATTGAGGATGAGAGAAAAATGTAGAGTTCTCGGTGGTTTCTGAATGAGAAAAAAGAAAGATACGTACTGATGTTTTTAATCGGAGGAAGAGGGGTTATGTATTTTTATTCATAAGTCCCCCTCTAGATCTTTCCTCATAAAAATCTCCTTTTTATTTTTTTATTTTCACTCTTTTCTAAAGAAACATAATGATTACTCTTTGTCTTATTAGGAGATTTTTTCTTTTTCCCCTTATTTTATATGTTTCTAGAGATTTCCTACATAATCAAAATAAAATAATTTTTTTTTCTTTTATAATCTTTTCTTTTTATGAAAAAAAAAGTGGACATAAAATTCTCTTTTTATCTTACATAACACACATTTTCAACATTATGTAAACTTCTCTTTTTTTTTCTTCATAACTTGAGAACAACAAGAAAACATTATTTTATGAATTATTTAAAATAACACACAACAATGAACACATTTTATGAAATCAATCAAAATTTTCCACTAAAATTTGCACTTTTCCATTGCATTCAAATTTGTCTTTTTATTTCATGCAAAATACTTATTCACAACTACCACTAGCTTATATTTTATTATTATTATTATTATTATTATTATTCTTTTTTTTTTCTTTTTTTGCTCTTCTTTCTAAAAAAACAATTTTTTTTCCAAAGTTCATTTGTTACAATAAATTACATTATGCAACAAAAGATGAAATTCTTCATATTAACCATGCATAACGCATTTATTGACCGTCATCATTTTTTTTTTCTTTTTCTCCTCTCATCCATTTTAATATATTATTATCATTTATTTAATTTTCAAACAATATTTAATATAATTATAACAATTTATTATTGGATTCCCAATTCAGTCTCCCTAAAAAAAATGGGGTTGTTACAGACTTCCCCCCTTACAAAAATTGCGTCCTCGCAATTTCTACGTAAGGGATACATCTGTAATAAACTTATAGATTCAACTCAAAACAAAAGGACATACCTTACTCAAGCGCCAAACAATTTAGGATAATGCCTCTGCATCAACTCCTGTGTTTCCCAAGTGCAGTCCTTTGGATTACTTGACCACTGCACCTTGACTAAAGGAACCACTTTGCTACGAAGCTTCTTCGTCTCAGAGGTAATAATACGAATGGGCTCTCGAGTAAAAGTCATGTTGGGAGCGATCTCAAGCTGCTGCAACTGCTTCGGCTCTATGACCTCTTCGGAATCCCTTAAACACTTCCTCAAGTGAGACACATGAAAGACGTTGTGCACACTCGATAAGTGTTCGGGTAAGGCAACCCTGTAGGCAAGTTTTCCAATTCGCTCCGCGACAGGATAAGGGCCAATAAATCTCGGAGCAAGCTTACCAGTCTTACTGAACCTCATTACTCCCTTTAAAGGAGTAACCTTCACCAATACCTGATCTCCAACACTGAACTCCAAGTCCTTTCTTCGTCGATCCGCATAGGACTTTTGTCTATCCTGTGCTTCTTTCATTCTTTTTCTAATTAGGTCCACCTTCTCAGAAGCTTCACGCACAGTGTCGGGACCAAGCACCAACCTATCCCCAGTCTCAAGCCAGCACGAAGGAGATCTACAGGGTCTTCCATACAATGCTTCAAAAGGAGCCATGCCTATACTGGATTGAAAGCTATTGTTATATGCAAACTCGACCAAGTATAGGTGGTCCTCCCAAGACCCGCCAAAATCAAGAATACAAGAGCGCAACAAATCCTCTAATATCTTGTTAACCCGCTCAGTTTGCCCATCGGACTGAGGATGATATGCTGAGCTGATATTCAACTTCGTCCCCAAAGCAGACAGCAAGCTTCTCCAAAACCCACTAGTAAATAGTGGATCCCTATCACAAACTATAGCACTAGGTACACCATGGAGACGAACAACTTCCTTCACATATAGCTTTGCCAAATAAGGAGCGGTTCTTATTGACTTGACTGGGATAAAATGGGCAGATTTAGTCAAACGATCCACTACTACCCATATGCTATCATGCCCTTGCTTTGATCTCGGCAATCCATCAATGAAGTCCATGGATACCTAAACAAAGCATTTATATTTTCAGCATTACACCGAAGGATCTAAGTATAAATAAACAATTTAGAATTTTAATTCACTTATACCTGATCCCATTTCCATAGCGGAATCTCCAATGGCTGAAGAAGACCGCTAGGCTTTTGGTGCTCGCACTTCACCAATTGGCAGGTAATACACTTCTTCACATACTCGCCTATGTCGCGCTTCATTCCTTCCCAGTAATATAGACGTTTCATGTCCATATACATCTTACTGCCTCCTGGGTGAATGGTTTATCGCGAGCAATGGCAATCACTCATCACCTCATGCCTAAGACCTGCAACATTAGGTACAAAGATCCTGCCCTTCTTCCTTAAACAACCTTGAGCATCCAACTCAAATCCTTTCAAATCATCAGCATCATCCCCATTCTTCAGCCGATGAATACGCTCTAAAGCAGTAGGATCTTCTGTCTGAGCATGAGAAATCCTATCTATGAGGCTTGGTCTCATAACCATATTGGCCAACATCCTTCCAGAGCTATGAGTGGGCATATTGCAATAGATTCCACTAGAAGCCAACACCTCCAAGTCTCGCCATTCAGCTATCATCATCGATACAACCGCTTGGTGTTTACGACTAAGAGCATCAGCTACACGATTACCTTTCCCAGATGTATACTGAACATCAAAGTCATATGCTGCCAAAAACTCCAACCATCTCTGCTGGCGCATATTCAGCTCCTTCTGAGTAAAGAGGTATTTCAAGGACTTATGGTCAGTATAAAGGACAAACCTCTCACCCATGAGATAATGGCGCCACAACTTCAAAGCAAAAACTACAGCTGCCAGCTCCAAATCATGTACAGCATATCTAACCTCATTGGGTCTTAATTGTCTAGATGCATAAGCCACAACTCGTCCTTTCTGCATAAGCACAGCACCCAGTCCAGACCCACAAGCATCAGTATAGACCACAAGATCCTGATTGCCTTCTGGAATCACCAAAACTGGTGCATTAGTGAGCATCTCCTTCAACTTAGAGAAAGCTTCTTCACACTTATCTGTCCAATCAAACTTTACACCCTTCTTCGTTAGCCTTGTCAAAGGTGTGACAATCTTCGAAAAATCCTTAACAAAGCGACGATAATACCCTGCTAGACCGAGGAAGCTTCGAATCTCTGTAACAGTCTCAGGCCTTTTCCAATTCTGAATTGCTTCTATCTTAGAAGGATCCACAGCTAGACCAGCTTCAGATATAATATGTCCCAAGAACTATACCTCCTTCTGCCAAAAGTGGCACTTGGAAAACTTTGCTTTTAGCTTATGTTCTCTCAAAGTCTCCAAAACAATCCTCAAATGGCCTTCATGTTCTTGCTCAGACATGGAATAAACTAATATATCATCAATGAAGACCAAGACGAATCTATCATGATAGCTTCTGAACACTCTATTCATCAGGTCTACAAAGTATGCAGGGGCATTCGTAAGTCCAAAAGGCATTACCAACCATTCATAAGAGCCATATCGAGTGCGAAAGGCAGTGAGAGGGATGCTGTCTTCCGCTACTCGCAACTGATGAAATCCAGTGGCTAAGTCAAGCTGGGAAAAGACTTTTGCTCCACTTAACTGATCAAAAAGATCATCAATACGGGGCAGTGGATACTTATTCTTCAAGGTCAGCTCATTAAGCTTCCTATAATCAATGCACAAGCGGAGAGAGCCATCAGCCTTCTTTACAAAGACTGCAGCAGCTCCCCAAGGAGAGCTACTAGATTGGATGAACTGCTTCCCTTCCAATTCTGTCAACTACTTTCGAAGCTCCTCCATCTCCACACGAGGCATACGATTAGGTGGTCTACTAACTGGTTGGGCTCCAGGGATAAGATCTATGCGAAACTCCACAGCTCTCTTAGGCGGTAAGCCGGTAACAGGCTCAAGCACATCACCAAAGTCCCTAACAACAGGAACTCTGGCGATCTCATCATCTTCTCGTGATTCAATGGAATGAAGAGAACCATGAGCATTAGGGCCTTGCGTATCAAGTGTTATATTAACGAGCCCTTTGAAAGATGGATGCTTCAAGGTAACAACTCTGTCTAAGCAGAATAGACGAGCCTCATATCGATCCAACCAATCCATCCCCAAGATAATATCAAAGCCAAGATGCTCAAACACATGCAAATCACATGAGAAAGGGAGTCCTCCTAAAAAGATCTCAAGGTTCTTGCACAACATTCCAAGTGTTGCGGACCCGCCAATGGGATTCGCAACCCTTAGAGATGTGACGAGATAAATTACTTCCAAAGCATATCTATCAACTAAATCTTTAGATATAAATGAGTGTGATGCACCAGTGTCAAAAAGTATGCAAATGAAATATCTTTAAATGGGGTTGTACCTTGCACAACTTGCTTCCCCTTCCTTTGGCTCGGACCAGGGTCTCCCTCCATGACATGCAGTCTAGCAGCTTGTTTCTTCTTCGAGAGTTGTGGGCACTCGTTCCTTAAATGACCAATCTGGTGACACTCATAACACTCCCTTTGAGGACAAACATTAGCAAAATGCCCCTTAGCTCCACACTTATAGCATTCCACTCCACCTTTAGCTTGCTTTTGAGTGCTTGAAGCCTGTCCCTTCTTTTGCTTCTTTTGAGAATTATGCTTCTTCTTAGGGAAGAATGGAGCTTTCCTTTTAGGTGCATCCTCATCTCTTTCACGATATAGATCTTCGTACCTCAAAGCCAGATCAACAATCTCATCAAATGTAGAGCGAAGCTGAGTCAAGAGCTGTTCCCTCAGCTTCCTACGAAGACCATCTACAAATTTCTGATTCTTTTTGAACTGGGTGTTGATCAAGTCTGCACCATACTTAGAGAGGGAATTGAAGGTATTGACGTACTCCTGAACTGATGTATCCCTCTGCTTAAGCTCAATAAATCTACGAGTAAGGATGGCCTTCTCTGCCTCTGGAACGAACCTCAACTCAAATCGTTCCCTAAATCTTTCCCATGTAAGCTCTTCCTCTCCTCTCTCAGCATTCATAATGTCAAACCAATCAGCGGCATTGCCTTGGAGGAAGCTAGAAGCAATCTCAACCTTTTGACGGTCAGTCACACCCATGTGCCCAAAAACACGCTCACAAGTCTTAAGCCAGGCCTGAACTTCAACAACACCTTCTTTCCCAAGAAAAGGCTTCCCTCCAAGGCTCGTAAAGTCCTTGCACATACGAGCGAAATCAGCTCTAGGAGCAGCATTAGGAGCGGGTGCGGCTTGAGGCATGTTCCGCATCAACTCCAACCACTGCTCCATCGTCAAACGGGGAGGTCTTCCAGCCATCTTTCTTACTACTCTGCATATAGTGAGATATATCACTCAGCTGGAATTAAAATAATACTCACACTAGAACGCTAAAAATTGGGGTTTTGGTTCAGGTATGTACAACTATTATTATATAATGGGAGTGATACTGTAAAATAAACAGACATGTACGATGTTTCTACTGTCTTGTGCTAATCACTATTCTAAATATATTTTGTACTATGTCAAACCTGGGCTCTGATACCAACAATGTAACGCCCGGCCCCTAGACCCATGCTGACCAAGAGCAACACTAAGTGTTACTGTCGGAAAGCACGGAGAATGGGACTCGATAGGGCTAAAAGTTGTTCTCATTCCTTTGAACGAACACTGGCACGAGAAATTTAAAACTTCTTAACTTACCATTTGTGCTCAGTATAAGTTCAAAGAAATGGTACAAGAAAATTTCCCAGGTACATAGTGCAAAATATAATAGAATCAAGCACAGCACAATAACATCAGCAGAATACATAATACATATCATAATAGAGATGTCCAGAATACATGGTCCATCATACATAATATCACTTCCCAAAATACATAATAGTGCACATACCATAATACTACACGATACTAATTGTCTGAAGCTGCGTTGTCCAAAACCCCAAAACGTGGAAAAAGATAAGAATGCTGCTACAGTCCACGCAACCTAACCTGCAAACAATCCTCAACCTGACCCGAGGATTGTTTTAACAAAACAAATCACACGGGTCAGACTATGTCTAGTGTGAGTGAAGTAAGTATCTATGGACATTGAATTATAATAATAAATGATGCCACATGTGTAAGTCAACATGAGGCATATGAATGAACAATTTAGCAAAGTTGGCGCATTAAATAAGCCATAAAATCAGGCATCGGTATTGTATGTAAAGCAATACAATACCAAAACAATTATCATATGTAAAGCAGTATGATAATATAAAAAGTCAGATTAAAGGCACATGTATTGTATGTAAAGCAATACAATACCATAACGATTATCATATATAAAACAATATGATAATATAATAATTGAATGTTGGTTATAATACTGGGTTTCAAATTATTTGAGTAATAGAGAATTATGGGGACTACGGGATAAATATAATATGACCCATAACGACCAACTAAACAGACGCTAGTATTGTAAAATTACAGTGGTAGAGCTCTCGCGCGCGCGGAGACATCAGCACCGTAACCTACTCATAACGCCATAACGACACCTGGCGATCAACCCAGGATAACCAAGACGGTCTAAGGCGAAGGCCGTATGCTACCCGTTCACGACACTACACGTGGGACACCCACGTCTCCATCTGATGTAGTCCGTGACCCGCAGATCGGGAATCCCGATCAAATATCAAAATTTCCCAATGTAGCAGACCGTTTGACCTTTGGTGGTAGGCGGGCGAAAGTTAAAACCACCGTGATTCAGGTAGCGAACCCGAATCAGGTCGACCAAGATGGAGTTTTGGCCCATTGGTACAACAGAGTCCAATCTATCCCAATCCCAAAATTAAAGTATACTGAAATATTAATTTGTAAATTCATGCTTTGAAAACTCATAGTGTTTATAATGTCAAAACACTATAAAAGACTCATCATGGCAACTTTCATAAAAGTAAGTTTTATAAACCCAGTATACTTTACAAAAAAGACAACATCACATGTCCATAGATGGTTACACTTCCGTTTCGCTCTAATACACAAGTACCCCATAATACTTATGTATTATAACGAAACATAAGCATTGCTTAGCATGTTTAGTTTGTTTGAAATTAATAAAATTATTCGATCATTTAATTTGTATATAACAAAATTTTCTTTTAAAGAGGAATTGCTTTCGAAAATTTCAAAGGAAAACGATTTACTACGGTAAAACCTATAATTATTTTTAAAAAAATCTTATTACAAAAATAATTTTTTAGTTTTTTTTTTTTTTTTTTTTTTTTTTAAAAAAAAAGCTCAAACTTGGCTGCACATGGTAGCCCGCATGGACTGCTTGTGCAGCCCAACTGAGCTGCACTTGCAGCCCAACTGGGCTGCATAGTGCGGCCCGAATGGGCTGCAATTGCAGCCCCCCTGGGCTGCTTATGTAGCCCCACTGGGCTGCACTTGCAGCCCAACTGGGCTGCATAGTGCGGCCCGAATGGGCTGCGCCTGCAGCCCGTGTGGGCTGCTAGTGCAGCCCGCCTGGGCTGCTAGTGCAGCCCGCCTGGGCTGCACTGCAGCCTACACTTGGGCTACACCTGCAGCCCTCGTGGGCTGCACAGTGCAGCCCGCCTGGGCTGCAGCTGCTCCTCCCCTCCCACCAAAATTGAAAATTTCAGTTTTTTTTTTTTTTTTACATATATTTTTTTTTTGCACGGTACAACACTGCTGCACAGTACAATAGTACTGTAGCAGCACTGCTGCACTGTACCAGTGCAGCCTACGGCTGCACTGTAGCAGTGCAGCCGCTGCACTGTTCCAGTGCAGCCGCTGCACTGTTCCAGTGCAGCCGCTGCACTGTAGCAATGCTGCTATAGCTGCACTGTTCCAGTGTTGCAGCTCGCTGCACTGTAGCAGTGCAGTCTATCGCTGCACTGTAGCAGTGCAGCCTTTTTACCAAGTCAAAACTGAATTTTTTTTTTCAATGGAATTGAAGTTCAACAAAGGCATGTAGGTTTGTTCATCAAGGTTTAATAATGTACCTCTCTTTGAAGCAATTAAGCAAGCATTTTGCATGCATCAAAACTACATACCTACAACAATCTTCACTACATAACATTTTCTTTCAACCAATTTGCAGCAAATTTAATTAGGTAAAGATTAACCACAAAAGGGGAGGAGCCAATATATAACTACAAAGGTTTTGACCTTTTCTCCCACATGCATACCTAAATCAACCAAAAAGAGAAGAAAGATTGAAACTTCACTCACCTATTGCTCCAAAAGCAAACTTTCACCTCTGAAATCAATTAGCCTTTGGATTGAAACCCTTGAATTGGGAGCCTAATTTTATCTCAAATTTTGTATGAGAATTGATTAAGCAGGAAGATTGAGGATGAGAGAAAAATGTAGAGTTCTCGGTGGTTTCTGAATGAGAAAAAAAAAGATACGTACTGATGTTTTTAATCGGAGGAAGAGGGGTTATGTATTTTTATTCATAAGTCCCCCTCTAGATCTTTCCTCATAAAAATCTCCTTTTTATTTTTTATTTTCACTCTTTTCTAAAGAAACATAATGATTACTCTTTGTCTTATTAGGAGATTTTTTCTTTTTCCCCTTATTTTATTTGTTTCTAGAGATTTCCTACATAATCAAAATAAAATAATTTTTTTTTCTTTTATAATCTTTTCTTTTTATTTTCTTTTTATGAAAAAAAAAGTGTACATAAAATTCTCTTTTATCTTACATAACACACATTTTCAACATTATGTAAACTTCTCTTCTTTTTTTTTCATAACTTGAGAACAACAAGAAAACATTATTTTATAAATTATTTAAAATAACACACAACAATGAACACATTTTATGAAATCAATCAAAATTTTCCACTAAAATTTGCACTTTTCCATTGCATTCAAATTTGTCTTTTTATTTCATGCAAAATACTAATTCACAACTACCACTAGCTTATATTTTAATATTATTATTATTATTATTATTCTTTTTTTTCTTTTTTTTCTCTTCTTTCTTAAAAAAACAATTTTTTTTCCAAAGTTCATTTGTTACAATAAATTACATTATGCAACAAAAGATGAAATTCTTCATATTAACCATGCATAACGCATTTATTGACCGTCATCATTTTTTTTTCCTTTTTCTCCTCTAATCCATTTTAATATATTATTATCATTTATTTAATTTTCAAACAATATTTAATATAATTATTAACAATTTATTATTGGATTCCCAATTCAGTCTCCCTAAAAAAAAATGGGGTTGTTACAGGCGACGTCGATCGCCTCCAATTAGGGTTTTTTTTTTTGAAATCTATTTCAGATTCGAGAGAGGGAAATAGGAGAGGGGGAGGGTAGTTAAATATATATATATATATTTATTTTTTAATTTTATTCTTTCTACAAGTGTTGACTTTTATTGGCGAACTCGAAATGAAACCCACCGCCTGTCGTCCATAGCTAATTACCCCCATTCCGAACACAATGGGATATGTGTCGTTAGCTGATTCGATCGTTTCGATCAGTTTTCGTCAAAAACAACATATAACTCTATATATTGAATTTGAATGCCAATTTCACTTTACTGGGGTCACATACTGACTCAAAAATTTCCAGAAAAATATTTTTTAGCTTCGTATTGACGATACGGTCCTAACGAAACCAGTTTCGTCGAATTATGGGACTGCTGGAAAAATGGCCATTTTCCAGTCGATTAAAATCAACTAAAATTGGTCAAACGCGTTTTCCTTTGCCACGCTCACATATTGAATCGAAAATTTTTGAAATTTGTAACCTAGCAATAATTTGACATCATCGATCCAACAAAAGCGGTTTCGTCGAAATCCGAGGTTGTTTGACAAATTTCCATTTTCAAGGGCCTGAATTCCATAGCGACTATTCAGAATTTTCAACTGGATGTATCTTTTGATCCCCGCTATGAAATTTTGATTTTTCGGATTCGTTGGAAAGATATCATCAAGTAGATCCTATTATTTTTGGTTTCACTAAAATACGGTTTATTTTGCACCCGGTACATTCAATTGAAGTTTGAAATTGAATTATCGAACTACCGCGCCATTTTCAATTCCTTTTATATTTATATATAATTATTTATATTCTAACGACGACGCGTATAAATATATACGTTCTAAATATATTCAAAATAAATTTTCGTCGATATTATTTAAAATAGTTCATTTAAAATATTCAAAATTCGCTAAAATTGCCAAAATAAAATTTTTAAACTGGCTCAGATTTCCGGGTTATTACACCATAAGTTTGTCTTCGTCAACGGAGTCCACGTTACGTTCTTCTTTTTCCCATTCGAGGATTTTGTTCCACACATGGACTAGGGTTGTCGGATAATCCTCGATCCAAGAGATGTTTCAACGGTGGATAATATGAGCAAAGAAGTCTATCATCAATTCACCGAAACCATCCAACTCTTTCTTAGCCTCGGATAGCTGTGTATGGGCTTCCTCGGCGAACTTGATAGCACTATCTGCATTCCCTTCGGCTAAGGCCGCTCTATTCTCAGCCTCAATCAGCTTGGCATCTAAGTCAGCATTCCGTTTATCCAACTCGGCATTCTTCTTCGCTAGTTCGGCCTTTTCTTGCTCAAGAGTACTGCAAGCTAGGTGCGCCTTGGCACTTTATGACTTAGCATCTTCAGCTTGCTTCATTAGATCCAAGCGCTCTCGGCTATGGGATTCCAATAGGTCATGATAACGTTTTTGTATTTCCTCAAACTGCTTTTTGAAGTTGTTAGCATCCCGTTGAGCAAGGACAAGTTGAGCTTGTGTATCTTCTAGATCCTTCTCCAGATTTTTCAGAACATTCTCATCAAGATCGACCACTTTCTTCATAGCATCAATGTCTGCAATTAGGGCCCGAATGATCTTGGGGAGATTACGTGAGTATTTATACATCTCTGAATATTGTTTCTCCACTGGATCGATCTAACTCTTAGCGTCATCTGCCCACTTTGAAGAAATAGGCTCAGGTGCAGGTATGAATGTTAAATGTTCAAAGTAGTGGTCTGGGAACTATTCCTTCAAATATGTTAGCTTCATCTTGGAATCAGAATCTAGTGGTGTAGATTTGGAATAAGATAGCTCGAACTGTTTTCATTTGGAGGAAATGAGAGCTGAATCACTCTTCTCAGGCCGCTTCTCAGAAAGTCTATGTTTGTCCTGCGGATCGGTATGCTTCGGTGAAGGTTTCCCCTAGAGACCCTTACCCTTGGGATGAGATAAGTCTTTGGATGGCGGTTTGTCCCCTCCGCGACGGTCTTGATGGCCCTTGTATTTGTCTTGATCTGACCTAAAAAGAGAGCGAGAACGTGAAGTATGAAGGCGCTGGGAATCATGATGCCTTCTGTCGTCTCTGCCACGATTCTCACAATAATCATGTTCGATGTCAGAAGCAGGTCTGGACATGCTGCGGCGAATTTTCCTGATATCGTAGTGAGGACGTGACATTGTGCCTCCAGAACAATGAGAGCAGAATTTAGGATTAATGTTAATATAAAACTCAAGTGCTGTGACATGCAGTAGTATAGTGCAACGTGTTTCCTAAGTGGTATTGCCCCCCAAACAAACCGGAGCCTGGATTGGTGCTAATATGTGTGTTCTCCCCAGCCTTCATGGGAGTAATCTCTTCCTCGGAAGTAAAGGTGAGAGGGTCCGTTGGGAAGTCTTCCTGAGAATAGAAGGTTTCGGGTAAGGGAAGATCTGCCAAACCCCGAAATGTTGACTCGTCTGCTATAGAAGTATATCCTAGAGGGATAACGACTGGCAACCCTTTTGGGGAGGTCGGCCTCTTAGGAGTGACTGTTCCCTCGGGTGAAATATATTTATCCCTGTCAGCAAGAGGTATATTTGTAAGTATATCATCTTGAGTTGAGGAGGATGTTGAAGAAGGGATCTTGGCTGGTAATGGAGGCCCCCTTGAACTTTTCCCCGTCTCGCGGATAACATCAACTGGGGGTATGTGTACGTAAGGGACTTTCCCATGACCTATGCTACGGGTGATAGATAACAACCCATGATGATGAAGGTATTCATCCTTGAGGACTTCTTCGATAGTCACAAACTTTTGATCACCGGTGAGTAGCTGGTGCAAACGATCAAAATATGCTTGACCTGTCACTAGCTTTGGGTTAGGAACTGTGAATAAAAATGGAAATCAATTAATGAAATGATTTAAGTATTTGAGGTCAGATCCCGAGAAAGTTGATGCCTTACTTGACTGAGTCCATCTTCTTGCACACCCTGGTTGTTGTTTAATATAAAACCACTCGGTCTTCGGATCCCTAGCATTGCTGCTAAATGGAACAGTGATAATCTTTCTTTTTGGCACTGATTCGAAATACACAAAGGACGGGGTGTCATTATTTCGATGTTTGAAATTGTAAATGAAGTGAACATTTTCGAAAGTCAATTCTTCACCAAGAATTTCTCTATAAGCTATGTACAGGGTATACAAATAAGCATAAGAATTGGAAATAAGTTGCATAGGGGCAATCCTTAGCTGTCTTAGAAAATAGATGACAAATGGTGGGAAGGGAGGTATTGCTCTGACTAAGCACATCAATCTATCATATCCATATATCGTTATGGTGAATTATGGGGACGATCTGCTTCTGAAGGTAATAGAGTGTCTGCTTTAGGAATTGCATGCTTTATGCATATCCGCAGTAGCCTATCATTATCAATTGTCGATTTCAATGAATCCTTAGGCAATTCCAAGATAACCGCATCTCCAAATTCATCGGGGGCATGGTTGTCTCCTACCCCTCCTTCTTCCTCCTCACCGAGAGAGGCATCACCTCCAGAGGATGCTTCACTGTTATGGGTTTCCATGTCATAGTCGGGACCCTCACTGTCCCAGCCTGAACATGAAGTAGAAGATATATCTTCGACGGGTAAATCCTTAGATAATCCAGCAGCATCTTTCTTTTCTGCCAATCTAGATGAGCGTCTTTCGGTCATATCTGATGAACTATTGAAGAAATGATAGCAAGAATTAGGGTAAAGTTGCCCGTATCCCCCCGTGCAAGTGTGTGAACTAAAGTGTGTACGGTGTGTGCAGAAGGTGCAATGTAAACATACGAGAGCATAATGCAAAAGTTTGACGAAGTAGTAATATGTTCAGAATAGTTCCTAATGTTTGCTCATGTTCGTAAGGCGCTATCATAGTTGTTCATTAAGTTCTACATCGTGTCAAACATTGAACGGGCTAGTTGAACAACTCTTGGGCGTTAAGTTAGACGGCTTCAATCCAGTTCGGAAATAGATGTTATTGGGATCGGATCGGGGGCATGATCATGTTTGGTTTCGAGGCAGGAGTAGATGCCCCACAAGCAAGTCGGTTCGGTTCGAGAGTCGGTACTTCAATTAGTCCTGATCGGTTCGAGCACACATGCCTTTCTTTGTCCACTTTATGATCCACTCCGACCCGACCCGGTTAGATGGATTCCTTTTTCCTCTCCACTTTTTATGCCTCTCCACTTGAACCGATCCGATGCTTTTCCCTCTTCTTCTTCTTCTCCGTCCTCTCTACTCTTTCACCGATTCCGAACCCAATCTCATGTCAAGAAATGAATCAAGGTCAATTGTCTATGTGTTGGCTTGCTCAACGTTGGACTCTGACCTCCTCCATAGCTGCCTTGAGATGACGACGAGGCCATCAATGATGACGGCGAGGAAGAGGACATCGTGGCGTCAAGATCGAATAAATACCATGTTAGAATCGCTCAAATTTTCCATGAATTCTAATTGAAATCATCTAAAGCGAGGTTAATCGGAATTATAAACCTACCTATATGTTCGATGTGAAGATTAGAACGAGAATTCTGGAGGTTTTGAGGGTTAGGGTTTTTCTGTGCAAAACTAAAAAGATGGCAAGAATGGAAGGAAGAGAAAGGAGATGGATGTGGAGTGGATTTATATATGGATTTGATGTGGCTCTTAAAATTCCACACGTTTCATCCCGTTCGGACCGATATGCTGGCCCGCTTATATTTGGCCCAGCAATCTAGTAGTTGCGGGATGAGAAAGATAGTTCGGGTCGGAAATCAAACCCTAATAGAATCATGCACATGAATTTGACTACGAGTTGAACTCGAAGAAAAATATATGAAATTTACTTGGAGGAGCTACTGGACATCGAGCCGAGTTGTCAAAGTTGTATGAAACAAAGGAAGAAATTTGTGGACTTTTCGGTTTATTTATAGGCTGCAAGAGATATGAATTAGTAAAACAACGCGCCCCTACAAATGAATGTAAGGAACTGTTCAATGATTCAAATTTAGAAACCAATAGACAGACTATTTCGAAGCACACTCTATCTTCAATAGAAGCGTACTTCGAGGGGGGAAAATGTTAGCCTACATTGTGGACTAGGCTACACAATGCCAAAAGATTAATTGTTTGAAGAATATTCATTAGAAGAATTCCCACCACAGCGATCGGATCGAGATCTACTGACCATGCCAGAACAACGTAGAAGAAAGAAGGAAGAAGTGCAGACAGAACCGGATCGGTTTGGTGTAACTCGACCCGCTCCCCCCACCGATCCGAAGACAAATCTGTAGCAGCTACACTTCACGTTTGCCTGAGAACGCGGAGCGGTTAGAGAAACACTCTCCCATGTCTTACACATGTTCTCCACGTTCATCCATAACTGCTATGCGCTGGCAGCATCTCTGAGCCCCCATCTCTGAACCGAACAGAGCGCATGCCACGTGTCCTCGAACCGGGGCGGCTACAAAGACAATTTTCACCTGTAAATACACCTCCAAAGCTCATTTGAAGGGATCTTTTGGCACTTAGAGAACTTAAACTCCTTTGCAAACCGAATTTTATCACCTCATTCAGACCTTTACCACGTATCCAAGCAAAAATCCATTAACATTGAGTGAGTTCATGTATTGTATGAATGAAATTGAATGACAATTGCTATTGTACTTGCATTTATATCATCAATTCAAGGAGTAGAAAGTGGACATAGGCTCTTTAATGCCGAACCACTATAAATCATGTGTTTTCTTAGTTTTAAATTTTATCTCATTACAATCATCTCTAATTTGGTTGTTAGAGCGATTTTTGGATCTAATAGAAAGTAATTAATTAATTACTGGTTAACAGATATTATTGTGAACCTTATTTGGGTAGTCGAATGATAATTGGTTAGACATTGATAGTCGACATTGATTGATATTGCAGTTAATCTATTGTTATGATGTGTCTATTGATGGATGTTATTATGATTGTTGATATAGTGTTATGTGACAGACTGGTTAAATATGGCCAATAGATGTGATTATTGGTTCATTGGTTAGGTCTCCAATAAACAAAACAATTTAATGATTATTTTATTAATATAATAATTGGTAAAAAATGAAAGTCTGAATTTGACATCAGATTTTGGACGGACATAAAATTTATGTTATTTGATGAAAATTTGTAAAGAAAGAAGTTGATTCAAAATAATTTTCATATAGTTAAGGCCCGTTCAAGTTTTTATTTTAAATTGAATAGTAATAGATAAAAATGAAGTTCGGTTAGGGTTTTTAAGAAAAATCTAAAAAGGATATCCTTTACAAAAAGGTCTTATATATTTTTGTAATAGATGTCAGGAAAAATTGGATTCAAAATATTGAAGTTTGAAAAAAAATATTATTTAATGATTTAAATAATATTATAATACTTAAATATTAGAATAACTGAATTTGGAGTTGAAAATTGAAAATATAACTTTTGAAAATTATTATATATGTTTTATACAATAAATAAAATATTTTTGCGGCTATTCGACGTAGTTTATATTATATGTCAAAATATGGTCAGAATAGAAATCGACACATAGGTGTAGTCCACGAATTTCGACCATTAATTAACTTCAAACTGATATACTGGGAGATCCGACCTTCGGATTCTCCCCGAATGAAAAATGTTTGATTCAAAACGAAAAGAGCATTCAAATGAAATGAAGAGTTTTGAAATCTGACAGTTAAGTTTTGAGATATATTCAAATCAAATGTGGATATAAACAGTGCCTGAGCCAACGATGACCTGAAATCAGGATTTTGGGAAATGGACTATTTTTATATAAATAAAAATAGGAAAAAATCATTATAATTATTACAACTGAATTGTGTAAGGTCCGAGAAAAATATACATGGTTTTGAATGATAAAATCTGGTTAAGTAGAATTTGACTTATTTTGTAATGCCTTTTATAACTAGTCTTGAGAAATGATTAGAGGTCAGGATTTTAATTCGCAAATCGAATATAATCCTTAATAAACCTTTTTATAAGGTTAAAGAGAATTATACAAATGATTTCTGTAAGGCGAATTGCTTAACTATGTTAAAGTATAAGAATTAAATCTTGTGAAATGATTTCCAATTAAAGGAGACTTAATCGGTCGGTTGATAATCCAATAAGGATTTTGTTTTGACAATAATTATTCAAAAAGACCAGGTTCAACCCATTTCAAATAATTATATGACAAATTAAAAGTCGAAGATATTGGAGATGGTGGAAGACCAGAAATCTTCACATCGAATGGACTACTTGGTGATGCCTTGGGTAGCTCTCATTATAACGTTAAAGTGGTAGTAGTCCAGACGTACATGTTGATTGTCCATATATGCAAGGGCCTCTTTCCTTAATTGGACGAGGAATAAGGTGCCTTCGGATTCGTTCAAACCCAGAACGAACAAGTAAATGGATGTATGTCCAGCATTGTACTTTACAATATAACCAATTGGTTTATATTGATGTTATATCCATTGGTATCGGGGAATTTATTATCTTAGCTTAACACACTTCTCTGTGACTTATGAGTTAAGAGGGTTATATATTAATAGAAACTAATTATATGTTGTGAATTGACAATGTAAAATGCTAAGTGCTACTTTGTGGGACATTGACTATAGGGCCTCACACCCCGGGATGAGTAGAAAACAGGATGATGGATGCCAGAGAAAGGACATACATTATCCTTCTAGTTAAAATGACGCCATAGTGTGGAGCCCAGGCAATTTACTATTGTGGATGACGAAATCAAGGCGCCTCGGAAGATGGTCAATTACGACCAAGATGACGGTCAGATGAGACTAAGGAACATAATGTTTAGAAATAACCCGAACTCATCAGTAATTGGTGGGCCGAATTTGCTGCTCCAAGGATCACATGCATGTGATTCCTATACATCTTTCTAGGGATGATTTGAGCGGATAAAGGAGATCCTTTGCCTTGCTTCATGATGGAATCCAATTTATGAGACTTTGCGTTTTTCAGTTGCAAACCTATATTGCGACATAATGGGATGGGGCATTATGTAGTCCAAGATTGATACACTTATTTTTAAAAATGATTTCTAACCTTAGACAGTAATGGTAATATCAAATGATTTTCTCATATCAAGCATCTTTCGCTATTATAAGGTAAAACTCTACCCTCCAGTTTGCGTTGCATTATGTGATAGTACTTCAGTCTTATAATTGCTACATTTTTCTAAAAATCATTACATGGTTTTGTGCATTGGCATTCGTGTAGAGAAAACTCATTCCGTGTTATACGATGTGGTCCCGTGATATGCCACACTTTTAAATAAGTTAAGAATAACTATTTAGAGTTTCCCATACCAGTCCCATGACTGACATGGAGTTTATTGTTTCCCACCTAAACTTTGGGTGCCATATTTTCCACATGGGCAACTAGTATTTTTGGTTTTGTAGATATTTTATTGGGAAACATTCTGGATTGAAGCTAGAGCTATGTCCAGAGCATCTGATAGTTTTCCACTTAATGTAATTTTGTTTCCATTGTGTATTGTATTGTAGTTTATTATTCTTTGATATTTGCAATGCACTCTGATATATTTTGTACTGTGATGTAAAATTATTTTAATAATAATGAAATATTATTTTGTGCTTTTGTTTTAATGTGTTATAACCTATAACAGTTTGAATTTTTTTGCCTTTCGGATCAGACTTGTGTGTTTTGTAGTCAATTTGAAAGGTAGAAATTTTCGAGTTGTCACATTTGGTATCAGAGCTTTGGTTATTTCAAAAGCATAGGAGTACAACTCCTTAGAACAGAAAGAAAACACTCATCACAGATAGGATTAGTAACATCCTTTAAGAGTAACTCATTAGAGATTCGGTAAGTAATTCCTTTGAATGAGTTAAGAGTATTATGTATATGAGAGAGCGTAATTGGGATATAGAAACTGAAATTATCGACGATTTTGGATAGTCGATAAGTTTGAAAACCTTTTAGGTAAGAGAATAAACTTACTTACATCTTCCTTTTTGTAAGGACCCAAAATTTTGGTCAATTAAAAATATGGATTTAAATATTATTAGTGGACTTTTAAAAGTGATTTAAACATGAATATATTAAAGGTTGATACTTTAATATTATTTTAATAGCTTAAAAAGAATCATTTTTCAAACGATCTCAGAATTCGATGAACTAATTTCAACGAGTCCGGATCATCAAAATATGGTAAGATTTTGAATTTCACAATTCTCGAAGTTAGTATGTGAGCGTATAAAAAATTAACGCGTATCGAGTCAACCAAACAAAATTAAGTAATAACATAATAAAACAATAAGTCCAATGGTCAAACGGACTCCAATTCGATCAGAACTGTTTCTGTGGATCTATAATTACGAAATATAGTAAGATTCAAAATTTTGTATCAGTCGGACTTACTATTTGATCATGTGAGCGATAAAAGCGTGAGAAAAACTTGAATGAACTTCACTTTTAAACAAGTGCAAAAGCTATAACACCCCAAAATTTAATACGCTATAAGTATAATTTAAAGATAATAAATTTGGAATTACTTAATTAAATATTTAGAATTAAGTAAAACCGGCTTTACCTTTGAGTTTGTCTCGGAATTCTAGTTTAGATAGACCCCAAATGTAACAACCCGCCCGGAATGGACCTAAATTTCGACCTAGAAAAGGCCCATCGAAACTGAAAACTATTCTAAACTAGTCGTTGGTTCCTATAAGGAATTACATTTGCACTGATAACATATATGTACACTTCATATGGAAATCTCACACAGCGGAAAGAGAATATATATTACTAAAATAAGATGAACCACATTATTAAAAATCACAGAATTCCAACACAACAGTCCAGATTACATATGATCCATGGTTACACCAATAAATTCGTTCTCAAATATTTCCATAAGAAGTAAAGTAATAACAACTAATAATAGCATAACGACTTCGTTTTCGTCTTCAGCTCCTATCATGATTATGTCCATGAATTCTACCCCATCTACTGACCTGTTGAATATGTTAAGGAGAGGGGTCAGAACATAAGTTCTGTGTGACTGAAATATGGTGTTTACTTAAAGTCCATACCCTATATTTTTATCTGGTTACATATGTCAAGGTATGTCTACGCAACACACAACATTCAAACAAACAACAAGTATATATCCAATGAGGTGGACATCCAAGTCAATAGCTCATTAGTGTTTTTACGGAAAAGACCCTTGGTGGTGGGCATTCTTGGTCACTTATGGGCCTATTAAATGTGAATTCTTATGATCTCTTATAACCTTGAGGCAGACCCTAGCCCCTTAAGACACCGTCCTAGTACATCAACGTTCTTAATTCTATACTCTCAATTGTAATATAAGAAGTAGTATTGTGACAGTTACCACTTAACGGATATTATGATAGAACACCTATGTCGCTTAAGAATTCCCTTTGATTGTTGGTGAACATGTAATGACCACATATCTTTTATATTCCAATTATGTTCCTAGCTGTGCCCTTACAAGCTTCTAGAGGAAGTGGACATGCCCCATGAACTAACTTACTCATTAACGCTTATGCCTAACAACTTTTAGAGAAGGAGGACCCAAAGACTTACTTCAACTTTAATAAGGGTAGGTCCCATGACTTTGGTTCCTCTCCAAGGAATAAACTTTCAGAGGGATCCTAGTCCTAACCACTTAAGAACCAAATTAGACAAGAAGAGAGTTAGCCACTTAAGACCTTCTCAAGGTGTAGTATTTTCACACCAAATAGACTTATATAAATATAGTTATATATACACACACACTATAGACCTCCTACATTAAACCGTACACCTGTAGCTGTTGGATATGCCAGGCGGTTTCGGGCATACTTCTACTACAAGTTGGTTTAACCTCGTGTCATAGTGTACTAAGTTTGAATGGCCCATGGCACCCGGACATCTCACATTAGTTGGGCCTCCTTGAGGTTGTTGGATTTGCCAGTCGGTTCTAGGCAGGCTTATACCACAAATGGAAACTAACCTTGTGTCTATCCGTCACTATTCGTTTAGTAAAATCATTCAATATGCACACACAAGTAATCGGTATATATTTTTGGGAAAATTCAAATTCTGTCCTAATCGCATTTACTACGTTAATATAACGATAATTACGTTTATTACATTTATATAACTATAATAATTATAATGCCTAAATGATGTTAATGTTCGTATAAACGAGAGAACGTTCCAACAAGTTAGCAATTGTCAGTTTGTCCTAAATTAAGGTATGCAAGTTAATTTTCCATATTTTTTATTGCTACATTTAGTCATGATGGCATACTAACAAAATAACAGATCGCAGTGATTGAAAAATATACACACATACAAATTTCAACTTGGATCCTAGGCTTGTTGGAATGATTTCAATACTGGATCAAGAATAGAGTATAACATACACATATAATATATACATGTATGTTTATTAGTTCCACTTTAAATAATTCACCCCTCTTTCGTGTTTTGCACATAAAAATGTTTATATTTTATATATTTCTAGTATGAATACGTTTGGATTCAGAATGGAATCCAAACATAATTGAATCATGGACTAATTAAATTTAAACCCTTTTAGGTTATAATCAAATGTTTACATAAGGGCGACACCCTTTCATCCTCAATCCAATATTAATGTCAAAAATCCACAAACCAATAACAATAAATTGATAATTCATACGCTAACATAAAATAGATGTTGAAGAGAACTCGAGTCCCGCAAACTTTTTATACTTGTTAGAATTAGCGAGGAAAAGTCCGTCATCGTTGTATTCCATGACTATATCGTTAAGTTGATCTTTCAGAAATTCAAATAATATATTGTGGCTTCGTAAATTACTCGTTTCATAGCAGAAAGCTTGTTGCCTATCTTCTTCAACTCGACGACATGGTTAGATGACATCTGTGTCTTCTCATCTCGAGCTTCTCGACCTTAGCTTTCAAAGCATTATTTTCCTCCCTAAGAGAGGTGATCTCAGCAGAAGATGAAGAGGCCATTCCCCTAGACAAGAACCAACCTTTCGTCACCTAAAAGATAAGAAAAAGGAAAAGTTAACCTCTATGTGAAAATAATATAGCAAAAAAGAAACTAAGGAGAATAAACTCGTCTGAAGCTGATCCTTGACCATTTGTTGGTAGAAGTCCTCTGAGTCTAAAGGCATGGAGGGGGTGAAATGTTAGCAATTTTGGAAGAGGAAAGGGAAAGATTCACAAGCTTATCAAAGTCCAAAACCGACGGAGGTGGAACAGGAGAGATAACATGTTGAGGATAGGAGGTCATGAATGAGTCATGCTCTCTAGTATCAAGTTCCCTAGGAAAGTGTAATAACCCGAAATTCTGAGCCAGTTTAAATTTTTATTTTGGCAATTTTAGTGAATTTTGAATGTTTAAAATGAATTATTTTAAATAATATCGACGAAAAATTTATTTTGAATATATTAAGAATGTATATATTTATAGGCGTCGTCGTTAGAATATAAATAATTATTTATAATTATAAATAGGATTGAAAATGGCGCGGTAGTTCGATAATTTGATTTCAAACTTCAATTGAACATACCGGGTGCAAAACAATCCGGATTTTAGTGAAACCAAAAATATTAGGATCTAATTGATATTATCTTTCCAACGAATCCGAAAAATCGAAATTTCATAGCGGGGATCACAAGATATGTCCAGTTGAAAATTCTGAATAGTCGCTATGGAATTCAGGACCTTAAAAATAGACATTTTGCAAACGGCCTCGGATTTCGACGAAACCAATTTTGTTGGATCCGCAGTGTCAAATTATTTCTATGTTTCAAATTTCATAATTTTTCGAATCAATATGTGAGCGTGGCAAAGGAAAACGCGATTGACCAGTTTTAGTTGATTTTAATCGACTGGAAAATGGCCATTTTTCCAGCGGTCTCAGAATTCGACGAAACTAGTTTTGTTAGGATCGTGTCATCAATACGAAGCTGGAAAATATTTTTCTGGAATTTTTAGAGTTCGTATGTGACCCCGATAAATTGAAATGCGCATTCAAATTCAATATATAGAGTTATATGTTGATTTTAACGGAAACTGATTGTAACGATCAAATCAGCCTACAATACATATCCCATTGTGTTCGGAATAGGGGTAAAACGCTAGGGACGACAGGCGGTGTGCCTCGTTTAGAGGTCGTATGTAAAGTCAACTTTTTGAATTTAAAATTAATTGAAAATTTATTTCCTCTCTCCTTTCTTTATCCTTTCTCTAACCCCCACCGTATCATTTCAAAGCAGAACGAAAAAAGAAGAAAAAAAAAAGAAAGGGAAAGACGGGGGGAAACCCGCCCACCCCCCTGATTGATCGTCGTCGCCTCGGAGGAGGGGCGCCACCTCCGAACCCCCCCCCCCCCTCTTCGATCGACGCGACAGCCCCCCCCCCCCCACAAACCCACGCAAGCCCTAGCCAACCGGACCGCCATCACACCCACCACCGTACGCTGCAACCTCCACTCCTCCTGGCGCCGGCACAGCGCCACCAACGACCACTCAAGACCGCTGCGATGCATTGGAAACACCCCCCCCATCGCGCTAGAAATAACTGTGAGTATTTCCTTTCTTTTATTTTATATTTTCTTTTTTTTTACTTACTTATTTTTATAGCTAATAGGAAGTAATTTAAATTTAGAGTGTTAATGAAGGAAAGAATTAATTTTTAACGTTAAAAAGATTGGATTTTTATTTAAATAAAGAACCGATTTTTAGATTTGCTAAGAAGTGATTTTTATATATGTATTGAAATAAAAATATGATTTTTATATTATAGATATATCAAAAATATGATTTTTACTTGTGTAGTGTATTAAAAATCTGACCTTTATATAGCAGAAGATATAAAAATACTATTTTTATATAGGTAGTATATTGAAAATAAAATTTCTATATAATGGAGAAAATAAAGGCGAAATCTATATTTTTGAAAAGGCGAAATCTATATTTTTGAAAAGGCGAAATTTTTATATAGAGAATAGCAATGTAAAAATATAATTTTTATCTATATAATAACGAAGTAAAAATTCGATTTTTATATATTGAATAACGTAGTAAAAATTCGATTTTTGTATATTGAATAGCATAGTAAAAATTCGATTTTTATATATTGAATAACAAAGTAAAAATTCGATTTTTATATATTGAATAGCGAAGTGAAAATTCGATTTTTACATATGTAGGGAATACGGGCAACGAAGATGACAAAAGGCGAGAAAGATGAAGATTTCTCTAAATGATGAGTCGTGGTATTGGATAGCTTTCAGTGAGAATTTCTCACCTTTCAATTTCGTTTTCTAGTTATGTATATATACTAGGATGCAGACGGTGTTTAGTAGCACCCGACACAATCGTCCACAGACCATGGACTTGTTTGTTTGATTACAAAAATTAGTTAGATTATTTAATTGAAATTTGATTGTTTGGTGAAATGGAATGGATTTGATTGATGTGTGAATGGCGTGGGCCTTCACTAGACCAGGGATAAGGCTAGGCCTTGTCCCATTTCTAGTATCGTGCCGTTATGCCGTCGAAATTTCCTAAAATAAGTTAGAAAAATAAAGATATCATTTTATTTAATAAATGAACTGAATATAATATTTTCATAGGTTGAATAAAATGTTTTGTCGTTAAAAATATAATTTTTAACGTGAAAGTGAATAGATAAATATTTATAAACAAATCGGCCGATTTGTTTATATACACTGATTTGACTGATATTGATTGGGTCGATAAATATTTGATTGTTTGAAACTCCAAACAGGTGTTGGGATGAAATTTGAAGTTCACTCATCCTGATTGATTAAATATGTCGATCGATTGATTGACAGGTTGTTATAAGTGTTATATATCTATATTTGATGCTTATACAGTGTAGTGCACTTTGGTTGATGGTTGATTATTTTTCAATGCTATTATATACGTGTGATGTATGAAAATCCATATAATTAACATTATATGGTGATTGATTGGGCCTCATTCCAATTTAGAAAATAAAGAATGATATAAAATGAAGGTTCATGTGTTGACCGTACTCATCCGTTGAGATTAGTCATGTTTTGAACGAAATATTTTAATAATAAAATTTACATCTTTATCAATATAAAACAAATGTTCATGTGTTGACCGTACTCATCCGTTGAGATTAGTCATGTGTTGAACAAAATATTTTAATAATAAAATTTACATCTTTATCAATATAAAATAAATGTTCTTGTGTTGACCCTACTCATCCGTTGAGATTAGTCATGTATTGAACGAAATATTTTAATTATAGAAATATTTGAAATAGAAATATTTGAAAAGGAAATATTTGAAAAAGAAATATTTGAAATAGAATATTTGAAAATAGAAATATATGAGCCGTGTTGATTAGATTGACGTCATTTTGAAGTGAACGATATTTATATCGATTTTATTCATTTTAAAATGAATATTGAAAAGTGATTTTGAAATCGAATATTTTGGAATGAAATTTGAATTAAATTGAATATAAAACGAATTCGAATTGAATATAAAACGAATTTGATTTCATTTGAATATAAAACGAATTTGATTTCAATTGAATATATAACGAATTTGATTTCAATTGAATATAAAACGAATTTGATTTCAATTGAATATATAACGAATTTGATTTCAATTGAATATATAATGAATTTGATTTCAATTGAATATATATCGAATTTCAATTGAATAGAAAACCAATTTGAATTGAATCAAATAGAAAACCAATTTGAATTGAATCGAATAGAAAACCAATTTGAATTGAATCGAATAGAAAACGAATTTGAATTGAATTGAATAGAAAACCAATTTGAATTGAATTGAATAGAAAACCAATTTGAATTGAATTAAAAAGAAAACGAATTCGAATTGAATTGAATTGAAAGGAAAATGAATTCGAATCGAATTAAAATCGATTTGAATTGAAATCAAATAAAAATGAAAGTAAAAAGGATTTATAATAGAAATTCAATTTTGATTTGAATTTGAAATGGAAGTTGAATTTGTTTTGAAAACGAAATTAAAACTATTTATAAAATTCGTTTTAAATAGAAATCGACGAAATATATATAATATATAAATATTATATATTTAATGGCCTGAATAGAACGCATCGCGCTACGGTAGTTCGTGAATTTCAACCGTTAACTTCGATTTGATGTCGCGGAGATCCGACCGTCGGATTCTCCTAAAACCGGAACCGTTGGGTACGTATCAAAAAGAGATTTCTAACGAATATTAGAAATTTGAAATCTAACGGTTGGATATGGAGATACGTCCAAATCAAATTCAAAAAAGGTCGCTGTAAGTGCAGTTCGATGGCCATTGTTGGAAATCGACTGTACGGGCCTTGATAAAATTATTAAAAATAGTAATAATTTACTTATAATCATAAGAAATGATTTGGGAAAAATTGGGATGAAAAACTCCATATTCGAAAAGAAAAAAATAGATTTTTATCGAAATGAACTAGTTTTGTACTAAAATAAAATCCATTTATTTTTAAATAAATGAACTGGATTTGAATTGGGTTTAAATAGAATTGATTCATAGGTTCATCGTGAACTGTATTTTAAATAACATTTGTTCTTTAACCCGATAATAAATAGAATGTGATTTGGGTTTATCGTGAACTGAGTTTTAAAAGACATTAGTTCTTTAACCCAGTAAAAGGAGTTTTAATGAATCTACAACTAGATTGAAGTGTGAATTGATAATCTAAATTATTAAATATAGAAAATGAGCGAGAATGGAGTATCACCAGTTTTGCTCCAAAGCGGTAGTTAAATCTTTAATTAGATTTGAACGTGAAATGGTAATTAATTTTACCGATAACACCGTGGTGTTAGATATGGAGTATTACCAGTTTTGCTTCATGGGATGAATAGGTTGGGATTGGGAAATAAAATAAATAATTACTTTGGTGTGGTTCGCTAATCCCGACTAGTTTGGAAAACCATAATCTGGTTTGAAATGACATCCAAAAAAAGATTAAAGGATAAATTTTAAAGAATTTATCTTAGATAAAATTAATGGGAACCTTTCCCTAAGAATGTGAAATTTAGAAACTAGCTGTAGGTTTGTTAAGAAGAATGGATTCCTGGGTATTGATCCGATGTTGGTTTCAGCCTTCGGGGTTAATATTTAGGGAATTGTTCTCTTGCTAATTTACGGTTAGTGACTGCTGAATTGGAATGAGGCGTATGTTGTGTTAGTGTGACATTTGTTTTTAATATACGCGGGTTGTTCGGAAAGGCCGGGTTTATACCCATTTTGAATAACCGATTCGACGATATGTCGAAGATGAAGACGGTGGTTGAAGACCGGAAGTCTTCACAAAGTTTGGGTGATTACTGATGATCTTGGTTGGGTTGTACACCCAAGATGAGGGAATCAGTTGGTGGTCGTCCAGACGTACTTAGAGATCGATGGATATGCGAGGAAAGAGCCTCCGGTTTCGTTCAGACCCAGAGCGAACTTGTAAATGGATTGTGTGTCTGACATTGGATTTTATTATGTGTGGATTGATTTCTGTTAAATATATATCTATTTGGCGACGGAGAATTTATTCTCTTGCTCAACGCCCTTCTCTGAGACGTACGAGCTTAGAGGTTATATATCGATAGATATCAATCGCATGGCATGAATTGCATGTGTGGCACGCTGAGTTGCATGGATCAAGGCTTCTGTTGAAAAGCAAAGTCTTGTGGTTGATGATCAAAGCATGGCCTACGTGGCAGCTTTGTGTATAGCGTGGATTCGCGAGCCTCACACCTCGGTATGAGTAAAAAACGGGATGAGGACCCAAGGAGTGCACGACGTTTCTTTCTAGCTATGGGTGGTGTCAGTGACCTACCAGCCCTGACATTTATATACTTTTCACCTTTGTGGTTTGGATGCGAGGCGCCTCGATTATAGGTCCTATAGGGCCGGGAAACGTGTGTTCAGGAATAACTAATCCTCAAACGTAAGAGAGGACCGGTCTTGGAGGATCCCAGGGTTACCCCGAGTGTGTAGTCCTGAGGCATTTGCTAGAGTGTCTCGAAGCGGAGAGGAGCTTGCCCCTTGCCTAGACTCATGACGGAAATCCAATTTCCAATACGTGCATTTCGGTTTTATTTGTAGAGCCTAGTATGGTGACATAGTGGTATGGGGCACTTATGCCGTCTATGATTTATATTTATGATTGAAATTGTTTTGACACTATACACTTACAATAATATCAAATGATTTGTTTTAAATGTACCAAGCATGTTTGGTTGTTAGAAGGGAAAACCCTATCCTCTGGCTTGCGTTGCATTGTGTGATGGGACCTGGGTCTTATAATAGCTTCATTTTCCAAAAAAGCATTACGCTGTTTATTCTATGCACTGGTATTCTTGGGAGGAAACCCGTTCCGTGTTATACGGCGTGGTCCCTTGAATTACTCTCTTTTAAAGTAAAGTTTTAAATAACTGTTTTAGTTCTCATACCAGTCACATGACTGACCTGGAGTTTATTGTTTTAACCTAAACTCTTGGTGCCCTTATTTTCTACACGGGCAGCTAGTAGTTTTGGTTTTGCGGATTTATATTCACAGGATCCCGATTTACAGCTGGAACGATGCTCGGAAAGCTCTGTATCCATGTATTACTTTCAGTTGTGTTTTATACTGTTTTTCCGCTGCTATGTAATTTATTGTAATCTCTGATATTTATCGAATGTAATTTATTCATTTATACTCTGTATATTCTTGTATCTGATGGAATTGTTGTATAGCAATGAAATGTTCTTCCGTCTGCGTTCTGATTTGTCGTGTTCTCAAAACGATCAGGGGTTTCGAACGGTCTAGATCGGTTTAACGACTGATTCGGATCGAGCGAAATTCCAGGTCGTCACATTTGGTATCAGAGCTTTGGTTTACAGAGCTCGAGAACAAGACACATTAGAACCATACAAAATAATTCATCAGATATTGGGTTAGTAATATCCAATTAGAACGACTCGTTAGAGATAGGATCAGTAGTATCCTAGAACGAGTGTGAAGAGTATATTTTTCAAATGAAAACAATTTTTGTTTTGAAATTTAAATCGTTTTATATGTATTTGAATATTTTATTTGGATTGATTTGGACAATCCAGTATATAAAGGTTTTGCATATACACGTCATGAACGTATATTCGAAGTTTTAATATATTAGATAGATATAGAGTCACACTCTAGTCGCCCGGAGATGATTCTACTGATGACTATATAGCATCAGTAGTGTGTGTTCGAGTTTAGAAGGTGTGATTTTCTATATATTTCCATTAGACTGGTGTGAGAACCAAAACTTATATAGCTAGAACACATTGTTGTGACTTGGCATCAAAAACAAGATTTTCTGTATATATATCAAAATTATGAATTTGAAACGTTAATTCACTAATTGATTGATGTTTGTGTTGTTTGTTTATTTGTTTGATAATTTTGAACCATTTAGCCTAATTGTACCAAATATTGAATTATATTGAAAATTGGTCACATTTGCTAGCATATACATATACTTACATTGAACACGTCATAGCAAGGAGGCTAGAGCAGAGAATAAAATTTGTTTGCCCGACAAATAGGTACATGTTTACTATAATTTACTGTTTTGTTTGGGTGATGATGATTTTATGAGCCTATTGGCCAGCCGCTTGGCTTTTTCTTTTTCTTTTTGAGATCAGAAGGCCTATATGGCAATTTCGGGATTTTCCCGTGGCTCCCGGTGCAGGGGAGGTTATGGCAAAAAATTTCGAAAATTTAGGGTATTAGCCAAATTTTTGAAGAATTTGAAAATTCTCAGAAACTGAAAAGTTGGAGAATGGAAGCCAGACCGAATGTAGAGTTGATTAATCAAACCACTTTCGACTTTGTTCCTTTTCGGGGACGAAAAGTTTTAAGTGGGGGAGATTGTAATAACCCGAAATTCTGAGCTAGTTTAAAATTTTTATTTTGGCAATTTTAGTGAATTTTGAATGTTTAAAATGAATTATTTTAAATAATATCGACGAAAAATTTATTTTGAATATATTTAGAACGTATACATTTATACGCGTCGTCGTTAGAATATAAATAATTATTAATAATTATAAATAGAATTGAAAATGGCGCGGTAGTTCGATAATTCGATTTCAAAATTCAATTGAACATACCGGGTGCAAAACAATCTGGATTTTAGTGAAACCAAAAATATTAGGATCTGATTGATAATATCTTTCCAACGAATCCGAAAAATCGAAATTTCATAATGGGGATCAAAAGATATGTCTAGTTGAAAATTCTGAATAGTCGCTATGGAATTCAAGCCCGTAAAAATAGACATTTTGCAAACGACCTCGGATTTCGACGAAACCACTTTTGTTGGATCTGTAGTGTCAAATTATTGCTATGTTTCAAATTTCACAATTTTTCGAATCAATATGTGAGCATGGCAAAGGAAAACGCGATTGACCAGTTTTAGTTGATTTTAATCGACTGGAAAATGGCCATTTTTCCAACGGTCTCAGAATTCGACGAAACTAGTTTTGTTAGGACTGTATCGTCAATACGAAGCTTGAAAATATTTTTCTGGAATTTTTAGAGTTCGTATGTGACCCTGGTAAATTGAAATGCGCGTTCAAATTCAATATATAGAGTTATATGTTGATTTTAACGGAAACTGATTGTAACGATCGAACCAGCCTACGATACATATCCCATTGTGTTCGAAATAGGGGTAAAACGCTATGGACGACAGGCGGTAGGCCTCGTTTAGAGGTCGTATGTAAAGTCAACTTTTTGAATTTAAAATTAATTGAAAATTTATTTCCTCTCTCCTCCCTTTATCCTCTGTCTAACCCTGACCGTATCATTTCAAAGCAGAACAAAAATAAATAAATAAATAAAGGGAAAGACGGGGGGGTGGGGGGACCCGCCGCCCCCCCTGATTGATCGTCGCCGCCTCAGAGGAGGGGCGCCACCTCCAAACCCACCCCCCTCTTCGATCGACGCGACAGCACCCCCCCCCCCCCCAAACCCACGCAATCCCTGGCCAACCGGACTGCCACCGCACCCACCACCGTACGCTGCAGCCTCCCCTCCTCCTGGCGCCGGCACAGCGCCACCAATGACCACTCAAGACTGCTGCGATGCATTGGAAACCCCCCCTCGTGCTAGAAATACCTGTGAGTATTTCCTTTCTTTTATTTTATATTTTCTTTTTTTACTTACTTATTTTTATAGCTAATAGGAAGTAATTTGAATTTAGAGCGTTAATGAAGGAAAGAATTAATTTTTAACGTTAAAAAGATTGGATTTTTATTTAAATAAAGAACCGATTTTTAGATTTGCTAAGAAGTGATTTTTATATATGTATTGAAATAAAAATATGATTTTTATATTATAGATATATCAAAAATATGATTTTTACTTGTGTAGTGTATTAAAAATCCGACCTTTATATAGTAAAAGATATAAATATACTATTTTTATATAGGTAGTATATTGAAAATAAAATTTCTATATAATAGAGAAAATAAAGGCGAAATCTATATTTTTGAAAAGGCGAAATATATATTTTTCAAAAGGCGAAATCTATATTTTTGAAAAGGCGAAATTTTTATATAGAGAATAACGATGTAAAAATATATTTTTTTATCTATATAATAACGAAGTAAAAATTCGATTTTTATATATTGAATAACGTAGTAAAAATTCGATTTTTATATATTGAATAGCATAGTAAAATTTCGATTTTTATATATTGAATAACAAAATAAAAATTCGATTTTTATATATTGAATAGCGAAGTGAAAATTCGATTTTTACATATGTAGAGAATACGGGCAACGAAGATGACAAAAGGTGAGAACGATGAAGATTTCTCTAAATGAAGAGTCGTGGTATTGGATAACTTTCGTTGAGAATTTCTCACCTTTCAATTTCATTTTCTAGTTATGTATATATACTAGGATGCAGATGGTGTTCAGTAGCACCCGACACAATCGTCCACAGACCATGGACTTGTTTGTTTGATTGCAAAAATTAGTTAGATTATTTGATTGAAATTTGATTGTTTGGTGAAATGGAATGGATTTGATTGATGTGTGAATGGCGTGGGCCTTCACTAGACCGTGGATAATGCTAGGCCTTGTCCGGTTTCTAGTATAATGCCGTTATGCCGCCGAAATTTCCTAAAATAAGTTAGAAAAATAAAGATATCATTTTATTTAATAAATGAACTGAATAGAATATTTTCATAGGTTGAATAAAATGTTTTATCGTTAAAAATATAATTTTTAACGTGAAAGTGAATAAATAAATATTTATAAACAAATCGGCCGATTTGTTTATATACACTGATTTGACTGATATTGATTGGGTTGATAAATTTTACACATCGCCCAACTGCACAACTAAAATCTGTGTTTGATTGTTTGAAACCCCACACGGGTGTTGGGATGAAATTTGAAGTTCACTCATCCTGATTGATTAAATATGTCGATCGATTGATTGATAGGCTGTTACAAGCGTTAGATATCTATATTTGATGCTTATACAGTGTAGTGCACTTTGGTTGATGGTTGATTATTTTTCAATGCTATTATATACGTGTGATGTATGAAAATCCATATAATTAACATTATATGGTGATTGATTGGGCCTCATTCCAATTTAGAAAATAAAGAATAATATAAAATAAAGGTTCATGTGTTGACCGTACTCATCCGTTAAGATTAGTCATGTGTTGAACGAAATATTTTAATAATAAAATTTACATCTTTATCAATATAAAATAAATGTTCATGTGTTGACCGTACTCATCCGTTGAGATTAGTCATGTGTTGAACGAAATATTTTAATAATAAAATTTACATCTTTATCAATATAAAATAAATGTTCATGTGTTGACCGTACTAATCCGTTGAGATTAGTCATCTGTTGAACGAAATATTTTAATAATAGAAATATTTGAAATAGAAATATTTGAAAAGGAAATATTTGAAAAAGAAGTATTTGAAATAGAATATTTGAAAATAGAAATATATGTAGCCGTGTTGATTATATTGACGCCATTTTGACATTAACGATATTTATATCGATTTTATTCATTTTAAAATGAATATTGAAAAGTGATTTTGAAATCGAATATTTTGAAATGAAATTTGAATTAAATTGAATAGAAAACGAATTCGAATTGAATATAGAACGAATTTGATTTCAATTGAATATAAAACGAATTTGATTTCAATTGAATATATAAGGAATTTGATTTCAATTGAATATAAAACGAATCTGATTTCAATTGAATATATAACGAATTTGATTTCAATTGAATATATAACGAATTTGATTTCAATTGAATATATAACGAATTTGAATTGAATAGAAAACCAATTTGAATTGAATTGAATAGAAAACCAATTTGAATTGAATCGAATAGAAAACCAATTTGAATTGAATCGAATAGAAAACCAATTTGAATTGAGTTGAATAGAAAACCAATTTGAATTGAATTGAATAGAAAAGCAATTTGAATTGAATTGAAAAGAAAATGAATTCGAATTGAATTGAATTCAAAAGAAAATGAATTCGAATCGAATTAAAATCGATTTGAATTGAAATCAAATAAAAATGAAAGTAAAAAGAATTTATAATAGAAAATTCAATTTTGATTTGAGTTTGAAATGGAAGCTGAATTTGTTTTGAAAATGAAATTAAAACTATTTATAAAATTCGTTTTAAATAGAAATCGACGAAATATATAATATATATATATATAATATATATAATGGCTTGAATAGAACGCACCGCGTCGCGGCAGTTCGTGAATTTCAACCATTAACTTTGAATTGACGTTGCGGGAGATCCGACCGTCGGATTCTCCTAAAACCGGAACCGTTGGGTTCGTATCGAAAAGAGCTTTACAACGAATATTAGAAATTTGAAATCTAACGGTTGGATTTGGAGATACCTCCAAATCAAATTCGAAAAAGGCCGTTGTAAGTGCAGTTCGATGGCCATTGTTGGAAATCGACTGTACGGGCCTTGATAAAATTATTAAAAATAGTAATAATTTACATAAAATCATAAGAAATGATTTGTGAAAAATTAGGATGAAAAACTCCATATTCGAAAAGATAAAAATATATTTTTATCGAAATGAACTAATTTTGAACTAAAATAAAATCTATTTATTTTTAAATAAATGAACTAGATTTGAAATGGGTTTAAATAGAATTGATTCATGGGTTTGTCATGAACTGTGTTTTAAATAACATTTGTTCTTTAACCCGATAATAAATAGAATGTGATTTGGGTTTATCGTGAACTGAGTTTTAAAAGACATTAGCTCTTTAACCCAGTAAAAGGAGTTTTAATGAATCTACAATTAGATTGAAGTGTGAATTGATAATCTAAATTATCAAATATAGAAAATGAGCGAGAATGGAGTATCACCAGTTTTTCTCCAAAGCGATGGTTAAATCTTTAATTAGATTTGAACGTGAAATGGTAATAAATTTTACCGATAACACCGTGGTGTTAGATATGGAGTATTACCAGTTTTGCTTCTTGGGATGAATACGTTGGGATTGGGAAATAAAATAAATAATTACTTCGGTGTGGTTCGCTAATCCCGACTAGTTTGGAAAACCATAATCTGGTTTGAAATGACATCCAAAGGAAGATTAAAGGATAAATTTTAAAGAATTTATCTTGGATAAAATTAATGGGAACCTTTCCCTAAGAATGTGAAATTTAGAAACTAGCTGTAGGTTAGTTATGAAGAATTAATGGGAACCTTTCCCGACTAGAATTGATCTGATGTTGGTTTCGGCCTTCGGGGTTAATATTTGGGGAATTGTTCTCTTGCTAATTTACGGTTATTGACCGCTGAATTGGAATGAGGTGTATGTTGTGTTGGTGTGACATTTGTTTTTAATATACGCGGGTTGTTCGGAAAGGCCGGGTTTATACCCATTCTGAATAACCGATTCGACGATATGTCGAAGATGAAGACGGTGGTTGAAGACCGGAAGTCTTCACATCGTTTGGGTGATTACTGATGATCTTGATTGGGCTGTACACCCAAGATGAGGGAATCAGTTGGTGGTCGTCCAGACGTACTTGGAGATCGATGGATATGCGAGGAAAGAGCCTCCGGTTTTGTTCAGACCTAGAATGAACTTGTAAATGGATTGTGTGTCTGACATTGGATTTTATTCTGTGTGGATTGATTTCTGTTAAATATATATCTATTTGGCGGAGGAGAATTTATTCTCTTGCTTAACGCCCTTCTCTGAGACGTACGAGCTTAGAGGTTATATATCGATAGATATCAATCGCATGGCATGAATTGCCTGTGTGGCACGCTGAGTTGCATGGATCAAGGCTTCTATTGAAAAGCAAAGTCTTGTGGTTGATGATCATAGCATGGCCTACGTGGCAGCTTTGTGTATAGCGTGGATTCGCGAGCCTCACACCTCGGTATGAGTCAAAAACGGGATGAGGACCCAAGGAGTGCACGACGTTTCTTTCTAGCTATGGGTGGTGTCAGTGACCTACCAGCCCTGACATTTATATACTTTTCAACTTTGTGGTTTGGATGCGAGGCGCCTCGATTATAGGTCCTATAGGGCCGGGAAACGTGTGTTCAGGAATAACTAATCCTCAAATGTAAGAAAGGACCGGTCTTGGAGGATCCTAGGGTTACCCAGAGTGTGTAGTCCTGAGGCATTTGCTAGAGTGTCTCGAAGCGGAGAGGAGCTTGCCCCTTGCCTCGACTCATGACGGAAATCCAATTTCCAATATGTGCATTTCGGTTTTATTTGTAGAGCCTAGTATGGCGACATAGTGGTATGGGGAACTTATGTCGTCTATGATTTATATCTATGATTGAAATTTTTTTGACACTATACACTTACAATAGTATCAAATGATTTGTTTTAAACGTACCAAGCATGTTTGGCTGTTATAAGGGAAAACCCTATCCTCCGGCTTGCGTTGCATTGTGTGATGGGACCTGGGTCTTATAATAGCTTCATTTTCCAAAAAAGCATTGTGCTGTTTATTCTATGCACTGGTATTCTTGGGAGGAAACCCGTTCCGTGTTATACTGCGTGGTCCCTTGAATTACTCTCTTTTAAAGTAAAGTTTTAAATAACTGTTTTAGTTCTCACACCAGTTACATGACTGACCTGGAGTTTATTGTTTTAACCTAAACTCTTGGTGCCCTTATTTTCTACACGGGCAGCTAGTAGTTTTGGTTTTGCAGATTTATATTCATAGGATCCTGATTTACAGCTGGAACGATGCTCGGAAAGCTCTGTATCCGTGTATTACTTTCAGTTGTGTTTTATACTGTTTTTCCGCTGCTATGTAATTTATTGTAATCTCTGATATTTATCGAATGTAATTTAATCATTTATACTCTGTATATTCTTGTATCTGATGGAATTGTTGTATAGCAATGAAATGTTCTTCCGTCTGCGTTCTGATTTGTCGTGTTCTCAAAATGATCAGGGTTTTCGAACGGTCTAGATCGGTTTAACGACTGATTCGGATCGAGCGAAATTCCAGGCCGTCACAGAAAGCCAGGCGATACCGAACTGCTGGTAGTTTTGTTCCTCGGAGAAGTGTCGGGAGAAGGATCAATATAAATAACCTTATCAACATCAGAAATGGAGGGGTCAGAAGTTGTCTGTGCTCTAGTCATGATAGTAACGTCTTCGGAAAAGTGAACTGACTTATCATGCTTCGGTCTTTTGGGCAATGGCTTAATATCAGAATTAGCAAGCATCTTTAAATCTTCAACATCATACTAAATTAAGGTATTGAGAGCGGAGGTACCCTTAGAAGCATGTGTGCCTAATCAAGAATAGCCATAACCGAAAGGCAAGGATGAAATTACCAATACACAGAAATAAGAAACCATGTCTAGGAAGAAACACAGCACTGATCAAAGTACAAGGGAATATAGAAGACGTTGTGTTAAATGTACTGGAGCTCAAAGATAAGCTCTCAGCGTCATAAGATTGGAGGGGCTGTTGTCCCAAAATCTTTTGTCCCAGAGGAAGAAGACCACATTCACGATGTCTGTCAACGGTAAGCAAGGCTTACCGATGATGTAGCTCCTCGAGTGCTTTGAAGATGGCCTTAACAATCAGAGTCTCCTCTTTTGACAAAGTCACGTTTTTGGAAGAAGGACTTGTGTAAAAACGGAGGTTAAAAAAGAAACATGAAGATAATGTAATTGCTTTCAGAAAACAAGAACTCACCAAGTTCAATGAACTTTCCCGATGTACCGGGGGGAGGTTCTAACATAAAAGAATGATCATCCCAGGATTTAGTTTTGCTGATGCTATCACTAATCAACCTCTTTATAGGGTTTGCACGTAAAATAAGTGATTTTGCACTTTTGGAAATTCGTATCATATGACGAATGAGTTTAGGAGTAAGAGAGGCTTGACCTGATACGAGTGCCAAAACTTCTAAGCATAGAAGTAAAGTGTAAGTGTTGGGTGAGAGCTGTCCCATATCACACAAAAGCCTAAGCATGAAAGGTGGAAAAGGAAGGAAGCCCCAATGCAAAATGTGGACCGCTGAGTAAGAAAAGTACCCTTCTAGAGTATTTTGGATGGTACTGGGCGGTAACCGCGATAACATCTACGCCAGATATTCCAAAGCTATTGAGAATGGTCTTCACTTGTCTTGGGAGGTGATTAAAGAAGATTTTAAAGTAAACTCCTTCTTGGTTCGTGGGGCGCTGGAACCGTTAGATTTTGACTTAATAGGATTCTTTTTACTAGTCGTGGTGCTGTCCAGGTGAGATCATTTCATAACATATGTATTAACAATATGTTCTTGTTAGACCAAAAAGTGGTTCTAACACCCAAATTAATTAAAAGCAAATGAAATGAGATAAAAATGAAAATGAACACACAGGATTTATAGTGGTTCGGCGAAGAAATGCCTACGTCCACTTATCTTTCACTATATTCAATGATTCAGTTGCAAATACAATGTAAGATTCACTCGATTCCACTCACAACTCACTTATATTCACTCAATTGACAAAAACAAATAATGAAAGATGGTTTGGATTCTCCGGGAGTATTGGAGTTCGGACTATGGAGGTGGTTGAATTCTCGAAATGCCCAAAAAAGATCCTTCTCTTTGTCTCCAGACGGGGTATTTATAGGTGTGAATTTGCTCAGAACCCGATCCGGATCGGAGCCACGTGTCGTCCATCCCATTAGCCTCGGGTTCGGATGAATCGTTGTGTTGACAACACATCAGAGTAATGAACGTTATGGGTAAGAACTGGTCATAGCCGATCCGGATATCCAGGCGCTTTTGCTGGAGAATGATATGGAAAATGGGCTCGGGTCGGAGACACACATATAAGGGGTTCGGATCGGGATACCCGATCCGACCCGGATTGGCTTGGAAGCAACGCTCTCTCTTCTTTAATCTGTTCCGCTCCGCTCCGACCTATCTCTGTAGCAATTGGGTGGCTTTCCGATCCATCTTGAAGAAGACTGCCCTCCGATCCGAACACGCGCTCTCCGCCTTTAAAAGCAATAGCTCACCGATCCGAACAGGAGATTTTATCCGCTCCGAACCGATACGTTGCTTTGATCCGATCCGAACGATTGCAGCTGCCCGATCTAGGCTGTAGTGTCTTCTCCGATCCGAACCGAAGTCTTCTAATTAAAAATGCTCTTCAATGTCTGATTTCTTGACTTTGTGTTGCCTAGTTCACTAAGTAGGCTAACACTTTGCCCCCTCAAAGAATGCTTCTATTGGAAACGGAGCATGCTTTGATTGCTGTTGCACGACGCCTTCATCCTTCCCTTTGAATTCACATGCCAAGCTGTCGTACTGCATCCTGTTCGGTTCGGATTCCGACCCGAACGGATTTCTGGTTCGGGTTCCGACCCGGACGGATCTTCTTCTTCCTATACTCTGCAATGGATTAGTGGGCCAAGCTGCGTCATTGGGCTTTTCGAGCCGGTCCGATCGGGAATACGAATAGTCAGCTTATCTTTTATATAAATTTACTACACTTTTCTTCTTTTCTTTCATTCACTGTTCTTGCCTAACCGAACCGATTCCACATCGAAACCCTAGTCTTTCCAAGAAATTTCAAAATTCTCGCTTCAATCTTTGAACCAAATACATAGGTAGTCTTGTAATCTTGAATCTCGTTGCCATAATTGTTTTTAATTCACATTCGCAGTTAAGTTGAACGATTCTAGCAAGGTATTTTGACTTTTTCCATCGCCACGGCTTCCTTCATCCTCCGCCTTCGTCGTTGATGGCGTCGACGCCATTTCGAGGCGTTGGTGGAGGGTGTTGAGTTTCGTCGTTGAATACTTGAGTGCTTAAGCACTTGATTTTAATTAAGGCTTGGGACATCGAGTTGGGTTCGCTACTTAAGAGGAGGAAGAGGAAGGAAATTGAAGGAGATCGGTTCGGGTAGGGGAACAGTAGGAGAAAAAGGGAAAGAGAGAATTTTACAGAACCGGACCGGGTCGGAGCAATAAGGCAAAGAAATGGGACTTAACTTGTTTGACCGGGTCGGATCGGACCTATGAATAAAATGGAGGTCAAGACTTATGCGCTCGGATCGGACCGGGTTGTGAAACAAAAGAGAGAATAGGTGCATGGTTATTCAGGTTAATCCGACCCGCCCCGAAAGTCAATCCCCGAACCGATCCGGATATTTCTCTCTGAGTGTAAGCCTTTGCTTTAAGCTGACATGTGACCCTGCCTATCCGATCTGAACCTGGTGTATGCATCCGACCCGAAAACTACTCAATCCAAAACACAAACTTTCGTCCAACTATTTTAAAAGATATTACTTCCAACTTCATGAACAGTTAGGATAGTGCCTTGCGGACATAAACGAACATTAAGAACTACTCTGACTATCACTTTCTCTTCAAAGTTTCGTCTTACATTGTCGCACCTTTACTTTGCATTTCTCACATTCGCTGCACACATTTTAGTTCACACACAGGCACAGGGGGGTACGGGCTAATTTACTCTAATTCGTGCTTTTGCTTCTTCAATAGTTCTATGACAATGAGACCCAGACGCTCTTCCAGACTAGCTGAGAGGAAAGAAGCCCCGGAAACTTCTAACAAAATCACTCTCGAGGATATATCCTCTCCTTCGGATCCAGAATGGGACAGTGAGGGTCCAGATTACGGGGTTGGAAATCGAGAAAGCGACGAGGTGTCTTCAGAGAATGAAGTTTCTCTCGGTTTTGAGCAAGAAGGAGGGATTGGTGACGATCGAGCCCCTGATGAATTTGAATCGGCCATTATATTGGAATCACCTCCAGACTCCGTTGAATCAACAATCGACAACGATCGACTTGTCCGAATTTGCTTAAAGTACGGGATAATGAAAAGGGACACTCTAGTGCCTTCACGCTCTGACCGTCACCACAACCCTCCAGAAGGATATATGACGGTCACTCGATTGATGTGCATGGTCGGCGCCATTCCTCCATTCTCTCCCTTCATCGTTGACTTTTTAAGACAAATGCGGATTGCCCCCATGCAGTTGCATCCCAATTCATATGCCTATTTGCACACTTTGTACATAGCATATCGTGAAATCTTAGGCATAGAGCTCACGTTCGATGACGTTCAATTCTTCTATAATTTCAAGCATCGGACTCGAGAGACTCCATCTTTTTGCTACTTCGAGTCAGTTCCAAAAAGGAAGATAATCTCTGCACCATTCAGCAGTAAAGCTGGCGATTCCAGACTAGAATGGTTCTACGTGAAGCGACAGCCTGGATGCGCCAGGAGGTGGACAAAATCAAGTAAAGCACTGATTTCCTAAATCCGGGCTCGATACACTTGAATCATCACCTTGATTTGTTTTCCTTTTTGTTTGCAGTCGACAATCCCAAACAGATATCAGATCAGGTGTTCTTTGACCGGATGCACCGACTTCTTAATGGCGATCAGAAATTCTTGACTATTGACGAAGCCCTTAAAGACGAATACCTTCACTTTCATGGGCTGTTATCTGTTTTTCGTAGGATTGGTCATGGGATGGTTCCATACGCATACATTCCTCCAGTGGAGGTAGTCCCAGAGACAGGAGAAGGTTCAGGAGTTCCTACAGCGCCTCTTCAAACTTCACCTTCTCCATCTTCTACACAAGATGTCGAATTGGCTAATCAGGCCGAAAAGCATCGTGAAGGATATATTGCCCCCGAGGAGACTACTTCTCTGGAAAAGTCAAAATCCTCCCAAGAGTCGCCACTTCATGCTTCCGAGGGGGATGTCCCTAGTACTGATGAGCAAATATTTCAGAGTTTGGGGGATCTCCCCTTACCTGAGACTATATACACTTCAGAGGATTTCAGGAAGGATCCTTTAGTCTTCGCCTCTTCTGAAGAGACCACTCCCGCTAAGGCCAAAGAGCCTACCCGTACTAGTCTAGCTTCAGACTTGGGTTGGTAGGGGGGAAACACACCACTTAGGATACACTTTATATAACGGCATTAGCATTCATTGCACCTCTTTCTTCATGAATCCATTAATTCTAAATTTCGTTTGTTTTATCGTGCAGGTACGATGTCTCGATCTTACTACGATATAAGAAAGCTTCGTCGCAGCATGTCCAATCCTCCTCAGGATGTCGAATATGATCGTCGTGATGATCGCGGCAGGGATGAGAGAAGGCCTTACGATCCCTATCGTTCTCGACCCTCACGTTCTCGCTCACCAGTTCGGCCGGAACAAGAGAAATACAAGGGTTATCAAAGCCGTAGGGAAGAGGACAGACCACCATCTAAAGACTCCACTTCGTCCCATGAAAAGCGCAGTAGGGAGAGAACTCCTCCAAAAGAAACTGGGTCTCGAAGTAAGCACAAGGTCCCTGCTACTAAACGACCTAGGACAGACAAAGAGACTACTGAATCCTCTTCACACAGGGACACCGAATTATCAATTCCCGCTCCTCCCCCACTAGATGCGGAAACTGCAGTAAAGCGGGCATATTTAGAGGAGCAATTTCCCGAGCACTACTTCGAGACTTTGACTTTTTTACCTGCTCTTGAACCTATTTCTTCTAAGTGGGCAGATGAGGCCAAAGCAAAGATTGATGCGGTGGAAAAACAATATACTGAGATGTTCAAATATTCACGCAATCTTTCTAGAATCATCCGCACTCTAATCACAAATACCGATTCAATGCAAAAGACCGCGGAGGAGGATGCTAAGGCCTTAAAAGCTCTAGGAAAAGATTTAGAAGACACTCAAGCTCAGTTAGCTGTCGCTCAAAGGGACGCTTCTAACTTCAAACAACAATTCGAGGACATGCAAAAACGTTATCATGACTTGCTTGAATCTCACACACAGGAGTGCTCTGAATTAAAAAAGCAAGCTGATGAGGCCAAGTCAGAAGCTGCTAAGACACGCCTTGCTTATGCTGAGCTTGAACGGAAAAACGCCGAGTTAGCAAAGAGGAGTGCTGAATTAGAAAAGAAGAATGCCGACTTGGCTTCAAAGCTGTTGGAGGCAGAGAACAGGGCTGCCCTGGCCGAGGGCAATGTGGAGTGTGCTATTAAATCTGCGGAGGAAGCCCGCAAGCAACTATCAGAGGCGGAGGCTGATATTCAGGGTTTCGGCGAACTAATGATTGAATTCTTCGCACATATTATTCGTCGCCGAAACATTTCTTGGATCGAGGACTATCCATCCACTCTAGTTCAAGTATGGAATCAGATCGTCGAGTGGGAAAAAGAGGAACTTAAGGTCGATTCCCTCGATGAAGATAAACTAATGGAGAAATACTTGAGGGATGATGAACCGGAGCGCCTAGCTGAAGGGCGCCGCCTTATTGCCGAGGCCATGGAAGAAGAGAGACGGAAGTCTAAACAAAAAACTGTTCTCGAAGCTTGTTCCTCTTCTTCTGCCCCTGCAACTTCTGAAGTAGAGGGGTATGATCCCGAAAATCCGGGAATTCCCCGAACAACTATGCTATCCCCTATTCCTGAAACAACACCAGAGGTAGTAGCCACCCCCGCAGAAATATCTTCGGAAGGTATCCCTACCTTTTCTCCTCAATTTGCCAAGGCTATTTCTACCTTTCGCCACATGATTGAACAATCGATGAAAGACCAATTGTTTTCGCCTGAGTTGATAACTATTGCTTCTCATTCTGTAGATGTTGAATCATCCGTAAAGACAGATGTGACTCAGGGAACCACCGCTGGGACAAAGCCCGCAGATAAGGCCAAAAAAGGGGAAGACAAGGCTGCTTCTATAGACTTGGGAGAAGGAAGTGAGCCAAGTAAGGTCGCCACTCCCCATGATGAAGAAATGATAGCAGCTTTAAAGGACGATGGCGGAGACGGGGGGCATGAAGAGGAACCAGAAGTTGCAATAGTCGGGGAGTCAAAAAATGCTGATGATGTTACCTTGGCTGCAATGAAAGCTGATCAAGACAAACGCTTGCAATTAAAAGCTGAAGAGCTAGACCCCGAAGTCCTCAAACCCCTCGCAGTCGTGGATGCGGGATCAAGGTTAGTTGTTAAGCTCTCAACTAGATCTATTACAGAGGAACTCACTAAAAAATCTTCTCTTGATTCCAGCGCCCCGCCCTCCGGGAAGAAGTCTACTGGCTCCAGCACCGCATCTTCAGGAAAAAAGAAGTCAAAACGAATCTTGACGGAGGCTGAGAAAGAAGCAAAGGACGCGGAGAAAGCCGCCAAGAAATCCAAGGCTCATTCAAAATCTAAATAGTGGATTGCCTTGTATCGTTTTAGCATTTAGTGAACCAATAATTGTTGCTACAAGAGTAGCTCCTGCACTTTCTTTTTTAGCCATTTCCCTGTACAAATTCATTCATTTGTAAATAAAAATAATTCATTTTCCGCAATGTTTGTTTGTTAGTAGATCTGCACTTATGTAAAAATGCATGTCTATAGTTATGAAACGAAGTTGTGGAGGGGGGAATTATGCGTATACATACGTGTCCCCAGTCAATTCCCACAAATTATTTAATGCTTAATCAAGCAATCTGAATGCTCCTGATTCTCTGACGGGATAGAACTTCCTGTGTTGTCAGTACCTGTCGTTTTTTCTGGCATTTCTTTTATACTCTCTCTCTTTCTCTTGAGAGTTAGAGTTCGAGCTCAGTAATCTATTCATTCCCCGGTTTTTCAGCGGGGAAAGATTTCTTTCTCAGCGCTCAGTCGGAGACGCCTTTATACTCTCTTTCTCTCTGGAAAGTTAGAGTTAGGAGAAGAATTTCTTTTTCAGCGCTCAGTCGGAGACGCTTTTATACTCTCTCTCTCTCTCTGGAGAGTTAGAGTTAAGAGAAGAATTTCTTTTTCAGTGCTCAGTCGGAGACGCTTTTATACTCTCTCTATCTCTCTGGAGAGTTAGAGTTAAGAGAAGAATTTCCTTTTCAGCGCTCAATCGGAGACGCTTTTATACTCTCTTTCTCTTTGGAAAGTTAGAGTTAAGAATGTCGTTTTCTCATTCTTTTATGTCTTATCGCACAAATAGTCGTTGTGCTTCTTTTTATGTCTAAACTGTTTTCAACCTTTTTAGGCTCTGAGTCATCCTATATTTTATAATCACAACAGAATAACTAATGAATGTAAATGCATAAAAGTAAATAGTACACAATATTTTGTTAGTGGTTCGGCTAAGACGTAGCCTACATCCACTTTATAGTTCTTCATTCATATCGTCAGATTTTCCCAAGGCAAGTCGTGCCTTATTACAAAGTTCATAAGAAAAATAACACAAAGTACAGAATTTCTAATTCAAATATCGCATTAAGTGTTGGGCATTCCATGCTCTGGGGACTTCTTCGCCATCTACGGTCGTTAACTTGAAGGTTCCTTTTTCAAGTTTCCGTTGAATGACAAAGGGTCCTTCCCATTTTGGACCAAGGTGAGGAAGGGATAGAAAGACTCTCTTTAGCACCAAATCTCCTGGTTCAAAAGTCCTGAGACGAACTTTTTTGTCGTAATAGCGTGCCACCTGACGTCGATGTCTTGCCGCACGCAAATCTGCTTCGTCCCTTTTGTCTTCGACTTCATCAAGACACTCAAGTAAGAGGGCCCGATTCGTCATCGGGTCATAATATGTCACCCTATGGGAAGGAACCTCTAGTTCAACTGGAATTACAGCTTCTGAGCCAAAGGAGAGAGAGAGAAAGGGGTATGACCGGTGGCCGTTTTAATTGTTGTTCGATATGCCCACTAAGCTAGGGGCAATTCATCAACCCACTTTGCCTTTGCACGCTCTAATCGTTTCTTGAGGATGGATTTTATTACTTTGTTTATTGCCTCTACTTGCCCATTCGATTGCGGATAGGCAACTGCAGTATATCGTTTGTCTATCTTATACTTCTGGCAGAAATATCTGAATTCAGTACTATCAAATTGGGTTCCGTTGTCAGTTATAATCGTCCTTGGGATCCCGAACCAGCATATGATATTTCTGACCACAAAACTTATCACCTTTCTTGCCGTGATCTTGGTCAAGGGCTCAGCTTCCACCCACTTCGTAAAATAGTCCACGGCCACTATTGCATACTTAGCTCCTCCTTTAGCAATTGGTAGAACTCCAATGATATTAATTCCCCACGTGGAAAATGGCCAAGGACTCACCATTGATTTAAGTTGGGTCGACGGTGCCCTGGGGATTTTGGCGAATCTCTGGCTCTTATCGCAGCGTCGTGAATAATCAGCTGCATCTTTATTGATCGTAGGCCAGAAGTATCCGTACCGCAATATCTTCTTTGCTAAAGTTTGACCTCCTGTATGATCTCCACACTCACCTTCGTGTACTTTTCTTAGAACACGCTTGATGTCGTCGTGTGTTATACATCGTAACAGGGGCATAGAAAATCCTTGCCTATAAAGAGTATCATCTTGTATGACATATCTGGTAGCTTTGCGAACTACAGCTCTTTTCTCACTCTTCTTTGATGGGAGTGTCCCATTCTTAAGGAAATTCTTAATTGGAGTCATCCACGACTCCTTCTCTGGTTCCGCTTCAAAAGCAAATTCAATTTCCATTGACTCAAAGCTTGGCGATTCCAACGTTTCAATTGGAATTATTTCAGTCTCTTCTGGATTGTCAGAACTAGCCAGCTTTGCCAGCCTATCCGCTTTCTGGTTTTCAACTCTGGGAATGTGTGTTATGTTGTACCGCTCTAAGCTATTCAATAGCTCTTTTACTTTCTAGAGGGAGGCGATAAGTCGAGGTCCTTGAGCCACAAATTCCTCTCGCACTTGGCAAACAACAATTTTAGAGTCACAGAATATGTCTAACATTTTTACTCCGAGGTCTTTAGCAAGCTTCAGCCCGGCAATCAGGGCTTCATATTCAGAGTCATTGTTAGTCACCGAAAATTCTAATCGCAGGGCGTAATATAACGACCGTCCTTCGGGAGTGACTAAGACGATTCCAGCTCCGGACCTTCGGTCGTTCTTGGCTCCATCTGTATATAGTTTCCACGGATTTATCTTTAGCTCATCCTCGGACTTAACCACTCTGTCATTGATTACTTCCTCCTCTGGAATGGTGAACTCCGCAATAAAGTCTGCTAGAGCTTGCCCCCTGATTGACTTTCGTGGTTGAAAATTCAAATCAAACTGACTTAGTTCTATGTTCCATTTGATCAACCTTCCCGATGCTTCGGGTCTCTGCAACACCTGCCTTAAGGGCTGGTCGGTGTATATGGTTATTGGATGGGCTTGGAAATAGTGACGAAGTTTTCGGGATGCGATCAGGAGACTGTAAGCAAGCTTCTCAATTTTTGTGTAGTTGCGCTCTGCCGCTGCTAATTTCTTGCTTACATAATACACTGGCCTTTGTACTTTGTCTTCTTCTCGAACCAGGGCTGTGCTGACGGGGTGAGCCGAGACTGCCAAGTAAACAAACAATTCTTCGTGATCTACGGGCTTTGATAAAATCGGCGGTTTCTCTAGCAGTTCCAATAAATTTCGAAAGGCCTCAACACAGTCCGGAGTCCACTCGAAGTTCTTCTTTCCTCTTTTAATCAAATCAAAAAACGGAACACATTTGTCTGTGGCTTTGGAGATGAATCTACTCAGCGCCGCTACTTTCCCTGCAAGACTTTGTACGTCTTTAATTCTCCTCGGCTCTTCGATATTTCTAATCGCTGCTATCTGGCTAGGGTTGATTTCAATTCCTCGGGAACTCACAATGAAGCCAAGGAACTTTCCCGATGCCACTCCAAATGAGCATTTCAGAGGATTCAATTTCATCCGGTACTTTCGCAGGATACCAAACATTTCCGCCAAGTCTTGCGTATGGCTGGAGGACTGCTTCGATTTGACAAGCATATCATCTACATAAACTTCCATAGTTTTTCCTATTTGATTATAAAACATTCTGTTCACCAAGCTCTGATAAGTAGCTCCAGCGTTTTTCAATCCGAATGGCATTACAACATAACAATATAATCCCAAATTCGTAATGAAGCTCGTATGTTCTTGGTCTGGTACGTGCATAGGGTGGTTGTATCCAGAATATGCGTCCATGATAGAGAGAAGTTCATGACCTGCTGTCGAGTCTACAAGCTGGTCAATTCTGGGAAGTGGGAAACTATCTTTTGGGCAAGCTTTGTTTAAATCTGAAAAGTCAATGCAAGTCCGCCACTTTCCGTTTGGCTTCTTTACCAAGACGGGATTCGATATCCAGTCGGGATATGCCGAATCTCGAATAAATCCATTCTGCTTCAACTTCTCTACTTCCTGTTTGAGAGCAACCGACCTCTCTGGGCCCAGCATGCGTCTCTTTTGCTTCACACGTGGATGTTTCGGGTTTACATTTAATTTGTGACTTATAATGGATGGCGATATCCCACACATGTCAGCATGGGTCCAGGCAAACACGTCTAAGTTTGCCTTCAAGAAGTCCGTTAGTTCTTTAGCTCGACGTGGATCCAATTGAGAACCAATTTTCAAAACTTTTGTCGGATCAACTTTATCAATGGGAATCTCCACTGTCGCTTCATTAGGAGTTGCATTCCTAGCCTCTGGTTCCTCGTCTTTTCTGGGATCCAGGTCTTCAGGCGTTCCTTTGGGCAACTCCATTGGGGTCAATCTCTCTAATTGCTATGCCGAGTCCCCCTTTGAGGGAGACGAGGCATCTTTACTCTCAACGTTAAGTCCTTTCATCAACATCTTTAATTCGGCCACGTAGCAGGCCCGTCCGGAAATTTGATCCCCTCTCATTACTCCAGTTCCGGCTTCGCTTGGGAACTTAAGTAACAAGCACCAAGGGGCGATACAAACTCTGAATTCAGCAAGGGCAGGCCTCCCCAAAAATGCATTATAAGGCGAATCTACGTCCAATACTACGAACTGAAGCATCCGCACTCTTCTACGTTCTCCTTGCCCCAGGGTCACGGGCAACTCTATGTATCCCATGTGAGCTGTCGACGCCCCGTTGAAGCCTCTGATCCATCCTTCACATGGCTTCAAATCTTCAGATTCAAGCTTCATCTGATCAAATGACTTCTTGAACAAAATATTAACGGAACTTCCGTTGTCTACTAATACCTTATGGACCAAGGCCGGCCCAATGGTGGTAGTAATAACCAACGGATCATCGGTGGGTGATTGGATCCCAGTATTGTCTCGGCTGCGAAATACCACGTCGTCAAACATGGTCTTCTGTTGTTTTATGGGGGTGATATCATCCAAATCATCACCTTCATTCACGTCTAGATGCTTGGCAGCATTTACATATTGATCCATTGATCTGAAACTTCGGATTGCTGGGTGAGGTCCGCCTACTATGGAGTTGATAACAATTCCTTTACCTTTCTGCTGCGCTGTAGGCTTGGGAGCAGGTAGAATCTGTTTTGGAGCCTGCTCTCCTTGCCCCCTGTCCCTCGGGGCAACCTTGTATTCATCCAACTTCCCTTCACGCAGCAACTTCTCAATCACATCCCTCAAATGCCGACATTCATTGGTTGAATGCCCATGAGTTCCATGAAACAAACAAAATTTCCCTGTCGCCATTTCTTTCTCAGTCGAATCACGAGGTGCCGGTCTTTTGTACTGTAACACATTGTACGTATCCAGGTAAATATTTTCCACGGTGTCGTTCAATGGTGTAGAATTCTCGTAGTTCTGGAATCGGGGTCTTTTGTTAGGATCACTTCCCCTATTTCTGTTTCTTCTGTTACCGTTCGGATTACGGTTATTGTTGTTGTTACCCCCGCTTCCAGCATTGCTGTTTCCACCCTTGTTTCCTACATTTACTTCAACCTTGCCAGAACTTTCCCCAGACTGCTTCACGGCGATATTACTCTGCACCTTCTCCTTTGAAGCCGTCTCAGACTTTCTCTTTCGGTTTGCCCTGGCCTCCTCTCGCCTTAGATAAATATCGGCTTTTTCGTAGAATATCTCCCTTGTGGAGGGTGTTTTCCCAGAAATGAAATCTCCAAACTCAGATTCAGGATCGACTCCTTCCTTCAATGCCATCAGAATAGTGGGCTCATGAGGGTCACTGACCTCAGTCACAGCTTGGTTAAAACGGTCAAGATATGCCCTCAAAGACTCTCCTGGTGCATGCTTGATTCTCGATAATTCGATAACACTTTTGGACTTTCGGGCATGGAGTCGGAACTGGTTCATGAAACGCTCACTTAGTTCCTTGTAATTCGAAATCGAACGAGGAGGAAGTCGGGTAAACCAGAACAGCGCCACATCTTCTAAGTAGATTGGGAATGCTTTGCACTTCACTTCATCAGGGGCAGCAGCAGCATTCATGAGCCACGAGTATCGCATCAAATGCTGTCCCGGATCAGTCCTTCCGTTGTATTTGTCCATCTGTGGCAAGTTAAAGCGTCGGGTAAATTGGAAGTCGAGGATATCATCGGTGAAGGGAGTATGGCTTCGTTCGATGCCATAATCTTCATTTGTATAGTTCCGGCTCTCGGACATGATCTGAAGAACCATTGCCTGCACATCAGCATTAGTTAGGGGCCGCTCAGGTTCCCTGGCCCTAGTATCCGAGTTCCTTCTGGGCTCTTGTTCAGGAGATGCCCTTCTTCTTCGAGCTGCCTCTGCTCGATTCCGTTCCCTGCGCTCCCGGTCGATCTCGGGAGGAGGGGATTGGAGTCTTTGCCCCCGAGTGGGGTCATTGTTTCCTAGCGCTCGTGCAATATCCTCACGAGATCCCAAAGATCCAAATGTCAGCTGCTCCACGTTCTGAGGTCGTTCGAGCGGCCTTCGTTCACGGGGCCGCTCTTCCTCGGAAGATGAAGATTGATCCACTGGTGTGTGACGAACCGGTGATGGAGTTCTCTGTCGACAGAGTTCACTAATCTCCCGACTCATGAGCCTCATATTTTCCTGCATCATGAGATTAGTGCGCTCGTGAACTTTCATAGCCTCCCTTGTGCTCTCAAGCATGTCAAGTAAGCGCAAGAAATCTCCTTGAGTGATGGGCGCAGATGGATTGACCTGATCACTAACCCTGGTGGCTGGAATCGGAGAATTCGTAGGGACTCGAGTAGAGGTTCCAGCTTCACCAAGCATCGGGTCGGATCGGAGGTAGGAGGTCGGGTCGGTTCGGAGCTGGGGGGCCTGGTCGGATCGGCACGTGGCAAGCTGCTCGGGTCGGTTCAGATTGGGGGAATGCACTGCTTCAGAATCTCCTACCCGGATCGGATCGGAGCTTTCCCCCTGTTGGCGATTCGGATTTCCTGCATTGGTTCTTCCTGCTGCTGAATTCTGCCCCCGAGACCTTGTTACAACCGCATTTTGCTGATCTTCGCCAGCTCCATTTCCTCGACCAGACTGAACTTCTTTACCTTTTCCTTTGGCCATGACTCTTTGACAATCACTTCAACAAATACAAAAGAGCGGAGAAACTTAAGGATTAACTTCTTTGAACTCAACGGTCCAAAAAGTAGAAAGAAATCCCGGAAAATAAAGAATTTAGATGAGGGTTCTCAGTGAAAGCACCAAAATGTTAGACCAAAAAGTGGTTCTAACATCCAAATTAATTAAAAGCAAATGAAATGAGATAAAAATGAAAATGAACACACAGGATTTATAGTGGTTCGGCGAAGAAATGCCTACGTCCACTTATCTTTCACTATATTCAATGATCCAGTTGCAAATACAATGTAAGATTCACTCGATTCCACTCACAACTCACTTATATTCACTCAATTGACTAAAACAAATAATGAAAGATGGTTTGGATTCTCCGGGAGTATTGGAGTTTGGACTATGGAGGTGGTTGAATTCTCGAAATGCCCAAAAAAGATCCTTCTCTTTGTCTCCAAACGGGGTATTTATAGGTGTGAATTTGCTCAGAACCCGATCCGGATCGGAGCCACGTGTCGTCCATCCCATTAGCCTCGGGTTCGGATGAATCGTTGTGTTGACAACACATCAGAGTAATGAACGTTATGGGTAAGAACTGGTCATAGCCGATCCGGATATCCAGGCGCTTTTGCTGGAGAATGATATGGAAAATGGGCTCGGGTCAGAGACACACATATAAAGGGTTCGGATCGGGATACCCGATCCGACCCGGATTGGCTTGGAAGCAACGCTCTCTCTTCTTTAATCTGCTCCGCTCCGCTCCGACCTATCTCTGTAGCAATTGGGTGGCTTTCCGATCCATCTTGAAGAAGACTGCCCTCCGATCCGAACACGCGCTCTCCGCCTTCAAAAGCAATAGCTCACCGATCCGAACATGAGATTTTATCCGCTCCGAACCGATACGTTGCTTTGATCCGATCCGAACGATTGCAGCTGCCCGATCTAAGTTGTAGTGTCTTCTCCGATCCGAACCGAAGTCTTCTAATTAAAAATGCTCTTCAATGTCTGATTTCTTGACTTTGTGTTGCCTAGTTCACAAAGTAGGCTAACAGTTCTTTTATGTAAGTATACATGTAACATTGAAAAGTGGCTAAACAACATGGAAACCTACTAGTGCTTGGAATTTAGCTATCACATAATTAATCTTTGCAAAGTTTATGCATGGTTTACATTCACTTAGAAACAATTAAGCTTTGGGTGATGAACAGGTTAGTCGCCTCGGCACTAAAGTCAGAAGAGCAAAAGAACGGTGCTGGAAAGATTATACCCCCGAAAGAAACCGGTAGCGGTTATAACGGAACCAAATAGTCCTAAGTCATCACCGAAAGCCTGATTGACATTTAAATCCACTACAGGTGAAGTCAAATCTGAAACATTATGGCTATGAAGTTCTTAAATTTTACCAACATCAAAACCAAAAAGCAACCAACCTTTCAGCAGTGTTTTGAGGTAAAAGGGATGAAGGAGAAGAAGGAGAAGTATTTATGTCAAATTATCTTTCAAATATGGGCCGTACAGATGGAAAATAGATCAACGGTTCTGGTTAAGGGATATCAAGAGACATGGAGTTGAAACTCCAAACGAAAGTCAAAGTTTGACTTGAAAAGTTGAAAATACCCTTTCACTAGAGGGGAATATTACTGCAAAAATTAACCCCAGGACAGGCAGACAGTGAAGGGGTGTCATATCATCATTAGTGTAAGAGAAATCCAAAAGCAAAGACCTGACATAAGACAAAACCGGAAGCAGATGAAGATAAGGAACAAAAGCCTACAAATCGAGACCAAGAAGAACGAAAGGGATGTCGGTATTAACTTTCTCAATGCTGATACAAAGAAGAACGAAAGGGCTATCGTTATTTGCTGCTTAGTGCCGATACATAAAAATATGAAAGACAAGGAAACTTACCAAAAGCCAACTACTGGGACTCAAGCTCAATAATCACTAAAAGGTAACTTTAGTAATCAATAGACAAGACACTTGAAGAACCTCTCCGGAAGACCGAAGCCCACTTCACGAATATGCCATAAGGCAAGTCAAAGCTTCTAAAGGGAAAAGCTATATGCACTAATATGGATTGTGTCAATACCGAAAGGTGTGGCGGTTCCTGAAATAACACACTTAATGGAGAATTAATAGCAAGATCAAAAGCTCATAACCAGAAATCAAAGCAATCCATACCAACAGGCTTGGTATCGATCCAAAGAAAGGAGAGACAACGTTAAAGAGATGTTCCAAAGTCCGAGACCATCCTTCCAAGAGCAGAGACCAGCACCCTAAAAGCAATACAACATCTATCAACACGGTCAAAAGAGAGGTCGAAAGCAAAGCAACCAGAACCAAAAGGGAAAAGTGGCCGACATGTAGCGGATGCATCCGAAAGAGGTCTTTGAGGACCCAATATCAAAAGGGGCCATGATTTGTCTATAAATAAGACCCTAGAGGTCTCATTTTCGAGGATGATTTCTCATTTCTCAATCTTGTACTATTTTCTCCTAGAGTAATCCCTAATTTCTAAATCAATTTTAGGATTTCCTTTGTAGGCTCTTACGTAATTCAAATCAATGATCAAGAAAGAGTGGATCAACACTTAACATATTTCCTATGTATTTTCTTAGCTATTTCCTTTATGAAGCACCTCATGTTTTCTACATGAAGAAAGCTCCTTGCGCAAGTTTAAACACTACCTCAAATTCTTTACAAAACCTCTTCATATAAGCCATTTAGCCATTTACATCGTGTTGTGCATAAGGAACGCTTATCCCAGATAATTGTTGGTTCTTAAGTCACGGAAGTGTGATGCGCAGCCCTTGGAGCGAAGAGTAACTAATCTTTCGGGATTTGGAACTTGATATCTAGGAAACAATGAACTAATTCAAGCTTGTGGAAACTAAATAACCCCATTTCCCTTTAGGTCCACTTTCGTAGACTTATCTCCGGTTTTGACCCAAAATATCGTTAATAGTTAATTAGTTCTTTCAGATAAATATATCTTTTGCAATTCTAGAATTTGGAATACACCAACCATAATCTTTTAAAATCACTTACTATGATTAAAATATTTTATCCATATTTTTAATAATTTCATTAAGGCCCTTATAGTCGGTTTCCAATTTTGGTCACCGAACTGCATCTATAGCGACCATTTTTCCAAAGAAGATTTGGACTTGTTTTAGAATCATACCGTTTGATTTCAAAACTTCTTATTTCAATTGAAAACTCTTTTCATTTTGGACCCAACATTTCCAATTTTTGGAGAATCCGATGGTCGGATCTCCCAGTACGTCAATTCAAAGTTACGAGTCAAACATCACGAACTATCGCTGCGCGACACATCCTATTCAACACCAAATCAATTTATAATTAAAAATAAATCGAATCGCATCCAAAATAATTTCTAAATTACATAAATTAAAAATAATTACAATTGGAAATCCTATTTCAATCATTTCCCTTGCAAAATCAAATATTTCAATATTAATTCATTTTAATATTATAAACTCTGGGTGCCCATATTTTCCACATGGAAAGCTAGTAGCTTTGGTTTTCAGATATTCTTTAACAGGATCCTGAATTATGGCTGGAGCTATACTTTAAAAAAATTTATGATCTTTCGTTATGTTAGTTTCTATTTTTGTGCTGCATGTATTTATGTATTTAAGTTTCTACTGTATGTAATTTATTATTCTATGATACTTTTCCATTGTGTATTTCTATTATTTGTACTCTGATATTTTTGTACTTTAATGTAAATTGTTGTAATAGCAATGAAATTAAAGGTTCTCTTGTTCTGTGTTCCGATGTGCGATGTTCTCAAACGAACCACCTTTGCAAGCATTTCGAGTTGGTTCGATTACCTGCTTGGGGCAGATGGAAGGGTGGGTCGTCACAACGAAGAGAATATTGGATAAAAATAAGCAAGAGTAAAACATGAAAAGATATATATTATTTGTATAAGATTGGGTACCCCAGGTCAATTTCCAAATTAAATGTTATGCAAATAAAAACTGACCATCTATTAACAGAGAATAGGGTGATAGTAACAATAGCATTAATATTTTTTGTTTGTGACTAGTGTGGATGATTTAGAAATGTGCATAGTGGTAAAGTATTTTTTATCAGATAATATATATATATATATATATATATATGTGTGTGTGTGTGTGTGTGTGTGTGTGTGTGAGTGTGTGTGTGTGTGTGTGTGTTTGTAATAGGTTGTTCCAATAACTAAAAACAAAGAAAAATGGAACTTTATCAAAAAATTCATAAAATATTATTTAGGAGAAGTTGGGGATATATATGAGTCCATTATTTTAAATTTCAATTAACATTGTTTTATTTTATAAAGACTAAATAATTTAATATAAATATTCATTAATTGGTAGTATTAGGTTCTTTTGCTTTTATATAAATGAATAATTATTTATGCTATATAAATGTGTATTTATACTTAATTTTATGATTATTTGCCTTTAGAAAAGACTGATCACAATTCATGCTGATAAATGCACACTTAATGAAAATACTTAGCAAATGATAATTCCTATTTTAATTAAATATGTAGATAAATCATTCAGTGAACATGTCAAATTTAGTGAACACTAACTTTATCTAGAATTTACTATCAAAATCTTATTTGAATAATCTGAACTCCATATAAGCATGTAGATGCATTAAAAGTTATATTGTAACAACCCACCTCCATTAAGGTCACTCACAAAGGGAATGCCTTAACTTTGATGGAGCATTTTAGTAGACAGAACAGAATATTACAAGACAGATAAGTAGTACTTGAAAAATTATAACTTTATTACAGTAGAAGCAGAAATAAGTTTGGTTACATTTTTCTAAATCACAATACCAAAATTCAAGTATACAATTAACAGTCTTATACAAAATCCTTCAGAATGTAAAGTTTCAAAGCCATAATCCCCAACATAAACTTCCATGAAAAGATAGAGTCAAAGCCAAGCAATACTCAAAGCACTTCAAGTGGAGAGAATCAGAATCAAGCTCCTATGTTTCCACCCTAAGCACCTGGGGCGGGGGAAACGGAAAGAAAAGGGGCGAAAACAAACGAGGTCAGACATAAAGTCTTGTGAGTCCAGTGACTTCCAACATATAAACAGATAACATTATCATGACATGTAAATAAAGCTGGAAAAGAGATAACTGCAACAGGAGTAACAGGTATACTTAAGCTAAACAGAAGAAACGGAATGATATAGACCAAGTTATGCTTCTTACTTATATCTTACAGCTCTGTACTAATATTAGTATAACAGGATTAGATGTTACCCTAATGTCTAGACTGAAACAGAAACGGAAACAGAATAATTTCTACAGAGACAGAATGCTAGTAATGGGCCTTTACCACCCCAACAGACAGAAGGTACAGAAACCGAATACTAATAATGGGCCTTTACCACCCCAACAGACAGAAGATACAGAATCAGAAACGGGATCAGAGATAGAAACAGAATAATCCTTACGGAAACAGAATGTTAGAATTAGGTGTACACTAGTAAAGGGCCTTTACCACTCCAATAGACGGTACCACGCAGAAACAAACTGGTGTTACTACCCAACAGAAACAGACGGCACTAACAGAAACAAACAGAACTAAGTGTACCTTAAACCCTACCCCAAGCGATCGGCTCCCTAATACACAAATACCCTCTGTCAGCCGCACATAGGGTGTATCGCTCCCTAGAGTGGCAACCTATTGGCACAGACCTATTTACAGATGTTATGGTGTCTTACATCCTTAGAGCAGACCGGTTCCATGCATGCACATGACCCGATTGGAACGCACCATCAACACCCCTCGCCATTATCAGAATGAACCTCTTATAATTAGTTCAGTAAGCATGCCTGAACCCTTACATAGCGTGGGGTCAAAGTTTTGATACCAGAAAAGGTTACTGACTAATATGGGTCCCAAACAACAGATGACACAAGTATTTTCCCTCCTAACCTTGTGTCCCTAGGCTAACAGATTTCAGATTAACTTGTTTACAAATTTCAGACATACAAAGTTCAGATTAACTAATTCACAGTTCATACAATCATGTTAACAAGTTTCCAAACTAATGGATCAGATGTACGAATTTAACTAATTTACAGATTGTCTAACTTTGTATTGGGCATACAGATTCACGAAACGGGATTATTAGATTCATCAGTCTAGTCGGTTTAACCCTATCAACCCAACACATTCTGTACATCATATTTATCTCAATTTTTTGCATTAATTAATTATTAATGCACAGACCTCTCACATTAGGTCTCTTGCTTGTGGCCGCTGGATGTGCTGGGCGGTTCCGGGCAGACTTCTGCCACAAGCCGGACCTAAACACGTGTCTAAGCATATTTTAGTTATGCCTACGACCTCTTACATTAGACTGACAGTTTGCGGTCGCTGGTTAAGCCGGTTGGTTCCGGGCAGGCTTCCACCGCAAACGGAGTCTAACCTCGTGTCATAGCCACTTTATTCCATTACAGAAAATATCAGACTAATTATGTCCATTTAGCAGATTTAACTTCTTTACAAGTTACGGCAGATTATCCAAAGTTCTATTAACATGTTTTGCTCAATTTTAGATCGAGCTTACAGATTACATACCCAAAATTACAATTATTCAGCTTTCATCAGATTAAGCAATTCAATAGATTAAACAGATAACAATCTAGCAGATTAGGCAATTTTAGCAGATTTGGCAGATAACAGTTTAGCAGATTAGGTAATTCAGCAGATTTAGCAGATAGCAGATTAGGCAATTTTAGCTAATTTAGCAGATTTAACATTTCTTAAAATTCTATTTACATACCTTGCCAAATCATAAATTAAGCCTAACTTACATGTCCAAACCATGGTCATAATTAATAATACAATATATGCCCCATATTTTAGTTAAACTTTGCACAGTACAGAAAAATCCCTAAATCATGTTATAAAATATGAATTATGCCAAATTACAGCCTTTGATGCTAAATATCTAAAGTTCCATATTTAGGCGTACACACATTAATAGTTATCCTATTTTAATGTAGGTCTTTGCGCCTAAGTCACATATTCCTTTTTCAAGTCATGAATCGTTATATAAAACTATGCCCAAAAATCTAGATCTTTAAATCATAACATCTTACAATCAGATCTTAATTTTAAACATATGTTATGTCCCCAAGTTTCAAGTCATATGTTAATATACATTAGTTCCTTTTCTTCCAAATCACAGAGTATGCATAGATCTACATCTAATTTACAACATATGTCCTTTTTCTCAAATCAGTCACAGACCAGTCATGTCCAATTATGCATTATTCATCATTTGTCCCAAAATTTAGCGTTCGTGCGTTAATATCTTATGAGATTGGGCGCAGGCTCGTAGTAGCCTGGCTATATAACAGAAAGAAGAAAGAGAATAGTCAAAGAAAAACAGATCTGACAGATAAGAATATGCATAGCCTCAGATTCAGATTTATAACCATGTCAAGATCAAAATTAAAGTTCATATCTGAAAATAACTGTACTCACAAAAAGGGAACAATTCTTGTATTTTGGAATCTGTATTTTGACACTGAATAGCTCTCCTTTGGTGTAGACTATCGATTAGATTAGAAAATAGTTGTTCTCTTTTAATTCTATTCAGATTGGAAGAAGATGCACTAGTTCTAGTTTTGATTCCAGCAGAGTAGCGATGCCATTTTTATTTTTATTAGAATAGAGGCAGAGTATAGGCAGAATGAAATTATGTGGAGAGAAAGTGAGGTTTAGGGGTGTTTAAATAGCATATGGGTCACGAATCTGGTCAGAACGTGCGTCTAAATACAGAAAAATGCATCTCTCCACACGATTTGGGAAACAGGGGGGAGGTCCACCCTAGTGTCGACCTGTATACCCAGGTCGATCCCCAAGTCGACCTTAGTGTCAACCTGTGTAGGTAGGTCGACCCCCAGGTCAACCCTAGTGTTGACTTGGGTCCTGTCTGTTTTGAATTTCGGGCTGAAACTTCAGAAGGCCATATCTTCTTCATATGGAGTCTGATTTACGCTAACTTGGACTCTATTCCAAGCAGAATTTCGAGACGAACACACTGGCGTAAACCGTTTCCCTTAATTATTCTATTACAATTTCATTATTCCCTGATTTGTAACTCTTATGAACACAGAAAATATGTTGTGTTACATTCTCCCCTCCTTAAAGGATTTCGTCCCCGAAATCTTCAAGTTAAGAAGAATGTGTCCTACCATCCAATCACCCATCTACTCAACTATCATCCACAAGCATCCACTGTCCTTAAAAAACTTCTAATGTTGTATGAACATATGCAAAAGTGTGTGTATATGTTCCTTATCTAATGCAAAGATCAAGCGGTCTACTAATTCAGTTGACCTCCTTAATGCGAATTATGTCAGTGCCATGAGTCCAACATGTATGCAATAGAACCCTAATGATACATATTATTTCTATATATGCGCACAACCATTCATTCATATGCAACATCCATGTGCTGAGTTTGCATCCATAAAAATTTGAAAAATGCACACATATCCATATGCAGTATGAGAGTGTTTTTGAGACGACCTAGTGCCTACTTTGTGTATATGCATCCACGAGCAACCACTAGCAACCACTTGCATCAATTTGCACCCATCAAACATAACATGTCTCAAACACATGTTTACACCCATTAGTTTCCAACTAAAGGTCGAAGACTCGATCGATAGGATATAGCTGCGTGATAGAAGCAAGTATGATTAAAACAAGAGCTCTATTCCTATTAGACATCGGTTAAGAAAACAATTCCCTAATTATCAACCCCAAAGACTGAAATCAACATCAGATTGACACCTAGTGAATTACTCCCTTAAACAATGCCAAACTGGAAATCTACTTCACGCTTCGAGTAAAACCCCTAACCTTATCAGAAATAATGCAGATACTTACATACTACTAGTACGGATCAGATTATCAAATGATTCTTATGAAACCAAGCATGATAAATAAAAACCCAGAAGGTATGCGTCATAGTCAACTTAATGCCCAACACAGATACCCTCAAATCCCAACCTATCACAAATAGATGAGTCGTAACCCTTATGGGGTTTTGAGACTATAGCGGAATCATAAAGAAGACTAGTATTAAAGTGCAGAGTCTCAATTACAGAATCAAAATGCCAGAATCAGAAAGAGTTTTAACTCAATAACCAAATAAGGAAATTAAACCTTCTACAGAAATTCCCTACTTCTATCCTATCTACCAGCCTCGAGAGCATTTTCCTGTCCTCCAGAAGTAGGTCCTGTCCTCTACCCTTGCCATTGTTTCATCGGGCAATCCCTAGTGAAGTGTCCCATTTCACCACAGTTGAAGCAAGCGCCCTTCCTCTTTCTGCAATCCTTTTTCAGATGGGTCGAACTTCCATAAGTAAAGCATTTCTTCCCCTTCTTGTCTTCAGACTTCTCATCCTTCTTTTGTGTTTCCTTTTTGGGCCCCGCCTTCTTGTTCTGTGGTCCTTCGATCTTTTCTTCTTTCTTCTCACTTTTGGCTTCCTCGTTATGCCTTAACGCCTTGTCAACCAATTCCTCGAAGGTAGCCCCCATAGGAATGTGGATCATAGCCAACCCGTGTAGCGGCTCATTCAAACCTTTAACGAATCTCAGAGCCTTCTTCTCAGGTGTTTTCACTAAGTCTAAGCCAAATCTTGTCAATTGATTGAATTTGTTGACGTACTCCTTCACTGATAGATTCCCTTGATTCAACGCTAAGAACCTTTCCATGTATAAGTTCTCTTCGGCTCATGAGAGAAATTTCGCCTCGAACCTACGCCTGAAAGCCACACAGCCAACTGTATCTTCTACCTATCGTCCAATTCGAAGATAACGAACAAACCTTCTGTTTCCTTAAGCCAGTTCCTTGCTTCCATGAATGGTTCTGTTCCATTAAAGTTCTTTCTGTAACGACCCGGGTTTTGCCGGACCTTAATCGATCGTAAGATCGACCAAGACCGTTCAAAACTCGAATACGTTAACTTTGGGAATACAACACATCTAAACAATAACAGCAGACTTTTATAACATCAATAATAAATGTTACATCAGAGTACAGAATATCAGAGTACATCGATTTAAATTACAGCGGAAGATAAATTACAATAAATTACAATATACAGCGGAAGACTATCAACTCTGGACACAGCTTTAGGCTTCGATCCAGAATCCTGCTTAAAAGAAATATCTGCAAAACAAGCTACTCGACTGCCCGTGTGGAAAAGAGGGCACCCGAGTTTGCAAGTGAAACAAACTACAGGTCAGTCGTGGGACTGGTATGAGAATTCTTAACTAATATAATTACTAGTAATAGGGCAAATCTAAGAACCACGCAGCTAACGCGGAACGGGTTTACTCCAATGGACTGCCGTGCATAACTTAAAATAAATCGTTAAACAACGCAATGCTTTTTAGAAAAATGAAATCACCATAAGACTCAGGTCCCATCACACAATGCAACGCACACCAGAGGATAGAGTTTTACCTTATGGTGATTAAAAGATGATAGATACATAAAAACGATATTATTATTAGTGTATATATGTTTAAATAAAACATTTCAATCATAATATCAATCCTAGGAAGCATAGGTACCATATATTATGCCTCCGTACTAGTAATACACTCAAAACCGCATGGAGTCGTATTGGAAGTTGGATTTCCATCATGATGGCTTCTGATTCGAAAGATCTATCACGAAGTGCAATATGCACATCCGCACTTTTGGGCAATCAAGTAACACAGCGGCTTACGTCCCAGCGAGAGAAAACACCGCTTACTCTATATCCCTCTATATGGGAATCGGGAATTTAAGCCCTATCCCTCTGAGCGTGGAGCGACCACACCCAGCTCATCCCGGTCGACCGAATCCATACAAATATCTAAAGTATACTGATCAAACCATCAGTTCACCATCATACTGGGGTGTGAGGCTCGCGAAGTAACGATATAGTCTTCATCCACAAGGCCTGCTTTTCAACAAAGCCTTGATCATCTTCATCTTGGCATGCCACATCGTCAATCCATACCGTACCATTGATCATCCATCAATATATAAACAGGGTGTTAAGTAAAGAATGAATTCTTCACCACCAACATTTATATATTGACAGAAAATCAATAACATGATATTAAGCGGAGTACGATGTCAGACACGCAATCCATTTAAAACTTATGCTCTGGGTCCGAGCGAAAGCCAAATCCGTGCAAACCAACACTACGTCCGGACGACCACCACTGTAGCCCCTTCAAGGTAGCTACTCCAATCACGGGCATCAGCAGTCGTCGTCCATTCGATGTGAAGATCGTCAGTCTTCTATCGTCGTCTTCCAATCTTGAAATTTAAACGTCGTTTAAATTATTTGGAATGAGATAGACTCGGACTTTCCAAATAATTCTCGCGGATATATATAAGTTGGAAATCATTTCATATCGTTTGATTTTAATCTTTATATATATAATTATATATAATTCCTCCATCCATTTCATTATTTTGGTAATCATGACAAATAAAGACATATAACATAACACACAATAATGTTTGTTTTAATTTAATCCACATACACATCCTAAGCATAACAATGTATATATTTCTATTTTCAATTCACACAAACATACAATTTCTTGTGCGCCATTCCTAATTCAACAAAAATGATTATTTTGTGTCATTCTTTTCTTTACAAGCAAAATGATATTCTTGCTTTAATCTTTCACATGAAAATGAAAGTTTCATATCTTTATTCTTTTTAATGAAATCAAATTCGTTAGAATGTAAATTTTTTTATATTCCAACATTCATAGTCGTATAATGAATATTATATATATTCATTCAGCATATGTAAATTTTATACGCCTCATTTCCACATTAAAAAGAATATATCTAATGTACTAACATACCTACATATATGTTTTCTTCACCTCTTTTCTAGTTTGTTAAACCTAATGTTTTCAATATATAGATATTGCTAACACTACAAGCAAACACTAAAAGAATATTTTTTTATGTCTGGCAATACTAACAATTCATAATAACATAAAAAGAATATTTTATGTTACATCGTTTCTAATATTTCATGTTATCTAACATAAATGGCATTTAATTTACATGTCATGTTTCTAACAAATGGTAATGTTTTGAATAAACAAAACATAACGCAACATTAAAATTCTATCTTTTTATTGTCTCCAAAAAGACAATAAAAATATAACATGAAAATTCTATTTTTCTACCACATCTAAAATGACGGTAAAATGTGACATAGCAAATATATCATTTTAATAGTTCTAAAATGACGGTGAAATATGACATAGCAAATCTATCATTTTAATAGTTCTAAAATGTCGGTGAAATATGACATAGCAAATCTATCATTTTAATAGTTCTAAAATGACGGTGAAATATGACATATTTCATTCACAAAATATGAGTCCTTTCTGTTACATGTAAATGGTATGTTTTGATTTAACAAATCATAAATGATTCCTTTACATTACATACGAGTGCAATCTTTTTATCCCTTTTAACATTTACTAAAAATGTAATCTCTTTTTATCCTAAATGCAACATTTATAAGAAAATGTTATTTTATTTTAAAGTACCATTTTTAACTAGCATGACATATTAATACTAATTATACATATCTTCTTACCAAAAACGTTATTTCTTTTCTTACTTTTCTAATTGACAAAAATATTAATTTTGTCCTTTAAACTTTTAATGCAAACAGAAATGTGAATTTTGTTTGTAAACTTCTAATGCAACAAAAATGTGAATTTTGTTTCATTCTTCAAATTTGACAAACATGAATGATTTCTGGTTCATTTCTCTAAAGTGACAAATTTATTTTATAAATCTCAATTCGACCAAATGACTCATTTTTGGTTTATTAACTTTTCAATGCAAACAAAAGAGGATTTTTGTTTAACAACTTTCTAATGCAAACAAAATGAGGTTTTTGTTATAGAACTTCCTAATGCAAACAAAAATGTAAATTTTTGTCCCACTTCTTTTCTTTAATGAAAATGTTAAATTTTGGTTTCAACTTTATTCTCTAACAAAAATGTTAATTTTTGTTTCATTCCTTTAATGCTAACAAAAATGTTAATCTTTTCATTTAACAAAATATGTTAAATTTATTAATCTCCTTCATTTAAATGTATAAAAAGTATACATTTTCTATTCTTCTTTTTAATGTATAACAAGTATGCATTTTCTATTCTTCTTTTTAATGTATAACAAGTATGCATTTTCTATTCTTCTTTTTAATGTATAACAAGTATGCATTTTCTATTCTTCTTTTTAAACAAAATGTTATACTTTGTTTAATTCTTCCTTTTTAAACAAAATGCTATACTTCGTTTATAAATCATGTTTTCACAAAAAATGTGATTTTCATTTGCATAACGCCTTTAAAAAAAAAGTGTTGTTTTTAAACAAAATTGAAACTTTTTAATTTACCAAACAAAAGTAGATTCTCTTTTTATAAACAAATGTAATTCTTTATATTAACGAACTAAAGTGAATTCTATCTGTTAACAAACAAAAGTTCAAATCTTTTAATTGACAAACAAAGTTACAACCTTTGTATTTCAATTAAAGGTAAAATCATTTAATTTAACAAAACAAAAGGTGAAATCTTTATTTTAACAAACAAAGAGTGATATCTTTTATTTTATAAACAAAAAGTGATATCTTTTATTTTATAAACAAAAAGTGATATCTTTTATTTTATTCAAGATCTATTATTTCTTTATTCAATTCAAAGATGTATTCTTTTTGTTGGAAACGAAAAAGTCTATCCTTTTTGTTTGAACAAAAATGTATAATATAATCTACTCTTTTTGTTTAAACAAGAATGTATATTTTTGTCTCTCTAATCAATGTTAACAAAAAGTATATTTTTGTCTCTCTAATCAGTGCTAACAAAAAGTATATTTTTGTCTCTCTAATCAATGTTAACAAAAAGTATATTTTTGTCTCTCTAATCAATGTTAACAAAAAGTATATTTTGTCTCTCTAATCAATGTTAACAAAAAGTATATTTTTGTCTCTCTAATCAGTGTTAACAAAAAGTATATTTTTGTCTCTCATTAACAAAAATTGTAACTTTTGTTATTTTATTACATTTAATCAAAAATGTAACTTTTGTTCTTTATTTACATTTTAACAAAGAATGTAAATTTTGTTCTTAAATCAAGTTTCAACACAAAATGTTAATTTTGTTTTCATTTATTTAAAACAACAAAAATGAGTATTTATTCCAAACATTATTCTTTGCATTCTAATCCAATGACATTCTCGTCTAATGACATCTTAAATAAATGGCATTATAATATTTTAACGTAAATGACACTCATGAATTTTAACATATATGAAATTCTAACATAAATGACATTTTGGAATTTTAACATAAATGACATTCATGGATTTTATCATATATGAAATTCTAACATAATATCAAAGTGGTATGTTCATATTTCGATCCTAAGATAACATCATGATTTGATTTAACACAATTTGTAATTAAACAAACAAATAACACAACATGGCGGTTTAACGCAATAGGTAATTAACAAACAAATAACCAACATGGTGGTTTAACACAATTGGTAATTAACAAACAAATAACACAACATGGTGGTTTAACACAATTGGTAATTAACAAACAAATAACACAATAATCATTAATCAAATCACGTATGGAAATTTCACAGAATGCTATAGCGTATGACATCAATTCTAGATACGTTTCATAATTAAGTAATTTTAATTATATAAGAAGAAAAGAAATAGAATTTCTCACCAAATAGTTCCGATTTGAATTTTGTTTGCTGCAAGTACAAATTGATTCCAAGTCATCTCTAATCAATTCTGAAACGTAGATCTTGTTGCCACGATTCCAACACAACTGGAATTTCTGAATTTCGATATCAAAAGATATGCTCTTTTATATGTTGATTACATCGTTAAGTAATTAATTAAATTAATTAAATTATAATAACGTTCCTTAAAGCGCTACCTTCCGTGTTTCTTCTTCGTTCCTGATGTACCTCGCTGGACCCATACGCTTCAGCACCCTCTCTCCAAATCGCACCACCACCAACCGCCGTGCAGCAAATTTGCAAATTGAAGATCCTTTGTTTCTTTTGAGAAGGAGTATGGATAAAATTTTAAGAAGAGGACACCATGAATATATATATTTTTTTAGGGAAGATGAGGTTGATGAAGGTAGAAAGATTTACTTTTTTTTTTATGGGGAGAGGAGGAGGAAGTTCTAACATTTGTAGAAGACAATTGCAGAGAAAAGAATATTGAAGGAAATTGAGAAAGATATTATATTTATCTCTCTAATGTGTCATTTCATATATTATATAGTAGGTTATGAAAATAATAATTAATTTAGCTGACTAGGCATGAGGTAGGATATTTATTTCTTATTCAAAATAAACAATAAAATAAGGAAGAGAAATTGGAAAAGTATTCAATGCATGATTATAAATCAAATGAGGAGCCCCTAATTAATATCATTAACTACTATATACAAATTTATCAATTTCATAATAAAGCCACAATTTAACTTAATCAACAAATTTTAGTTGAACGTTTTTTTTTCTTTTTTTTATATACGAAGAATTCAAAATGAGGGAGCATTTACATACGTTGAAAATATTGAAGGAATATAGAGAACATGATCACACGTTTTAAGAAACGCATGCATGTCTCCAACATGACAATTTAATGTAAAGAAGGAAAGAAAAATAAATGTGTATAGAATTAAATTGCATGCATACGAAGATATAACAATGCATGCAATTTATTGTAGTGTGTCATTCTTCATTTAATGCGCATAATTGGTGCGTTGATTAGATAATTATTTATTTCCTTTCAAAATTCAAGGGAGTAATTCACATCTGGAAATTTATTAATAAATGAATGATACAATTATAATAAATAGGGGAAAGTATTAAAGAGAATAGCCAAAGATATATATATATATATACATATATATATATTGTCAGAAGTTTTTTTTTTTCATTTAGAACCTACACATTATTTTCAATTAATATTTTAATATAAATTAATAGATTTTATTAAAGTCCCTAAGGCCTATTTTTTTACTTGGCATGTAGTCAAAGATTTTTAATACAAGGATAACATCCTTGCTATTAACCTTTAATTGGTGAAAAAATTTTAAAGTTATTTTCTTCCTCTTTGTATATTTAGAATGTGAATTAAACAAGCGCCTACATGAATTATGTCCATCAACAGTTAAATCTTAGGATTTAAGTTTTCCATCAATAAATGTAATCTTACAATCAAACTTAAATATTACATTAAAATATAAATTTAATCATTTAATTGTTAAAACTTAATTCAATCTTTCAAGAATAAATTAAATTAGACAAACAAGAAATTCAAGTATAAATCTCTACGTCCAAATCCTAAATCAAACTTACAATTCCAGAATTTTCAAACTACCACGTTATTTCCAACTTCTCTTAAAATTAAAAAAAAAATATTCGTTCTAACTTCGATTTAAATATAAAAAAAATTCCTTTCCCGTCATTATTTAAAATCAATTATTTTAAATATTAAAAATACATTAAATTTCTAAAAATAAAATTTTTTAATTGGCCCCAAAATTCAGGGTTGTTACAGTCTCCCCCACTTAAAATCTTTTCGTCCTCGAAAAGGAACGAAACTAAAATTTGTTTAATTACCCAACTAAATATTTTCTAAAATAGATTATAATTACAAATACGTATATTATACGCTTGGCACTCTCATCTCATTCTAGGATACTGCTGATCCTATCTCTAATGAGTTTTCTTATTGGATATTACTAATCCAACCTCTGCTGAGTCTTCTGCTCAGTTCTAACGAATTGTACCCCAAAGATTTGAGCTAACCAGAGCTCTGATACCAACTGTAACGACCCGGGTTTTGACCGACCTTAATCGATCGTAAGATCGACCAAGACCGTTCAAAACTCGAATACGTTAACTTTGGGAATACAACACATCTGAACAATAACAGCAGACTTTTGTAACATCAATAATAAATGTTACATCAGAGTACAGAATATCAGAGTACATCGATTTAAATTACAGCGGAAGATAAATTACAATAAATTACAATATACAGCGGAAGACTATCAACTCTGGACACAGCTTTAGGCTTCGATCCAGAATCCTGCTTAAAAGAAATATCTGCAAAACAAGCTACTCGACTGTCCGTGTGGAAAAGAGGGCACCCGAGTTTGCAAGTGAAACAAACTACAGGTCAGTCGTGGGACTGGTATGAGAATTCTTAACTAATATAATTACTAGTAATAGGGCAAATCCAAGAACCACGCCGCTAACGCGGAACGGGTTTACTCCAATGGACTGCCGTGCATAACTTAAAATAAATCGTTAAACAATGCAATGCTTTTTAGAAAAATGAAATCACCATAAGACTCAGGTCCCATCACACAATGCAACGCACACCAGAGGATAGAGTTTTACCTTATGGTGATTAAAAGATGATAGATACGTAAAAACGATATTATTATTAGTGTATATATGTTTAAATAAAACATTTCAATCATAATATCAATCCTAGGAAGCATAGGTACCATATATTATGCCTCCGTACTAGTAATACACTCAAAACCGCATGGAGTCGTATTGGAAGTTGGATTTCCATCATGATGGCTTCTGATTCGAAAGATCTATCACGAAGTGCAATATGCACATCCGCACTTTTGGGCAATCAAGTAACACAGCGGCTTACGTCCCAGCGAGAGAAAACACCGCTTACTCTATATCCCTCTATATGGGAATCAGGAGTTTAAGCCCTATCCCTCTGAGCGTGGAGCGACCACACCCAGCTCATCCCGGTCGACCGAATCCATACAAATATCTAAAGTATACTGATCAAACCATCAGTTCACCATCATACCGGGGTGTGAGGCTCGCGAAGTAACGATATAGTCTTCATCCACAAGGCCTGCTTTTCAACAAAGCCTTGATCATCTTCATCTTGGCATGCCACATCGTCAATCCATACCGTACCATTGATCATCCATCAATATATAAACGGGGTGTTAAGTAAAGAATGAATTCTTCACCACCAACATTTATATATTGACAGAAAATCAATAACATGATATTAAGCGGAGTACGATGTCAGACACGCAATCCATTTAAAACTTATGCCCTGGGTCCGAGCGAAAGCCAAATCCGTGCAAACCAACACTACGTCCGGACGACCACCACTGTAGCCCCTTCAAGGTAGCTACTCCAATCACGGGCATCAGCATTCGTCGTCCATTCGATGTGAAGATCGTCGGCCTTCTATCGTCGTCTTCCAATCTTGAAATTTAAACGTCGTTTAAATTATTTGGAATGAGATAGACTCGGACTTTCCAAATAATTCTCGCGGATATATATAAGTTGGAAATCATTTCATATCGTTTGATTTTAATCTTTATATATATAATTATATATAATTCCTCCATCCATTTCATTATTTTGGTAATCATGACAAATAAAGACATATAACATAACACACAATAATGTTTGTTTTAATTTAATCCACATACACATCCTAAGCATAACAATGTATATATTTCTATTTTCAATTCACACAAACATACAATTTCTTGTGCGCCATTCCTAATTCAACAAAAATGATTATTTTGTGTCATTCTTTTCTTTACAAGCAAAATGATATTCTTGCTTTAATCTTTCACATGAAAATGAAAGTTTCATATCTTTATTCTTTTTAATGAAATCAAATTCGTTAGAATGTAAATTTTTTTATATTCCAACATTCATAGTCGTATAATGAATATTATATATATTCATTCAGCATATGTAAATTTTATACGCCTCATTTCCACATTAAAAAGAATATATCTAATGTACTAACATACCTACATATATGTTTTCTTCTCCTCTTTTCTAGTGTGTTAAACCTAATGTTTTCAATATATAGATATTGCTAACACTACAAGCAAACACTAAAAGAATATTTTTTTATGTCTGGCAATACTAACAATTCATAATAACATAAAAAGAATATTTTATGTTACATCGTTTCGAATATTTCATGTTATCTAACATAAATGGCATTTAATTTACATGTCATGTTTCTAACAAATGGTAATGTTTTGAATAAACGAAACATAACGCAACATTAAAATTCTATCTTTTTATTGTCTCCAAAAAGACAATAAAAATATAACATGAAAAATTCTATTTTTCTACCACATCTAAAATGACGGTAAAATGTGACATAGCAAATATATCATTTTAATAGTTCTAAAATGACGGTGAAATATGACATAGCAAATCTATCATTTTAATAGTTCTAAAATGACGGTGAAATATGACATAGCAAATCTATCATTTTAATAGTTCTAAAATGACGGTGAAATATGACATATTTCATTCACAAAATATGAGTCCTTTCTGTTACATGTAAATGGTATGTTTTGATTTAACAAAGCATAAATGATTCCTTTACATTACATACGAGTGCAATCTTTTTATCCCTTTTAACATTTACTAAAAATGTAATCTCTTTTTATCCTAAATGCTACATTTATAAGAAAATGTTATTTTATTTTAACGTACCATTTTTAACTAGCATGACATATTAATACTAATTATACATATCTTCTTAACAAAAACGTTATTTCTTTTCTTACTTTTCTAATTGACAAAAATATTGATTTTGTCCTTTAAACTTTTAATGCAAACAGAAATGTGAATTTTGTTTGTAAACTTCTAATGCAACAAAAATGTGAATTTTGTTTCATTCTTCAAATTTGACAAACATGAATGATTTCTGGTTCATTTCTCTAAAGTGACAAATTTATTTTATAAATCTCAATTCGACCAAATGACTCATTTTTGGTTTATTAACTTTTCAATGCAAACAAAAGAGGATTTTTGTTTAACAACTTTTTAATGCAAACAAAATGAGGTTTTTGTTATAGAACTTCCTAATGCAAACAAAAATGTAAATTTTTGTCCCACTTCTTTTCTTTAACGAAAATGTTAAATTTTGGTTTCAACTTTATTCTCTAACAAAAATGTTAATTTTTGTTTCATTCCTTTAATGCTAACAAAAATGTTAATCTTTTCATTTAACAAAATATGTTAAATTTATTAATCTCCTTCATTTAAATGTATAAAAAGTATACATTTTCTATTCTTCTTTTTAATGTATAACAAGTATGCATTTTCTATTCTTCTTTTTAATGTATAACAAGTATGCATTTTCTATTCTTCTTTTTAATGTATAACAAGTATGCATTTTCTATTATTCTTTTTAAACAAAATGTTATACTTTGTTTAATTCTTCCTTTTTAAACAAAATGTTATACTTCGTTTATAAATCATGTTTTCACAAAAAATGTGATTTTCATTTGCATAACGCCTTTAAAAAAAAAGTGTTGTTTTTAAACAAAATTGAAACTTTTTAATTTACCAAACAAAAGTAAATTCTCTTTTTATAAACAAATGTAATTCTTTATATTAACGAACTAAAGTGAATTCTATCTGTTAACAAACAAAAGTTCAAATCTTTTAATTGACAAACAAAGTTACAACCTTTGTATTTCAATTAAAGGTAAAATCATTTAATTTAACAAAACAAAAGGTGAAATCTTTATTTTAACAAACAAAGAGTGATATCTTTTATTTTATAAACAAAAAGTGATATCTTTTATTTTATAAACAAAAAGTGATATCTTTTATTTTATTCAAGATCTATTATTTCTTTATTCAATTCAAAGATGTATTCTTTTTGTTGGAAACGAAAAAGTCTATCCTTTTTGTTTGAACAAAAATGTATAATATAATCTACTCTTTTTGTTTAAACAAGAATGTATATTTTTGTCTCTCTAATCAATGTTAACAAAAAGTATATTTTTGTCTCTCTAATCAGTGTTAACAAAAAGTATATTTTTGTCTCTCTAATCAATGTTAACAAAAAGTATATTTTTGTCTCTCTAATCAATGTTAACAAAAAGTATATTTTGTCTCTCTAATCAATGTTAACAAAAAGTATATTTTTGTCTCTCTAATCAGTGTTAACAAAAAGTATATTTTTGTCTCTCATTAATAAAAATTGTAACTTTTGTTATTTTATTACATTTAATCAAAAATGTAACTTTTGTTCTTTATTTACATTTTAACAAAGAATGTAAATTTTGTTCTTAAATCAAGTTTCAAAACAAAATGTTAATTTTGTTTTCATTTATTTAAAACAACAAAAATGAGTATTTATTCCAAACATTATTCTTTGCATTCTAATCCAATGACATTCTCGTCTAATGACATCTTAAATAAATGGCATTATAATATTTTAAAATAAATGACACTCATGAATTTTAACATATATGAAATTCTAACATAAATGACATTTTGGAATTTTAACATAAATGACATTCATGGATTTTATCATATATGAAATTCTAACATAATATCAAAGTGGTATGTTCATATTTCGATCCTAAGATAACATCATGATTTGATTTAACACAATTTGTAATTAAACAAACAAATAACACAACATGGCGGTTTAACGCAATAGGTAATTAACAAACAAATAACCAACATGGTGGTTTAACACAATTGGTAATTAACAAACAAATAACACAACATGGTGGTTTAACACAATTGGTAATTAACAAACAAATAACACAATAATCATTAATCAAATCACGTATGGAAATTTCACAGAATGCTATAGCGTATGACATCAATTCTAGATACGTTTCATAATTAAGTAATTTTAATTATATAAGAAGAAAAGAAATAGAATTTCTCACCAAACAGTTCCGATTTGAATTTTGTTTGCTGCAAGTACAAATTGATTCCAAGTCATCTCTAATCAATTCTGAAACGTAGATCTTGTTGCCACGATTCCAACACAACTGGAATTTCTGAATTTCGATATCAAAAGATATGCTCTTTTATATGTTGATTACATCGTTAAGTAATTAATTAAATTAATTAAATTATAATAACGTTCCTTAAAGCGCTACCTTCCGTGTTTCTTCTTCGTTCCTGATGTACCTCGCCGGACCCATACGCTTCAGCACCCTCTCTCCAAATCGCACCACCACCAACCGCCGTGCAGCAAATTTGCAAATTGAAGATCCTTTGTTTCTTTTGAGAAGGAGTATGGATAAAATTTTAAGAAGAGGACACCATGAATATATATTTTTTTAGGGAAGATGAGGTTGATGAAGGTAGAAAGATTTACTTTTTTTTTTATGGGGAGAGGAGGAGGAAGTTCTAACATTTGTAGAAGACAATTGCAGAGAAAAGAATATTGAAGGAAATTGAGAAAGATATTATATTTATCTCTCTAATGTGTCATTTCATATATTATATAGTAGGTTACGAAAATAATAATTAATTTAGCTGACTAGGCATGAGGTAGGATATTTATTTCTTATTCAAAATAAACAATAAAATAAGAAAGAGAAATTGGAAAAGTATTCAATGCATGATTATAAATCAAATGAGGAGCCCCTAATTAATATCATTAACTACTATATACAAATTTATCAATTTCATAATAAAGCCACAATTTAAGTTATTCAACAAATTTTAGTTGAACGTTTTTTTTCTTTTTTTTATATACGAAGAATTCAAAATGAGGGAGCATTTACATACGTTGAAAATAATGAAGGAATATAGAGAACATGATCACACGTTTTATGAAACGCATGCATGTCTCCAACATGACAATTTAATGTAAAGAAGGAAAGAAAAATAAATGTGTATAGAATTAAATTGCATGCATACGAAGATATAACAATGCATGCAATTTATTGTAGTGTGTCATTCTTCATTTAATGCGCATAATTGGTGCGTTGATTAGATAATTATTTATTTCCTTTCAAAATTCAAGGGAGTAATTCACATCTGGAAATTTATTAATAAATGAGTGATACAATTATAATAAATAGGGGAAAGTATTAAAGAGAATAGCCAAAGATATATATATATACATACATATATATATATATATTGTCAGAAGTTTTTTTTTTCATTTAGAACCTACACATTATTTTCAATTAATATTTTAATATAAATTAATAGATTTTATTAAAGTCCCTAAGGCCTATTTTTTTACTTGGCATGTAGTCAAAGATTTTTAATACAAGGATAACATCCTTGCTATTAACCTTTAATTGGTGAAATTTTTTTAAAGTTATTTTCTTCCTCTTTGTATATTTAGAATGTGCATTAAACAAGCGCCTACATGAATTATGTCCATCAACAGTTAAATCTTAGGATTTAAGTTTTCCATCAATAAATGTAATCTTACAATCAAACTTAAATATTACATTAAAATATAAATTTAATCATTTAATTGTTAAAACTTAATTCAATCTTTCAAGAATAAATTAAATTAGACAAACAAGAAATTCAAGTATAAATCTCTACGTCCAAATCCTAAATCAAACTAACAATTCCAGAATTTTCAAACTACCACGTTATTTCCAACTTCTCTTAAAATTAAAATAAATATATTCGTTCTAACTTCGATCTAAATATAAAAAAAAATTTCCTTTCCCGTCATTATTTAAAATCAATTATTTTAAATATTAAAAATACATTAAATTTCTAAAAATAAAATTTTTAAATTGGCCCCAAAATTCAGGGTTGTTACACTTTCCACCCATGGCTCAGAAGTCTCTACATATCTTCGGGAAAGTTTTCACACGTGGAGGAGGAGGAGGAGTGTTAGACCAAAAATTGGGCCTAACATCCAAATGTATATCACAGATCACAGAATGCAGAAAAGAGTAAATAAAGAAGAGACACACAAAGTTTTTATAGTGGTTCGGCTGTAGATGTAGCCTACGTCCACTTTATAATCTTATTGATATACTGACAGATTATAAGAATCAGTTACATGCAAGCACACAATCTGTGTGTTAATTGAGTTTACAAGAGGAGAATTTATGTGTAGAACGGTGAAAAGTCCTTGTAATAGGTAATGGAAGAAGCTGTCTAGATGTAGGAGAAAGTCTCAGCCAAAAAAGTCCCTGAAAATGCCATCAAATGGCGTATTTATAGCTGTAGGAGAGCTTCTGGGATGACCGGTTCATGATAGGGTACGTTTGATCAGGGCGATCCACTGATGCTGCTGCAACATTGAATCTTTCCAGGAATGAACGCAGAGTTTCTCTGGGCCTCTGCTTGATTATAGTGAGTGACATGACGTTCTTGGGTCGAGCGATGTGGACCCGAAACTTTTCAAGTAAGTGAGTGACCAACATATTCCAGCTGTCGATTGATTCTGTCTCTAGCTGCCGAATCCACATGGCTACTATATTAGTCAGAAAGAGAGGAAAACATTTTTCCATGACATTTTCCGATGCCGATTGAACTTCCATATGTCGTTTGTAGCGCATCAGGTGAACAGTAGGATATGTCCTGCCGTTGTAGGGCTTCAGTTGTGTAAGCTTGAAATCTGAAGGATTGCAAGAATTTCTAATTGAAAACGATTTCAAAATGAACTGAATTGAAAACGATTTCAAAATGAACTGAATTGAAAACGATTTTGAAATGAATTGAATAGAAAACGATTTCGAAATGAAATGAATTGAAAACGATTTCGAAATGAAATGAATTGAAAACGATTTCGAAATGAAATGAATTGAAAACGATTTCGAAATGAATTAAATTGAAAACGATTTCGAAATGAATTGAATTGAAAATGAATTCAAATTGAATTAAATTGAAATTGAAATTTAAAACGAATTCAAATTGAATTGAAACGAATTAGAATTGGAATTGAATTGAAATGAATTCGAATTTAATTGAAATCAAATCGATTTGAAATTGAATATAGTGTTGAAATGGTTTTGAAAACGAATTTAAAACGATTTATAAAAAATACGTTTTAAAAAGGAAATCGACGAAATATATAATATATATATATATTATATATATATTTAATGGCCTGAATAGAACGCGCCGCGCCGCGGCAGTTCGTGAATTTCGACCATTTATTTCAAACGGACATTGCGGGAGATCCGACCGTCGGATTCTCCTAAAACTGGAACCGTTGGGTTCATATCGAAAAGAGCTTTCCAATGAATATTAGAAATTTGAAATCTAACGGTTGGATTTGGAATTATGTCCAAATCAAATTCGAAAAAGGTCGCCGTAAGTGCAGTTCGATAGCCGTTGATGGAAATCGACTGTACGGGCCTTGATAAAATTTTTAAAAATATCTATAATTTGTGTAAAATCATAATATGTGAATTGGAAAGAATTGGGCTGGAAAATTCCACATTTGAATAGGTAAAAATAGATTTCTATCGAAATGAACTAGTTTTGAACTAGAATTAAAATCAATTTATTTTTGAAATAAATAAATTGAATTTGAAAGTGATTTTGAAAATAATCAATATTTCCAATACGTGAATTGGACTGGAGTTGAATCGAAATTATCTTCGGAATATTTCAATGTTGGATTTCGTGACCATACAGATATTGTTATGGGAATTTGAAAGATATATTTTATATCGTTATTTCCAATACGATATTTGTTGGTTTCAGAATTTGATATTGAATATAAGCCGGTATATTTTCTATTCAGAGCCTTGTATTTAATATCAAATGTGATTTGGGTTTATCGTGAATCGTGTTTTAGATAACATTGGTTCTTTAACCCAGTTAAAGGCAAGATATCGATTTCTGAAAAGATTAAAACTAAGTGGAATTTTAATGAATCTTTAATTAGATTAAAATGTGAATTGATAATTTAAATTATCAAATCTGAAAAGTGATCGAGAGTGGAGTATCACCAGTTTTGCTCCAAAGCGATAGTTAAATCTTTAATTAGATTTGAACGTGAAATGGTAATTAATTTTACCGATAACACCGTGGTGTTAGATATGGAGTATCACCAGTTTTGCTCCATGGGATATATAGGTTGGGATTGGGAAATAAAACAAATAATTACTTCGGTGTGGTTCGCTAATCCCGACTAGTTTGAAATGATATCCAAAGGAAGATTATAGGATAAATTTAGAAGAATTTATCTTTGATAAAATTAATGGGAACATTTCCCTAAGAATGTGATTTTGTGAATAAAAGAATATTCTGAATTGGAATGAGGCGTTCGTTGTGTTTGGGTAACATTTGTTTATCATATACGTGGGTTATTCAGAAAGGCCGGGTTTATACCCATTCTGAATAACCGATTCGACGAGATGTCGAAGATGAAGACGGTGGTTGAAGACCGGAAGTCTTCACATCGTTTGGGTGATTACTGATGATCTTGATTGGGCTGTACACCCAGGATGAGGGAATCAGTTGGTGATCGTCCAAACGTACCTGGAGATGGATGGATATGCGAGGAAAGTGCCTCCGGTTTCGTTCAGACCCAGAACGAACTTGTAAATGGATTGTGTGTCTGACATTGGATTTTATTCTGTGTTGATTGATCTCTATTAAATATACATCTGTTTGGCGGCGGAGAATTTATTCTCTTGCTTAACGCCCTTCTCTGAGACGTACGAGCTCAGAGGTTGTATATCGATGGACATCAGTCGCATGGAGCGAATTGCCAATGTGGCATGCGTAAGTGGCAATTGATCAAGGCTTCTGTTGAAAAGCAAAGTCTTGTGGTTGATGATCAAAGCACGGCCTGTGTGGCGTAGCTTTGTGTATAACGTGAATTCGCGAGCCTCACACCTCGGTATGAGTCAAAAACGGGATACGGACCCAAGGAGTGCACGACGTTTCTTTCTAGCTAGGGTGGTGTCAGTGACCTACCAGCCCCGACATTTATATACTTTTCACCTATGTGGTTGTTGGATACGAGGCGCCTCGGATATAGGTCTGTAAGGACCGGGAAACGTGTGTTCAGGAATTGCCAATCCTCAAAAGTAAGAGAGGACCGGCCTTGGAGGATCCAGGGATTGCTGTGTGCGGTCCCGAGGCATTTGCTAGAGTGTCTCGAACGCGGAGAGGAGCTTGCCCCTTGCCTCGACTCATGACGGAATCCAATTTCCAATACGTGTATTGCGGTTTTAATTGTAGAACTAGTATGGCGACATGATAGATGGTACCCATGCCGCCTATGATTGATATTTATGATTGAAAATGTTTTGACACTACACAGTTATTATAGTATCAAATAATGTGTTTTAAACGTATCAAGCATGCTTTGGCTGTTATAAGGTAAAAACCCTATCCTCCGGCTTGCGTTGCATTGTGTGTTGGGACCTGGGTCTTATAACAGCTTCATTTTTCTTTATTTAGCATTGCGCTGTTTGTTCTATGCACTGGTATTCTTGGGAGGAAACCCGTTCCGTGTTATACGGCGTGGTCCCTTGGTTTACCTAACTTTAAAACCAATATTAATAACTGCTTTAGTTCTCACACCAGTCCCATGACTGACCTGGAGTTTATTGTTTTAACCTAAACTCTGGGTGCCGCTATTTTCCACACGGGCAGCTAGTAGTTTTCTTTTTGCAGATTTATATTCACAGGGTCCTGATTTACAGCTGGAACGATGCTCGGAAAGCTCTGTATCCGTGTATCACTTCTAGTTGTGTTTTGTATATTTTTCCGCTGCTGTGTAATTTATTGTAATCTCTGATATTTGTCGAATGTAATTTTATCATTTATACTCTGTATATTCTTGTATCTGATGGAATTATTGTAATAACAATGAAATGTTCTTTCGTATGCGTCCTTTTGTGTGTTGTTCTCAAAGTATCCGCGCTTTCCTTAACGGGGAAGTTACGGGTTCTTTCACAAACTATTTCATATATTACATTCATATGAATTCTGATTGGTAATTTATAACCATTTCACCCTTTTATAATCTTATTCGATTATAATAACAAAAAACACAATCAATATACTATAATAATTTCAAGATATATATTTCTTCTATAAACAAATATATTTTGGGAAAAATTATTTCATTTACCCTCTTTCAAAACATACCATGACGGTTCATCGTACTCGAGTGTTTAGTAACCCTTATCGATACAGTGGATCAAACTGATCGACCAGAATTCATAAGCCACTCAACCAATGAGTCTCGACAATATAAAACCATTTTATATTGAATAACAATTACGCGCTCATATATATACACTCAAACTCAATCTAGGATTTTACTAATCCCATCTCTATCGAGTTATGCCACAGAGCCAAGGTAATCACTTAACTTAAGCTCTGATACCAACTGTAACGACTGGAAATTTCCGACTCCTCGAGAGTCGGAAATTCCGAGACGTTAGTGAAAGAATTTAGAAGGTGAGAAAGAAAAGATAGAACTAATAGAATAGAAGAAGAAGAAGAACATCAGAATCATCAGAGTAACACGAATCTCACAGCGGAACGAATAACATATAATATATAACATAGCTTTGAAGTAAACAGTTATATATATACAGTAGCACTTATCAGAGTACAACACTTACAACACAGCGGAAATAACTGTAGCTATAAAATCTTGCAGCCTCCTGCTCCAAGCTCTCCAAGTATATCTGTAAATCCCGACTACTTGGCTAGCCGTACAAATTTAGGCACCCAAGAGTTTAGGGAAAACAACAAAGTAAACTCCGGGTCAGTCATGGGACTGGTATGAGTAAAATAGTTTAAAACGGGTATAGGATACCTCATAAGACCACGCCGTGAATACGGAACGGGTTTTTCCCTTATGAGTATCTGAAAAACTTTGACAAGCAATATCATTGTGATATTATAATAATGTCTAAGTACAAATAGGTATCAATCTAGCAGAAACGCTTGCATCTCACGTTCTACATACATAGTATAAAATCATAAACCGCAGGGCGCTTATCGGAGAATGGATTCCAACAGACAAGGTATGGGAGCACCTTCTGAATAGTGTACTCTAGAGGTGATACACTCAGGTTCAACAAGAACGTCTTGCAACCCGGCCACACATTACCGCTCACTCATTTAGCTTGAGTGTCGCGAATATATTGCCACCACGGTTGTAGGCCATCAAACCGTCATCCGAAGATACAGAATCAAAAAGAAGTATAAATATGAATATTCCCTAGATCGGTGACAATACACCCTGCTTGGGGATGACCCAACTAGCCATGCTGCCTAGCCCAACTTTTGTTACTTCCCTGTGTGAGGCTAGAAGCTACGTCTATCTTTAGAACATCTGATCACCATTCACTTTGAATGCCACATCGTCATACCCGCCAAATCACAAATTGACTTATCCAAAAATAACACGGGTATATAGCTAAGAGAAACGAATTCCTCCGCCACCAAACGTGAATACGTTTGAACAGATCAACTTACGCGATCCATTGGATATACTCTGTCAGACCTTCTTCCATATACGTTGTCCTGGGACTGGACAAACCGAAGGCACTATTCAGTATATCCATCTTAGTCACTGTTATCTAAGACTTATACAACAGCCCTTACACTTTACTCCGTCTTCAATTTATCTTTGGAAGATATTGCTCGCAACGCTTATGCCAATACAGAGTGGTTCTTTGGATAATAATCCAACCGGTCTCTCCATATTAACAACGTTAAAATGGTAAAAACTTTGATAGTCTGTGATTCAACTATCAAATGAAAACATGTCGGTGTACAAACAACGATCTTATTTCCAAATGGAAATTCTATCGATCAATCATCATATACATATATATGTTCATATTTCCTTATTTCATATATTTAGAAAATATATGATATTAATCATTGGAAAACATTTCCATAGCTTATTTTCACATCACTATTATTTCGCAACTATCAGTCCCTAACTGTAACTAGTATGAGAACAATTCTCTAAGTATCAATACGGAAGGTCGAAACCAACATCAGATCGTCACTTAGAAAACCGTTCAACTTACCCTCTCCAGTCAGTTTCTGAATTTGCTTAACTCTATTTCTTAAATTCTTATCATGAAAACATTTCATTTTCTATGTTTAGAAAACATATCTGACTATATTTGGAAAACGTTTCCAAAACTCATTTACGAATTTCCAATGAACGTTGTATAAAACATCGTTACGCTTAATCCATTAATCGCTTATTACTTAACTATATTTCAAATCAACCTTTTCTATCGAACCACAACTATTCCTTTGTCAATTCGGAAGTCAATCAAGTTGGGGTATAATTACCTCTCAGGCCTTAATTGAACAACGTCCTTTACTGTGAAATAGATGAAGCTCGTCACTCACTTTTTCCAATCATCTGTTTACGCTAATTCTCGGATTCAGGTTACGAATCTACTTCTTATATGAAAACGTTTGATTATAACTATACCTTGATTTAAAACCCGGAAGGTAAATAGTACTTTCCCGAATTTGATATAATCGAATTCGTCGTATAACTCTCTTTCAAGTAATCTCTATTCGATTAACTCTCCCTTTTTAATAACTTATATTCGATAAACTCTATTTCGATTAACTCCTATCGAATAACTAATATTCGAATAACTCTTCTTGGTTGGCTCTATTTCATTAACTCTTATCGAATAACAAATATTCGATTTTCTTAAATGTGTCAATTCTTATCGAATAACTAACATCCGATTTAACTTAAATGGATTTACTCTTATCGAATAACCTATTCGATTAACTCAAATTGAATAACTAATATTCAATTAACTCTTCGACTAACTCCTTTGGATTAACTAACTTTGAATAACTCCTTTGGATTAGCTAACTTCGAATAACTCCTTTGGATTACTAACTTCAAATAACTCCTTTGGATTAACTAACTTCGAATAACTCCTTTGGATTAACTAACTTCGAATAACTCCTTTGGAATAACTAACTTCGAATAACTCCTTTGGATTAACTAACTTCGAATAACTCCTTTGGATTAACTAACTTCGAATAACTCCTTTGGATTAACTAACTTCGAATAACCAATATTCGATAACTATTCTTCGAATAAATAATATTCGATAACTCTTCTCAAATGAATAACATTTGATTTCTCCACTCGAATAAACTATATTCGATTACTCTTCCCTCGAATACTCTATATTCGATAATTCTACTTCGAATAAGTGATATTCGGCCACTCTAGTCGATTAACTCCACTTGGATAACTCTAACTGGTCAACTCTAACTGGTCAACATTAACTGGTCAACTTTAACTGGTCAACTCTAACTGTTTATCTTTAACTGGTAAACTTTAACTGGTTAACTCAAATGGTTTAACCTAACTGGTTTTACTTGCCTCGATTAACTGAACTAATCCACTTAGTTTAACTTAGTTAATTCACTTTGATTTACTCTAACCGATTTACTTAGTTTAACTCAGCTAATTCACTTGATTAACCCAACTAATTTACTTCGATTAACCAATTAGTTTAACTTGACTAATTCACTTAGTTTGACGCAACTAATTCACTTTGATTTGCAAATTAGTTTAACTTAACTAAGTCACTTAGTTTGATGCAACTACTTCACTTTGATTTACCAATTAGTTTAACTTAACTAATTCACTTCGATTAACCGCTTAGTTTAACTTAACTAATTCACATCGATTAACCACTTAGTTTAACTTAACTAATTCACTTTGATTTACTCTAACCGATTCACTTAGTTTAACTTAACAAATTCACTTCGATTAACTCGACCAATTCACTTGGTTAACTCGACCAATTCACTTGGTTAACTCCTATTTATTTAACAAATAAATATCTCCTTTAGTTAAATTCTATTTATTTAATCTCTAAATAAATATCCTTTATATTTCCTTTAACGAATATAATTCCTTTATATTTTGATTAACAAATATATCCCCTTATATTCGATTAACATATATATTCCCTTGTATTTGATTTACAAATATAATTCTTTTATATTTGTTTTTACCAACTATACTCCTTTATATTCAGAATCCTTTTTCTTATATATATATATATATATATATATATATATAATCCCTTGATTTTATATAAATATACTTTGAAAACCCCTCTCCTACATTCTGGTATTTCTCATGGTATTTAATATGCCATATAACAACGATAAATATCGTCCCACCACACAAAATCACACAGATTATATACATCACATTATATATCACAATATAAAGATCACAGTAAAATAACTGTTGAGGAATCCTGTTGGATTCCTCCAACCTGTTTCCCTGCACCACAGATGTTAGACAACACCAGTATAATATTCTGTTAGAACAGAATCAACATATAACTATTTGACGGTTTATATATATATATACATACATATATATATAATCTCTACTAACTGACTAGCAGTTCAAGTAAACAATCAACACACAGTCAAACAGACAATATTTTAACAGTTCTAAGAATACAACGTGAAAATAAAACTGTTTAGAGTTTGTGAGATTTACTCACATTGGACTATCATCGTTAATAACGATAATTGTCGTTGATTCAGCTCAGGCAATTTATTTTACAATAAATTGTAACGAACTCGGATTCACTCCCAGTCAGCTCCATGGTGTAGCCACCGTTCATACGATCCCAACGTATCTTGTTTCTCTCAATTCTGATAACGTATGAGAAAGTTATATCTTACACAAGTTATCCGATATTTTTGAATTGAATTAAACATTGCTATATATATAACCATTGGGCTTTAATAAATTACAATGGCCCATTACCATTTTTAATCAGACGCGACATTTTTGAGCTTCTTCCCCAAAATAAAACTGCCGTGAATTCCTCTCCACGTTTCACCATTTCAGCTACTTTACTCCTCCACCGCTCCCTCTACAGACCACGAAACTTCCAACCGACACCCTCTTCATACTCCTCTTCGCGAGCCAGCCCACTTCCATCTGATCTTCTTCACTGCGCTGCTACCCTCCCAAACGCGAGTTCGAGCGTTTCTGGCTCGCACAGTAAAACCAATCGACATCCTTTTACACAGAATTTCTCAAAACTTTGCAAACACGATCTGTTCTCCACCCAAGATCGAAACAAACCTCGAAATCGCAAATTAATGCTACCAGTTCTCGAATGTCGGAGCCCTAGCTCGCGACCCACGCTGACACCAATTTTCCAGCGATGAGTAAACTCACCGAACCCAACAATAATGGTACTGGATCGAAACACTTCGCACCAGGAATCCGAATAAAATAGTTTGGTGATTTATTGTATTTGATTCCATTTTATATGGATTATTGAAGTGTGCGGTTTTGGGTTTTTTTATGCGGTACTTATAAGCTGTGTTGGTAGGTACGGTTGGTGGCTGAGATAAAATGGTGCGTGGCCTCCAGTTTGGCCAAGAAATTATTAGGATATTTTTATATTAAGATTTTATATTTTTATTTTCTCTATTTTCTGTTTGTCTCCGGTCCTTAAAAATCCCTGCGACCACATACGATACCTAAAAATCACCAAACTGGACATGTAGCTAGAGTTCGACATTACGGTCCCAACGAAACTGGTTTCGTCGAATTCCGACTCCGTATGCTCACACAGCGTATTTTTAACTATCAAAATACTGACTATTTTCCACTCTAAAAATCCGTGCGGTCACACACTGACTTCAAAAATCATGGAACTGGAAATCTAACAACTATTTCATATTGCGGATCCAACAAAACAGGTTTCGTCGAATTCCGACTTCGTATGTAAAAGTGGCTATTTTTAACGCTCTAAATAGCCTATTTAAATATATAAATATATTTAAATATAATTAAATTAAATATTAATAAATAAATATTATCGTATATATTCACACATGATATCGTACAGCTCTAGAATATCATATCAGAATTTACGGCTTGATATTTCAGATTCCAGATTATCTCGATGTTCAGTTTATACTGAAAATCCATTTATAACGTATATAAAGCGTCGCAAATTATAAAGGAATTCTACAGCGACTTTTCTGAAATTTGATTTGAACGTACATCAAAATCTACACGACAAAATCTTCATTTTTCTCTTCCATTTGAAAAATATAGCTTAACAGATTCAAACGTTTCTTGTTTCACAGAAGTCCGACTTATAACGAATCTTGTATATTCAGTTGAAGTTCAACTCGCCAAATAACGAACTGCCGCGTCGTTACGGGCTCGATTATAATTATTATTGTAATTTATACGTTCAACTATCGTTTATTTAATATATTCGTTATTTAAATAATAAAATAACATAATTATTATACCTTACAAAACGCGCCATTACAATACGATTATCGACAATTTAATTAAGGTAAATCTTTACTTTAGTATTTCCTTTGCTTCCTTAGCGATAAATTTCAAGTTGACTTACTTATATCACCTTAATAGGGAAGAGTGGTTTCTCCCCCACTTAAAATTTAGTAATATATTTAAATCATCTTTTTAAACAAATTCTTACATAAGTTAAAATTACCATTAAATTTCCTAAGGGGTTTGTGCTGCTAAAATATGCCTCCAAGCTAATTGATTCAACTTGTAATTTATCATTCATCATTCATGCTAGGTATAGGTTATTATTTAACACTCAACGAGGAGTATAATATCTTTCTAATAACAATTTATTATATCCAAAAATTCATATTCAAACGTTCATTATAATTTGATCCATTATTCTTGCTAATTTGGGATATGGGAAAATTATCTGCCTAATTTCTCAAGTACTTGTTGTTTTAACCTATTCAAAGTTTTAAGTCTTCAAGGTCTTTCGGTATTCTTAAGCTAATCTCAGTTTTTCCCTTCAAGACCTCTAGTTTGTTTTACCAAATTAAATTTCCATGTTAATTTACCAAACCATTTTATTAAGGTTTATTCATTATAATACTTACCTTGATGATTTAAGTATTCCTCAACATTTAAACTGGAATTATATAGTCATCACACTTTCGAAACTTGAAAATGAATATCAGGGATGTCGTGCTCATCCCAGAATTTATTTCCAAGCGACTAGAGTGTGATTCTACATCTATCTAGTATATACTGGGCTTCGTATATACGTTGATCAGACATATATTCAAAATCCTTACATACTCGATAGTCCAATTACGACATCGAATAAAATACTCAAAACCCTTATCTTCAATTATATTTCAAAATAATAATCATTTTCAAAATGATTACCTAGTTTCAAAATAATTTATATAGATTTCAAAATACGCTCTCACAACGGGATATTCCAAAATCTCATTCTAGGGCATTTCTAACCCTATGTCTAATGAGATATTATAACTCTGAGGAGTCCTATCTTTTGTTCAAAATATGTCGTACCCAAAGCTTTGTATAACCTAGCTCTGATACCAACTGTAACGACCCGCCTTTTTGCCCGATTATCGCCGGTAATTTAAAACCAACTTAAGTCATTCAGAAAGACGAATTGTTATGGGTACATACATAAGTTAAACAAAATAACAGAACTTTTCATTTCTATCATTCAATATTACATCAGAGTTACATGAATATCAGAGTTACAACATAAACGTACATCAGGAGAAAAATATAAATATACTCTCAGCGGAAGAGAAGAACACAGCGGAAGCTTCAACCCTAGCAAGGACTCCAACTCAGAAAGCGCTCTGAACTTCGCTCCAATGAAACATAACTACAAACTATACTACTAACTGCCCATGTGAAAATTTATGGGCACCTAGAGTTTAGGAAGGAACAATAAACTCCAGGTCAGACATGGGACTAGTGTGAGAACATAAAACAGTTGTCTTTATGATTCATTTTAAAGATCGGAAATTCACCGGACCACGCCGCTAACGCGGAACGTGTTTACCCCATGTGAACACCCATGCATATAAATACGCAATGACTTTTATAAAATGAAGCTATCATAAGTTCATCCCACATCATACAATGCAGCGCACACCAGATGGGCGAGTTTTATCTTATGATAACCAAACATGCTTTCATACGTGAAAATCCTCTTTTCATATTATTACATACAGTGGAAAACAATTTCGCAAATAAATGTACTAATCCTAGACGGCATAATACCCATAATATTATGTCGCCATATATATATACAAACCAAAACCGAATGGCTCGTATTGGAGATTGGATTTCCAACTTGATGATTCCTGACATGAAAGATCAATCAAGGATACAAAACGAAGTGCCTAACGGCTTTTCGTTCATCATGGACACCAACTACACATCGTCAGGGCAGATCAACGGTTTTCGACCAGACACAGCCCCCCGAACATACCCAACTTCCCCAAGTTCATAAGTGGTTTCCCACTGCTACAGCTTCATCATCAATTCATATTTAAGCATAAAACCTAACCGCCAGTTTCTCATCAATCCGGGGTGTGAGGTTTGTCGATGTCACGTCATACACAAAGCTATGCTTCGATAATTCATGCTTTGATCATCACTAGCCCGTTTCATAACTCGGGTATGCCACATTGACAATTCATGACATATCACTGATTTCAATCAATGCATACCCTCTAAGTTCATATGACTTAGAGATGAGAATAATACATTGCCACAAATCCGATATATATTAGCGGAAATCAGTGTTATGTGGTCAATTTCAATGTCGGACACACCATCCATACAAGTCCGTCCTGGGTCTGAACGGAACGAAATCCGAAAGTTCTCCCAACATGTTCAGACTTCCTACCACTCCGGTAATAGGGGCTTCTCTCTACTATAGCTATTCAATAAAGAAACCAATCGATAGACAGTCCGTTCGATTGTGAAGAACCACAGTCTTCATTTATCGATTCCAAGTCTGGAATTTGCTTCATGCATCATATTATTACTTGGACAGGTTTTCGGACTTAAATCTGATCCCAGTCTTTCCAAGTAATAAGTGTATTCATAAAACAATGGTAATGGATCATACGACTTTTCAATTCAATCTCCTTCCAATTATTTCAATTCCTTTACAATGTCAAGGTTGGGTTTGTCATAACTTCTTCCATCATTTTTGACCTTCTTTGAAATCAAATATCCGATTTACCAATCATTATTTCCAACAAAACCTTTCAATTCTTATACACAAAACATAACCCTTCAATTCCTTAAGTCTTTAAGTTTATCGAATCTTTATTTGGATTAGAATTCCATTTACGATAGTCCAAACAATTTATTATTCAAACATAAGTTGATAAGGTAAATTTGACTTATATTCAATATAAATTCACAATTCAACAAGCACTATCAGAACCATGGTGTAAATATTTTCCTAGTGCTTCTGATAGTATTTGTTCAACCTTGGAATTACATATCGAATATCCGTCACAAAATCCATTCGACTCATTCACTTTTTAAATTCTAACTTTTAGTATTAATAAATAATTCCATGTTCAATCACCTTAAAATCCTTCCGAACCATTTTACAATCCCTTTTAACCATTTAAAATAATGGTTTATGACATAAATTTCAAAGCCCATTTGTCTTTGGAATTGAGATAATAACGTTTGAAAATTATTAAAAGTGTTGCGATAACCATTTAATTCAAATAGGTTCCAAATAAATTAAAAAATTCCAATAATTCATTACTTTAAGATAATAAAGTAAGAATTTATCATGAATTCTCTCAATTTTTAAAACTTGTTATATTTGAAAATCAATGTTTCGAATCAAACCGATTTCAAACCATAAGGTTATAACCATTTAAATTTTGAAATCGATATTTACGAACTGATGCGCCGTAGCGTGTTATAAATCAATTTAAATAAAATTCACTCGAGTTCTTTCAAATTGAATTTATATTTCCAATTCAAACAATTTATTTCAAAATCGATTATTAAGTCTAAATCTAAAAATCCTTTCATAATTCCAAATCTTAATTTACATTAAAATAAGTTATAAACCATAAGAATTCTAAACCCTTTTAATTTTAAATGTTAAATTTAAATTTCATAAATGCTCCTTACACGGCATTTATTAATTTAAATCCCAATTGGTTTTCTAGGTTTAAAACGACTTCACTTTCAAATTCAAATTTATATTTGAATTAACCGTTCCGTCCGTCGGACCAGTTAGGGATAGCCAGGGAGAGCTGGAAACTAGATTTCCAAACCCAAGCCTAGACACCATCCTCTCTGTCATCCTAGAATGGTCTGGTATAATATTATAAAATATTATATTCAACTTTCTAAACCTTTTTCAAATTAAAATTTGACCTAAAAGAATAATATTTTAACATTTGAAAATTAATTTTCATTTATATGGAAGGAGAATTGAATCAATTATCTGTATGATTCCACAACCATGGTGCTGTGTATGCATCATGCAAACAAAATAAATCAACCGTAGAAGTCAGATGATAATAATCATCGTCAATGAACAATTCAGCTGTGCACAAGCGTTACCGTCAATAATGCTTCTAGTGTTCAGTGTATCATCTACTTACATGCACATCCATTCACACAATAACATCCATATCCACACAACAACTAATTATAATCAATCTCATATAGTTATAATTATTACTAATTTAATAAATAATTAAATTAGATTAAATGTTCTCACCGAAATAGCTCCAACATCTTCATAAACAAGACGGACAAGCCCACGAACACTAACACAGCTACTCATATCGCTTACGATCCATATCCATTAGCAGCTATTGATGTCTCTGTTAACCATATATTAAAGTTTCATTAATATTGATGTTCGTTGCTTATATATATAGACATTTCATTTTATTTCTCCACAATTTATACTTAGCTAAAAGTTGCCTGTAATAACCCGGAAAATGTGAACCAGTTTAAAATTTTTAAATTTGGTTATTAACAAGAAATTTGAATAGTTGAAATAATATATTTCAATAAAATATAGAATTGTGTATAATATGGCAGTTTGAAATTTTGAACATAAACTTTGTCTGACTGTACGGGGTGGAAAATATAACAGATTTTAACGAAACTGAAGATATTTAAATCTGTTTATCAATACCTTTCTAACGAATCTGAAAAATCGAAATTTCATAACGGAAATCAAAAGTTATGGTCAAACGAATTTTCAGAAAGGTCGCTATATAGTATATATAGCCCTTGAAAATTGAGATTTTGCATACGACCTCGGAATTCGACGAAACCACTTTTGTTGGGTCCCGGATGTCAAATTATTGCTAAGTTTCAAATTTCATAATTTTTGAAGCTAGTATGTGAGCGGGGCAAAAGATAACGTGTTTGGTCAAATTCTGTTAAAATGGGTCGACCTAAAAATGGCCGTTTTGCAAACGAGCTCAGAATTCGACGAAACTGGTTTTGTTAGGACCGTATCGTCAAAACAAAGCTAGATTTATTTTTCTGGAATTTTTCGATTCAGTTTGTGGTCCTGGCATATTGAAAAGTACGTTTAAATTAAATATCGAATGTTTTATATTTTAATTTGAAAAATAACTGACTGTAACAGTCGAAATGGCCAACGAAACATATCCCATTGTGTCCGGAATGGGGGTATTTAGCTAGGGGCGACAGTCGTTGGGTTTAAAAAGGAGTCCGTTTGCAAAAACACTATTTGAAAATTTTCTATAAATATCGGCCAATAGAAAATTTTCTTTTAAAAAAAAAAAGAAAACCCTAAAAAAACCCTAGTCGTCAGAACTATCGACGACTACAGTCGTTCGCTCCTTCCCGACGAAAATCCCGCCGCCACAGGCGACGCCAGCCAACGCCACCACCCTTACTCGACGCCGCCCACCTCCTTCTTCAAATCCGACCAACCCCCGCTCTTCCACCCTTCGCCAGCGTCGAGAACGATGCCCAGGAAGTCGCCGACTTCACGTCGACGCCACGATCGCCAGAGGCGATCGCACCTGCTCCTCCGACCACCGATAGGACCGCCTCGCTCCCCTCTTTCAAGTCCCACTCTCTGATCGGAGCATCGATTCACGGATTTTCTAAAAAATCCGAACCCTAGTTTCGAAATCAAAAAGGGGTATACGGCTAAACTGATTTTTACACTTTAAAGCATTGCAAACTTGTAAAAATCATATCTTTTTGCTATGTTAACGAAATTTGATGAAACAGGAGACACCGTGACCGCAAGGAGGCTCTCTACATTCTAGAAGATGCCGCGGATTTTTCTGACCTTCCTATGATTTTTAGCACCGCAAGAACTAATGTGAGGAATCTAAATTATCTGTGTGAATGAAATCGCGTTGTATAAATTATATAAGCGAAGTGTAAATTATATACGCATTGTATACCTCATGTACATGTGTTGTATAAGTTATATTAGCAATGTATAAATTATACAAGCGTTGTTTGAAACATATATGCTTTGAATTGTGATGAAATGCAAGTGAATTATTATATTATATATATATATACTCCCCTCGTCCACAGACCATGGACGATATTTATTGCTTGTGATTGACGTGATATCATATGGTTTGACGAATGGTTGGAAATAATTGTTTGTGGTTGATATTATGGTTGAAAAATACCTTTATGGTTGAAAAATACCTTTGTGGTTGAAAAATACCCTCTTGTGGTTGAAACAAAATAGAATAGGATTGTGGAATTGAAAATAAAACATGCCGCCTGCGTGCGAACTAGATGCATGATCCCCATTGTCAAAAACCGCGAGGTTTTAAGGTAGAGTGAGGAGCCGTACTAGGGACGGTCCCGGTTTTAACTACCCTGCCGTTATGCTGCCGAAATTTTCTGAAATATTTACGTGTTAGAATAATTTTCATTCGTTGAAATAAATTGCATAAACTATATCGAATATTCATGTGTTGAGTTGAAATTCATTCGTTGAGTTGAAATTCATGTGTTGAATATTATTCGAATTTAAACAAATGGCTTTAGCGATAAAAATCACATTTTTATATATATACATACTATATCGAATGTTCATGTGTTGAGTTGAAATTCATTCGTTGAGTTGAAATTCATGTGTTGAATATTATTTGAATTTAAACAAATGGCTTTAGCGATAAAAATCACATTTTTATATATATACATACTTTATCGAATATTCATGTGTTGAGTTGCAATTCATTCGTTGAGTTGAAATTCATGTGTTGAATATTATTTGAATTTAAACAAATGGCTTTAGGGATAAAAATCACATTTATATATATATACATACTTTATCGAATATTCATGTGTTGAGTTGCAATTCATTCGTTGAGTTGAAATTCATGTGTTGGATATTATTTGAATTTAAACAAATGGCTTTAGCGATAAAAATCACATTTTTATATATATATATACATACTATATCGAATGTTCATGTGTTGAGTTGCAATTCATTCGTTGAGTTGAAATTCATGTGTTGGATATTATTTGAATTTAAACAAATGGCTTTAGCGATAAAAATCACATTTTAATATATATACAAACGATATCGAATATTCATGTGTTGAGTTGCAATTCATTCGTTGAGTTGAAATTCATGTGTTGAATATTATTTGAATTTAAACAAATGGCTTTAGCAATAAAAATCATATTTTTATATATGTACAAACTATATAGAATATTCATGTGTTGAGTGCAATTCATTCGTTGGGTTGAAATTCATGTGTTGAATATTATTTGAATTTAAACAAATGGCTTTAGCGATAAAAATCGCATTTATATATATACAAACTATATAGTATATTAATGTGTTGAATTCCAATTCATTCGTTAAGCTGAAGTTCATGTGTTGAATGTTATCATCTTTTAAAAATAAAATGAATCGACATTGAAAGCTATATTTTTATGATAAATATGAAGAGTTAAAAATACACATGTGTCGAATAAATATTTTTGATGATAAAAATATTCCTTTTATCATGTATACGCTTAGTTAAAAATACACATGTGTTGAAATAAATAACAGTTTGCTAGAAATATTATTATTAGCTTGTTCTGCATATATATACATGTGTTGAACAGGAAAAATGGATTAGCTGTTGAGTAAAGAAATTATTTGCGTGCCCGACAAATAGGTAAACCTTGATGAGTTGGCTGCGCAATTTTATTTATATATCAACTCCTGTGAATGCCATTGGATGCGGAGTCCTGGTTTTTCTGTGTGAAATAATAAACAACGCCATAGGATAGTAACAACTAATTTTGAATTACACTACATGGCATACTTCTTGACGATAGGCATACTTCATCATATTCCACATAAGCAATTGGAGCTTGTGTGACGAGGTGGAAGATTTACCATACAAGCAAGAGGCTTGTATGGCGATGACTAAGTACTACAGGTTGAACTGATGACTGGTATGGACTATATAAATTATAACGATAAATTGCCAGATTAATAAAAACCCCACACGGGTCTGGAGTTGACAATAATCACGTCGCTCTAGTTATTAGATACAGCACATGGACTATTTATTTCCACACGGAAACGGGGTGACGGTAATTTATTCTCTGGAGTGATTATCAGTACATGCTCCCCCGTAAACACCAAAATATATCACTAAAAATATGTGAATGCTTTTTAGGATTTATTGGGTACCTAATACGGCCCAATAAATTTCCAAACCCCTCCCCGTACAAAGGAGGTTATGGCGAAAATTTTCGAAATATTAAGGCGTTAGTGAAATATTTGAAGTGAAAACGAGGTTGAAAATATAAAATGAACTATAGTTGAAACTATGGAATGGACTATATTTATATATATAAATATAAATATAATTAAAAGGAATAGAGGCCGTGCGGTTCGCGTTTCGGAATCGTAATTTGAAACGATTAGTACGAGAAATCCGACCATCGGATCTTCCCGAAACCGCAACCGCTGAGTTCGCCTTGGAAATACCTTTCCAACGGCACCAACCTCGTAAAAATCCAACGGTTGGATTGTCCGGAATGTTTAATTCAAATCTGAAGAAAAACAGCGCCAGAATCGTTTATATTTATATATAAATATAAATATAATTAAATTTAATCGAATAACGACGCTGCAGTTCGAATTTTGGAACCGTAACTTCAATCGACTAGTGTGGAAGATCCGACCGTCGGATTCTCACGAGACTGGAACCGTTGGGTTCGCTTTGGGAATACCTTCCCACTGATATAGACTTTGTAGAAATCCAATGGTTAGATTTTCCGATATGTGTAAAACAAATTTGGAGAAAAACAGCGCTAGTGCCACGGCACGACCTGAAACGTCGTTTAATTAAATATGGCCATTTTTAAATAAATAAAAATGGCGAAAAATCGTTATAAAATATTATAAGCAATATTGATTGAGAATAAACCAATTGGGCTTGAATTGTTGGATATTTGATGGTTGTATGTGTATGACATGAAAATAACACTAAAGAACCGAAAGATGGATGTCGAAAGATATAACCATAAAAATGAATCAATTTAAATTCTAATGACGTGAATTATTTGAAAAGGCCGAGCTAACCCTCATTTCAAATAATTTATCGAGTGATTCGAATTGGAAAATGCAAAGACGATTCAAGATCGACGATCTTCGTATCGGTTGGATGGGCGCTACTGAGGTTCCTAACCGGAGTAGCTACCGGAAGGGGGCGGAAGTAGTAGCCGTCTGAACGTATGTGTTGATTGGACGGATATACGAGGAATTTGACGCCTCCGGTTTCGTTCAGACCCAGGGCAGACTTGTAAATGGACTGTGTGTCTGACATTGGATTTTGTTCTATATTGATTGATCTCTGTTAAATATATATCTGTTTGGCGGCGGAGAATTTATTCTTTTGCTTAACGCCCTTCTCTGAGACGTACGAGCTCAGGGGTTGTATATCGATAAAAATCAATCGTATGGAGTGGACTGCCTATGTGGCATGCCAAGATTCTGTGATCAAGGCTTCTGTTGCAAAGCAAAGTCTTGTGGATGATGATCAAAGCAAGGTCTATGTGGCCTAGCTTTGTGTATTTCGTAGATTCGCGAACCTCACACCCCGGTATGAGTTAAAAACGGGATACGGACTGCAGGGAGAGCACGACGTTTCTTTCTAGCTATGGTGGTGTCAGTGACTTACCAGCCCTGACATATATATCTATTTTTCACCTTTGTGGTTGTTGGAATGCGAGGCGCCTCGATTAGAGGTCCGTAAGGACCGGGAAACGTGTGTTCAGGAATAAATAATCCTCTAACGTAAGTGAGGACCGGCCCTGAAGCATCCAGGGGTTACCCAGAGTGTGTAGTCCCGAGGCATTTGCTAGAGTGTCTCGAAGCGGAGAGGAGCTTGCCCCTTGCCTCGACTCATGACGGAAATCCAATTTCCAATACGAAATAACGGTCTTGATTGTAGAGCTAGTATGGCGACATAGTAGATGGTAGCTATGCCGCCTATGATTGATATTTATGATGCTATTCATTTTTGAAACATATATGCACTAGTAATAATACCAAACGATTTTGCTTTATACGTATCAAGCATATTTGGCTATTATAAGGTAAAACTCTATCCTCCGGCTTGCGTTCCATTTTGTTGTTTTATAATGGCTTCATTCTTTCTAAAAGCATTGCGTTGTTTTAAAAGAATTTACTTTGTTTTAAATGCACTAGCAATCACTGGAGTAAACCCGTTCCGCGAAAGTGGCGTGGTCCTATGATTTGCTGTTTACTGTTGTTTAACTGTTAAATAGATTCCTCATACCAGTCCCCATGACTGACTCGTTGTTTGTTTCACTTTGCAAACGTGGGTGCCCTTATTTTCACATGGGCAGCCTAGTACACAGGTGATAGGTGGTTTTTGGTTCTGCATTGCTGCATAGCGTGCACTTTTGGCTCATGGCGAGGCTGACTTCATAGAGATGACTTAGATATTTTCCGCCATTACTGTATTTATATTATGATTCCGCCACTGGCGATGCAGACTGATTTACTTTCCGTATTTCTCACTATATGTGTATGTATTCCGGCTTCGGCGATGTAGACTGATACTCTTATTATGTCACTGCATGTATGTATTCCGCCTCTGGCGATGATGACTGATCACTTCCCTTTCTTTTTACTAAGTATATCCCACGTTCTGCTATTCTGATATTCCTACATGTTGTGATTCCGCTGTCATATCCATGTAAAAGTATTTTATTTATTGTTTCTGCTATTATCTGTACTCTGCTATGATGATTAATGTGTTATTTCCTAATGATTATCCTTAATACCGCCCCTTGGATTTTGGGATCGTCACAGTTGGTATCAGAGCTTTGGTTAACCTTAGTTCCGGGATCTAACACATTAAACACCTCGTCAGAATAGAATCAGTAGTGTTCTAATGCGAGTAGCTCATTAGAGATAGGATTAGCAATGTCCTAGAATGAGCTAAGCAGATTAGCAAAACAATTTGATCAGTACATCATCATTATCTTTCCTTGTATTCCCTTGCTTTATCATTTAGGAAAATTATCAAATCTGTGAGCTTGACTCTTTTTCTTGCTTATACAGTACTCTTAGATGGCTACACGTGGAGCAGCAGCTAGAGGAGGCCGTGGAGGCCAGGGAGATGCAGCAGGAGGATGGGGGAATATCCCCGTAGTAGTGGAAGGTCCTATTATTCCGCCACCAGCACCAGAAGACTTTGAGCTCGACAAGGTAGCAAAGAGGTACAGAAATCTTGGAGGGAAACCTTTTACTGGCACTGGCACAGTGACCGAGGCAATAGCTTGGCTAAAAACCTGTGAGAAAATCTTTGAAGGTATGGGTATGGGAACTAACAATAAAGCCCGACTTGGCATTTGGCTCCTTCAGGAAGAGGCAGAGCTGTGGTGGGATGCCATTACTTCTGGGGATGCAGCTGGTACTATCCGGACTTAGGAGCAATTTAAAGCTTTGTTCAATGAGAAGTTTTACCGGAACAAGCTCTAGAGAGGACGAGGGAGCAGTTTGCTAATCTCCAGCAGGGAGACCTCTCTATTCAGGACTATCTAAATAAGTTCACCCAGCTATCGCGCTATGCTCCAGAACTGATTTTAACCAACAAAGCCAAGAATAAGAGATTCATATTTGGGCTGAAGCGCAAGTATCACGATAGAGCTATGAGCAACATCAAACTCTCCTTCACGGAACTAGCAGAGATGGCTTGCAACTACAAAGACATGGATGAGAGACATGCTAGCCAAGACCGCGCTAAAAGCCAAGCAGGGAATAAGCGCAAGGCTTCAACAGACCAACCCGAATCTAGCATTACCGCGGCCGCTACTCAAAAACCCGCAAAGATCCCGAAAGGAAACAGCTACAATTGTGGGAAGCCCGGTCATTTCTCTAATGTGTGCAAAGCCCCAAAGAAGCCAAAGGCCAATGACTCAGCCGAATGCTACAACTGCCACAAGAAGGGGCACTATAGCAAGAATTGTCCTTTGAAGAACAGCACACAAGTGGCCCATGTTTATGACGGGAATACCCCGCCAGCTATCACCGATGGATCAAGTAAACCCGATGTCTTGGGAGGTACCCTTACCATTAAAAATATTCCTGTTTCTGTACTTTTTGATACTGGTGCATCACGTAGCTTCATTTCTGGTAACATTGTTCATAAATTAAAATTGAAAAGAGGAAAACTTAAAGAACCAATAAAAGTTCAAAATCCGATAGGAGGTTCTGTCAGTCTCGGTTCGTACTGTAGAGTGCCTGTCTCTTATTCTTGTTACAAATTCTCTTTTAAAGTGATTGTCATGGACCTTTCCGACTTTGATATTATATTGTGATTTGATTGGTTGACAAAATATAAGGCCGAAGTTAGATGTGCCGAAAGAATCGTTAAAGTCGAAACGAAACTTGGACCTATATATATACCATGTCCTGGCTCAGAAATTAATAGAACGGAATTTTGGTCTTCTTTAGAAGTTATTCCCCATTCGATAGAAAAGATACCGGTCGTGAAAAACTATGCGGATGTGTTTGAAGAAGTAGAAAACTTACCGCCGCAAAGAGAAATTGAATTTAGGATCGATCTAATTCCTAACGCCCGACCAGTAGTACATCCAATAAGAAGAATGGCTCCGAAAGAAAAGGAAGAGCTAAGTAGTCAAACCCGGGAATTACTTTGGAAAGGTCTGATCAGACCAAGCTTTTCAGCATGGGGAGCCGCAGTAGTATTTGTCCCGTAATCAGACGGTACTCTAAGACTTTGCGTCGATTACAGGGATCTCAATAAGCAGACGCTGAAGAACAAATATCCTTTGCCCCGAATAGACGATCTGTTAGACCAATTAAATGGAGCAACAGTATTTTCCAGGATGGACCTAGCTACGGGTTTCCACCAATTGCGTATAACTGAAGACTGTGTTCCTTTGATAGCCTTCAGGGGTCCTGATTTATTTTACGAATGGTTAGTAATGCCGTTCGGTTTGTGTAACGCTCCGGCATACTTCGTTGATCTTATGAACAGAGTGTTCCGTGGTGTGTTGAATAAATTTGTTCTAGTCTTCATAGATGATATTCTAATCTACTCTAAGTCGGAAGAAGAGCATGCAAAACATTTAGAACTAGTGTTGAAAATTCTAAGAAGAAATGTCTTGAAAGCTAAATTTTCTAAGTGTGTCTTCTGGCAGAATGAAGTTAAATTCCTTGGCCATGTCATGTCAAAAGAAGGAATTGCTGTAGATCCAAGCAAAATTACAGCGATTCAGAACTGGAAACAACCTGCTACGCCCACAGAAGTTCGAAGTTTCCATGGATTGGCTAGTTACTATCGGAAATTCGTTCAGGATTTTTCAAGGATATCAGCAGTATTGACAAAGCCTACAAAGAAGCATGAGAAATTCAAATGGACTCCCGAATGTGAAGAAGCTTTCCAAGAGCTAAAACTGAAGTTGACAACTGCTCCAGTATTGACCATTATAGAAGGCAACCAAGACTTGACCGTATGGACAGATGCTTCTATTAGAGGGCTAGGCGCAGTGTTAATGCAAAAGGGCCAAGTGATCGCTTATGCCAGCCATCAACTAAAGCCGCATGAAAGAAACTATGCTACTCATGATCTTGAGTTATTAGCGATCGTGTTTGCTTTGAGAATATGGAGGCATTATTTACTGGGCGAGAAATTCGAACTATACACCGATCATCAATCCTTGAAATATCTGTTCACTCAGAAAGATTTAAACCTGAGGCAACAGCGTTGGTTAGAATTCCTTGCAGCATATGATTTTGAAATTATATACACTCCAGGGAAAGCCAATGTTGTAGCAGATGCGCTCAGCAGAAAGAATGAAATCATCGCCAGTTTTGTCATCACGTCTTCATTAATAGACAGGATCTCGACTCTTCAAAAAGACAATGAATTTATTCAAAGAATCAGTCAAAGAATCAAAGGAGGAGAATCCACAAGCTTTCGACTCGATGACAAAGGGATTCTAAGATTAAAGGGTAGGATTTGCATCCCAAACCTTCCCGAGCTCAGAAGAGAAATACTTGATGAGTGCCACAAATCCAAATTAAGTATCCATCCCGGTGTGAGCAAAATGTATAACGATATCAAACGCACATTCTGGTGGAGAGCTATGAAAAGAGATATCTCATTATATGTTAGTAGATGCCCCACTTGTCAGCTAGTTAAGAGTGATCAGCAGAAATTGGCTGGATTATTACAACCATTAGAAGTTCCAGGATGGAAGTGGGAACAAATCTCGATGGACTTCATCGATGGCTTGCCTCGAACGAGAAAAGGAAACGACAGTATATGGGTAATCGTAGATCGCTTCACGAAGACTGCCCATTTCATACCTGTCTGATCCAACAGAACGGCTCAAAGTCTGGCACAGATTTACTTCAGAGAAATAGTTAAACTACATGGAGTGCCACTCAATATAGTCAGCGATAGAGATCCCCTATTTACTAGCAAATTCTGGGAAGCCTTCCAGACAGAATTGGGAACCAAATTAAACCTAAGCACCGCTTATCACCCTCAGACAGACGGTCAAACTGAGCGGGTGAATAGAATTTTGGAAGATCTATTGCGGGCTTGCATTATCGATTTTGGAGGCTCATGGGAAGATCATTTACATTTAGCCGAATTCTCTTACAACAATAGCTATCAAGCAAGTTTGGGAATGTCTACATTTGAAGCATTGTACGGTAGACCGTGCAGATCTCCCGCATGTTGGGTAGAACCTGGCAACAGACTTGTGTTAGGGCCCGATATGATTCAAGAAGCATCGGATAAAGTCGATTTCATTAAGAAGAGGTTGAAAACCGCACAGAGCCAACAGAAAAGTTATGTTGATGCGAGAAGAAGGGATATATCGTTTGCCGTTGGCGATTATGTTTATTTAAGAGTTTCTCCAATGCGAGGGGTAATCAGATTTGGCAAGACTAGGAAGTTGGCAACGAGATTTATTGGTCCCTTTCCTATACTTGAACGGATTGGAACTCTTGCATATAGGGTTTCATTACTTGATTGGTTGCCTGGTGTACATGATGTGTTCCACGTATCTCAGCTCAGAAAACATGTTCATGATCCAGATCTTGTTGTGGAAGAAGAAGCACAACAGGATATAGACATAACTCCAGAATTAGCACTCAAGAGGGATCCATTAAAGATAGTTGGTAAAGAAACTAGAGAACTAAGGAGGAAAAAGATTCATTTAGTCAAAGTACAATGGAGTAGTGATCCTAGAGACTGTACTTGGGAAACTGAGGAAAGCATTAAACAAGCCTATCCCAAATGCAGAGTGGACATCTCTGACTAACTCCGGTGCAAGGTACCTTTACAATACTTTGCATTTACATTTTATTTCCTGCTTAACTGTTATTTCCTTTTCGAGGACGAAAAGTTTTAAGTGAGGGAGATTGTAATAACCCGGAAAATGTGATCTAGTTTAAAATTTTTTAATTTGGTTATTAACAAGAAATTTGAATAGTTGAAATAATATATTTCAATAAAATATAGAATTGTGTATAATATGGCAGTTTGAAATTTTGAACATAAACTTTGTCTGACTGTACGGGGTGGAAAATATAACAGATTTTAACGAAACTGAAGATATTTAAATCTGTTTATCAATACCTTTCTAACGAATCTGAAAAATCGAAATTTCATAACGGAAATCAAAAGTTATGGTCAAACGAATTTTCAGAAAGGTCGCTATATAGTATATATAGCCCTTGAAAATTGAGATTTTGCATACAACCTCAGAATTCGACGAAACCACTTTTGTTGGGTCCAGGATGTAAAATTATTGCTAAGTTTCAAATTTCATAATTTTTGAAGCTAGTATGTGAGCGGGGCAAAAGATAACGTGTTTAGTCAAATTCTGTTAAAATGGGTCGACCTAAAAATGGCCGTTTTGCAAACGAGCTCAGAATTCGACGAAACTGGTTTTGTTAGGACCGTATCATCAAAACAAAGCTAGATTTATTTTTCTGGAATTTTTCGATTCAGTTTGTGGCCCTGGCAAATTGAAAAGTACGTTTAAATTAAATATCGAATGTTTTATATTTTAATTTGAAAAATAACTGACTGTAACAGTCGAAATGGCCAACGAAACATATCCCATTGTGTCCGAAATGGGGGTATTTAGCTAGGGGCGACAGTCATTGGGTTTAAAAAGGAGTCCGTTTGCAAAAACACTATTTAAAAATTTTCTATAAATATCGGCCAATAGGAAATTTTCTTTAAAAAAATAATAGAAAACCCTAAAAAAACCCTAGCCGCCAGAACTATCGACGACTACAGTCGTTCGCTCCTTCCCGACGAAAATCCCGCCGCCACAGGCGACGCCAGCCAACGCCACCACCCTTACTCGACGCCGCCCACCTCCTTCTTCAAATCCGACCAACCCCCGCTCTTCCTCCCTTCGCCAGCGTCGAGAACGACGCCCAGGAAGTCGCCGACTTCACGTCGAAGCCACGATCGCCAGAGGCGATCGCACCTGCTCCTCCGACCACCGATAGGACCGCCTCGCTCCCCTCTTTCAAGTCCCACTCTCTGATCGGAGCATCGATTCACGGATTTTCTGAAAAATCCGAACCCTAGTTTCGAAATCAAAAAGGGGTGTACGGCTAAACTGGTTTTTACACTTTAAAGCGTTGCAAACTTGTAAAAATCATATCTTTTTGCTATGTTTACGAAATTCGATGAAACAGGAGACACCGTGACCGCAAGGAGGCTCTCTACATTCTAGAAGAAGCCGCGGATTTTTCTGACCTTCCTACGATTTTTAGCACCGCAAGAACCAATGTGAGGAATCTAAATTATCTGTGTGAATGAAATCGCGTTGTATAAATTATATAAGCGAAGTGTAAATTATATACGCATTGTATACCTCATGTACATGTGTTGTATAAGTTATATTAGCAATGTATAAATTATACAAGCGTTGTTTGAAACATATATGCTTTGAATTGTGATGAAATGCAAGTGAATTATTATATATATATATATATATATATATATATATATATACACACACACACTCCCCTCGTCCACAGACCATGGACGATATTTATTGCTTGTGATTGACGTGATATCATATGGTTTGATGAATGGTTGGAAATAATTGTTTGTGGTTGATATTATGGTTGAAAAATACCTTTATGGTTGAAAAATACCTTTGTGGTTGAAAAATACCCTCTTGTGGTTGAAACAAAATAGAATAGGATTGTGGAATTGAAAATAAAACATGCCGCCTGCGTGCGAACTAGATGCATGATCCCCATTGTCAAAAACCACGAGGTTTTAAGGTAGAGCGAGGAGCCGTACTAGGGACGGTCCCGGTTTTAACTACCCTGCCGTTATGCTGCCGAAATTTTCTGAAATATTTATGTGTTAGAATAATTTTCATTCGTTGAAATAAATTGCATAAACTATATCGAATATTCATGTGTTGAGTTGAAATTCATTCGTTGAGTTGAAATTCATGTGTTGAATATTATTCGAATTTAAACAAATGGCTTTAGCGATAAAAATCACATTTTTATATATATACATACTATATCGAATGTTCATGTGTTGAGTTGAAATTCATTCGTTGAGTTGAAATTCATGTGTTGAATATTATTTGAATTTAAACAAATGGCTTTAGCGATAAAAATCACATTTTTATATATATACATACTTTATCGAATATTCATGTGTTGAGTTGCAATTCATTCGTTGATTTGAAATTCATGTGTTGAATATTATTTGAATTTAAACAAATGGCTTTAGCGATAAAAATCACATTTTTATATATATACATACTTTATCGAATATTCATGTGTTGAGTTGCAATTCATTCGTTGAGTTGAAATTCATGTGTTGGATATTATTTGAATTTAAACAAATGGCTTTAGCGATAAAAATCACATTTATATATATATACATACTATATCGAATGTTCATGTGTTGAGTTGCAATTCATTCGTTGAGTTGAAATTCATGTGTTGGATATTATTTGAATTTAAACAAATGGCTTTAGCGATAAAAATCACATTTTTATATATATACAAACGATATCGAATATTCATGTGTTGAGTTGCAATTCATTCGTTGAGTTGAAATTCATGTGTTGAATATTATTTGAATTTAAACAAATGGCTTTAGCAATAAAAATCATATTTTTATATATATACAAACTATATAGAATATTCATGTGTTGAGTGCAATTCATTCGTTGGGTTGAAATTCATGTGTTGAATATTATTTGAATTTAAACAAATGGCTTTAGCGATAAAAATCGCATTTATATATATACAAACTATATAGTATATTCATGTGTTGAATTCCAATTCATTCGTTGAGCTGAAGTTCATGTGTTGAATGTTATCATCTTTTAAAAATAAAATGAATCGACATTGAAAACTATATTTTTATGATAAATATGAAGAGTTAAAAATACACATGTGTCGAATAAATATTTTTGATGATAAAAATATTCCTTTTATCATGTATACGCTTAGTTAAAAATACACACGTGTTGAAATAAATAATAGTTTGCTAGAAATATTATTATTAGCTTTTTCTGCATATATATACATGTGTTGAACAGGAAAAATGGATTAGCTGTTGAGTAAAGAAATTATTTGCGTGCCCGACAAATAGGTAAACCTTGATGAGTTGGCTGTGCAATTTTATTTATATATCAACTCCTGTGAATGCCATTGGATGCGGAGTGCTGGTTTTTCTGTGTGAAATAATAAACAACGCCATAGGATAGTAACAATTAATTTTGAACTACACTACATGGCATACTTCTTGACGATAGGCATACTTCATCATATTCCACATAAGCAATTGGAGCTTGTGTGACGAGGTGGAAGATTTACCATACAAGCAAGAGGCTTGTATGGCGATGACTAAGTACTACAGGTTGAACGGATGACTGGTATGGACTATATAAATTATAACGATAAATTGCCAGATTAATAAAAACCCCACACGGGTCTGGAGTTGACAATAATCACGTCGCTCTAGTTATTAGATACGACACATGGACTTTTTATTTCCACACGGAAACGGGGTGACGGGAATTTATTCTCTGGGGTGATTATCAGTACATGCTCCCCCGTAAACACCAAAATATATCACTAAAAATATGTGAATGCTTTTTAGGATTTATTGGGTACCTAATACGGCCCAATAAATTTCCAAATCCCTCCCCGTACAAAGGAGGTTATGGAAAAAAAATTCGAAATATTAAGGCGTTAGTGAAATATTTGAAGTGAAAACGAAGTTGAAAATATAAAATGAACTATAGTTGAAACTATGGAATGGACTATATTTATATATATAAATATTAATATAATTAAAAGGAATAGAGGCCGTGCAGTTCGCGTTTCGGAAACTTAATTTGAAAGGATTAGTACGAGAAATCCGACCATTGGATCTTCCCGAAACCGCAACCGCTGAGTTCGCCTTGGAAATACCTTTCCAACGGCACCAACCTCGTAAAAATTCAACGGTTGGATTGTCCGGAATGTTTAATTCAAATCTGAAGAAAAACAGCGCCAGAATCATTTATATTTATATATAAATATAAATATAATTAAATTTAATCGAATAACGACGCTGCAGTTCGAATTTTGGAACCGTAACTTCAATCGACTAGTGTGGAAGATCCGACCGTCGGATTCTCACGAGACCGGAACCGTTGGGTTCGCTTTGGGAATACCTTCCCACTGATATAGACTTTGTAGAAATCCAACGGTTAGATTTTCCGATATGTGTAAAACAAATTAGGAGAAAAACAGTGCCACGGCACGACCTGAAACATCGTTTAATTAAATATGGCCATTTTTAAATAAATAAAAATGGCGAAAAATCGTTATAAAATATTATAAGCAATATTGATTGAGAATAAACCAATTGGGCTTGAATTGTTGGATATTTGATGGTTGTATGTGTATGACATGAAAATAACACTAAAGAACCGAAAGATGGATGTCGAAAGATATAACCATAAAAATGAATCAATTTAAATTCTAATGACGTGAATTATTTGAAAAGGCCGAGCTAACCCTCATTTCAAATAATTTATCGAGTGATTCGAATTGGAAAATGCAAAGACGATTCAAGACCGACGATCTTCGTATCGGTTGGATGGGCGCTACTGAGGTTCCTAACCGGAGTAGCTACCGGAAGGGGGCGGAAGTAGTAGCCGTCTGAACGTATGTGTTGATTGGACGGATATACGAGGAATTTGACGACTCCGGTTTCGTTCAGACCCAGGACGGACTTGTAAATGGACTGTTTTTCTGACATTGGATTTTGTTCTATATTGATTGATCTCTGTTAAATATATATCTGTTTGGCGGCGGAGAATTTATTCTTTTGTTTAACGCCCTTCTCTGAGACGTACGAGCTCAGGGGTTGTATATCGATAGAAATCAATCGTATGGAGTGGACTGCCTATGTGGCATGCCAAGATGCTATGATCAAGGCTTCTGTTGCAAAGCAAAGTCTTGTGGATGATGATCAAAGCAAGGTCTATGTGGCATAGCTTTGTGTATTTCGTAGATTCGCGAACCTCACACCCCGGTATGAGTTAAAAACGGGATACGGACTGCAGGGAGAGCATGACGTTTCTTTCTAGCTATGGTGGTGTCAATGACTTACCAGCCCTGACATATATTTCTATTTTTCACCTTTGTGGTTGTTGGAATGCGAGGCGCCTCAATTAGAGGTCCGTAAGGACCGAGAAACGTGTGTTCAGGAATAAATAATCCTCTAACGTAAGTGAGGACCGGCCCTGAAGCATCCAGGGGTTACCCAGAGTGTGTAGTCCCGAGGCATTTGCTGGAGTGTCTCGAAGCGGAGAGGAGCTTGCCCCTTGCCTCGACTCATGACGGAAATCCAATTTCCAATACGAAATAACGGTCTTGATTGTAGAGCTAGTATGGCGACATAGTAGATGGTAGCTATGCCGCCTATGATTGATATTTATGATGCTATTCGTTTTTGAAACATATATGCACTAGTAAAAATACCAAACGATTTTGCTTTATACGTATCAAGGATATTTGGCTATTATAAGGTAAAACTCTATCCTCCGGCTTGCGTTGCATTGTGTGATGGGACCTGAGTCTTATAATGGCTTCATTCTTTCTAAAAGCATTGCGTTGTTTTAAAAAAATTTACTTTGTTTTAAATGCACTAGCAAGCACTGGAGTAAACCCGTTCCGCGAAAGTGGCGTGGTCCTATGATTTGCTGTTTACTGTTGTTTAACTGTTAAATAGATTCCTCATACCAGTCCGCATGACTGACTCGTTGTTTGTTTCACTTTGCAAACGCGGGTGCCCTTATTTTCACACGGGCAGCCTAGTACACAGGTGACAGGTGGTTTTTGGTTCTGCATTGCTGCATAGCGTGCACTTTTGGCTCATTGCGAGGCTGACTTCATAGAGATGACTTAGATATTTTCTGCCATTACTGTATTTATATTATGATTCCGCCACTGGCGATGCAGACTGATTTACTTTCCGTATTTCTCACTATATGTATATGTATTCCGCCTTCGGCGATGTAGACTGATACTCTTATTATGTCACTGCATGTATGTATTCCGCCCCTGGCGATGATGACTGATCACTTCCCTTTCTTTTTACTAAGTATATCCCACGTTATGCTATTCTGATATTCCTACATGTTGTGATTCCGCTGTCATATCCATGTAAAAGTATTTTATTTATTGTTTCTGTTATTATCTGTACTCTGCTATGATGATTAATGTGTTATTTCCTAATGATTATCCTTAATACCGCCCCTTGGATTTTGGGATCGTCACATTGCCAAACCTACATATAAATGGATTCTATTCGCAAATACGATTCCAACGAACTTAATCGTGCGTAAATCCGAGTCATAATGAATTAGATATTTACTAATGAAGTTTTGACTTAAACATGAAATAAATAAAATAATTTATACCCTAACAAAGAAGCTCAAGCCCAACAACATCCGACCCGGTCCAACCAAGCTTCTTCCTTCTTCTCCTCCTTGCTCACGCTCTCCTTCTCATGCCTGAACCCATCATGTTGTGCATGCTCGTGCACCTGTACACTGCCAAACATTCACTATCCTTTGATCCGAGACCACCATAAAACTCCCCTTCCTCCCCTCGTCTCACCGCACCACCTCACGTCAAGTTCAGACCTCCACGCCAAAATTCGAGCTCTCGACCGAAACTGGAAAACGCACGCAACAGTCAAAAACATCGACACTAATTTCCTCTGAAATCCACCAAATTACACCGCTTCGAAGATCTCTCCGTCCTGAGCACAACGCCATTCTCCGATTCGACATTGTCGCTTCTTCCTCCTATTAAACCAAAGCCTAATTTTCAACTTTCAAAATCATCATCACAGAATCTAACGAAATTTAAACCAAAAATACTACCCGCTTCGCTGATCATAACGGTGCTGACGGCGCGCTTCAATTCCTTCTGGATTGGGAGAACTGATTTTTCGAAGTTTCAACTCAAAAATTCCTCTTTACTGTAAATCCAAGATTTATCTTTCATTTCGTGATGAAATTCAGATCCGTTAATCTCTAAAAATCGAAAATGAAAGTCCAAATAACTCTCACGTGAATTGATTTAACTAGAAACAAATGGATTTTGAGATATGAATTTTTGATTGAGTGGAACCGGGTTTTTGTCTTTTACTGTAAGCTGAAAGTGAGAGGGGAAGAAGGACGTCGTGGAAAAATTCAGTTGTAGCTTTGCCCAGGAGAGGAAAAATGTGTTTTTATATTAGATAGGGAAGGGTTACTTAATTATTTAATAAATGGAAACTTGGCTTCTCTCAAAAATCCCTTTCCATGCATGTAAACAAATAAGAGACACCTAATCTTTATTATAAAATCTTCCAGTGCATGTTTGCCAAAATTTGTTTATTTATTTATTTTTGTTAATTTAAACTTTAGCTACATCTTAGTGACACATATACATGTAGTATCTTTTCAATGCTTATGAATGTAACCAAAATATTACTTAATATTTTATAAAAATATTTATTCATATTATTTTAACAAATATAAATATAAGAATAAGGGTTTAGAAACACAATAAAACTTTATGGAAATATATATTATCTTATAAAACATAATATCATCACTTTTATATTGAAAATATTTATTTAAATAAAACCTTAGATATGATCTTAAAATAAGTTATCCACATCAAAATAGATCAAAACAAAAATATTTATCCAACTCGTAAATAATATTTTTTTTAAAACAATATTTGTATTTATATCCTATCAAATTCATTTGATATTCAGAAATTTGAATTTTTAATATATTTTAATCATTAAAAATCCTGGTTCGTTACAACATAATTCCAACACAACGGTCCAGATTACATATGTTCCATGGGTACACTAATAAATTCATTCTCAAATGTTTCCAAAAGAAGTAAAGCAATAACAACTAATAATAGCATAACGACTTCGTTTTCTTCTTCAGCTCCCATCATGATTCTGTCCATGAATTCTACCCCATCTACTGACCTGTTGAATATGTTAAGAAGAGGGGTCAGAACTCTCTGTGACCGAAATATCGTGTTTACTTAAAGTCCATACCGTAAATTTTTAGTTGGTTACATATGTCAAGGCATGTCTATGTAGCACACAACATTCACACAAACACCAAGTATCTATCCAATGAGGTGGATATCCAAGTCAATAGCTCATTAGTGTTTTTAGGGTAAAGACCCTAGGAGGTGGGCATTCTTGGTCACTTATGGCCCTATTAAATGTGAATTCTTATGATCTATTATAACCTTAAGTTGGACCCCAGCCCCTTAAGACACCGTCCTAGTACATCAACGCCCTTAATTCTATACTCTCAATTCTAATATGAGAAGTAGTACTGTGAACATTACTACTTAATGGATATTATGGTAGAACACCTATGTCACTTAAGAATTCCCTTAGATAGTTGGTGAACATGCAATGACCACGTATCTTTTATATGCCAGTTCTATCCCTAATTGTTCCCTTATAAGCTTCTAAAGGAAGTGGACATGCCCCATGAAATAACCTACGATTTACCACTTATGCCTAACCACTTTTAGAGAAGGAGGACCCAAAGACTTACTTTATATCTAGTAAGGGTTGGTCCCATGACTTTGGTCCCTCTTCAAGGAATAAACTTTCGGGGGGGATCCTATTCCTTACCACTCAAGAACCAAATTAGACAAGAAGAGAGTTAGCCACTTAAGACCTTCCCAAGGTGTAGTATTTTCACACACAATAGACTTATATAAATATAGTTATATAAACACGCACACACTAGACCTCCCACATTAAACCATTCACTTGTAGATGTTGGATGTGTCGGGTGGTTTCGCGCATACTTCTACTATAAGTTGGTTTGACCTTGTGTCATAGTGTACTAAGTTTGAATGGCCCATGGCACCCAGACCTCCCATATCAGTTGGGCCTACTTGTTGCTGTTGGATTTGCCAGTCGATTCTAGGCAGGCTTATACCACAAATGGAAACAAACCTCATGTCTGTGCATCACTATTTATATAGTAAAGTCATTCAATACGCACACACAAGTAATCGGTATATATATTTAGGAACATTTCAAATTCAAATTATGTCCTAATCGCATTTACTACGTTAATATAACGTTAATTACGTTTATTACGTTTATATTACTATAATAATTATAATGCCTAAATGATGTTAATGCTCATATAAACGAGAGAACGTTCTAAGAAGTTAGCAATAGTCAGTTTGTCCTAAATTAAGGTATACAAGTTAATTTTCCATACTTTTGATCGCTACAATTTAGGAATGATGGCATAATAAAAAAAGATAACAGATCGCAGTGAATGAAAAATATACACACATACAAATTTCAACCTGGATCCTAGGCTTGTTGGAATGATTTCAATACTGGATCAAGAATAGGGTATAACATACACATATAATATATACATGTATGTTTATTAGTTCCACTTTATCTAATTCACCCCTTTTTTGTGTTTTACACATAAAAACATTTACATTTGATATATTTCAAGTATGAATATGTTTGGATTAAGAATAGAATCCAAACCTAATTGAATCATGGAATAATCAAATTTAAACCCTTTTAGGTAATAATCAAATGTTTACATATGGGCGAATTACACAAAGTAAAAATAAGAACACCCTTTCATCCTCAATCCAATATTAATATCAAAAATCCACAAACCAATAACAATAAATTGACAATTCATACGCAACATAAAATAGATGTTTTGGGATTTTTGTATTGATGTTATCGATTTCCAAATCCTCTTAGGCATAGCTATCAACATGTTAATGTATTTAAAAAAATAGAATATGCCTAAGAACACGATATTCCATCCATAGATCTAAGGAAGAACAAATAGGATTTCTGTAGTAGATTCAGATATGTGCTTAATCTTTGTGACAAACGTGCTCTAATCCTCCTAATATATATGTAAGAAACATATTTTAGAATCTTATATACATATATATATACTAAATTCCAGAATTCATAATAAACTTATATGAATTTAGAATAGAGAGAAGATAAGAATAAAGTTAGAGGAATAGAAAAGAAATACCTAATCTTTTCTAGAACTTAGCAATGGCAGAAGGATGATATGGAGGTAGAGATAAGAGAGTAGCTAGGGTTTTGTTTTGTGATATGAGGGCCTATATATAGTTGCTCGTATGAGCGTAGGCCGTTAGATTATTAAAATTTAATCTTGGTCATGTATTTATATATATCCCTTTAGAAAACCCTAACCAAATATAGATTCATTGAGATCCTCAGCCGCCAGGCGGTTGACACCCCTTCTAGGGGGCGGTCGACATCCTAGTCGCTGAAACGCCCAAAGAATTTATCTGGCGCTGAGGTGTATAATTAAATAATATATTTCTTTATTTTCTTAATCTATTTCCTGACGTTAGATATTCTTTGTCCCCGTAATCTTATCCTCGGTTTGAATTTCAAATTCTCCCTTATTTATTTAATATCTTCTGGTCATATATATATTACTCATCTAATTATATTTTATTTTTGTGTTCTACTATCCAAACTCATTTGCTTGTAAATTTCTCCCTTGCTCCTCCTCCACCTCCATGGTCTAGCACCTCCAGCCACTTTCTGTACCTCTTCCCCCTCATCCCCTCCAACTTTGACCCCACTCCATCCCTCTCCCAAAGTCGTGGCCCACCTCCTTGCAAAACTCCAAAAATACCTCTTAAATCCCTATATCACCACCCTTAGCTCCAATTTCACCCAAATTCAGACCTCCCCAGCCCTACACAGCTCACACCTAGCCAGCCCCAATTCCGACCACACCAGCCCAAAATGTGGACCCTACCTCATGGCTAATGTGACACCCCACGTTCGTTAATGTCACTCATAAGGGAGTGCATTAAATTTCGTGAAGAGCATTAGGTAAATAGTATAGAAATTCACAAGACATATATAAAATAAGCAGCATAAAATTTCAACATCATTATTAAGAATTAAAAAGTAGTCCCAAACAGGTTACATCAAAACCAGTTACATCAAAACAAAGTATCTCAAATTTGTCTCACAAAACATCTCATAAAAGAAAATATCAGGGTGTAGTAACATAAAATCATATCCCGCATGGCAAGTCATAATACAGCAGAGAGCAAGTCAAAACGGTACATCTTAGAAATTCTAAATCCGAGCTGAAAGAGAAAGTCCTAATCACTGAGGAGTGCTACTACTCTAAGGACCTGGACGGAAAGGAAGAAAGAAGCAAAAACAAAAGGTCAGACATAAAGTTTGGCAAGTTCTAGTGATTTTCATATATGCATAAAACAGGAATACCAAGACAGGTAAAGAAGACTGGAAGAGAAAGTACCGTATCATATAAGATAACAGATAAACTAAGAAGAACAATAGGATAGACATGAATAATAGGAATAAACTATCATCGAGTAATGCTTCACATTTATATCTCTAAAACAGGTTATGTCTACACCAATACTAGTATAACAGGTTTAGGCGTTAGCCTATTTACTTAACAGAAACAGCAGGATTAAACAACAGGTTTTAACAGCTGAATTAAACAACTGGATTAGGCGTACCCTAATTACATAATAGGATTAGGTGTTACCCTAATTACATAACAGCAGGATTAGATGTACCCTAATTACTACTAATGTGATCAGCTTCCTGATACATTAATACCCTATGTCATCCCCAACAACATGGTGTATCTCTCCCTAAGCCAATAACTTATATAACACAGACCTAATTACTAGTGTTACAGTGGCTAAGTTTCCCTAATCAGACTCATGCACGCTCATGACTCCACCAGAACGCTCCCGTACCACATTCCGCATGTGAACCTCTTACTATCCACTTCAGTAAAATGTGCCCTGGCCCCTACCTAGTGTGAGACCCTCTAACAAAATACCAACAGGGATACTGACTTATATGGGTTCCAAACAGTAGATTGACATAAGCCAAAATCCCTAAGCTTGTACCGTCAAATAACTAGGATTTAAGAATCCCCAAAACCCGATACAACAGCAGAACGAGGAACCTCTTAGCATATAAAAAATCATGTTTAATCTGGCATGTTTAGTTTTACTAATAAGCGTGGTTGTAAAATTACATGTTTTGTATGTGTACAAATCTTCCCCAAAACCGTTGCCCAGACATATACAATTTCTATAGTGCTTCAATTTATTAACCGACATCTGGTACTTACAATATTCTAACATGTCCTTTACTTAATGTCTGTATTAAGTCTGTAACAATACACATTTTGCCCGACCTTAATCGATCGCAAAATCGACCAAGACCGTTCAAAACCCGAGTACGTTAACTTTGGGAATACAACAATATCAGAACAACAACAGCAGACTTTTATTACATCATAATAACGTAACATCAGAGTACAGAATATCAGAGTACATCGATTAAATGTACAGCGGAACATAAATTACAATATTATAATACATTACAGCGGAAACAATATAATAGATACAGCAGAAGACAACTATGCTCTCGACATAGCTTTAAGCTTCAATCCAGAATCCTGCTCGAGATAAGGACCTGTAGAAAAACTACTCGACTGCCGTGTGGAAAAGTGGGCACCCGGGTTTGTAAAGGTGGAAACAAAAAACGGATCAGTCATGGGACTGGTGTGAGGATTCTTAACTAATTTAACTAATAGTAATAAGGCAAATCCAAGGACCACGCCGCTAACGCGGAACGGGTTTTATTCCAATGGATTTCCATGCATAACAATAAAGTAAATCGTTAAACAACGCAATGCCTTTTAGAAAAATGAAACCATCATATGACCCAAGTCCCATCACACAATGCAACACAAACCGGAGGATAGGGTTTTACCTTATAATGATTAAACATGCTTGGTACGATAAAACGAATTTGATATTATTATTATTGTATATATGTTTCAAAAAAAATTTCATTCATAATGTATCAATCTATGGAAGAATAGTATCCCATACTACTATGCCTCCATACTAGTAATACAATTAAAACCACATGAGGTCGTATTGGAAATTAGGTTTCCATCATGAGTCAAGGCTAGGGAGGAGCTCCTTACCAATTCGAGACACTCTAGCTAATGTCTCAGGATTCCCCGCAGAGAACCCTTGGATCCTGCAAGGCCGGTCCACCATACGAGTTGCGGATTGGTTATCCCAGAACACACGTTTCCCGGTCCTATTGGACCTATCATCCGAGGCGTGCCACGTTCCATCATCCACATAAGTAAATATCAGCCAGTTTAAGCACCGACACCACTTCTAGCTAGAAAGAAACGTGCTGCTCTCCATGTGTTCCCTTCTCCCGTTTTAGACTCCACCGGGTTGTGAGGCTCGCGAAGTAATGTTATAACTACAAGGCCTGCTTTTCAACAAAAGCCTTGATTATCTTCATCTTAGCGTGCCACGTTGACAATTCACGCCATGCGATTGATAACTATTAATACACAACCTCTAAGGGTGTTGAGCAAGAGAATAAATTCTCCGCCACCAACGGTTGTATATTAATAGAAATCAATTTACATAGAACAAAATTCAATGCCAGACACACATTCCATTTATAAACTTATGCTCTGGGTCTGAGCGAAAGCCAAATCCGTACAAATCAGCACTATGTCCGGATAACTACCATCTTAGCCCCGTCTTGGGAGCAAATCAATCAAGGGCCTCAACACTAGTTACCCATTCGATGTGAAGATCGTCGGTCTTCAATCGCCGTCTTCAATTCTCCGAACATCGTATCATTATTTGGAATGAGAGTAAACTCGGACTTTCCAAATAACTCTCGCATATATAAATTTGAAAACCATTTCATATCGTTGTTAATAATTTATAACGTTCGATCGCTATTTTTACTTTACATACACATCCTAAACATAACAATGTATATTTTACTCTTCCATTTTTCAATTTACACTAAATGTATATTTGGTTTCATTATTTTTCTAATGAAAATCTCTTCCTTAGAAATGTAAATTTCTAATCTTATTATTTACATTGAAACATGTAAATTTCTATTCCTATTTTATTTATATTGAGAAATGTAAACTCATATTTCAATATATTATTATATTGAAAATGTAACCTTTATTTCATATTCTATTTACATTTGAAAATGTAAATTCCTAATCATTCCTTTATTTCTTTTGTTCACATTGAAAAATGTAAATTCTTTAAAAATATAACTTCTATTTCATCCTTATTTACATTGAAAAATGTAGGTTTCTACATTTCTCTAATTACATATAAAAATGTAACTTCCTATTTTTCTTTTATTTACATTGAAAAACATAACTTCTTTTTTACTGCCTCCAAAATGATGATAAAAATATATAATTTTTATTCTATTCTTTTATCGCATCTAAAGTGACGATAAAAATATACATTTCATTTGTATTATCCTTGTTCACATTAAAAATGTAAAATTTCTAATTTAATACATTGCTAATGTATTTTTCTCGTTCCCTTATTATTACATTGATAAAAATGTTAGTTTCATTCTAATTTAAATTACATAATAAATATGTAAGTATTCATATCTTATTACCTTAATATAGGCAAGATTCATACCTTACCATCTTAATTGCATTATAAACGTAATTCATACATTAAAATATATAGTTTCATCTCATAACAAAATTACATGTAAACATTCATTTTGATAAAAATATACTTCTCCTTCAATTCTTTTCTTTTTAATGTACATAAATAACATTAAAATCAAATCTTTCATTTTCTTTATTACATTAATAAAAACGTAAATCTTCCATTTCATCATAGTTACATAAAAATGTAAAATTTTACTTATTACATAAATAATGTAAATGATTTTCCTTCATATGCAATATTGTTACAACAAAATATGACTTAACTTCATATGCAATATCGCTACAACAAAATATGATTATACTTCATATGCAATATCATGATTCCATAATATGAATATATTTCATATGCAATAACATGGTTCAATAACATGAATATATTTCATATGCAATAACATGGTTCAATAATATGAATATATACATGATGAAAATGTACTGTTTATTTACAATATATATATATATATATTCTATTCTAAATTACATAATAAAAATATACCTTTTTATTTACGGTGCATTTTATCTTTCTTACTCTACATATAAAAATGTAATTTTTATTTACAGTGCAAATTCTCTCTTTATTTGCATAACATAAATGTCTTTAATCTCCAATGTAAACCTCATTCTTTATTACATATGAAAATGTAATTTTTATTTCTATTGCCAATTCCTACTTTTTATTTACATGTAAAAATGTAAATTTTATTACAATGTAAATTCCTACTTTTCATTTACATGTAAGAATGTAAATTTTATTGCAACACATATTTCTACTTTTAACTTGCATGTAAAAATGTAAATTTTATTATAATGCAAATTCAACCTTTTAATTTACATGTAAAAATGTAAACTTAAATGCAGTGCAAATTCTACCTTTTAATTTACATGTAAAAATATCATCTTTCTCTTTACATTGCAAAAATCTCATATTTTAATTTACATTAAGAAAAATGTACATTTCCTTTTATCCTATTTACATTAAAAAAAGTAAATATCATATCTAAATTCTTTTATTGAAAATCTTATTTACATAAAAATGTAAATATCATTCCTTTATTCTTTTACTGAAAATCTAAGTTTTCACTTATAATTATGTAAAAATGTAATTTTATCTTTTAATTCAATTAAAAAGGAAGGTGCAAAACTTTACTTTTAATCCTATTCATAAGGAAAATGTAAATTTTCATTTTTAATTCTATTTACCAAAAAGGCGTTAAATTTCCCCTTTATTCTTTTACTTTTCATCACATGAAAATATAAAATTTCTCCTTAAACTAATTGACAATGAAATCAATGTTCTATTTTTCCATTTCTAACAAATTGACAAAATATATAATGTGTTTTCTATATTTAACAAAACGGCGGTGAGAATAATGTCCATTACCTAATTTAACACATTACGGCGTAAAATAATGTCAATTCTAATTTAACGCATAACGATGTAATATAATGTATATTCTGGTGTAATCCTTTTCAATTACCAAAAATGAATATTTTTATTTCACATTTTTCTAAAATGACAAAAATGTCTCTTCTTAACTAATCCTTTTTAATAGGTAGAAAGGTTCATTTCCTATTTCACTAACATGTTCTAATTAACAAAAATGTTAATTTTGCTTAACATAATCTAATTAACAAAAAAAGTAGTTTTTATTTCATTATATAAAAATGTAGTCTTTACCATCCTTGTATTGTATAAAATGTAACTCTTATATTCTCTTTTATTACATTGTAAAATATAACTTTCCTATCTTCTTTAATTACATAAAAATGTAATCTTTCATTTTCATTCATTTGTCACATTATAGAAAAGTGAAATCTTTTCTATTCTTTGATTACATTAAATGAAATGTAATTTTTCTATTCTTTGAAATGACACAAGTAAATTTTGTTTTATAAACTATTTTAACAAAATGAGTGTTCTGTTCAATTATTTATATTTTGAGAAAATAGTGTTTCCTGTTAACAATAAAGCGAAACTTTTATTGTTAATCCAAATTTAACAAACTATGCCATGTTAACAATAAAAGTGTGGTCTTTCTTGTTAATCTAAATTTAACATACAATGTCCTATTAACAATAGATGTGAGATTTCTATTATTAATCGAAATTTAACAAATGCTACTTCATGTTTAACGATAAAAGTGGAATTCTATCGTTAATGTCAATTTAACAAACATGCTACAAATATTTACAACTATTTTATTTTAACAAACATGAGACACACAAATCAATTCAATGATTCATCGCAATCATAAAACAAACAACGTCGAATAAATGTATTCACATCATTAACGTGAATTCCATATAAGATGAATATAAAATTTGCAGTGAAATAAATAATTTTATTTTAAAATAGAATTCTCACCTTGCTTTTCAGTCAGATCTAGAATTCAATAAGGTCCAGAAATTTATTCCAATCAGTTCTAAGTTGAAATGGGGGGATGTTCGCCGAAAAGGGGGGAGGGTGCGGCGGCGTGTGGTGGGCCCGGGGAGGTGCGAACGGTGGCGGGTTCGGGGCAGTGGTGCGGCGGCTACAGGCTACGAGAGGCTTTGATTCCGGTCTAGAATCGAAGAGCACGAAAATATCTTCGAAAAGTTGTACTACGGCGAAGAATTTCGTTGAGAAATGAAGGAGGAATCGAAGCTTGATGTTTTGAAGGGGAATGGGTTTCGAGGCGGCTGAAATGAGAAGGAGGAAGACGGAGTACTGTAGCATGCGTATTTATACAGGTATATGAGCGATTTTTTTTTAATTAAATCCAAAATTAGAGTTTTTCCATCCGATCTCCAAACAGAGCCCAACGACTGTCATTCTAACCTATTTACCCCCATTCCGGACTCATCTAGCTATGTACCGCAGGCCCAAACGACTGTCTTGACCCAGTTTTCTTTGATTTAAAATATTTACTTTTATTTTTAATTCAACCGTACAAATAAATTCACCGAGGCCACAAATTAACTTTGAAAATTCCCAAAAAATATATTTAGCTATGTTTTGACGCTGCGGACCTAGGAAAATTAATTTCGTTCAATTTTGAGCCCGTTTGAAAAATGACTATTTTCAAGTCGATTAAAATTGTAACATCCCGAGATTTGCAACGATTTGATTTATTAAATTTAATGTGATTTCTTTTAACAATTGTTTTAATTATAAAAAAATAATGATTTATGTCGTATATTGTTAAGATATTAACTTGATTTGACTTGTTAACAATGAATTTCAATAATTATATTAGATAATAATTTATGCTTGGTTATATTGAATTTGAAACAAATACTGAAGTAACCATATATGGAATGGATAAACTAATTTTGAAACTCCATTCATATATTGAAAAATCTAGATTTGTGAATATAAAGAATATAAACTATTTTGGGTATATAATGAATCTCAACTTGTTATAAATGTAATAATCTCCATTGATTGTAAATATTGTTATAAATTTGGTTAGTATGTAATTACTGAGAATTGGAAATATATAATTTAACTTTAATGATTTAATTATGTAATTCTATGATGAAAACTTAATTGAATTATTCAGGTAATGAAGTTCAACTTGTCATAACAATAATGACTTACATTAATCGCAATTAAAATATCAAGTTAGTTGCTTTGATAAAAAAATTGGAAGTTGAAATTTAATATTAAATTACTTGTGTGTAATTGACTTAATTCATTTATAATTGTAATTTGTATTGAAAATCTTTAATAATAATATAAAAATGGAAATTTTTAATATAAATGAAGAATTGATTTATTAGGTTATTAAGACTTAAAATAAATAAATCAATTTTAGAGTATATCGTTCAATTGAAATTTTGTTGGATAATTAAATGTGAATATTTATCATATAAGGAAAAATGATTCATGTTAATAATTAAAATTATAGGATAGACTTGAACTTAAACTTATAACCTTTGGAATTAAATTCAAAGTAGGCATTGAATTAAGGACGAACGCGAAAAATGGAATGCTTTAATGGATAATTAAACCTTTGAAATTAATTTGTATTAAATTGAGTCAATAAATATGTAATTTAAATTTAATAATTAATTATGGAATCTAATGGTGTAACTTAATTAAATAGATTTGTAATTGAAACCCAACTTATTTTGACAATAATATTTTACATCGATTGTAAAGGAAATTTGGTTTTGGTTTGTACTGTTAAGATTTAAAGCTGAAAATTAATATTGAGATAATTAATTAACGTTGAAAGGGGTAGATAACGGATTTTTATGTGAAGTTTCATGACACTGATTTTATTTTACGGTTACGTCCGTCTTGTCGCGCTGATCGTTTTGGTATATTTAATTGTATTTTTCGGTGTTTGGTTTGTGAAGGAGCTGTGTAAACATTTATTTATATCGTACGGAGTTACCCATTATACTTATTAATTGGACATTTTAAATTTAAATTTTGAAAACTTTAGATTTATGGCTATAAATGTGTAACATTCTAGATTTATGGAAATTAATTTTTTGGTCCAAAACTTGCGCAAACTTGAAACTTTTGAGTACCCTATTTATGTTATTTTATACTATTTTTACCAAGCACGTTCCCAATTTCTCTGCCCCTTCCATTTCTTTTGCATCTGCTCTCCTTTCTCATTCCTCCAGATCCGCTCCATTCTTCTATAATAATAATAAAAAAAATCTTGGAACAATCCGCCTCCTTCTCCACATGCGCAGCAACCCGTGGCCATCGTCAACGCTCACCGACGCTGCATCTCCTCTCCGGATTCCCAGCAACGTACCAAAGCCACCAACTTTTATACGTGAGTCCATTTTCTTTATTTCTGTGTATTTCTTCTTTGCCTCATATTTCTCCCTTCGATGGTGAGTTTGAAAAGGTACCATGCATGAAAAGCTGGATCCATGGTTGGAAAAGTTGAAATCTAGAATCAGCAACATAATTCAATTAGACTTGTGGAAACAATTTTTTTTCCTTTAGCTTTTACAGTAATATATGCATTAGAGATGAAGAAACTATACCCATTTTTGTTGAAACAATTATGCCAAAACCATATATTATGTGGAAATCTTTTGGACAAAACAATAGCTGTGTTAAGTTTAAACTTTTGGGTTTATATAAATTATTTTTCATACCATGCTTTGGAAAGGAAAACATGAACAGTACATGTCCATGATGGAATTATAGAGAATGCACAGGGAACATTGTAAAAAAATAAAAAAAGTAAAAGAATTAGTTGACAGCCGAGATGGCTTAAAACCCATGCGGCCAAGCCACTCTAGTTTGTTTAGAGGGTTTGCATATTTGTTTAAACCTTACTGTTGGAGCTATTTGAGTTAGGTATAACCAATACTATAGGGAATGATGAAAACAAATATTTGTATTGAACGTTGATGAAACTTAACACGTTGTACACCTTTGTAATATATACTTTGTGAAATACAGGCGCATATTTTAATTTATGTTGTAGCTGATGAACACAGTAGTTGTGCGTCTACATCATGCATATCAAATTTTATTTTATAAAAAAAAGGTGTAAATATTTCATGCGTTTGTACTCATGCATGTTTGCATGCAACTAAGTTTCATGAATGGTTCCATGCATTTGTACATGGTTGCAAATTGCAATTCAAATACATGTAACATTTTGTCCATTTTGCCGCACACCTTTTGAGCCTGTAAAAAAAAACAATGTTGTGCCATGCTTGGTAGGATAGATTAGGAGAGTATAAATCAGCCTGGCCTTATCACAGTATGTAGAATGGAAACAAAAAAAAGGATCATTTAAATTTAAATTTAAATTTTTATTTTTTTAAATCAAACACTGTTAAATTATATGCGTGTTGACCGTACTTTGTTTGTTCAGTTCGCTGAAGTTTCAGTGTTGTTTCGGTTCTGCCCCTCTCTCTTATCGTCACTATTCCTCTACCGTTGAAGGTGAGTTCAACTCACACCTAACTAAAATATTCGATTGTTAGTTAAATTAATATCATGCCATTATATGATTGTATGGATTGATGTTTGACAGTCAAATTGCATGTTTATATTTATTTGTATCGATAATGTAGTTAGATTTGACTGTTAAATATAATTTTATAGTTAAGTTAAAAATTTGACATTTAATTTCTGTTAAAACCTGACATCTGAAAAATTGAAAGTTTATATGATATTGGACTGTTTGTATGTATTGATGTGATAAACAACATGAATTTTATATGTTTGATCTATTGATGTTAATTGTGTGAATTTACCTGTTATTCATATTTGACTATTGTGTGTGCTGATTAATCCTAATCATTTACCCTAGATGTTACGGGCATCGAATAAATCGGGATTAATCAATAAATGAATTAAGATTGTAGGTTGAAATGATAAATACCTATGACCCTGATTTGGTTTGAAATGATATATATCCTTTCCCAAAATACTAAAATTAAATTTTAAGTATCACTTGGCCATAGGATAGAAAATTATATACGGACACCGGTTGGTTAAATAAAATTTGTTTTAACCACGATTTTTGAAATATTGTTTTAAAGACAATATAAGCGATGCTTTATAATTTATTTCCTTTGAACTTGAACCTTGAATTTTGAAATATAAAAAAAAGGAAATAAATTAGTATCGTAACTGAAGTTAAATAAAGTGAAAGATAGTGTAAATCGAATTTATTGAAATTGAATGGTTACACCTACCTTTGAAATTTACTATGAATCAACATTGATTTGAATTATATATGAATTGTGAATTCGATATTTGTTATAAATAGAAATCATTAAAATTGAGAATCTGATTTGGAATTTAATTGATTGAATTGAAATGAATGTAAAATAGAAATTTAAACAATTGAAATATTGACATTTGAGTTGGTTGAATTGAAATTGGAATATGACTTCTAGTCTAATTGAAATTTTAAAGGAACGATTCTAATTCCAACTATAGTATTTCCAACAATTTTATAAACTATTTTAATAATGATTATTTTCTTTATAAAATATTTTATTTTATAAATTATTTTAAATAAATCATTTTATAATTAACTATTTATTTTATAAATTACTTTAATGTTTTAACTATAGATTTTTAATAATATGATAATTCTATTTTAATAACAAACTATTTATTTTCAAACTATTTCAATTATACATCTAAACTATTATATATATATTTTTACTATTTTAATATATAAATTATTTTTAAAAGTTGGAATTGCTTCGAGAATTAAGTTGGTTTTAATTGGGAATTTTATTTGGAAATACTTTATTTTGACTATTGAAATGATTTTGAAAAACATGATATTTTGATATGAAGTTCAGACCTCTTTGAAATGTAAAAGAACCGACCGGTGTGAAAAATGTAAACGATTGGTTGTTAAAGAGACCGAGATCGGATATTGTCATACTCTCTGCCAATACCGAAAACCACTTTAACAACTGTGTATGCGGTGGAGTTCCAGAAATGGTGTTGGATGGATTTGGAGGCGATTACTGGATTTGAAGAAAGAGAACGATGATGGATATCTTTGACCTTTGGGTCATAATTAAAATGACTAAAACAGGGCTATACCGTGACCAAGTGGGGTTAGCTACCTCCATCGGCAACACTTCTTCCTTTATTACTATAGTCCCTCGGTTTGATTGATTTGATGCGCATCCGTGATTTGGGAGTGTTGTCTGAGGTGGGCGGTAGTCGCGGCTATACGTTACCACCAGTCTGGGCGTGCAACTAGTATATTCATACTATGGGCATTCCTCGTGTGCCTTGTCATATTATCCTGATCAAGCCCCCTACGATTTTGATTTAACGTTGTCATATCGCGGCGCATCCCTATCCGCCGACGTACTGGTGTGTTATATTCAAACTATACGGCAACGGTATAAACGGTGTAAGGGTAATAATGGTAATCCCGCTTACACTATTTTATTATGTTATATTTAACCATAGACATTATTATAATAGTGTATTATATTATATTATATAGTATTAGTTTGACGGATCCTTAAGAGATGGAAATTCCCGTAACATCCCTTAAGTTATTGCACTCATATTATTACATGAAATTTGATTTAACTAATATGAGAATGATTTAGTTCTGATCCGAGTGTTTGTTGTGTTTCTTTTTTTTGCAATACGCTCGGGTCAGACCGAGTTACAGTTAGCGAAGATTCCATTATGAAGATGAAGATGGAGCTCAACAGACATATTAAAATTATTATTCCGTTGCATATATTGGTAGGTTGTTTGTTAATTTACTCTGATAAATTGTGTAAATATAACCAAATGTATGTTTAACAGCTTCATGAACTGTTATTTATTTATTATTTTTTGTCCTTCCGCTGCTAGATTCTGTATTTGTTTTCTTTTTTTCTTCTTTTTCTTATTTTTTTATCCCAATAACTATCCGTATTTTTGATCTATTTATGTCGACATTAAGGATCATTATCGATTTGAACGGTCAAAATCGCGGATGTTACAAAAATTGACCGAAATTGACAAAACTGAAATCTTTTTTCCACGGCCTCAAATTAATTCTAAAAATCAGGAAAAATTAAACTTAGCCACATTTTGACATTCCGAATCCAACAAAAGTGGTTTCGTCGAAAACAGAGGTGGTTTGTAAAATGACTATTTTTAAGGGCTATATATTAAATATTAAAAATACATTTTTAAACAAATAATTTTCGAAACTCGAAATATATAAGTGTTTATACGTTTCAAATGCAGAAACATCATTCTAAACTCAATGGAAGTGGTTTCGAGTTCAAATTCCTTCGTATGCAAAAAGTAGCATTTTTGTCCTTTGTAAAGTTCATAGCGACCTTTCTAAATTTTAATTTTGACATAACTTTTGATTCCCGCTATGAAATTTCAATTTTTCAGATTCGTTAGAAAGGTATTTTTAAATAGATTCTAATATTTCTGGTTTCACTAAAATCCGTTAAATTTTGCATCCTATATGGTCAGTCAAAGTTCAAGTTTGGCTTTTCAAACTACCGTGCTATTTCTAACTCCTTTTATAATTAAAATTAAATTATTCATTCTAACTACGATTTAAATCAATTTTTAATCATTATTATTTTATATAAATTATTTTAAATATCAAAAACTCAGTAAAATTTCTTAAAATAAAATCTAAAATTATCCCAAAATTCAGGGTGGTTACAAAGTCAAATCTAGCATGTTAATACATATGCATACTATTCATTCAATTATGCCCCCAAATTACAACATGTACAGGATTATGCATATTATCTAGTTTTATCAATTTATATCAAGTATATGCACATTGTCCCTTTTTATCAAATTCACAACAAGTATAAACATGTGCATATTATCCCTTTCCCAAATTATAGTTAAACAATCCCCAATTTAACAATATTCCTTAATTCGGCTTTTTATGCCATTTCTTATTATCCAAATTTTATTATACGCAAACTCTAATAGGCACGGCCTAGACTTCCAAAGGCCTCGGCTTGGCTTAAACAAAAAGGAAAAAGAGAGGAAGAAGAATAAAATCAAATCACAAAGGCATATAGGCAAGATTGGAAATAATCTAAAATAGTGGAAATAGGGAAAAGGAAGATAGATACACATAACTGATTAATTATTCAAAAAAAAGGTATATATTTTACTTATAACAACGACATAGGTGATTAACAATATAGAATAGGCATAGTAATTATCTTATAAACACTGTATATCCTAAACCTAATTTTATTTAACTGTTATGATATTGTCTAGAAATAAGATCTGAAAATAACAGGGAACTCACCATGGATCTTGGTGAAGAAGAGATTAAATCTCTTATATATATAAATATAAATAAATAAATAAATATATGTATATATATCTACATGTCATTGCAGAAATGTCCACTCTTATCCCTTTTGTTGTTGTATGTAAATCTTTAATGTTATCTCCGTACATCTTGGCTTCAACAGCATTTCCTCATTATATATTTTTATTTTAGAATAGAATTATAGAGACAGAAGGTATGAAGAAATTGTGTGTATTGGAATGGGAGAATCTACCTATTTATAGATTCACTAAGTGAACCTCAGCCTTTAGATTCTAGGGCTTTAATCTAAACCATACATGTAGCACTAAGTCTGTAATAACCCGGAAAATACGAGCCAATTTAAAAATTTTAAAAATGGCGATTTCAAAGGAATTTGAACCATTGAAATAGAATATTTCAATAAAATAGTGAATTAGAAATAGTGAGTCAGTTTGAAAATTTGAATTCAAACTTTGACTGACTGTGCAGGGTGGAAAATATAACGGATTTTAGCGAAACCAAAAATATTTGAATCTGTTAGTCAATACCTTTCTAATGAATATGAAAAATTGAAGTTTCATAACGGAAATCAAAAGTTATGGCCGAATGAATTTTCAGAAGGGTCGGTATATAGAATATATAGCCCTGGAAAATTGATATTTTGCATACGACCTCGGAATTCGACGGAACCACTTTTGTTGGGTCCGGGATGTCAGACTATTGCTAGGTTTCAAATTTCATAATTTTTGAAGCTAGTATGTGAGCGTGGCAAAAGAAAATGTGATTGGTCAATTTCTGTTAAATTGGATCGACCAGAAAATGGCCATTTTTCAAACGACCTCAGAATTCGACGAAACTAGTTTTGTTGGGACCGTAGCGTCAAAACATAGCCAGATTTATTTTTCTGGAATTTTTCGAATCAGTTTGTGGCCCTGGCAAATTGAAATGTACGTTGAAAGTTAAAAATTAAATGTTTTATACTTTAATTTGAAAAATAACTGACTGTAACAGTCGAATTGGCCTACGAAACATATCCCATTGTGTCCGGAATGGGGGTATTTAGCTAGGGGCGACAGTCGTTGGGTTTAGAAAGGAGTTCGTTTGAGAAAACACTATTTGAAAATTTAATATAGTCCTCGGCCAATCAGAATTTTCCTTTCATAAATTTTTTTTTTAAAAAAGAAACCCCCCCCCCCCCCATCAACGGCGAAACCCGCTCCCTACCTTCTCTCTTCCACCGCCGCCGCTACAGCCGCTTCCAGCCTTCGCCATCGCCATCCCTCGACGCGCCTCAGCCCCCTCTTCAAATCCGACTAACCATCGCCGCCCCTCGTTGCCTGTGCCGCCCGTATCGACGTCCCAAAGTCCCGACCTTTCCACCGCCGTCGCCGCTGATCTGGACCACCGCACCCCCTCAAACCACCACCGACTTGAAGCCCTCTCTTCCCTCTTCCACGTCAGCACCCCCGATCATCCCCACGTGCCACTAATTTCGCGAAAACTGTAAACCTAGTTTTGAAGCTTCGTGAAAGTGAGTTTTTCTTTGATCATTACACTTTGAAAAATCATATCTTTTTGATGTTTTGACGAAATTCGATGAAACAGGAAACATCGGGACCGCAAGGAAGCTCTCTACCCAATAGAAGAAGCCGCGGATTTTTCTGACATCGTATCGATTTTAAGCACTCCGAAAACCAATGTGAGAAATCTAAATTAACGTGAAATTGAATGGAAAATGTCGTGTATAATTTATATTAGCGAAATATAAATTACATACGTGTTGTATACCTCATGTACATACGTAGTGTAAGCTATATAAGCGAAGTATGAATTTTACATGCATAGAATAATTGATATATGGGTTGAAATGCTAGTGAAATATAGCAAATTTATATATATATATATATATATATATATATATATATATATATATACTCCCCTCGTCCACAAACCATGGACGACATTTATTGTTGTGATTTGGTGTGAAATATTAGATGAAAAAAATACGAATGTTTGAATAATTGTTTGTGTTTGATATTGTTTGGTTGTGGTTGAAGAATACCCATTGGTGATTGAAATGAATTGGAAATATTTGTGGAAATAAAAATAAACATGCCGCCTGCCTGCGAATTAGATGCATGAATCCCCATTGTCAAAAACCGCGAGGTTTTAAGGTAGAGCGAGAAGTCGTACTAGGGACGGTGCCGGTTTTAACTACCCTGCCGTTATGCTGCCGAAATTTTAAATTATCTTTGTGTGTTAGAATTATTTTCATGCATTGAAATTAAAGTCATATATTGAAAATATATCCATATGTGGAAATATTTGTGTGTTGATAAGTGTTATGTGAAAATTAGATTCATTTGTGAATGAATGAAGTGTTTAAACAATAAAAATCACATTTTTATATATATATGAAGTATTAAAAATATTCGCCTTATATAACTAGTTTCAACAATAAAAATCTCATCTTTCTAATATGAACAACATAAATAAAATGTCCATGTGTGGAGATACTCATTTGTTGAGAAGTGTGTGTAGTGGAAAAGTTCATGTGTTGAATAAAAAGATCGAACAATAAAAACTACATTTTTTATTGAAACTATGAAGTGTTGAAACATCTATTGGTCGAATAAATATTTTAAATGCTAAAAATATCATTTTTATCATATGTGTGATATGCTAGAGATGTGCGGACGTTGAAATAAATATTTGTGAAAGAAATATTATTTTTAACATGCATAAGAACCAAATAAAATAGTCATGTGTTGAAATATATTTTAGTTCGCCAAGATTATCATCTTTGAAATGTGAAGTGTTAAAAATAGCCACTTGTTCAAATAAACCTGCATGAGTTGAAATATACATTAACTAGCTAATGATATGATTTTAGCCTATGCATGCAACATTAGAATGAATGGTGTTTTTAAACCAAAGCAAATCAAATATGAAATTGAATGGAAAATGATAAATGTTAGAAATTGTATATATGTACATGCATATCTATTGAACAGGTTAAAGGAAAGGGGCTAGAGAAGAGAAATAAAATTTTGTGCCCGACAAATAGGTACACATTTACCGCTTTGTTTGGGTGATGATTTTATGAGCCTGTTGGCTAGCCGCTTGGCTTTTTCTTTTTCTTTTGATATGAGACACCCATGTGGCTATTTGGGAATTTTCCCAGACCCTCCCGTACAAAGGAGGTTATGGCGAAATTTTCCGAAATTTAAAGGCGTTAGTGAAATAAATGAAGTGGAAACGATATAGGAATTTTTGAACGAACTATATTTATATAAATATATAAATATAAATAGAATTAAAACGAAACGTGGTCGTGTAGTTCGTGTTTTGAAACCGTTATTTCAAACGACTAATACGGGAAATCCGACCATTGGATTTTCCCGAAACCACAACCGTTATGTTCGCTTTGGAAATATCTTTCCAACGGCACCAACTTTGTGAAGATCCGACGGTTGGATTGTCTAGAATGTTTAATTCAAAACTGAAGAAAAACAGCGCCAGAAACGATTATATATATATATATATAAATATAATTAAATTAAACCGAATAACGACGCTGCAGTTCGTAAATTGAAATCGTAACTTCAAATGGCTAGTGTGGAAGATCCGACCGTCGAATTTTCCCAAAACTATAACCGTTGGATTCGTTTTGAAATGACCTTCCTAATGATGTAAAATTTGTGAAGATCCAACAGTTAGATTTTCAGATATGTGTAAAACAAAATTAGTGAAAAGTAGCGCCAGTGCATCGACACGTCCTGAAACGTCGTTTAATTAAATATGGCCGTTTTAAATTAAATAAAAATGGCGATATATCGTTATAAAATGCCATAGACGATATAGAGTGGAAATAAACCAATTTTGCTGTGCTTGCTTGATATGTGATGGTTGAATGTATTTGACATGAAAATTATACCATAATAACTGAAATGTGAATGTTGAATAGTCCAATCCTGTGAATAATTGATTTGAAAATCTAAATATACGTGGGTTATTTGAAAAGGCCAAGTTTATCTCATTTCAAATAATCGATCGACGTTGAGAAGTCGAAGAGTCGAAGATGGTTGAAGACCGACGATCTCCACATTGGATGGATGGGCGCTACTGATGCTCGTGATTGGAGTAGCTACCATGAAGGAATTGAAGTAGTAGCCATCCAACCATACTGTTGATTGTACGGATATGCGAGGAATTGATGCCTCCGGTTTCGTTCAGACCCAGAACGGACTTGTAAATGGACTGTGTGTCTGACATTGGATTTTGTTCTATGTGGACTGATATTCCTTTTGTGTACTCTTTATGTATGATCCCGCCACTGGCGATGGTGACTGATTATGTATCATTATGCACTAAGTTGTATCCTGTACTGTGCTTCTCTGATGTGATGATATCTATATGATTTCGCCGTCATATGTGTGTAAATTATTCTATTTTCTGTTTATCATGTTATCTGTGATCTGCTAATGATGATTAATGTGTTATATTCCAATGATTATCCTTAACACCGTGTCACGGGGTTTTGGCATCGTCACAGCTGGTATCAGAGCTTTGGTTAACATTAGTTCTGGAGTCTAACACATTAAACACTTCGTCAAAATAGAATCAGTAGTATTCTAAGGCAAGTCGCTCATTAGAGATAGGACTAGTAAAGTCCTTCAATGAGCTGAGCAGAATAGCAAAAACAATTGATCAGTCCATCGTTATCTTTCCGTAAAATTTTCTGCTTAATTATGCAATAGACTATCATTTCTGTTAGCTGACTTTTTCGTTGCTTATACAGAGTTTGAAAAATGGCTACCAGAGCAGCAGCCGCTAGAGGAGGCCTTGCCGGCCGAGGCCGAGGAAGGGGAGAAGTCCCAGCTCAAGAAGGACCTTTGATACAACCTCCGGCAGCTCAATACTTCGAGCTTGACCGTGTAGCTAAGAGATATAAGAACTTAGGAGGCAAGACCTTCTCAGGAACTGGCACCGTAATAGAGGCCCTTTCATGGCTCAAAACATGCGAAAAAATTATTGAAGGCCTAAGGCTTGGAGATGAAGACAAAGCTATTATGGGCGCCTGGCTTATGCAGGAACAAGCTGAATTATGGTGGGAATCTCTTACCGCCGGGAATAGAGAAGCTGGAAGAACATGGGATGGATTTAAAGAACTCTTCAAAGAGAAATATGTCCCTGAACAAGCTCTAGAAAGAATGCACGATGACTTCGCCAATCTCCAGCAAGGGGATCTTTCCGTGCAGGATTATCTGAATAAATTTACAATGTTGTCGCCCTATGCTCCGGAACTCGTCACCACTGCGAAGTCCAAAAATAAGAGGTTTATCCTTGGACTAAGACGACAATATCATGATAGAGCCATGGCCCATGTCAAGCTGGATTTCAACGAGCTGGTGGAAATGACATGCAACTATGAAGACCTTGATCAAAGGCATCTGGATCAGGATCGCGCTAGAAGCCAAGCCGGAAACAAGCGCAAGCCTGCTGTAAATCAAGGCGAGTCAAGCCAAGCAGCATCTTTAAAACCTCAGACTGGCAAGCCGGCAAGAGGAAATTGCTTTTACTGTGGTAAGCCGGGGCACTACTCAAATGTCTGCACAGCTCCGAAGAGACAGAAGACGAATTCTCAAGGCTCGAGCCAAGGCTTCCAGAACCCTCGCTCGTGCTTCAACTGTCGCAAGACTGATCATCTGGTCAAAGACTGTCCTTTGCTGAAGAAAGCTACAGTAGCTCATGTCTATGACGGGTCTAGCCCGCCAGCTGCTTCCGATGGAGCAGGTAAACCTGATGTTTTGGGAGGTACCCTTACGATTAAAAATATTCATATTTCTGTATTGTTTGACACAGGTGCGTCGCGTAGTTTTATTGCTAGAAACACAGTACACAAATTGAAGTTAAAACAGCGAAAGCTTAAAGAATCGGTTGAAGTTCATAACACGATAGGGGGTCCTATTACTCTCGGTTCATATTGTAGAGTGCCAGTCTCTTATTCTCCCTACAAGTTTCCTTTTGATTTAATCGTTATGGATTTTCCCGAATTCGATATTATTCTCGAGCTGGATTGGTTAACGAAATACAAAGCCGAGGTAAATTATGTAGAAAGAATCGTTAAAATTCGAACGAAGCTTGGATATATTACGGTACCCTGTCATGGTTTGAATCCGAATAGAGAAGAATTTTGGTCAGCATTAGAACTTATCCCCACTTCCATGGAAAAGATTCCGATTGTCAGGAACTATGCGGATGTGTTTGAAGAAGTTGAAAACTTACCTCCGGAAAGAGAAATAGAATTCCGAATCGATCTAATTCCTAATGCCAGACCAGTGGTACATCCAATTCGCAGAATGACTCCAAAAGAAAAAGAAGAATTGGGCGATCAAACTCGTCAACTGTTGTGGAAGGGTCCAATCAGACCTAGTTTTTCTAATTGGGGTGCAGCTGTTGTGTTTGTCCCAAAGTCAAACGGTACTCTTCGATTATGCGTTGATTACCGAGACCTCAACAAACAGACGCTTAAAAATAAATATCCATTACCCCGCATTGATGACTTGCTAGACCAATTGAATGGGGCGAAAGTATTTTCACGAATGGACCTAGCTATAGGTTTTCATCAATTGAGAATAGCAGAAGAGTGTGTTCCTTTGACAGCTTTCAGAGGTCCAGACATATTTTATGAATGGTTAGTAATGCCGTTTGGCCTGTGTAACGCTCCAGCATACTTTGTCGATCTAATGAATAGAGTGTTCAGGGGAGTTCTGAATAAATTTGCCCTCGTATTCATCGGTGATATTTTAATCTACTCCAAATCAAAACCCGAGCATGAAAAAACACTTAGAACAAGTATTGGAGATTCTAAGGAAGAACGTCTTCAAAGCCAAATTCTCTAAATGTGTCTTCTGGCAAGAAGAAGTCAAATTTCTTGGCCATGTCGTGTCAGAGAAAGGAATTTCTGTTGACCCAAGCAAAATAACAGCGATTCAAGACTGGAAACAACCCACGACCCCCACGGAAGTTAGAAGTTTTATGGGGTTGGCTAGTTATTATCGAAAGTTCGTTAAGGATTTTTCGAAGATATCCGGTCCGTTAACGGAGCTCACAAAGAAACATGAGAAGTTTAAGTGGACTTCCGACAGTGAAGAAGCTTTCCAAGAATTGAAATCGAAACTGACCACCGCTCCAGTGTTAACTATTATTGATGGCAATCAGGATTTAACGGTTTGGACGGATGCTTCTATTAGAGGTCTTGGTGCAGTGTTAATGCAGAGAGGCCAAGTAGTCTCTTATGCAAGCCGCCAACTGAAACCGCATTAGAAGAATTATGTGACTCATGATCTTGAGTTGCTAGCCATCATTTTAGCTTTGAAAATCTGGAGGCATTATTTATTGGGCGAGAAATTTATACTGTACACAGATCATCAATCGTTGAAGTATTTATATACCCAGAAAGATCTGAATCTGAGACAGCGGCGTTGGCTAGAATTTCTTGCAGCGTATGATCTTGATATCCTGTATACGCCGGGGAAGGCTAACGTGGTAGCGGATGCACTTAGTAGAAAAACCGCAATCATCGCCAATCTTATAATTACACCTGGAATGATAGATAGGATATCTGTTCTTCAGAAAGGTGACAATTTTGTGAAAGAGATGGTAATAAGGATCCAAAGGGGCGAAGGCTCCAGTTTCCAAGTAGATAGTGAGGGAGTTCTAAGGCTGAATGGGAGAATATGTGTTCCCGATATTCCCGAGCTTAAAAGAGAAGTGCTGGACGAATGCCATAAGTCCAAATTTTGCATCCATCCTGGTGTGAGTAAAATGTACAACGATATCAAACGCACTTTCTGGTGGAATGCAATGAAAAGGGATATTTCTTTGTATGTCAGTAGATGTTCTACTTGTCAATTGGTCAAGAGTGACCAACAGAAGCTAGGTGGACTGTTGCAACCGTTGGAAGTCCCAGGCTGGAAATGGGAACAAATTTCCATGGATTTCATAGATGGTTTGCCGCGAACCAAGAAAGGTAATGACAGCAATTGGGTAATCGTAGATCGCTTCACGAAGACTGCCCATTTTATACCTGTCAGGTCCAATAGAACTGCTCAAAGTCTAGCACAGATATATTTCAGAGAAATTGTTAAGCTGCATGGAATTCCCATCAGCATAGTCAGTGATAGAGATCCCCTATTTACTAGCAAGTTCTGGGAGGCTTTCCAGGAAGAATTGGGAATGAAACTGAATATGAGCACCGCTTATCACCCACAAACAGATGGCCAGACTGAGCGGGTGAATAGAATTCTAGAAGATTTATTGCGGGCTTGTATAATTGATTTTGGTGGGTCATGGGAAGATCATTTGCATTTGGCAGAATTCTCATATAACAATAGCTATCAAGCAAGTTTGAGAATGTCACCATTCGAAGCATTATATGGCAGGCCCTGCAGATCTCCAGCATGTTGGGTAGAACCTGGCAACAGACTTGTACTAGGACCCGATATGATTAGAGAAGCATCTGATAAAGTCGACTTCATCAAGAAGCGATTGAAAACCGCCCAAAGCCGACAGAAAAGTTATGCAGACTCTAGAAGGAGAGATTTGACATTTGCTGTTGGTGATCATGTTTATTTGAAGGTTTCTTCGATGAGAGGAGTAATCAGATTTGTCAAGACTAGGAAGTTGGCACCGAGATTTATTGGTCCCTTTCCTATACTTGAACGAATTGGAACTCTTGCTTATAGGGTTCAATTGCCAGATTGGTTGCCTGGAGTGCACAATGTATTTCACGTATCTCAACTTAGAAGACATGTGCATGATCCAGATCTTGTTGTAGAAGAAGCAGCACAACGGGATGTGGAGATAACTCCAGAATTAGCACTCAGGAGAGAGCCATTAAAGATTGTTGGCAAAGAAACTAGAGAACTCAGAAGCAAAAAGGTTCATTTAGTTAAAGTGCAATGGAGCAGTAATCCTAGAGACTGTACTTGGGAACTGAAGAAAGCATTAAGCAAGCTTACCCCAAATGCAGAGTGGATATCTCTGACTAACTCCGGTGCAAGGTACCTTTACAATACGTTGCATTTACATTTTATTTCCTAATTTACTGTTGTTTCCTTTTCGAGGACGAAACGTTTTAAGTGGGGGAGATTGTAATAACCCGGAAAATACGAGCCTATTTAAAATTTTTAAAATGGTGATTTCAAAGGAATTTGAACCATTGAAATAGAATATTTCAATAAAATAGTGAATTAGAAATAGTGAGTCAGTTTGAAAATTTGAATTCAAACTTTGACTGACTGTGCAGGGTGGAAAATATAACGGATTTTAGCGAAACCAAAAATATTTGAATCTGTTAGTCAATACCTTTCTAATGAATCTGAAAAATCGAAGTTTCATAACGGGAATCAAAAGTTATGGCCGAATGAATTTTCAGAAGGGTCGGTATATAGAATATATAGCCCTGGAAAATTGATATTTTGTATACGACCTCGGAATTCGACGAAACCACTTTTATTGGGTCCGGGATGTCAGACTATTGCTAGGTTTCAAATTTCATAATTTTTGAAGCTAGTATGTGAGCGTGGCAAAAGAAAACGTGTTTGATCAATTTCTGTTAAATTGGATCGACCAGAAAATGGCCATTTTTCAAACCACCTCAGAATTCGACGAAACTAGTTTTGTTGGGACCGTAGCGTCAAAACATAGCTAGATTTATTTTTCTGGAATTTTTCGAATCAGTTTGTGGCCCTGGCAAATTGAAATGTACGTTGAAAGTTAAAAATTAAATGTTTTATACTTTAATTTGAAAAATAACTGACTGTAACAGTCGAATTGGCCTACGAAACATATCCCATTGTGTCCGGAATGGGGGTATTTAGCTAGGGGCAACAGTCGTTGGGTTTAGAAAGGAGTTCGTTTGAGAAAACACTATTTGAATATTTAATATAGTCCTCGGCCAATCAGAATTTTCCTTTCATAAATTTTAAAAATAAAAAAAAAGAAACCCCCCCCCCCATCAACGGCGAAACCCGCTCCCTACCTTCTCTCTTCCACCGCCGCTGCTACAGCCGCTTGCAGCCTTCGCCACCGCCACCCCTCGACGCGCCTCAGCCCCCTCTTCAAATCCGACTAACCATCGCCGCAACTCGTCGCCTGTGCCGCCCGTATCGACGCCCCAAGGTCCCGACCTTTCCACCGCCGCCGCCGCCGATCTGGACCACTGCACCCCCTCAAACCACCACCGACTTGAAGCCCTCTCTTCCCTCTTCCATGTCAGCACCCCCGATCGTCCCCACGTGCCACTGATTTCGCGAAAACTGTAAACCTAGTTTTGAAGCTTCGTGAAAGCGAGTTTTTCTTTGATCTTTACACTTTGAAAAATCATATCTTTTTGATGGGTTGACGAAATTCGATGAAACAGGAAACATCGGGACCGCAAGGAAGCTCTCTACCCAATAGAAGAAGCCGCGGATTTTTCTGACATCGTATCGATTTTTAGCACTCCGAAAACCAACGTGAGAAATCTAAATTAACGTGAAATTGAATGGAAAATGTCGTGTATAATTTATATTAGCGAAATATAAATTACATACGTGTTGTATACCTCATGTACATACGTAGTGTAAGCTATATAAGCAAAGTATGAATTTTACATGCATAGAATAATTGATATATGGGTTGAAATGCTAGTGAAATATAGCAAATATATATTTATATATATATATACTCCCCTCGTCCACAAACCATGGACGATATTTATTGTTGTGATTTGGTGTGAAATATTGAATGAAAAAAATACGAATGGTTGAATAATTGTTTGTGGTTGATATGGTTTGGTTGTGGTTGAAAAATACCCATTGGTGATTGAAATGAATTGGAAATATTTGTGGAAATAAAAATAAACATGCCGCCTGCGTGCGAATTAGATGCATGAATCCCCATTGTCAAAAAACGCGAGGTTTTAAGGTAGAGCGAGGAGCCGTACTAGTGCCGGTTTTAACTACCCTGCCGTTATGCTGCCGAAATTTTGAATAATCTTTGTGTGTTAGAATTATTTTCATGCGTTGAAATTAAAGTCATATATTGAAAATATATCCATGTGTGGAAATATTTGTGTGTTGATAAGTGTTGTGTGAAAATTAGATTCATTTGTGAATGAATGAAGTGTTTAAACAATAAAAATCACATTTTTATATATATATGAAGTATGAAAAATATTCGCCTTATATAACTAGTTTCAACAATAAAAATCCCATCTTTCTAATATGAACAACATAAATAAAATGTCCATGTGTGGAGATACTCATTTGTTGAGAAGTGTGTGTAGTGGAAAAGTTCATGTGTTGAATAAAAAGATCGAACAATAAAAACTACATTTTTTATTGAAACTATGAAGTGTAGAAAAATCTATTGGTCGAATAAATATTTTAAATGATAAAAATATCATTTTTATCATATGTGTGATATGCTAGAGACATGCAGACGTTGAAATAAATATTTGTGAAAGAAATATTATTTTTAACATGCATAAGAACCAAATGAAATAGTCATGTGTTGAAATATATTTTAGTTCGCCAAGATTATCATCTTTGAAATGTGAAGTGTTAAAAATAGCCACTTGTTCAAATAAACGTGCATGAGTTGAAATATACATTAACTAGCTAATGATATGATTTTAGCCTATGCATGCAACATTAGAATGAATGGTGTTTTTAAACCAAAGCAAATCAAATATGAAATTGAATGGAAAATGATAAATGTTAGAAATTGTATATATGTACATGCATATCTATTGAACAGGTTAAAGGAAAGGGGCTAGAGAAGAGAAATAAAATTTTGTGCCCGACAAATAGGTACACATTTACCGCTTTGTTTGGGTGATGATTTTATGAGCCTGTTGGCTAGCCGCTTGGCTTTTTCTTTTTCTCTTGATATGAGACGCCCGTGTGGCTATTCGGGAATTTTCCCAGACCCTCCCGTACAAAGGAGGTTATGGCGAAATTTTCCGAAATTTAAAGGCGTTAGTGAAATAATTGAAGTGGAAACGATATAGGAATTTTTGAATGAACTATATTTATATAAATATTTAAATATAAATAGAATTAAAACGAAACATGGCCGTGCAGTTCGTGTTTTGAAACCGTGATTTCAAACGACTAATACGGGAAATCCGACCATCGGATTTTCCCGAAACCGCAACCGTTGGGTTCGCTTTGGAAATATCTTTCCAACGGCACCAACTTTGTGAAGATCCGACGATTGGATTGTCTGTAATGTTTAATTCAAAACTGAAGAAAAACAGCGCCAGAAACGATTATATTTATATATATTTATAAATATAATTAAATTAAATCGAATAACGACGCTGTAGTTCGTAAATTGAAATCGTAACTTCAAATGGCTAGTGTGGAAGATCTGACCGTCGGAATTTCCCAAAACTGTAACCGTTGGATTCGTTTTGAAATGACCTTCCTAATGATGTAAAATTTGTGAAGATCCAACGGTTAGATTTTGAGATATGTGTAAAACAAAATTAGTGAAAAGCAGCGCCTGTGCATCGACACGTCCTGAAACATCATTTAATTTAATATGGCCGTTTTAAATTAAATAAAAATGACGATATATCGTTATAAAATGCTATAGACGATATAGAGTGGAAATAAACCAATTTTGTTGTGCTTGCTTGATATGTGATGGTTGAATGTATTTGACATGAAAATTATAACATAATAACTGAAATGTGAATGTTGAATAGTCCAACCCTGTGAATAATTGATTTGAAAATCTAAATATACGTGGGTTATTTGAAAAGGCCGAGTTTATCTCATTTCAAATAATCGATCGACATTGAGAAGTCGAAGAGTCGAAGATGGTTGAAGACCGACGATCTCCATATTGGATGGATGGGCGCTACTGATGCTCGTGATTGGAGTAGCTACCATGAAGGAATTGAAGTAGTAGCCGTCCAAACATACTGTTGATTGTACGGATATGCGAGGAATTGATGCCTCCGGTTTCGTTCAGACCTAGAACGGACTTGTAAATGGACTGTGTGTCTGACATTGGATTTTGTTCTATGTGGACTGATATTCCTTTTGTGTACTCTTTATGTATGATCCCGCCACTGGCGATGGTGACTGATTATGTATCATTATGCACTAAGTTGTATCCTGTACTGTGCTTCTCTGATGTGATGATATCTATATGATTCCGCTGTCATATGTGTGTAAATTATTCTATTTTCTGTTTATGCCGTTATCTGTGATCTGCTAATGATGATTAATGTGTTATATTCCAATGATTATCCTTAACACCGTGTCACGGGGTTTTGGGATCGTCACAAAGTCAGAGCAAACCTAGCCACAAAACAGTCCAGATACGCAATTCAGAACCTTCCACGGATCAGGGTTGGTCGACCCACCGACACTATGGGTCGACCCAACGTGACTTGGGTCGACCCCGGACCGTTGTGGGTCATCCCATCCCCCCGTAATTCCTACATTAATTTTGCGCTCGTTTCTGATTTGAATTAGTTCGAATTATATTTATATATAAGCCTCTTATATGTATACAAATTTCTAATGCTCATAACTTCTTCATACGTTGTCCATTTTATGCAAACTTGAGGTCTATATGAACCAAAATTCCGAGACGGACGCAATGGTTAAGCCAGGTTTACTTAATTCTGAATATTTAAAAAAGTAATTCTCATTCTACTGTTTGTAAATTATGGTGATAGTGTATTAAGTTTTGGGGTGTTACAGCCAAACTCCCATAGCTTCTAAACCCGACCCCGTTTGCTCCGAAAACTCAAATATATGTCAATTTGTTCGTTTGTAAGTTTAGAAACCCCACCGCATCGAAATTCTACTCGATGCTTTTTAGAACTCTCCAATGATGCTAAGAGGTTCCCTAAGTCATCCTGGAACGTTAAGATACTTCCAATCAAAGATTAACGGAGTGCAACCCTAGGTGAGAAGCTATAAATTTAAAAAAGGCTAATTATATATTAACTATAGTTAGTAAACTTTTATTAGTTATATTACGTCTTTTGATTGATAAAATATGTTTATAATGAGGTTTAATGATATTTAATATGATAAAAAATATGATTTTTAAGTGATATACTTGTAGTCACTTGGGTTTATCACACTTAGAATGAATGTTGTGGACATTGGGAATTGATTGAACCTTAAGTGATTATTAGAAAGTAATTAATTAATTACTGGTTAATGGATATTAATGTGAAACCTATTTGGGTAGTTAAATGATAACTGGTTGGACATTGATTGTCGACGTTGATTGATATTGCAGTTAATCTATTGATTGACAAACCCATATAAGCGTTAATAGTTTAAGGCATATATGATATACACCATGATGTGTCTATTGATGGATGTTATTATGATTGTTGATATAGTGTTATGTGATAGACTAGTTAAATATGACCAATAGATGTGATTATTGGATCATTGGTTAGGTCTCCAATAAATAAAACAATTTAATGATTATTTTATTAATATAATAATTAGTAAAAAAATAAAAGTCTGAATTTGACGTCCTATTTTGGATGGACATAAAGTTTATGTTATTCGATGAAAATTCGTAAAAGAAAGAAGTTGATTTGAAATAGTTTTCATAGAATTAAGGGTCGTTCAAGTTTTTACTTTAAATTGAATAGTAAGAGATAAAAATGAAGTTCGGTTACGGTATTTAAGAAAAGTTTAAAATAATTTCCTTTACAAAACAGTTTTATATATTTTTACAATAAATGTCAGGTAAATTTGGATTCAAAATATTGAAGTTTGAAAAATAATATTATTTAATGATTTAAATAATATTATAATACTTAAATATTAGAATAACTGAATTTGGAGTTGAAAATTGAAAATATAGCTTTTGAAAATTATTATATATGTTTTATATAATAAGTAAAATATTTTTGATCCTGTTCGACGTAGTTTATATTATATGTCAAAATATGGTCAGAATAGAAATCGTTACACAGCTATAGTCCACGAATTTCGACCATTGACTTCAAACTGATATTCTGGGAGATCCGACATTCGGATTCTCCCCGAATGAAAAATGTATGATTCAAAAAAAAAGAGCGTTCAAATGAAATGAAGTGTTTTGAAATCCGATGGTTAAGTTTTGAGATACATTCAAATCAAATGTGGATATAAACAACGCCTGAACCAACGATGTCCTGAAATCAGGATTTTGGGAAATGGACTATTTTTATATAAATAAAAATAGGAAAAAATCTTTATAAATTATTACAACTGAATTGAGAAAGGTCCGAGAAAAATATACTTGGTTTTGAATGATAAAATCAGGTTAATTGGAATTTGACTATTTTTGTAATGCCTTGTAACAACCCGGAAATTCTGAGCCGATTTAAAATTTTTATTTTGACGAATATAATGGATTTTGTATATTTAAAATGGATTATTTTAAATAATAACGACGGAAAATTTATTTTTGATGAAGTTAAAATGAAGAATTTTATTTTAATTATATAACGAGCCTGAAATGCCACGGCAGGTCAAAAATTCGATTTCGAATTTCAAATGAATATACGAATTCGTTTTAAGTCGGAATTCAACGAAACAAGAAATATTTAAATCTGTTTGATCATATCTTTCTAACAAAGTTAAGAAACTGAGATTTCACTTTAGGAATGAAAAGATTTGTCCAGTTTAAAATTCTGAAAAGTCGCTATGGAATTTATATATATTTTAATTTATATAAAGGCCCTAGAAAATGGAAATTTTGCAAACAACCTCGGTTTTCGACGAAACCACTTTTGTTGGATCCGGGATGTCAAATTATTGCTAGGTTTCAAAATTCATAATTTTCCAAATCAATGTGTTAGCGTGGCAAAGTTAAATGTGTTTTATCAGTTTCAGTCAATTTCGATCGACCAGAAAATTGTCATTTTTCAAAGGTCTCAGAATTTGACGATATTAGTTTTGTTAGGACCGTATCGTCAATACGAAGCTAGAAATAATTTTTCTGAAATTTTTGAGGTCTGTATGTGACCCCAGTAAATTAAAATGTTCGTTTAAAATCGAATATATAGATTTAAAATTTAATTTAAACGAAAACTGATCAAAACGATCGTATTGGCTCACGAAACATATCCCATGGTGTTGGAATGCGGGTAATTAGCTATGGACGACAATCGATGGGTTTGAATTAAAAACTTACTTTTTTGGAATTAAAAATAAAATTATATAAATATATTTCCTTCTTGGTCAACCCCCATTCTCTTTACCCGACGTTGAAAATTCAAAAGAAAGAAAAAAATCTCGTTCAAATCCTCCGCCGCTCAAGCGATTCCTCCCCCCTCCGCCGTCGCTGCCCGACGTCGCAACCCACGGCATTAACCGCGCCTCCTCCCTAACCGTCTCCTCCTCTTCCACTCTTCTCTCTCCTCTTCCATCTTCTTAAACCCGTAGCCCCAAATCTGCCAGTAGATCCACCGCCAGTCATGGTGGGACCGCCTCCGACCCTCCCTAACCACCTGCGAAGCACCCCTCCACCTCTCCTCCTCTAGAATGAGCCGGAACCCACGGGAAAACCCACGCCCAGCCACCAACTCGCGTTGGAATGCCACCGTGAATCAACAACTGCCATTTCCGCCGCCCATAGCCAATGTGAGGCGCGGCAGCTCCTCCACCTGCGTTGGAACAAATCAGCACCCATCTCCAGTAAGCTTTCCTTTTTCATTTATTTTATTTCAGTTTTAAATTATAAAAATACTTTGGTTGTAAAATAACATTGATATAAGAAATATAAATTAGCATTGGTAAAAGGTCGGATTTTTGAAGTGTAAAAGGTCGGATTTTTGAAGTGTAAAAGGTCTGATTTTTAAAGGGTAAAAGGTCGGATTTTTGAAGTGTAAAAGGTCGGATTTTTAAAGGGTAAAAGGTCGGATTTTTAATAATTTAAAGAAGTTGAAAAATCGAATTTGTATATAAGAGAAGAGTAAGTAAAAATTCGATCTTTATATGAGAAGAAGGAAGATAAAAATATAATTTTTATATAAGTACGATAATAAAAATATGATTTTTATTATATGTAGAGATTAAAAATATGATTTTTATTATATGTAGATATTAAAAATATGATTTTTATTATGTATAGAGACTAAAAATTATGATTTTTATTATATATGAGGATTAAAGATATGGTTTATATAAGATAGCGAATATAAAAATTTGATTTTTATATGTATGAAGTGAAGATAAAGATGTGATCTTTATAGAAGTAGCAATGTAAAAATATGATTTTTATATATAAAAATAAATAATAAAAATGTGATTTTTATTATTAACAGAGTGAAATAGATTGCGATGGAACTGACTAGAAGCGAAACAGAATCCAGACCGTTCAGAAATAAAGAATGGCAGAGTGGAACCATCGGTGAGAACTTCTCACTTTAAATTTTCTTTTCTAGTTAAAATACATACTAGGATGCAGACGGTGCTTAGTAGCACCCGACACCATCGTCCACAGACCATGGACTTGTTTTTTTGGTTGTGTAGTTGGTTAGATTATTTGTTTGAATTTGATTGTTTGGGTGAAATCGAATTGATTAGATTGGTGTGTGTATGGCGTGGGCCACCATTAGACTGGGGACAAGGCTAGGCCTTATCCCGTTTCTAGTATCGTGCCGTTATACCACCGAAATTTTCTAAAATAAGTTAGAAAAATAAAAATATCATTTCATTGAATAAATAAAATATTTTATTGTTAAAAATATAATTTTTAACGTGTGTGTGAATAAAATAAAATATTCATTTACAAATCAGACGATTTGTTTATGTACACTGATTTGATTGATATTGATTGGGCCGATAAATTTTACACATCGCCCAACTGCACAAATAAAATCTGTGTTTGTTGATGTGAAACCCCACACGTGTATTGGGATGATATTCGACGTACACTAGTCCCAACAATTAGTTGTATGTCGCTCGATAGGTTGACAGACAGTTGTGTTGTGCACTTTGGATGATGGTTGATTATTTATCGTTGCTGTTATATACATGCATTGTATGGAATCCATATAATTAACATTATATGGTAATTGATTGGGCCTCATTCCAATTTAGAAAATAAAGAATAAAATATATATTCATGTGTTGAAGAAAATATTCATTTGTTGAATAGAATATATAAAGCTGTGTTGATTAGATTTGCGCCATTTTGACGCGAGCGATATTTATATCGGTTTTATTCGAATATCGAAAAAGAAGTGATTTCAAAATATAACGTTTTGAAAATATTATCATTTATCTGTTAATGATATGAAATATTTAATTTTGATTCAAAATTGAATATGAAGTTGAAACCGTTTTGAAAACGAATTTAAAACGATTTATAAAATACGTTTCAAATGGAAATCGATGAAATATATATAATATATATATATTATATATATTGAATGGCCTGAATAGAACGCGCCGTGATGCGGCAGTTTGCAAATTTCGACCATTGACTTCGAATTGACGTTGCGGGAGATTCGACCGTTGGATTCTCCTGAAACCGGAACCGTTGGGTTCGTATCGAAAAGAGCTTTCCAATGAATATTAGAAATTTGAAATCTAACGGTTGGATTTGGAGTTACGTCCAAATCAAACTTAGAAAAGGTCGCTGTAAGTGCAGTTCGGTGGCCGTTATTGGAAATCGACTGTACGGGCCTTGTAAAATTATTAAAAATATTAATAATTTATGTAAAATCATAATAAATGATTTAGAGAGAACTGGGATGAAAAATTCCCAATTTGAAAAGATAAAAATATATTTTTATCGAAATGAACTAATTTTGAACTAGATTTGAAATTGTTTTGAAATAACCAGAAATTTCCAACATATGAATTGGAATGGATTTGAATCGAAATTACCTTCGGGATATTTCGATGTTGGATTTCGTGATTATACAGATACGGTTGTGGAAATTTGAAAGATATATCTATATCGTTATTTCCAATATGATATTTGTTAGTTTCAGAATTTGATATTGAATATAAGCCGATATATTTTCTATTCAGAGCATTGTATTTAATATCAAATAGGTTTTAGGGTTCGTCGTGAATGGTATCTTTAATAATACTGTTCTTAAACCCAATGGAGTTAAGAAAATTAGAAAACTAACTTGAGATTAGCTAAGTTGAATGATTTTCTGTGTATTGATCTGATGTTGGGTTCGGCCTTCGGGGTTAATATTTAAGGAATTGTTCTCTTACTAATTTACAGTTAGAGACTAATGGAATGGGAATTGGGTTTATCGTGAACTGTGTTTTAAACGACATTCGTTCTTTAACCCGATTAACAGTGAAATGTAATTCGGAATTTATGAATCTTTTTATTTAGATTTAATAGAAATTTTCCAAAGTATAGTTTTCCTATATATAAATTGGAATGGAATGGAATTCGATTTGGTAATAATCGAAGTGGGCTTCTATGGAGGAAGACCGGTACTATATATGGAATTTGAGAGGCTTTGTCGTAATTCCATTTATATTATTGGTTGGATACGGAAATTGATATTGATTATATATTGATCTGTTTTCCATGAAAATTCCATTATTAATGGAATGTGGTGTTTGGGTTTATCGTGAACAGTGTTTTAAATAACACTTGTTCTTTAACTCGATTAACAATTGAATGAGATTTTGGGTTTGTCGTGAATGGTATTTTAATAATACTGTTCTTAAACCCAATGGAGATAAGAAAATTAGAAACTAACTGGAGGTTAGATAAGTTGAATGGTTTCCTGGGTATTGATCTGATGTTGGTTTTGGCCTTCACGGTTAATGCTTAAGGAATTGTTCTCTTACTAATTTACTGTTACAGACTGATAGGAAGATTAAAGTATAAATTTAAGAGAATTTATCTTTGATAAAATTAATGGGAACCTTTCCCTAAGAATGTGAAATTTAGAAACTAACTGAAGATTAGTTAAGATGGATGGTTTCCTGGGTATTGATCTGATGTTGGTTTCGGCCTTCGGGGTTAATATTTGGGGAATTGTTCTCTTACTAATTTACGATTAGTGACTGATGAATTGGAATGAGGCGTATGTGGTGTTTGTGTAAAACTTGTTTATAATATATGCGAGTTATTTAGAAAGACCGGGTTTATCCCATTCTGAATATCTGATACGACAATATGTCGGAGATGAAGACGGTGGTTGAAGACCGGAGGCCTTCACTTCGTTTGGATAATTACTGATGATCTTGATTGGGCTGTACACCCAAGAGTAGAGAATCAGTTGGTGATGGTCCAGACGTACTTGGGGATTGACGGATATGCGAGGGCCTCTCCCCTGTATTGGACATATAGGGGAGGAATATGATGCCTCCGGTTTCGTTCAGACCTAGAACGGACTCTAAATGGACTGTGTGTCTGACATTGGATATCATTCTGTGTGATTGATGTATATCGGTTACATGGAGTGGTTTGCGTGTGTGGCATGCTAAGATGCAAATGATCAAGTCTTTTGTTGAAAAGCAGAGTCTTGTGGTTGATGATCAAAGCACGGCCTTTGTGGCATCGCTTTGTGTAGCGTTAATTCACGAGCATCACACCCAGGTATGAACCAAAAACTGGAGAGGACATCAGGGAGGACATGCGTCTCTTTCTAGTTAGGAGTGGCGTCAGTGCTTGAACTGGCTGACGAGTTTGACTAACGTGGTTGCCGGATTTTGAGGTGCCTCGGTTATATCGGTCGATTCGGGACCGATGTAGTCATTCGTTGCCTCATTTACGCCCTAAAGGGCGGGGAGATGCATGTTCAGGGTTTAAGTTTAATCCACTCCGTGTGGACCGGCCCTGATGATCCTAGGGTCACTCGAGCTCTAGTCCTGAGGCTCGGGCTAGAGAGTCTAACGAATCGGTTAAGGACTATCTTTTGCCTCGGTTCATAGATGGAAATCCAATTTCCAATACGTGATATTGCGGTTTTGATTGTATACCTATATTTGGCGACATGATATATGGTACCCATGCCGTCTATGATTGATATTTATGATTGTATATAAAATTAGAAACTAACTGGAAACGAGCTAAGATGGGTGGTTTCCTGGGTATTGGTCTGATGTTGGTTTCGGCCTTTGGGGTTAATACTTAGGGAATCGTCCTCTTACTAATTTACGGTTGGAGTCTGATTTAGAATTTACATTTATATTAATAATAAAAGATGAAATTTAGCGTTTCAAGCATTCTTTGACTGTTATAAGGTAAAACCCTATCCTCCGGCTTGCGTTGCATTGTGTGATGGGACCTGGGTCTTATAACAGCTTCATTGTTCTTTTTTAGCATCGCTGTTTGTTTAATGCACTGGTATTCTTGGGGTAAAAACCAGTTCCGTGTTATACGACGTGGTCCCTTGATTTACCTAACTTTAAAATAAAGATTAATAACAGTTTTAGTTCTCACACCAGCACATGACTGACCTGGAGTTTATTGTTTTAACCTAAACTCTAGGTGCCCTTATTTTCTGCACGGGCAGCTGGTAGTTGGGTTTTGCAGATTTATATTCACAGCATCCTGGTTTATAGTTGAAGTGATATTCAGAAAGCTCTGTATCCGTGTATTTCTTTCAGTTATATTTTGTATTATTTTTCCACTGCAATAATGTATTTAAATCTCTAATATTTAATGATGTGTAATATTTGTTCATACTCTGTATATTCTTGTATTCTGATGAAATTGTTGTAATATACAATGAAATGTTCTTCTGTTTGTGTTCTGATTAGTCGTGTTCTCAAAGCGATTCGTTCTTTCCTTACCGGGGAAGTAACGGGTATCACAGTGGTGTCAGAGCTCGAGAACAAGACACATTAGAACCGAACGAAAGAATTCATCAGATATTGGATTAGCAATATCCAATAATAATTACTAGTTAGAGATAGGATCAGCAGTATCCTAGAACAGGTGTGAAGTGTATATTTTTCAAATAAAGATGAAAACATTTTTTTTTTTGAAAAATTAAATTCAATTATTTGTATTTGAATATTTTATTTTATATTGATTTGGACGATTCAGTATATAAAGATTTCGGATATACGCGTCATGAACGTATATTCGAAGTTTTAATATACTGGATAGATATAGAATCACACTCTAGTCGCCCGGAGATGATTCTGATGATTGATATATCATCATCAGAGTTTGTGTTCGTGTTTCGAAGGTGTGATATCTATATATTTCCATTAGACTGGTGTGAGAACCAAAACTAGATAGGGCTTATTTTTATGATTTGGCATCAAAACATGATTTTCTGTATATATATCAAAATTATGAATTTGAAACGCTAATTCACTAATTGATTGATGGTTGTGTTGTTTGATTATTGGTTTGAAATTTTGAACCATTATTCCAAATTGAACCGAATATAGAACTGTATTGAAAATTGCTTGAATTTGCATGCATATACATGTGTATACATTGAACATGTAACAACCCGTATTTTCAATAACCTGTAATAACATAAATCGAGGCAGAATTTAATTCTAAAATGGGAATCAAGGGAAACGGGCTATGCCATTGTGTTCGTCTCGGAAAAATACGCGAAATAGAGTCCGAGTTTTCGAAAATCGGAGTCCGTATGACCAAGATATGGCCTCGCGAAGTTTCACGAAAATTCCCAAATTAAAGTATACTTAATTAAGTGAAATGGGTTGTGTAGATATATATATATATATATATATTGATATATATATATATATATATAATTGAAAATTTAATAAATAAATATGCAAAAATGCTCAAAACAGCGAATTGGGAGAGGGGAATAACCGAACCGGCCGATTTTTGAAGTCGACCCGAGCCCGCTGGGTCGACTAGGGGTTAATCCAGGGTGTTTGGCTGTCAACCCGTGGGCCGATTCGCTCAAGTGCAGATTTTGCATTTGAATGGTTCTCATGGTCCATCTTTAATCTAAAGGCCCTAGATGGTTCCTACACTTGACTTCTTCCCCAAGACATGCTTTGATGGCTTGGATTGAATCTAGGGTTAATCCTATGGCCTAAAACACTTGCCTAATCTATAAATAAGACCCTTACCTACCCTAATTCATTCATAATTAAACCTAGTGACTAAACTATGGCAAAATGCTAGCTCTCATGGCCTCCACTAATTTTATGAAGAGGGTTGCATACTAATCACTCTCTAATCAACTTCTAATCCCTTCTTAGCATCTTAATCTTCTTCATTTGGTGTTCAAAGTTGCTAGTTGTGAGTTTCTATCACTTTGATGATCTTTTGGTAAACTAATTAGATGAGATGTGATGAGATTTATGGTTTTGTATGTGGATTAATGAGCTTTGAATCATATGATATGATGTTAGCCTAAATCTTATGTTTATGCATGATGAGTATGTAAGTTTATGCAAGTTTAATATGATGTATGTTATGTTTGCATGATGCTAAATATGCAAGTTGTGGGCTAGGTAATCATATGCATGTTATGCAAGTTCATGGTGATATACTATGCAAGTTACATGTTTGTTAATATGCAAGTTACATGTATGTAAATATGCAAGTTACATGTTTGTTAATATGCAAGTTACATGTTTGTAAATATGCAAGTTACATGTTTATAAATATGCAAGTTACATGTATGTAAATATGCAAGTTACATGTATGTAAATATGCAAGTTACATGTTTGTTAATATGCAAGTTACATGTTTGTTAATATGCAAGTTACATGTAAGTAAATATGCAAGTACATGTATATAAATATGCAAGTTATATGTTTGTTAATATGCAAGTTCATGATGACACATTATGCAAGTCTATGAGTTAATATGCAAGTTTGTTATGCAAGTGAATATGTAAGTTATGTGACATATTATATGCAAGTTATGTGACATGTTATACAAGTGCATGTGCAAGTTATGTGTTTGTTAATATGCAAGATGGCACCTTTGAAACATGTTCATTCATATGCAAGTTGACACCTTTTATATGTGTTATATCATGAGAACGAAATTACGGGGGAACGATGGGGTAATTAAATGCATAAGTTAATAAGATTGTGTGAAATTAATATAATTATGCATAACTCAAAATAAATAAACATAGTATGGGAATTTGCCTATTTGGTTAGGTGTACCCATACTATGTGTTGGGAATTTACCTATTGAGTTAGGTCTACCCCATGGGAATTTACCTATTGAGTTAGGTCTACCCATGTTATGAAAAGCTTGACATTAATTAGGAATAATTAATATGGGGGTGATTAATTAGGTGTAATTAATCGACTAAGACACGAGGTTGGACTCATTTATAGTGTAAAACTGCCCGGACCCGACCGGCTTAACCAGTTGCTACAAATGTCAGTCCAATGTGAGAGGTCTTGGCCATAAATTAAATACGTGATTAAGGTAAAGACACGAGGTTAGACTCTGTTATGACGTAAGACTGCCCGGATTCTACCGGCTTAACCAGGCGGTCATAACAGTCAGTCTAATGTGGGAGGTCTTTACGGGAGATCACGGTCTTAATTAATTAAGAAACACTTAACCATTATAGCATGTAGTGGGACATGAGGGGTTAAGTGGGTGCCTTGGGTGGCATGTGGAATCTTAAGCGGGTTGCCTTGAGTGGCAATAGAAAATACGATTAGAATACTTAACCAAGAGAAACATGTAATTAAACATGATTAAAGGGTTAAGAAGGATACACTAGATATTAGACAAGCTTAAGTGGGTAGCTTGTGGGGGCCCATTTCAACCAATATCCCAAACGTATCTTTGTGGGCTCGACCCATGTCGAGTGACGGGACACGCATATTGGGCTTGATTATAAGAGGCCAAAACGGGTTAGCGGTGGCAACGCAAGTCCAACGGGCTTCATATGCGTGAATGGGCCCGGGTTGGTAGATAAGCCGTTGTTGCATCGTGTAGATATAAGCCGTGCACCGTTGATTTTATCGGGTTGCCACGTTGGGGAATGGTACACCCCAAGGTGGGGCCAGCACGGGTATCTACGTTAGGGAGCCGATCGAATGGGAAGTAGTGTGTACACCTGGTGGATTGTAGGGCCCCGTGGCGCCTACTTGGTCACCTAGGGGTACGCAAGTACTATTAAAGTAATTCTAAAGTCCTTAGGTGGGATCAACCTCTAAGTTAGGAATGACTGGTGTGGTGCAGTTTAGTAATTTACCTTAGGGAGGGTAGATGCGTCTTTATCCTTTATCTTCGTTTAGTTGACTGCTTAGGGTAGCCATTCATCCCTATATGTTACCGTATATCAGTTTATGTCTTCTCTGGTTACTTTAACGATTGTATTGTTAAAGTTATAGGACTCGCTCAGACTTATGTCTGACCCTGTTGTTTTTATCTTTTTCCCAACCCTCAGGTCCTACGGTGGATCCTAGCAGTAGTGGAGCTTGATCGGATTGCTGTTCCAGTCTTTAGGAGCTTGGATAGATGTAAAGCTCCAGTTATCCAGTTATCTTTTCTTTTGTTTGGCTATTGTATGAGAGTGGGATTATGTACTTCTTTATTTTGATGGATATTGTACTTGACCTTTATTGTGGTTTTATGATGTAACCAGACATGTTTTACTTCCGCTGTTATGAGATGATGTTTTAAAATTTCAAGTACTATTTATATCTGTCTTGTTGTAATTTTTCTGTTCTATATTCACTAAAATACTCCACCGATGCTATGGCATTCCCTTAGTGAGTGATCATAGCGGGAGTGGGGTGTTACACGTGGTATCAGAGCTTAAGGTTACCAGAACAGATAAATTTTTTGAGAAAAACTATTTTCTAAGAGTATTTTCGAAGAAAGTATTTTCAAAAGCATGTCTTCTAAGAGAAAAAGTTTTTGAAAAAAAGAAAAGCATAATCCCCAATAGCCATATCTTTATCTTTCGGAATCTCCTTTTTGAATCTTTCCTCTTTCGTTTCAGCATGGCTGAAGATCTTAACATCCCGGAGGGTTTAGTTATACCACTATGGTATAGGAGGTTGCAAGAGGCTAGGGCCGCGGCTGCGGGTCCGGCCAATGCTACTACACCAGAGACAACCGCTCCTCCTCCCCAGCCTAGAGTGGATAATTTTGCTAAGGTTTGCAAGGAGTTCAAGGCTATAGGAGGAAAACCTTTTCTAGGTTCAGAGACTTTCGTAGAGGCTAGAGATTGGCTTAAGGAAGTGGAAGAGTTGCTAGATATCTTTGAAGTGGAAGAGGGAAAGAAAGTCAAGTTGGCGGCTTGGTTGATGAAGGGAGAGGCCTCATTCTGGTGGGAGGTCACTAATGGAGAACGCCCTGTTGACTCTTGGGCAGATTTTAAGCAAAGGTTTGGCATAGAGTTGGTGAATACACCGGAGAAGAAGGCTTTGAGGTTCGTTAAAGGCTTGAACGAACCATTGCAAGGAATAGCTATGACTCACATTCCTATGGGGGCCACCTTTGAGAAGCTTGTCTACATGGCACTTATGCATGAGGATGATAAGAACTCTAAGGTATCAGAGAAAAAGGGGGATCAGAAGAAACCGCAACAACAACAACAAGGCAAGGGTGGAAAAGGCAATGGTGACAAAAAGAAGACGAAGAAGAAGTGCTTCAATTGTGGAACACCAGGACACCTCAGTAAGGATTGTCGCAAAAAGAAGAAGACCGGTTGCTTTCATTGTGGTGAAGCAGGGCATCTTGTGAAAAACTGCCCAAAGAAGGGGCAGAAGACGGGGTCTACCTCAGGAGGCCAGGTGCAAGCTCTTATAGCACCACCTCAGTCAGGGGGGCAAGTTCAGGTTCTCTCAGTTCCACCGATTCAGCAGAGAGGTAGAACTATTTCCGTTGAAAGTCTGGTTTTTCTGTGTGATCATCCAGTTCGTACTTTGTTTGACTCTGGCGCATCGCATTCTTTTATCTCATCATCGTTAGTTGAGTCACTGCACTTAGACACCAGTCTAGTTGATGATCCCTTGGTTGTTTCAAACCCAATTGGGGGCTCCATATATCTGTCTATGATATGTTTGGGTTTGAAGATTTCTATACTTAGCGTTGAGTTTAGATGTGATGCTTTTGTATTGGGCTTCACGGGCTATGGGTTGATCTTGGGCATGGACTGGTTATCCAGTAATGGTGCCGTTCTTGATTGCGAAAGGAGAGTTGTCAGGCTCATGACCCGCTTGGGTAACACTCTCGAGATCTCTTGCAATCCCATGGAATCTGTTTTGCTAAGTTATCTTGAATCGCTCGATGCTTCGGTCGAAAGTTTGTGTTCTGTCAGAGTAGTCCGGGAATATCCGGATGTGTTTGAAGAAGTAAAGGGTTTGCCTCTGAAGCGGGAGATAGATTTCCGAATTTATTTGGTGGATAATGCCAAACCAGTGTCTTTGCCAGTACGCCACATGGCTCCTCGTGAGAGAAGAGAACTTCATAAGCAAGTAGGGGAGTTGCTTGAGAAGGGGTTCATAAGGCGAAGTATATCGGAGTGGGGAGCTCCAGTAGTGTTTGCCACGAAGGCGGATGGGTCCCTCAGACTTTGTGTGGATTATAGGGAACTTAATAAGCTCACGAAGAAGAATAGACACCCATTACCGAGGATAGATGATCTCTTTGATCAGTTGGTTGGCGCGTCAGTATTTTCGCAGATGGACTTAGCTACAGGGTTTCATCAGTTAAGAGTGGCGGAGGACAGTATAGAGAAGACTGCTTTCCGGACTCCGGATGGTTTTTATGAGTGGCTAGTGATGCCATTTGGGTTGACAAACGCCCCCGCATACTTTGTTGATCTCATGAGTAGAGTGTTCAGAGAGTATCTGAATAAGTTTGTAGTAGTTTTTGTGGATGACATCTTGGTCTTTTCCAAGAATGAAGAAGAGCATGCCTTACATCTCAAGGAAGTGTTGGAGACTCTTCGAGCGCATAGTCTTAAAGCTAAATTCTCTAAATGCCATTTTTGGAGAAGAGAAGTGCGATTCTTAGGGCATGTGGTCTCTAAGGAAGGGATAGCTGTGGATCCCGCAAAGATAGTATCTATCCAGGATTGGAAAGTTCCTAGAAATGCTACCGAGGTAAGAAGTTTCTTGGGGTTGGCAGGATATTATAGGAAGTTCATCAAAGACTTCGCGAAGATATCAGCCCCATTAACCCGCTTGACGAAGAAGAATCTGGTTTTCTCATGGGATGTAGATTGTGATGATGCTTTCCGACGGTTAAAGAGAGCTTTGACCACCGCTCCAGTTTTAGTGCTTCCAGATGGGAGTAAGCCGTTTGTTGTTTATACCGATGCTTGTGGAACAGGATTAGGCGCAGTCTTGATGCAGGAGGGAAGGGTAATAGCCTATGGAGGGAGACAATTGAGAGTGCATGAGAAGAATTACCCTACCCATGATCTAGGGTTGGCCGCGATTGTTTTCGCACTTAAGTCTTGGCGCCATTATCTTCTTGGTGAGAGATTCGAGTTGTTCACCGACCATAAATCATTGAAGTACTTATTCTCTCAGAAGGATTTAAACTTAAGACAGCAAAGGTGGATGGAGTTCTTAGCATCCTATGATTTCGAGATAGCGTATACCCCTGGTAAGGGTAACGTGGTGGCAGACGCCTTAAGTAGAAAAAGGCTATCTTTGAGTCCATTGTTCGTGGAACGACGAAGCTTGGAGTTTCTTTCTTTGTTTGACTTCAGACCTTCTGTTGATTTTGTACCTGGTTTGTTGGCATCCTTGGAGGTTAGACCTACTCTTTTGAGACGGATTGGCGAGGCTCAGCGAGACGACCCACAGTTGGTTGTGTTGGTAGAGAAGCTTATAAGAGGGGAGTCGTCCAGCCATTTGGGTAGATACACCATAGATGATAAGGGATGGTTGCATAGAGACGGTAGACTTTGTGTACCGCAAGATGAGGGTTTGAAGAAGGCTATTTTGGATGATGCACATCGTTCAAGAATGACTATTCATCCCGGTGGAGACAAAATGTACCAAGACATGAAGAGAGTTTTCTTCTGGGCCGGTATGAAGAAAGATGTGGCCGAGTATGTGGCTAGATGCTTAGTGTGCCAACAAGTTAAAGTGGAGCAAAGGAAACCCGGTGGGTTGCTACACCCATTGGAAGTTCCACAGTGGAAGTGGGATAGTGTCTCGATGGATTTCATCGACGGGTTACCGAGATCGAGGAAGGGCAATACGGGAATTTGGGTTGTGGTAGACAGACTTACCAAGAGTGCCCATTTTATACCCGTAAAGAGTAAGAGGACCGCTCCATGGCTTGCTTCAGTCTATGTTAGAGAGATTGTTAGATTGCATGGCGTACCATCCAGCATTGTGAGTGATCGAGATCCTATTTTCACTAGTGAGTTTTGGAGAAGTTTGCAAGAGGCGGTAGGGACTCAGTTGTGTTTGAGCACCGCATATCATCCTCAGACGGACGGTCAGACCGAGAGGGTGAACCGTATCTTAGAAGATCTTTTGAGGCTTTGTATCTTGGATTTTGGAGGTACATGGGAAGAACATCTTCCTTTGGTGGAGTTCGCATATAATAACAGCTTTCAGTCCAGTATTGGTATGGCTCCTTTCGAAGCTCTTTATGGAAGGCCTTGTCGATCTCCTACATGTTGGTGGGAATCTACGGATAAGATCTTGCTTGGGCCGGATATGGTTAGAGAGACTTCAGAGAAGATTGATTTAATTCGAAAAAGGATGAAAGCAGCGCAAGATAGACAGAAATCTTATGCGGATCGGAGAAGGACGGATCTTGAGTTTGAGGTTGGGGACATGGTTTTTGTCAAAGTATCTCCATTGAGAAATGTTGTTCGCTTTGGGTCCGTAGGGAAGTTAGCACCGAGATTTGTTGGGCCGTTTCCTATTAAGGAAAGGATTGGACGGATGGCATATAGGGTGGAGTTGCCCGACAGACTTAGTGGTGTTCATGATGTATTCCATGTATCACATTTGAGGAAGTGCTTACATGAGACCGCGGAGGTGGTAGAGCCGAGCTTGCTTAGAGATGTAGAGGTAGAGCGTGATGCGACGATTCGACGAGCTCCTACTCGCATCCTTGGGTCAGAAACTAGGAAGTTGAGGAACAGAGAAGTTCAGCTAGTTAAAGTGCAATGGGGAGATGACGAAAGCAATGCTACTTGGGAGACGGAAGCAAAGATGCGTTCTTTGTATCCATTTCTTTTTGAGAGTATGTCTTTTAACTTCTCCTTTATTGCTTGTCTAGTACTTATCTTATCTTTAGTATATCCTCTCGCTAATACCTATGACTTTTAGATAGGGTAAAACCTATGGTTGAAACATGTGTTTGAAACATGTTATGGTTGATGGATGCATATGGATGCAATTGTTTGCTAGTGGTTGCTCGTGGATGCATATACACACACATTAGGCACTAGATCGGCTCAGTCACTTCATGTTGCATATTGCATAAATGGATGTGGTAGTTAGATTGATGGATGTATCATGGCTGTGTTATCATATGGATGATGCATTTTTGTGTATGGTTGTGCACGCATGTAGAAATTTGTATGTGTCAATAGGGTTTCGCATACATATTGGATGCATGGCACTATCATGGTTTGCATTAAGGAGGTTTACTGTATCAGTAACCGCCTGATTTTCGCATTAGGTAAGTACATATACACACACTTTTGCATATATCCATCCAGCATTTAGAATCTTGTAAGGACAATGATTGCTCGTGGATGATGCTTTGAGTAGATGGATGATTGGATGGTAGGATACGTTCTTCCTAACTTGAAGATTTCGGGGACGAAATCCTTTAAGGAGGGGAGAATGTAACAACCCGTATTTTCAATAACCTGTAATAACATAAATCGAGGCAGAATTTAATTCTAAAATGGGAATCAAGGGAAACGGGCTATGCCATTGTGTTCGTCTCGGAAAAATACGCGAAATAGAGTCCGAGTTTTCGAAAATCGGAGTCCGTATGACCAAGATATGGCCTCGCGAAGTTTCACGAAAATTCCCAAATTAAAGTATACTTAATTAAGTGAAATGGGTTGTGTAGATATATATATATATATATATTGATATATATATATATATATAATTGAAAATTTAATAAATAAATATGCAAAAATGCTCAAAACAGCGAATTGGGAGAGGGGAATAACCGAACCGGCCGATTTTTGAAGTCGACCCGAGCCTGCTGGGTCGACTAGGGGTTAATCCAGGGTGTTTGGCTGTCAACCCGTGGGCCGATTCGCTCAAGTGCAGATTTTGCATTTGAATGGTTCTCATGGTCCATCTTTAATCTAAAGGCCCTAGATGGTTCCTACACTTGACTTCTTCCCCAAGACATGCTTTGATGGCTTGGATTGAATCTAGGGTTAATCCTATGGCCTAAAACACTTGCCTAATCTATAAATAAGACCCTAACCTACCCTAATTCATTCATAATTAAACCTAGTGACTAAACTATGGCAAAATGCTAGCTCTCATGGCCTCCACTAATTTTATGAAGAGGGTTGCATACTAATCACTCTCTAATCAACTTCTAATCCCTTCTTAGCATCTTAATCTTCTTCATTTGGTGTTCAAAGTTGCTAGTTGTGAGTTTCTATCACTTTGATGATCTTTTGGTAAACTAATTAGATGAGATGTGATGAGATTTATGGTTTTGTATGTGGATTAATGAGCTTTGAATCATATGATATGATGTTAGCCTAAATCTTATGTTTATGCATGATGAGTATGTAAGTTTATGCAAGTTTAATATGATGTATGTTATGTTTGCATGATGCTAAATATGCAAGTTGTGGGCTAGGTAATCATATGCATGTTATGCAAGTTCATGGTGATATACTATGCAAGTTACATGTTTGTTAATATGCAAGTTACATGTATGTAAATATGCAAGTTACATGTTTGTTAATATGCAAGTTACATGTTTGTAAATATGCAAGTTACATGTTTATAAATATGCAAGTTACATGTATGTAAATATGCAAGTTACATGTATGTAAATATGCAAGTTACATGTTTGTTAATATGCAAGTTACATGTTTGTTAATATGCAAGTTACATGTAAGTAAATATGCAAGTACATGTATATAAATATGCAAGTTATATGTTTGTTAATATGCAAGTTCATGATGACACATTATGCAAGTCTATGAGTTAATATGCAAGTTTGTTATGCAAGTGAATATGTAAGTTATGTGACATATTATATGCAAGTTATGTGACATGTTATACAAGTGCATGTGCAAGTTATGTGTTTGTTAATATGCAAGATGGCACCTTTGAAACATGTTCATTCATATGCAAGTTGACACCTTTTATATGTGTTATATCATGAGAACGAAATTACGGGGGAACGATGGGGTAATTAAATGCATAAGTTAATAAGATTGTGTGAAATTAATATAATTATGCATAACTCAAAATAAATAAACATAGTATGGGAATTTGCCTATTTGGTTAGGTGTACCCATACTATGTGTTGGGAATTTACCTATTGAGTTAGGTCTACCCCATGGGAATTTACCTATTGAGTTAGGTCTACCCATGTTATGAAAAGCTTGACATTAATTAGGAATAATTAATATGGGGGTGATTAATTAGGTGTAATTAATCGACTAAGACACGAGGTTGGACTCATTTATAGTGTAAAACTGCCCGGACCCGACCGGCTTAACCAGTTGCTACAAATGTCAGTCCAATGTGAGAGGTCTTGGCCATAAATTAAATACGTGATTAAGGTAAAGACACGAGGTTAGACTCTGTTATGACGTAAGACTGCCCGGATTCTACCGGCTTAACCAGGCGGTCATAACAGTCAGTCTAATGTGGGAGGTCTTTACGGGAGATCACGGTCTTAATTAATTAAGAAACACTTAACCATTATAGCATGTAGTGGGACATGAGGGGTTAAGTGGGTGCCTTGGGTGGCATGTGGAATCTTAAGCGGGTTGCCTTGAGTGGCAATAGAAAATACGATTAGAATACTTAACCAAGAGAAACATGTAATTAAACATGATTAAAGGGTTAAGAAGGATACACTAGATATTAGACAAGCTTAAGTGGGTAGCTTGTGGGGGCCCATTTCAACCAATATCCCAAACGTATCTTTGTGGGCTCGACCCATGTCGAGTGACGGGACACGCATATTGGGCTTGATTATAAGAGGCCAAAACGGGTTAGCGGTGGCAACGCAAGTCCAACGGGCTTCATATGCGTGAATGGGCCCGGGTTGGTAGATAAGCCGTTGTTGCATCGTGTAGATATAAGCCGTGCACCGTTGATTTTATCGGGTTGCCACGTTGGGGAATGGTACACCCCAAGGTGGGGCCAGCACGGGTATCTACGTTAGGGAGCCGATCGAATGGGAAGTAGTGTGTACACCTGGTGGATTGTAGGGCCCCGTGGCGCCTACTTGGTCACCTAGGGGTACGCAAGTACTATTAAAGTAATTCTAAAGTCCTTAGGTGGGATCAACCTTTAAGTTAGGAATGACTGGTGTGGTGCAGTTTAGTAATTTACCTTAGGGAGGGTAGATGCGTCTTTATCCTTTATCTTCGTTTAGTTGACTGCTTAGGGTAGCCATTCATCCCTATATGTTACCGTATATCAGTTTATGTCTTCTCTGGTTACTTTAACGATTGTATTGTTAAAGTTATAGGACTCGCTCAGACTTATGTCTGACCCTGTTGTTTTTATCTTTTTCCCAACCCTCAGGTCCTACGGTGGATCCTAGCAGTAGTGGAGCTTGATCGGATTGCTGTTCCAGTCTTTAGGAGCTTGGATAGATGTAAAGCTCCAGTTATCCAGTTATCTTTTCTTTTGTTTGGCTATTGTATGAGAGTGGGATTATGTACTTCTTTATTTTGATGGATATTGTACTTGACCTTTATTGTGGTTTTATGATGTAACCAGACATGTTTTACTTCCGCTGTTATGAGATGATGTTTTAAAATTTCAAGTACTATTTATATCTGTCTTGTTGTAATTTTTCTGTTCTATATTCACTAAAATACTCCACCGATGCTATGGCATTCCCTTAGTGAGTGATCATAGCGGGAGTGGGGTGTTACAGAACAGGTCACAGAAAGGAGGCTAGAGAAGAGGAATAAAATTGTTTGCCCGACAAATAGGTACACATTTACTGTTTTGTTTGGGTGATGATGATTTTATGAGCCAATTGGCTAGCCGCTTGGCTGTTTCTTTTTCTTTTTGAGATGAGAGGGCATGTGTGGCGGTTTGGGGATATTCCCGATGCTCTCGGTGTAGGGGAGGTTATGGCGAAATTTTTCGAAAATTAGGGGTGCTAGCCAAATTTTTGAAAAATTTGAAAAGTTCTTAGAAACTAAAAAGTTGAAGAACTTAAGCCATAATGAAAGTTGAGTTGATTAGAAAAAAAATTTCAGCTTCGTTCCTTTTCGAGGACGAAAAGATTTTAAGTGGGGGAGATTGTAACAACCCGGAAATTCTGAGCCAATTTAAAATATTTATTTTGGTGCATATAATGGATTTTGAATATTTAAAATGAATTATTTTAAATAATAACGACGGAAAATTTATTTTCGATGAAGTTAAAATGAAGAATTTTAATTTAATTATATAACGAGCCTGAAATGGCACGGCAGTTCGAAAATTCGGTTTCGAATTTCAAATGAATATACAGAATTCATTTTAAGTCAGAATTGAACGAAACAAGAAATATTTAAATCAGTTTAATCATATCTTTCTAACGAAGTTAAGAAACTAAGATTTCACTTTAGAAATGAAAAGATATGTCCAGTTTAAAATTCTGAAAAGTCGCTGTGGAATTTACATATATTTTAATATATATGAAGGCCCTTGAAAATGGAAATTTTGTAAACGACCTTGGTTTTCGACGAAACCACTTTTGTTGCATCCAGGATATCAAATTATTGCTAGGTTTCAAAATTCACAATTTTCTGAATCAATGTGTGAGCGCGGCAAAGTTAAATGTGTTTTGTCAGTTTCAGTCAATTTCAATCGACCAGAAAATGGCCATTTTTGAAACGGTCTCAGATTTGATGAAATTAGTTTTGTCAGGACCGTATCGTCAATACGAAGCTAGAAATATTTTTTCTAAAATTTTTGAGGTCTGTATGTGACACCAGTAAATTGAAATGTGCGTTTAAAATTGAATATATGGATTTAAAATTTAATTTAAACGAAAATTGATCGAAACGATCGTATTGGCTCACGAAACATATCCCATTGTGTTCGGAATGGTGGTAATTAGCTATGGACGACAGTCGGTGGGTTCGATTTGGGGTTCGAATTAAAAAGTTACTTTTTTAGAATTAAAAATAAAATTAAATAAATATATTTCCTTCTTGGTCAACCCCCATTCCCTTTACCCGACGTTGAAAGTTCAAAAGAAAGAAAAAAAATCTCATTCAAATCCTCCGACGCTTAGGCGATTCACCACCCCTCCCCTCTCCCCCACTCCCCCCCGTCGCTGCTCGACGTCGTAGCCTTCGGCCTCAACAGCGCCTCCTCCTTGACCGTCTCCTCCTCTTCCGCTCTTCTCTCTCCTCTTCCACCTTCTTAAACCCGTAGCCCCCAAATCTTCCAGTAGATCCACCGCCAGTCATGGTGGGACCGCCTCCGACCCTCCCTAACCACCTGCGAAGCACCCCTCCCCCTCTCCTCCTCTAGAACGAGCCGGAACCCACGGGAAAACCCACGCCCAGCAACCAAATCGCACTGGAACGCCACCGTGAATCCACAACTGCCATTTCCGCCACACGTAGCCGCTGTGAGGCGCTGCAGCTCCTCCACCTGCGTTGGAACAAGTCACCACCCATCTCTAGTGAGATTTCCTTTTTTGTTTATTTTATTTCAGTTTTAATTTATAAAAATACTTTGGTTGTAAAATAACATTGATATTAGAAATATAAATTAGCATTGCTAAAAGGTCGGATTTTTGATGTGTAAAAGGTCGGATTTTTAAAGGGTAAAAGGCTGGATTTTTGAAGGGTAAAATGCTGGATTTTTGAAGTGTAAAAGGTCGGATTTTTAAAGGGTAAAAGGTCGGAGTTTTAATAATTTAAAGAAGTTGGAAAATCGATTTTTTATGTAAGAGAAGAGTAAGTAAAAATTCGATCTTTATATGAGAAGTAGGAAGATAAAAATTTTTTTTATATAAGTATGATAATAAAAGTATGATTTTTATTATATATAGAGATTAAAAATATGATTTTTATTATATGTAGAGATTAAAAATATGATTTTTATTATATATAGAGACTAAAAATTATGATTTTTATTATATGTGAAGATTAAAGATATGATTTTTATAAGATAGAGAATATAAAAATTTGATTTTTATATATATGAAGTGAAGATAAAGATGTGATCTTTATAGAAGTAGCAATGTAAAAATATGATTTTTATATATAAAAATAAATAATAAAAATGTGATTTTTATTATTAATAGAGTGAAATAGATTGCAATGGAAGTGACAAGAAGCGAAACAGAATCCAGACCGTTCAGAAATAAAGAATGGCGGAGTGGAACCGTTGGTGAGAACTGCTCACTTTAAATTTTCTTTTCTAGTTAAAATATATACTAGGATGCTGACGGTGCTTAGTAGCACTCGACACCATCGTTCACAGACCATAGACTTGTTTGTTTGGTTGTGTGGTTGGTTAGATTATTTATTTGAATTTGATTGTTTGGGTGAAATCGAATTGATTAGATTGGTGTGTGTATGGCGTGGGCCACCATTAGACCGGGGACAAGGCTAGGCCTTATCCCGTTTCTATTATCGTGCCGTTATGCCGCCGAAATTTTCTAAAATAAGTTAGAAAAATAAAAATATCATTTTATTGAATAAATAAAATATTTTAACGTTAAAAATATAATTTTTAATGTGTGTGAGAATAAAATAAAATATTCATTTACAAATAAGACGATTTGTTTATGTACACTGATTTGACTGGTATTGATTGGGACGATAAATTTTACATGTCGCCCAACTGCACAAATAAAATCTGTGTTTGTTGATGTGAAACCCCACACGGGTACTGGGATGATATTCGACGTACATTAGTCCTAATAATTAGTTGTACGTCGATCGATAGGTTGACAGACAGTTGTGTTGTGCACTTTGGATGATGATTGATTATTTATCGTTGCTGTTATATACATGTGATGTATGGAATCCATATAATTAACATTATATGGTAATTGATTGGGCCTCATTCCAATTTTGAAAATAAAGAATAAAATAATTATTCATGTGTTAAAGAAAATATTCATTTGTTTAATAGAATATATAAAGCCGTGTTGATTAGATTTGCGCCATTTTGACGCGAGCGATATTTATATCGGTTTTATCGAATATCGAGAAAGAAGTGATTTCAAAATATAACGTTTTGAAAATATTATCATTTATATGTTAATGATATGAAATATTCAATTTTGATTCAAAATTGAATATGAAGTTGAAACCATTTTGAAAACGAATTTAAAACGATTTATGAAACACGTTTTAAATGGAAATAACGAAATCTATATAACATATACATTATATATGTTAAATGGCCTGAATAGAACGCGCCGCGGTAGTTCTCGAATTTCGACCATTGACTTCGAATTGACGTTGCGGGAGATCCAACCGTCGGATTCTCCTGAAACTGGAACCGTTGGGTTCGTATCGAAAAGAGCTTTCCAATGCATATTAGAAATTTGAAATCTAACGGTTGGATTTGGAGTTACGTCCAAATCAAATTTAGAAAAGGTCGTTGTAAGTGTAGTTCGGTGGCCGTTATTGGAAATCGACTGTACGGGCCTTGATAAAATTATTAAAAATATTAATAATTTGTGTAAAATCATAATAATTGATTTAGAGAGAATTGGGATGAAATATTCCCTATTTGAAAAGATAAAAATATATTTTTATTGAAATGAACTAGTTTTGAACTAGATTTGAAACGGTTTTAAAATAACCAGAAATTTCCAATATATGAATTGGAATGGATTTGAATCGAAATTACCTTCGGGATATTTCGATGTTGGATTTCGTGATTATACAGATATGGTTGTGGAATTTTGAAAGATATATCTATATCGCTATTTCCAATACGATATTTGTTGGTTTCAGAATTTGATATTGAATATAAGCCGATATATTTTCTATTCAGAGCCTTGTATTTATTATCAAATGGGATTTTGGGTTTGTCGTGAATGGTATCTTTAATAATACTGTTCTTAAACCCAATGGAGTTAAAAAAATTAGAAAACTAACTGGAGATTAGCTAAGTTGAATGATTTTCTCGGTATTGATCTGATGTTGGGTTCGGCCTTCAGGGTTAATATTTAGGGAATTGTTTTCTTACTAATATACAGTTAGAGACTAATGGAATGGGAATTGGGTTTATCGTGAACTGTGTTTTGAATGACATTCGTTCTTTAACCCGATTAACAGTGAAATGTGATTCAGAATTTATAAATCTTTTTATTTAGATTTAATACAAAATTTTCCAAAGTAAAGTTTTCCAATATATAAATTGGAATGGAATGGAATTCGATTTGGTAATAATCGAAGTGAGCTTCTGTGGAGGAAGACCGGTACTATATATGGAATTTTAAAGTCTTTGCCGTTATTCCATTTATATTATTGGTTGGATACGGAAATTGATATCGATTATATATTGACATGTTTTCCCTGAAAATTCCATTATTAATGGAATGTGGTGTTTGGGTTTATCGTGAATAGTGTTTTAAGTAACACTTGTTCTTTAACCCGATTAACAATTGAATGAGATTTTGGGTTTTTCGTGAATGGTATCTTTAATAATACTGTTCTTAAACCCAACGAAGATAAGAAAATAAGAAATTAACTAGAGGTTAGATAAGTTGAATGGTTTCCTGGGTATTGATCTGATGTTGGTTTCGGCCTTCGGGGTTAATGCTTAGGGAATTGTTCTCTTACTAATTTACTGTTAGAGACTGATAGGAAGATTAAAGTATAAATTTAAGAGAATTTATCTTTGAGAAAATTAATGGGAACCTTTCCCTAAGAATGTGAAATTTAGAAACTTACTGAAGATTAGTTAAGATGGATGGTTTCCTGGGTATTGATCTGATGTTGGTTTCGGCCTTCGGGGTCAATATTTGGGGAATTGTTCTCTTACTAATCTACGGTTGGTGACTGATGAATTGGAATGAGGCGTATGTTGTGTTTGTGTAACACTTGTTTATAATATACGCGAGTTATTCGGAAAGACCGGATTTATCCCATTCTGAATAACTGATACGACGATATGTCGGAGATGAAAACGGTGGTTGAAGACCGGAGGTCTTCACATCGTTTGGATAATTACTGATGATCTTGATTGGGCTGTACACCCAAGAGGAGAGAATCAGTTGGTGATCGTCCAGACGTACATGGAGATTGACGGATATGCGAGGGCCTCTCCACTGTATTGGACATATGGGCGAGGAATAAGGTGCCTCCGGTTTCGTTCAGACCCAGAACGGACTTGTAAATGGACTGTGTGTCTGACATTGGATATCATTCTGTGTGATTGATGTATATCGGTTGCATGGAGTGGTTTGCCTGTGTGGCATGCTAAGATGCAAATGATCAAGGCTTTTGTTGAAAAGCAGAGTCTTGTGGTTGATGATCAAAGCACGGCCTTTGTGGCATCGCTTTGTGTAGCGTTAATTCATGAGCCTCACACCCAAGTATGAACAAAAAACTGGATAGGACATCAGGGAGGACATGCATCTCTTTTTATTTAGGAGTGGCGTCAGTGCTTGAACTAGCTGACGAGTTTGACTCATGTGGTCGTTGGATTTTGAGGCGCCTCGGTTATATCGGTCGATCCGGGACCAATGGGGTCATTCGTTGGCTCATTTACGCCCCAAAGGGCGAGGAGATGCATGTTCAGGGTTTAAGTTTAATCCACTCTGTGTGGACCAGCCCTGCCGATCCAAGGGTCACTCGAGCTCTGATCCTGAGGCTCAGGCTAGAGAGTCTAACGAATCGGTTAAGGACTATCTTTTGCCTCGGTTCATAGATGGAAATCCAATTTCCAATATGTGATATTGTGATTTTGATTGTATACCTATATTTGGCGACATGATATATGGTACCCATGCCGTCTATGATTGATATTTATGATTGTATATAAAATTAGAGACTAACTGGAAACGAGCTAAGATGGGTGGTTTCCTGGGTAGTTTGATGTTGGTTTCGGCCTTTGGGGTTAATTCTTAGGGAATAGTCCTCTTACTAATTTATTGTTGGAGTCTGATTTAGAATTTACATTTATAGTAATAATAAAAGATGAAATTTAGCGTATCAAGCATTCTTTGGTTGTTATAAGGTAAAATCCTATCCTCCGGCTTGCGTTGCATTGTGTGATGGGACCTGGGTCTTATAACAGCTTCATTGTTCTTTAATGCACTCGTATTCTTGGGGTAAAAACTCGTTCCGTATTATACGGCATGGTCCCTTGATTTACCTATCTTTAAAATAAAGATTAATAACTATTTTAGTTCTCACACCAGTCACATGACTGACCTGGAGTTTATTGTTTTAACCTAAACTCTGGGTTCCCTTATTTTCCGCACGGGCAGCTAGTAGTTGGGTTTTGCAGATTTATATTCACAGGATCCTGGTTTATAGTTGAAGTGATATTCGGAACGCTCTGTATCCGTGTATTTCTTTCAGTTATGTTTTGTATTATTTTTCCGCTGCAGTAATGTATTTAAATCTCTGATATTTTATGATGTGTAATATTTATTCATACTCTGTATATTCTTGTATTCTGATGAAATTGTTGTAATATACAATGAAATGTTCTACTAATTGTGTTCTGATTGGTCGTGTTCTCTAAGCGATCCGTTCTTTCCTTACCAGGGAAGTAACGGGTTATCACATGCCTTTTATAACTAGTCTTAAGAAATGGTTAGAGGTCAGGATTTTAATTCGCAAATTGAATATAATCCTTAATAATCCTTTTTATAAGGTTAAAGGGAATTATACAAATTATTTCTGTAAGGCGAATTGCTTAACCATGTTTAAGTTTAAGAATTAAATTTTGTGAAATGATTTCCAATTAAAGGAGACTTAATCGGTAGGTTTTTTTTTGAGAAAAAGATGTGTGATCTTCCAAAAGGAAGAGAGCACACATATATATAATAAAAAGTATAAAGTGATACAAAGATCCAAATACAGACCCAATTCGGTAGTCTCACATAGAAATGTACAGGGTAATAGATAGATGAGTTCCGGCAAGGCCACCACCCATGATACTTCATTATCGAATTCCGGCAAGGCCACCACCCAATAAGAAGTACATATCTATACCCATACATATAACAAACTATGTGCACATAACAATTGGTGTAACAAATCACCAAAAATACAAACAACTCCACTCCTCATACATATATCCAACACAAATCAAAAAATCAAGCCAAACAGCAACTCCAATATCTCCACAATTACTTCTACAACCTGTAATCTGAAAAAATTGAAACAAAATTATCAGTACTTACACATATATATGAATATATACCAATATATATATATATATATACATATATATATATATAGACATATATATATATATATATAGACATATATTCATATATACATGTATGGAGAGAAAAACATAAAAACAAACAAACAAAAGGAATGTGACAACCCAAGTAAAAAGAATTCAGCAACCCAGACGATGACTATTACATCTAAAATAGCTATTAATACGAATGAATAAGCTCAAGTTTAATCTAACCTTAAATAGAAAACGCCCAAATTGCAAACTCCCAAATAATTTATTGTGCGAATTAGACATTCAAAACAAACAGAAATTTACTATATTGATGATTAATTTATCCTTAGGCATAGAAGTTGAATGAAAGACTCTCTGGTTCCTCTCAACAAAAATGAACCAACTAATGAACATTACTAAGGAATCCAATATATAATTCTGTCTGGAATTGAATCGTAACCTATAACAATTCCAATAATCTATACAACTACTAAAGGAATTAAAACCATCAAAAGTAAACATCCTAATAACCATATTAAAAATAGAGAACGTAAAATAACACGAGTAAAATAAATGATCTACATCCTCCTCTCCAATATTACAAAAATAACATTTTACATCAAAAATAACATTTTTTCTTTTTAAAAGCTCAATAGTATTAAGCTTCTTATGGATGATCAATCACATTAGGAACTTTTCTTTAGGAGTAGAATTCGATTTCCAAAGAAATTTAAAGGGATATAATGAAATACCAGAAAAATTAATAAAACTATACATAGAATGAACAGTGAAAACTAAACTCTTATCCATACCCCAGCTAATAGAATCGCCATTTTCGTCCAAGTGATACAATGCTAACTTTGCTTTAAGTAAGGCCACTTGTCTTAATAAATCTTCCTCTAAAATATTATCAAAGGAAAACTCACACGGAGGATATAATTCTGCTTCGTAAACATCCTTAATTAAAGCATTCTTAAATCTACAAATGTTAAAAAGATCACTAAATTCAATTTTTAACGGCACTATAGAAATCCAAGCATCGTGCCGAAAATAAGCAAGGTTTCCTGAATGAACTAACATTTTGCATCCTACATTAAAAAAGTCAAAACAACCCAAAACAGACTTCCAAAAGTGAGATAATCTATTTTCCCACCCACCACTATTTTCAACAAAAAACTCTCCTCTTGAATAATAAGATTTGGAAACAATGGACTTCCAAGAAGTCTTCACTTCTGGGCATCTATATTTCCATAACCATTTAGCTAGCAAAGCAGAGTTAAAATTATGTAGATTTATTATCCCCAGACCCCCCTCCAACTTAAATTTACAACACATGTCCCAATTAATTAGACATTTATAACCACTACAACTAGAATCCCCATTCCAAAGGAAGTTTCGCCTAATCCTATCGATCTTCTCAATGACCCATTTAGGGAAACGATGCACAGCCATCTAATAAGAAGGAATGGATGATAGGACCGAATTGACAAGTACTAACCTACCTGCTGTGGACAGAAATCTTTTGTTCCAGTTAGATAATTTGTTATTAATCTTATCAATGATGACTATCCAATCTTTCTTCTTGAGCTTTGAAGGTCTTATCTTAAAGCCTAAATAATCAAAAGGAAATTTCATAATGGAACAATTCAAAGTGTTGGCCACTAAAGTCTCAATATTGTTAAAATCATTAATGACCATCAGAACACTCTTATCAAAATTAATTCTTAGGCCAAATAACATCTCAAAACACTAAAGGATAAATTTAAGAGCAATAATATGCTCAGGAAGATGAGAAGAGAATAACAAGGTATCATCTGCAAATTGAACGATCGATAATTCATTATTAAATTCCTCATTCCCAACACTACCTAGAACACCTAAACTCCCTGCTCTCTTAATAATTTTTGAGAAGACATCTACTGCTAAATTAAACGGAAAAGGCGATATAGGGCCGCCTTGTCTAAGTCCTCTCTTGGATTGAATCTTCTTACCCATTACCCCATTAACAACTATGCTGGAACAACCAGACCTAAGTAACGACATGATCCAGTTGTTTCATCTAACAATAAAACCCCTAGCAAGACATAGTTGACAAATAAAGTCCTAATCAATTGAGTCGAATGCCTTCTCAAAATCTAGCTTCAAGATGGCACATGTTATATTGTTCTTACAACAGACATTAATATATTCCTGAACCGCTGCCACACCATCTACTATATTGCTACCTTTAATAAAAGCTGTTTGGGAGCCATCAATAAGGTCATTCATCTTGCTACTCAACCTATTCGCTAAAACTTTAGAAATGATCTTGACTGAAACATTAATAAGGGAGATTGGTCTAAAATCCTTAAGAGTATTAGCCCCTTCCCTCTTATGAATAAGAATGACATTGGCAAAGTTAAAACTACCTAAACGTAGATCCCCACTATAAAATTCATTAAACAATTCGATAATGTCAAATTTTAAAACTTCCCAAAATTGTTTGTAAAAACTAACAGAGAAACCATCAGGACCAGGAGCTTTGTCACTAGGCATATCACTGATTGCCTTCCAAATCTCCTGCTCTGAAAAAGATTTATCCAAATCTACGAGACTGACCCTAGTATCAGAAGGATATAAGTCATTCCATCTGACATTAGTTCTTCTCTTAAACTTAGAACCAAAAATCCGATTATAATAACTAGTGAAAGCTTCATTAAGATCCTTCTGAATAGACAGTTCTATATCATTTACAATAATCGAGTGAATCGTATTAGCCTGTCTCCTCTTGTTAGCCACACTATGAAAAAACTTGGTGTTATTATCTCCTTCCTTGATCCATTGTATACGACATCTTTGCCTCCACATGATCTCTTCTTTTTCTATAATCTGTTTAAGATCTTGTTTAAGATTACAAAATCTATCTTTCTCAGTGGAATTGAGGATCCTAGTCTCGCTAGTTTTATCTAACTCTAACAGTCCACACATGATCTTATCTTTTCTAAATTTTACATTACCAAAGATATATTTATTCCAACGCTTAAGAAAAAATCTCAACTTACCTAACTTCGCCACAAAAATCTTAGCAGAATTACCTCTATAAATATTATTAAAATAAATCAAGGCCTTCCATTTCATTGAGACAAGATTAGTGAAACTATGATCCAGTAGCCACATCTTTTCGAACTTAAAACTACTACTAATTGAAATATTCGAATTACACGTAAGAATAATAGGACAATGATTAGAGAGTAATAACGGTAATCCCTTAACTTTACAAATTGAAAATCTCTCCTTTAATTCAGAACTAATAAAAAATCTATCTAATAATGCAAAGGAAGGGCTATCACGGACATTCGACCAAGTGAACAATCCAAGTGAACAATCTATTATCCAGAGGAATCTCTATTAAATTACAGTCTAATATAAAATCATTAAATTCCTCCATATCAGAGAAATCACCTTCTCGTGGTGATATCTCCCCTAGAAATCTGGTGACATTAAAGTCCCCCCCCCCCACTACCCAAGAATTAGGAGAAATATTACTAAAACTAGAACACTCTTCCCATAGGACTCTTCTTTCCTCTTTAGTGTGGGGACCATACACATTTGTGATGCCCAAAAAGGTATTATCAGAAAGGGATTGTAAAACAATATGAAGAGAATGTAACTTTGGGAACTCAAGCACCAATCTAAATTGATTGTCTTTCCAACCAATCATAATTCCTCCGGCAGTACCAGACCAGCTACGGAAAAGAGATCCACCTAACCTAATAAAGAACCTCAAATCTGGACATTCAATTTTAGTCTCTTGAAGTAAAACAATAGCAATGTGATTATCTCTAAAAAAAAGACCTAATTTTAGAACATTTTTTAGGTACGTTTAAACCCCTAACATTCCAACTAATAATCCTAATCTGTTCAAGGAGGAAAGTCGCTCTAGTTCTCTATTTCTAATATACTCAGCATCAATCTCAATATTCGAAAAAATTATTCGAAAAGACCAGAAATTTTCTCAATATCGGTAGGTTGATAATCCAATAAGGATTTTTTTGACAATAATTATTCGAAAAGACCGGGTTCAACCCATTTCAAAAAATTATACGACAAATTTAAAGTCAAAGATATTGTAGACGGTCGAAGACCAGAAATCTTCACATCGAATGGACTGCTTGCTGATGCCTTGGGTAGCTCTCATTATAAAGTTAAAGTGGTAGTAGTCCATACGTACTTTTTGATAATCCGTATATGCAGGGGCCTCTTTCCTTATTTGGACGAGGAATAAGGTGCCTATGGATTTGTTTAAACCCAGAACGAACAAGTAAATGGATGTATGTTTGGCATTGTACTTTACAACATAACCAATTGGTTTATATTAATGTTATATCCATTGGTGATGGGGAATTTATTATGTTAGCTTAACACCCTTCTCTATGACTTATGAGATAAGAGGGTTATATATTAATAGAAACTAATTAGATGTTGTGAATTGACAATGTGACATGCTAAGTGCTACTTTGTGGGACATTGACTATAGGGCCTCACACCCTGGGATGAGTAGAAAACAGGATGATGGACGCCAAAGAAAGGACATACATTTTCCTTCTAGTTAAAAGTGACGTCATAGTGTGGAGCCCAGGCAATTTACTATTGTGGATGACAAAATCAACGCACCTCGGAAGATGGCCAATTACGACCAAGATGACGGTCAAATGAGACTAAGGAACGTAATGTTTAGAAATAACCCGAACTCACCGGGAATTGGTGGGCCGACTTTGCTGCTCCAAGGATCACATGCGTGTGAGTCCTGGACATCTTTCTAGGATTGATTTGAGTAGATAAAGAAGATCCTTTGCCTTGCTTCATGATGGAATCCAATTTACCAGACTTTGCGTTTTTCAGTTGCAAACCTATATGGCGACATAATGGGATGGGGCATTACATAGTCTTAGATTGATACATTTATTTTTTAAAATGATTTCTACCTTTAGACACTAATGATAATATCAACTGGTTTTCTCATATCAAGCATCTTTCGCTATTATAAGGTAAAACTCTTCCCTCCAGTTTGCGTTGCATTGTGTGATAGAACTTATTACGTGAGCGTATAAAAAATAAACGCATATCGAGTCAACCATTCAAAATTAAGTAATAACGTAATAAGTCCAATGGTCAAACAGACTCCATTCAACACCCCGCCTCCGCTAGGGTCACTCACAAAGGAATGCACTAGCTTTAGAGGGGCATTATTGGTAAACATGCACAGAAATATCACAAGACAGAACATATAAAATAGCGGAAGTAAAATCAAACTTTCATAACATGAATAAATAAGGTCTAAAGCCTTTTACATCAGAGTACATCAAAACCTATCTTGCAATAGTAAAGAAGCATAAAGACATTTTCGTAAATTATTCCCCAAGTAAAAACAGTAAAGTAGCCATAGCCAAGTAAAGTCCAAGCCATCCATGACGACCTTCAAGCAGAAGAAGTCCGAACTAAACAACAGTATTTCCTCCCTGTAACCTTGGGGGGGGGAACAGAAGAAAAGAGGCGAAACAAAACGGGTCACTCAAAAAGACTGAGTAAGCCCTATCTACTATCAGCATAAAAACTAGTAAAGTTAACTGACATGAGAAACTGAGATGAACATAAGCATGATGACAAGATAGATAAGCTAAATCAAAATAACAGGATGAACTACTGAACTCCGATAAACTAAGGTGTCATGATAAATTACGATGTCAAGATAAAACAAGGTATCCCATCGTCAGGTTCCTATCAGGTATAATATCCCCAAGATATCTATCACGTATAACATCCCATGGTATCTATCCTGTCTTTTAACTCTGCACCTACCGTACTAGTATCCCCACCGTATCATGTGTTAACCATGAATGACCCTTACTCAAAAGTCGTGTAATGGTCCATGTCAACCTAATATATCGCATATATAGGTTACTCAACTCGTATGTTTCTTTCCATGTAAATGTTCAGTCCCTTGCCGTAGACCGTACGGGCTTTCCCATGTGGTTCTATACTACTCCAACGTAATTCCACGATCCTTAAGATCGTTTTGGACTGTTACCCTAGACCTAGCTAGGCTTCCCCAACATGAATCATCGTTTGTGCAACTAGGACTTATACCACCTAGGACCGCTAGTGATTATGCTTACCTATTGCACGTTTTCGTATTTCGGTTTAGGTTCAACCACCCAGGGCCACTAGGAATTACGCTAACCGTCAACCGCGCCCTTTTTCCCACGCATTCATCGTGAATCGTTTTTCCATGACTGTAGGCACATGTATCACATCGTGCCATCCGAGTCCTGTCACAGGGCAGATCATGAAATACAGGACTCGGTCGGGAGCTTTCGATTTATCTGCCGATGCTGATGCTAAGGTCTGTTTTTCTATACGTGGCTATGGTCCCACGAGACCACTCCCTCAACTAATGAAAGACAAGACAGGATAAATCCTGTATGAGAACACACTACTGGCCAACCCACATCCTAGCCTTACCGCAACCATAATTAGATAGCAATTATGGTATTTTGGGTGTTCTCTGCCTTTCCGTACGTACACGCTTGACCAAAGATGGTAGGTAGCCTGACGAAATGCTATCTAGGGCACGACCGTGTATCGTCGACTATCCCCTATCCATCCCCGTCTTTAGGTCGCTCGCATAGCAACCAAGGCATACTCTTGGTTCTTCTAACACAGACCTTAACCTCTCATGAGCCTAGTATGATCACCTGGCAGCTCATAGAGGGATACCAAGAATATCCTCACGTTCCCCGAAGCCGCTGCTTCATTACCCAATTCGCTGGAGCCTTTATCTAAATCAGATAACTTGCTCCTACTCGTGTGCTTAAATGATGACCTACCGTATTAGGTTACTCATCTATCTATGAACTGGTCTAAATTTTCTTGACTAAGAATTATTACTTAGTTATCCTTCAACTAAGGTTTACCACTTAGCCTCATTCCCGTTATCCCTGTTAATTACGGTTTATCCACCAAATTCTCCGAACTAGGGTTTATATAATGGATTAAGTGTCACTTAAGTTCATGACTTAACCCGTATACAAATCATGTCAAAATTGGCTAAGTATCCAAGTCCAAGACTTAACCCCACAAACCATGTGTCAAGTTGGTTAAGTATATTAAGCAATTTGTGACGGCAAGGAATTTCGCTCGGTCCGAACCAGTCGCTAAACCGACCCAGACCGTTCGAAACGCCCTATCGTTTGAGAACAGGACAAAACAGAACGCATACAGAAGAACATTTCATTGTATATTACAACAATGCATCAGATTACAAGAATATACAGAGTATAAACGAATATTACACAGAAATATCAGAGATTTAAATTACATTTAAATACATAGCAGCGGAAAGATAATACAATACACAACTAGAATGAGATATACGGATACAAAGCTTTCCGGATATCGTTCCAGCTGTAAACCAGGTTCCTGTGAATATAAATCTGCAAAACCAAAACTACTAGCTGCCCGTGTCAAAATAAGGGCACCCAGAGTTTAGGTTAAAACAATAAACTCCAGGTCAGTCATGTGACTGGTGTGAGAACTAAAACAGTTATTAATCTTTATTTTAAATCATTAGGTAAATCAAGGGACCACGCCGTATAACACGGAACGGGTTTCCTCCCAAGAATACCAGTGCATAAAACAAACAGCGCAATGCTAAATAAAGAAAAATGAAGCTGTTATAAGACCCAGGTCCCATCACACAATGCAACGCAGTCGAGGATAGGGTTTTCCCTTATAACAGCCAAAGGATGCTTGATACGTTTTAAAACAAATCATTTGATACTATTATAAGTGTATAAAACAACTTCAAATCATAAGTATCAATCATAGGCGGCATGGGTACCATATATCATGTCGCCATATATAGGTTTACAAATAAAACCGCAAATGTCACGTATTTGGAAATTGGATTTCCATCTATGAACCGAGGCAAAAGATAGTCCTCAACCGATTCGAGACGCTCTAGCCCGCCCCTCAGGATCAGAGCTCGAGTGACCCTTGGATCGTCAGGGCCGGTCCACACGGAGTGGATTAAAATGCCTGAACATGCGTTTCCCCGCCCTATGGGGCGTAAACGAGCCAACTAAATGACTCCATCGGTTCGAGAACGACCGATCAATCCGAGGCGCCTCGCAACAGCAACAACCACATAAGTCAAACTCGTCAGGGCGTGTAAAACCACTGACGCCACTTCTAGCTAGAAAGAAACGCAAGTCCTCCCTGATGTCCCTCCCGTTTTTGGTTCATACCGGGTGTGAAACTCGCGAAGTAAACGTTACACAAAGCTACGCCACAAAGGCCGTGCTTTGATCATCACCACAAGACTTTGCTTTTCAACAGAAGCCTAGATCATTTGCATCTTAGCATGCCACACAGGCAAACCATCCTATGCAACCGATATCAGTCACACAGAATGAAATCCGATGTCAGACACACAGTCCATTTACACGTCCGTTCTGGGTCTGAACGAAACCGGAGGCACCTAGTACCCCGCATATCCATCGATCTCCAAGTACGTCTGGACGATCACTAACTGTTTCCATCTTCTTGGGTGTACAGCCCAATCAAGATCATCAGTTATCACCCAAACGACGTGAAGACCTCCGGTCTTCGACCATCGTCTTCATCTTCGACTTATCGTCGTATCAGTTATTCAGAATGGGATAAACCCGGTCTTCCCGAATAACTCGCGTATATTTTAAATAAGTGTTACACAAACACAACACAACATACGCCTCATTCCAATTCATCAGTCACTAACCGTAAATTAATCAAGAGAATAATTCCCCAAATATTAACCCCGAAGGCCGAAACCAACATCAGATCAATATCCAGAAAACCATTCTGCTTGGCTAACCGACAGTTAGTTTCTAAATTTCACGTTCAAATCTAATTAAAGATTTAACTATCGCCTGGAGCAAAACTGGTGATACTCCATTCTCGATCTTTTCAATCTAATTAAAGATTCATTAAAACTCCACTTAGTTTTAATCATTATCTGGGTTAAAGAATCAGTGTCATTTAAAACACGGTTCACGATAAACCCAAAATCACATTCATTAATTATCGGGTTAAAGAACGAGTGTTATTTAAAACACTGTTCACGATAAACCCAAAAATCAATATCAATTCAATTCCAATTAAATATCATTTAATTGGTACACTTCATTAAATCTAAATAAAAAGATTTAATCTTTTCTCAACTGGGTTCAAGAATAGTGTTAGTGAAGACACCATTCACGACAAACCCAAATCACATTCGATATTCAATACAAGGCTCTGAATAGAAAATATATCGGCTTATATTCAATATCGAATTCTACGACTAACAAATGTCGTATTGGAAATAACGATATCAATATATATCTTTCAAATTTCCATAACAACACCTGTATAATCACGAATTCCAACATCGAAATATTCCGAAGACAATTTCGATTCAAATCCACTCCAATGCAATCATTGGAATTTTGGTTACTTTTAAAACCCTTTTCGAATTCAATTTATTTATTTAAAAATAAATAGAATTATAATTCTAGTTCAAAACTAGTTCATTTCGATAAAAATCCATTTTTATCTTTTCAAATATGGAGTTTTTCATCCCAATTCTTCACAAATCATTTCTTATGATTTTACACAAATTATTACTATTTTTAATAATTTTATCAAGGCCCGTACAGTCGATTTCCATCAATGGCCATCGAACTGCACTTACAGCGACCTTTTTCGAATTTGATTTGGACATAATTCCAAATCCAACCGTTAGATTTCAAATTTCTGGTATTCGTTAGAAAGCTCTTTTCGATACGAACCCAACGGTTCCGGTTTTAGGAGAATCCGACGGTCGGATCTCCCGTAATGTCCGTTTGAAATAAATGGTCGAAATTCGCGAACTGCCGCGGCGCGGCGCGTTCTATTTAGGCCATTATATTATATATATAATATATAATATATACTTCGTCGATTCTTTTTTAAAACGAATTATATAAATAGTTTTAAAATCGTTTCAAAACCTATTTCAACTTCCATTTCAATTCAAAGCAAAATTGAATCCTTCCTTATAAATCCGTTTTAAAATTCATTTCAATTCAATTCAAATTTCAATTCAATTCAAATTTCAATTCAATTTGAATTCATTTTCAATTCAATTCATTTCGAAATCGTTTTCAATTCAATTCATTTCGAATTCGTTTTCAATTCAATTCATTTCGAATTCGTTTTCAATTCAATTCATTTCGAAATCGTTTTCAATTCAATTCATTTCGAAATCGTTTTCAATTCAATTCATTTCGAATTCGTTTTCAATTCAATTCATTTCGAATTCGTTTTCAATTCAATTCATTTCGAAATATTTGATTTCAAAATTACTTTTCAATATCCATTTCAAAAGGAATAAAATCGATAAAAATATCGTTCACGTCAAAATGGCGCATCTAATCAACACGGCTTCATATATTGAAATTTTCAAATATTCCATTTCGAATATTTCTATTTCAAATATTTCTTATTATAAAAATATTCTTTATTTTCACGATTGGAATGAGGCCCAATCAATTACCATATAAAGTTAATTATATGGATTTTCATACAACACATGTATATAATAACATTGAAAATAATCAACCATCAACCAAAGTGCACTACACTGTAAAGGCATCAAATATAGATATTCAACGCCTATAACAGCCTGTCAATCAATCGATCGACATATTCAATCAATCAGGATGAGTGAACTTCAAATTTCATCCCAACACCCGTGTGGGGTTTCAAACAATCAAACACAGATTTTATTTGTGCAGTTGGGCGATGTGTAAAATTTATCGACCCAATCAACGTCATTCAAATAGGTGTACATAAACAAACCGTCTGGTTTGTAAATGAATATTTATTTATTCACATCCACGTTAAAAATTATATTTTTAACGATAACACATTTTATTTTAACATATGAATTTCTATTCAGTTCATTCGTTAAATAAAATGCTATTTTTATTTTTCTAACTTATTTTAGAAAATTTCGGCGGCATAACGGCACGATACTAGAAACGGGACAAGGCCTAGCCTTATCCCCGGTCTAGTGAAGGCCCACGCCATTCACTCATCAATCAAATCAATTTCATTTTGTAAACCACAAAATTTGGAGTAAGGGTCTAACCTAGCCTTACTCCTACGCCTTATAACGGCGCACGTCTAATCCTAACCAATTTATCGATTCGATTTTTCACACCACAAACCACATTCAAACCAATATCTCAATCAATCACCAAACATCCAAACAAACAAGTCCATGGTATGTGGACGGGTGTCGGGTGCTTCTAATAAGCACCGTCTGCATCCTAGTATATATATATATAACTAGAAAAATAAATTGAAAGGTGAGAAATTCTCACAGATAGCTATCCTAGCTCCACGGCACTTCATTTGCAGAAGTCTTCATTGTTTTCGCATCTTCGTCAGCTTCGTCGTCCGTAGCTACTACATATATAAAAATCGAATTTTTATTTCAAAGTTCAATATATAAAAATCGAATTTTTATTTCAAAGTTCAATATATGAAAATCGAATCTTTATTTCAAAGTTCAATATATGAAAATCGAATCTTTATTTCAAAGTTCAATATATGAAAATCGAATCTTTATTTCAAAGTTCAATATATGAAAATCGAATCTTTATTTCAAAGTTCAATATATAAAAATCGAATTTTTATTTCAAAGTTCAATATATAAAAATCGAATCTTTATTTCAAAGTTCAATATATGAAAATCGAATCTTTATTTCAAAGTTCAATATATAAAAATCGAATTTTTATTTCAAAGTTCAATATATAAAAATCGAATTTTTAGTTCAAAGGATCAAATCTTTTCTCTTACTTTTTAAAGTTTAACTCTTTTACCTTTCAAGTTTAAACCTTTTCTTTTTAAATTTTAAACCATTTTTAAAACCAATCAGTTTTTATTTCTTTTTTCTTAAAACAAATCAGTTTATATTTTTATTAAAAATCAGTTTTCAAAAATAAAGTTAAAAATCAGTTTTAACAATAAAGTAAAAACTCAGTTTTATTTCTTTCAAAACAAAATCGGTTTTTATATTTTCAAACCAAAATCAGTTTTTTTATATTTTCTTAACTGTATTTTAATTAAATTAAAAATGAAATAAAATAAGAGAATAAAATAAAAATAAAATAAAATAAAAAAGGAACATACCAGCGGGGGGGGGGGGTTCTTCATGCGTCGGAGGAGGATGGTAGGGGGGGGCGCGAGTCAGCAGGGAGGAGGAAGAAGAAGGTGGAGGGAGGTGCGGTGATGGGGAGAGGTGTGGCAGACTGGAGGCCGCTGGTGGTTCGCGATGTGGGGGTTCGGCGGCTTCATCGAGGGAGGGGGGTTCGGCGGCTTCGTCGATCTGTGGGGGGGGGGGGGGGCGGAGAGGAGGTCGAACGGAGGGGGGTGGATCGAAGAAGGGGGGAGCTCGCCGGAGCTTGGTCGGAGTGAGGCGATGGCGGGGGGGGGCTGTCGGCGTTCGATTTTAGATTTAGGTTTTTTTTTTTTTTTTTCTTTTCTGTTTAAAATGAATGGACGGGGGGGGGCCAGAGTTTTAAGGAGGGAAAGAAATATTTTTTTTTTTTTTTATTATTTAATTATTATTTTTGCCAATAGGTTGACTTTTACACCCGACCTCGAAACGAGGCCCACCGCCTGTCGTCCATAGCGTTTTACCCCCATTCTGAACACAATGGGATATGTATCGTAGGCTGATTCGACTGTTTGAATCCGTTTCTTTTGAATTTACATTTAAATCACTATATTGAATTTTAAACGTACATTTCAAATTACCGGGGCTACATACGAACACGAAAAATTCCAGAAAAATATTTTCTAGCTTCATATGGACGATACGGTCCTAATAAAACTAGTTTCGTCGAATTCTGAGACCGTTTGAAAAATGACCAATTTCCAGTCGATTAAAATCAACTGAAACCGGTCAAACGCGTTTTCCTTTGCCACGCTCACATATTGATTTGAAAAATTATGAAATTTGAAACCTAGCAATAACTTGACATGACGGACCCAACAAAACTGGTTTCGTCGAAATCCGAGATCGTTTGCAGAATTGCTATTTTTAAAGGCCTTATATTATATTAAAATATATATAAATTCCACAGCGACTATTTCTAAATTTCAACTGGACATATCTCATCATTTATAAAGTGAAATCTCAGTTTCTCAACTTCGTTGGAAAGATATTCACTATTAGATTCCATTATTTTTGGTTTCACTAAAATCCGGATTGTTTTGCACCCGGTACATTCAATTGAAGTTTGAAATCGAATTATCGAACTACCGCGCCATTTTCAATTCTATTTATAATTATATATAAATATTTATATTCTAACGACGACGTATATAAATATATACGTCGAATTCAATTCAAAATAAATTTCTCGTCGATATTATTTAAAATAATTCATTTTAAATAATCAAAATTCGCTAAAATTGCCAAAATAAAAATTTTAAACTGGCCCAGATTTTACGGGTTGTTACAATCTCCCCCACTTAAAACTTTTCGTCCCCGAAAAGGAACAAAGTCGAAAGTGGTTTGATTATTCAGCTCTACGTTCGATCTGGCTTCCATTCTCCAACTTTTCAGTTTCTGAGAACTTTCAAAATTTCAAAAATTTGGCTAACACCCTAAATTTTGGAAAAATTTCGCCATAACCTCCCCTGCAATGGGAGCATCGGGAAATTGCAAATAGCGTTCCCGGTCCTTCAGATCTCAAAAAGAAAAAGAAAAAGCCAAGCGGCTAGCCAATAGGCTCACAAAATCATCATCACCCAAACAAAACAGGAAATTATGTAATAAACATGTACCTATTTGTCGGGCAAACAAATTTTATTCTCTGGCTCTAGCCTCCTTGCTATGACCTGTTCAAGGTAAGTACATATATGCAAGCAAATGCGACCAATTTTCAATATAATACAATATTTGATTCAATTAGGCTAAATGGTTCAAAATTAGCAAACAAATGAACAAACAACACAAACATCAATCAATTAGTGAATTTAACATTTCAAATTCATAATTTTGATATATATACTGAAAATCCTGTTTTTGATGCCAATTCACAACAAAGTGTTCTAACTATATTAGTATTGGTTCTCACACCAGTCTAATGGAAATATATAGATATCACACCTTCGTCACACGAATATAAATTCTGACGATGAGTACTCAACCATCAGAATCATCTTCGGGCCACTAGAGTATGATTCTATATCTATCCAATATATTAAAACTTCGAATACACGCGGATCAGACGTATACGCAAAATCTTTATATACTGGACTGTCCAACTCAATATAAATAGATAATCAGATACGAATAATTGATTTAAATTTTCAAAACAAAAATTGTTTTCATTTGAAAAATATACTCTTCACACTCGTTCTAGGATACTACTGATCCCATCTCTAACGAGTCATTCCCATTGGATATTACTAATCCAATATCTGATGAATTCTTTCGTATGGTTCTAATGTGTCTTGTTCTCTGCTTTGTAAACCAAAGCTCTGATACCAACTGTGACGGCAAGGAATTTCGCTCGGTCCGAACCAGTCGCTAAACCGACCCAGACCGTTCGAAACGCCCTATCGTTTGAGAACAGGACAAAACAGAACGCATACAGAAGAACATTTCATTGTATATTACAACAATGCATCAGATTACAAGAATATACAGAGTATAAACGAATATTACACAGAAATATCAGAGATTTAAATTACATTTAAATACATAGCAGCGGAAAGATAATACAATACACAACTAGAATGAGATATACGGATACAAAGCTTTCCGGATATCGTTCCAGCTGTAAACCAGGTTCCTGTGAATATAAATCTGCAAAACCAAAACTACTAGCTGCCCGTGTCAAAATAAGGGCACCCAGAGTTTAGGTTAAAACAATAAACTCCAGGTCAGTCATGTGACTGGTGTGAGAACTAAAACAGTTATTAATCTTTATTTTAAATCATTAGGTAAATCAAGGGACCACGCCGTATAACACGGAACGGGTTTCCTCCCAAGAATACCAGTGCATAAAACAAACAGCGCAATGCTAAATAAAGAAAAATGAAGCTGTTATAAGACCCAGGTCCCATCACACAATGCAACGCAGTCGAGGATAGGGTTTTCCCTTATAACAGCCAAAGGATGCTTGATACGTTTTAAAACAAATCATTTGATACTATTATAAGTGTATAAAACAACTTCAAATCATAAGTATCAATCATAGGCGGCATGGGTACCATATATCATGTCGCCATATATAGGTTTACAAATAAAACCGCAAATGTCACGTATTTGGAAATTGGATTTCCATCTATGAACCGAGGCAAAAGATAGTCCTCAACCGATTCGAGACGCTCTAGCCCGCCCCTCAGGATCAGAGCTCGAGTGACCCTTGGATCGTCAGGGCCGGTCCACACGGAGTGGATTAAAATGCCTGAACATGCGTTTCCCCGCCCTATGGGGCGTAAACGAGCCAACTAAATGACTCCATCGGTTCGAGAACGACCGATCAATCCGAGGCGCCTCGCAACAGCAACAACCACATAAGTCAAACTCGTCAGGGCGTGTAAAACCACTGACGCCACTTCTAGCTAGAAAGAAACGCAAGTCCTCCCTGATGTCCCTCCCGTTTTTGGTTCATACCGGGTGTGAAACTCGCGAAGTAAACGTTACACAAAGCTACGCCACAAAGGCCGTGCTTTGATCATCACCACAAGACTTTGCTTTTCAACAGAAGCCTAGATCATTTGCATCTTAGCATGCCACACAGGCAAACCATCCTATGCAACCGATATCAGTCACACAGAATGAAATCCGATGTCAGACACACAGTCCATTTACACGTCCGTTCTGGGTCTGAACGAAACCGGAGGCACCTAGTACCCCGCATATCCATCGATCTCCAAGTACGTCTGGACGATCACTAACTGTTTCCATCTTCTTGGGTGTACAGCCCAATCAAGATCATCAGTTATCACCCAAACGACGTGAAGACCTCCGGTCTTCGACCATCGTCTTCATCTTCGACTTATCGTCGTATCAGTTATTCAGAATGGGATAAACCCGGTCTTCCCGAATAACTCGCGTATATTTTAAATAAGTGTTACACAAACACAACACAACATACGCCTCATTCCAATTCATCAGTCACTAACCGTAAATTAATCAAGAGAATAATTCCCCAAATATTAACCCCGAAGGCCGAAACCAACATCAGATCAATATCCAGAAAACCATTCTGCTTGGCTAACCGACAGTTAGTTTCTAAATTTCACGTTCAAATCTAATTAAAGATTTAACTATCGCCTGGAGCAAAACTGGTGATACTCCATTCTCGATCTTTTCAATCTAATTAAAGATTCATTAAAACTCCACTTAGTTTTAATCATTATCTGGGTTAAAGAATCAGTGTCATTTAAAACACGGTTCACGATAAACCCAAAATCACATTCATTAATTATCGGGTTAAAGAACGAGTGTTATTTAAAACACTGTTCACGATAAACCCAAAAATCAATATCAATTCAATTCCAATTAAATATCATTTAATTGGTACACTTCATTAAATCTAAATAAAAAGATTTAATCTTTTCTCAACTGGGTTCAAGAATAGTGTTAGTGAAGACACCATTCACGACAAACCCAAATCACATTCGATATTCAATACAAGGCTCTGAATAGAAAATATATCGGCTTATATTCAATATCGAATTCTACGACTAACAAATGTCGTATTGGAAATAACGATATCAATATATATCTTTCAAATTTCCATAACAACACCTGTATAATCACGAATTCCAACATCGAAATATTCCGAAGACAATTTCGATTCAAATCCACTCCAATGCAATCATTGGAATTTTGGTTACTTTTAAAACCCTTTTCGAATTCAATTTATTTATTTAAAAATAAATAGAATTATAATTCTAGTTCAAAACTAGTTCATTTCGATAAAAATCCATTTTTATCTTTTCAAATATGGAGTTTTTCATCCCAATTCTTCACAAATCATTTCTTATGATTTTACACAAATTATTACTATTTTTAATAATTTTATCAAGGCCCGTACAGTCGATTTCCATCAATGGCCATCGAACTGCACTTACAGCGACCTTTTTCGAATTTGATTTGGACATAATTCCAAATCCAACCGTTAGATTTCAAATTTCTGGTATTCGTTAGAAAGCTCTTTTCGATACGAACCCAACGGTTCCGGTTTTAGGAGAATCCGACGGTCGGATCTCCCGTAATGTCCGTTTGAAATAAATGGTCGAAATTCGCGAACTGCCGCGGCGCGGCGCGTTCTATTTAGGCCATTATATTATATATATAATATATAATATATACTTCGTCGATTCTTTTTTAAAACGAATTATATAAATAGTTTTAAAATCGTTTCAAAACCTATTTCAACTTCCATTTCAATTCAAAGCAAAATTGAATCCTTCCTTATAAATCCGTTTTAAAATTCATTTCAATTCAATTCAAATTTCAATTCAATTCAAATTTCAATTCAATTTGAATTCATTTTCAATTCAATTCATTTCGAAATCGTTTTCAATTCAATTCATTTCGAATTCGTTTTCAATTCAATTCATTTCGAATTCGTTTTCAATTCAATTCATTTCGAAATCGTTTTCAATTCAATTCATTTCGAAATCGTTTTCAATTCAATTCATTTCGAATTCGTTTTCAATTCAATTCATTTCGAATTCGTTTTCAATTCAATTCATTTTGAAATATTTGATTTCAAAATTACTTTTCAATATCCATTTCAAAAGGAATAAAATCGATAAAAATATCGTTCACGTCAAAATGGCGCATCTAATCAACACGGCTTCATATATTGAAATTTTCAAATATTCCATTTCGAATATTTCTATTTCAAATATTTCTTATTATAAAAATATTCTTTATTTTCACGATTGGAATGAGGCCCAATCAATTACCATATAAAGTTAATTATATGGATTTTCATACAACACATGTATATAATAACATTGAAAATAATCAACCATCAACCAAAGTGCACTACACTGTAAAGGCATCAAATATAGATATTCAACGCCTATAACAGCCTGTCAATCAATCGATCGACATATTCAATCAATCAGGATGAGTGAACTTCAAATTTCATCCCAACACCCGTGTGGGGTTTCAAACAATCAAACACAGATTTTATTTGTGCAGTTGGGCGATGTGTAAAATTTATCGACCCAATCAACGTCATTCAAATAGGTGTACATAAACAAACCGTCTGGTTTGTAAATGAATATTTATTTATTCACATCCACGTTAAAAATTATATTTTTAACGATAACACATTTTATTTTAACATATGAATTTCTATTCAGTTCATTCGTTAAATAAAATGCTATTTTTATTTTTCTAACTTATTTTAGAAAATTTCGGCGGCATAACGGCACGATACTAGAAACGGGACAAGGCCTAGCCTTATCCCCGGTCTAGTGAAGGCCCACGCCATTCACTCATCAATCAAATCAATTTCATTTTGTAAACCACAAAATTTGGAGTAAGGGTCTAACCTAGCCTTACTCCTACGCCTTATAACGGCGCACGTCTAATCCTAACCAATTTATCGATTCGATTTTTCACACCACAAACCACATTCAAACCAATATCTCAATCAATCACCAAACATCCAAACAAACAAGTCCATGGTATGTGGACGGGTGTCGGGTGCTTCTAATAAGCACCGTCTGCATCCTAGTATATATATATATAACTAGAAAAATAAATTGAAAGGTGAGAAATTCTCACAGATAGCTATCCTAGCTCCACGGCACTTCATTTGCAGAAGTCTTCATTGTTTTCGCATCTTCGTCAGCTTCGTCGTCCGTAGCTACTACATATATAAAAATCGAATTTTTATTTCAAAGTTCAATATATAAAAATCGAATTTTTATTTCAAAGTTCAATATATGAAAATCGAATCTTTATTTCAAAGTTCAATATATGAAAATCGAATCTTTATTTCAAAGTTCAATATATGAAAATCGAATCTTTATTTCAAAGTTCAATATATGAAAATCGAATCTTTATTTCAAAGTTCAATATATAAAAATCGAATTTTTATTTCAAAGTTCAATATATAAAAATCGAATCTTTATTTCAAAGTTCAATATATGAAAATCGAATCTTTATTTCAAAGTTCAATATATAAAAATCGAATTTTTATTTCAAAGTTCAATATATAAAAATCGAATTTTTAGTTCAAAGGATCAAATCTTTTCTCTTACTTTTTAAAGTTTAACTCTTTTACCTTTCAAGTTTAAACCTTTTCTTTTTAAATTTTAAACCATTTTTAAAACCAATCAGTTTTTATTTCTTTTTTCTTAAAACAAATCAGTTTATATTTTTATTAAAAATCAGTTTTCAAAAATAAAGTTAAAAATCAGTTTTAACAATAAAGTAAAAACTCAGTTTTATTTCTTTCAAAACAAAATCGGTTTTTATATTTTCAAACCAAAATCAGTTTTTTTATATTTTCTTAACTGTATTTTAATTAAATTAAAAATGAAATAAAATAAGAGAATAAAATAAAAATAAAATAAAATAAAAAAGGAACATACCAGCGGGGGGGGGGGGGGGTTCTTCATGCGTCGGAGGAGGATGGTAGGGGGGGGCGCGAGTCAGCAGGGAGGAGGAAGAAGAAGGTGGAGGGAGGTGCGGTGATGGGGAGAGGTGTGGCAGACTGGAGGCCGCTGGTGGTTCGCGATGTGGGGGTTCGGCGGCTTCATCGAGGGAGGGGGGTTCGGCGGCTTCGTCGATCTGTGGGGGGGGGGGGGGGCGGAGAGGAGGTCGAACGGAGGGGGGTGGATCGAAGAAGGGGGGAGCTCGCCGGAGCTTGGTCGGAGTGAGGCGATGGCGGGGGGGGGCTGTCGGCGTTCGATTTTAGATTTAGGTTTTTTTTTTTTTTTTTCTTTTCTGTTTAAAATGAATGGACGGGGGGGGCCAGAGTTTTAAGGAGGGAAAGAAATATTTTTTTTTTTTTTTATTATTTAATTATTATTTTTGCCAATAGGTTGACTTTTACACCCGACCTCGAAACGAGGCCCACCGCCTGTCGTCCATAGCGTTTTACCCCCATTCTGAACACAATGGGATATGTATCGTAGGCTGATTCGACTGTTTGAATCCGTTTCTTTTGAATTTACATTTAAATCACTATATTGAATTTTAAACGTACATTTCAAATTACCGGGGCTACATACGAACACGAAAAATTCCAGAAAAATATTTTCTAGCTTCATATGGACGATACGGTCCTAATAAAACTAGTTTCGTCGAATTCTGAGACCGTTTGAAAAATGACCAATTTCCAGTCGATTAAAATCAACTGAAACCGGTCAAACGCGTTTTCCTTTGCCACGCTCACATATTGATTTGAAAAATTATGAAATTTGAAACCTAGCAATAACTTGACATGACGGACCCAACAAAACTGGTTTCGTCGAAATCCGAGATCGTTTGCAGAATTGCTATTTTTAAAGGCCTTATATTATATTAAAATATATATAAATTCCACAGCGACTATTTCTAAATTTCAACTGGACATATCTCATCATTTATAAAGTGAAATCTCAGTTTCTCAACTTCGTTGGAAAGATATTCACTATTAGATTCCATTATTTTTGGTTTCACTAAAATCCGGATTGTTTTGCACCCGGTACATTCAATTGAAGTTTGAAATCGAATTATCGAACTACCGCGCCATTTTCAATTCTATTTATAATTATATATAAATATTTATATTCTAACGACGACGTATATAAATATATACGTCGAATTCAATTCAAAATAAATTTCTCGTCGATATTATTTAAAATAATTCATTTTAAATAATCAAAATTCGCTAAAATTGCCAAAATAAAAATTTTAAACTGGCCCAGATTTTACGGGTTGTTACACAATTCACGACTTAACCTCGTCCAATTATCATTCTAGATTGGTTAATTATATATTAACTTGACCCTATCAATTTACTTAGTCAAATCGGTCAAGTGTATTCAAGCGATTCGTGACTTAGCCTTATCATGTTTTCACATTAGATTGGCTAAGTATTGGTTAACTTAACCTTATCAAGTAACCGAGTTGGAGTGTTTAAGTATAGGTTACTTAATCACTTCAAAATTACCGAGTTAGATTGGTTAAGTGTTGGTTAACTTAACCACTTCAAAATCACCGAATTGGATGGGTTAAATCTAGGTTAACTTAACCACATCCCCTAACTGTATTATACGGTTAAGTGCAATTAGGACAGCTTAATTAACCGTATCAAATTCACGTGTAGGTTTTGTTAAGTGTTGGTAAACTTAACCTCGTCCACTAGTCGTATAAAAATGGTTAAGTGTCATTAGGCAAATCAAGTTACTTAACCTACCCAACCTTGTCATATTTTGTTAAGTATCGTTAGCCTAATTAAATTACTTAACCCATTTGTCCATGTCATATTTGGTTAAGAGTCATAAATCAAATTAACTTAACCCTATTATGTGGCATTAATTACTTAATGCACCTCAACCTCTCACATTAGACTTTGTTGTGGTTACTAGTTAAGCCGGTCGGTTCCGGGTAGCTTTACACCACAACTTGGTCTAACCTCGGGTTCAAGCACAACATGACCAACTTCTCACATTGGGTCCTATTGTTTGCAACTACTAGTTAGGTCGGTCGGTTCCGGGTAGTTTTACGTTGCAAACTCAACCCAACCTCGAGTTGGTCACTTTCATGTTTAGTCTAGTGTCATGTTCATATTCAAGTTTTTAAGAATATGGGTAGACCTAACTTAATAGGTAAATTCCCAATTCCATAGTATGGGTAGACCTAACTTAATAGGTAAATTCCCAATTTCATATTTTCAAACATACTCACATGTCAACTTCCATGTTATATTTCAAGTCATGTTTTCAAGTTGTATTTTCATGTCATTAGAAATTACCCATAACATAACCCAACGCTTTTAAACTCGCATATACGTTCGCAACAACGTAATGGATTAAAAGAAGAGACTTAGCAAAGGCATGACACAAAAATGGATATTAAGCCACAAGTTAATCATGGTGGCAAATGAGGCACAAATGTGTTCATTAACTTGCATGTTACATTCTTAAGCCTCAAAAACCTGCATAAACCCAAACTTGGCACATAAGCGAATCATGGTGACAAAAGACATGGAATGATGACTAGTAACTCGCATATATCATCATATAAGGGTTATGACTTCATATGCAAGTTGACATAAAGATTATGAGGGTTCTCATGTTGCATAATGTAACATTTCAACATAAAGGTTGTAGCTTTTAGCCCACAAGATCAAGGTAATGACTTCATAAACTTGCATGACATGATAGCATGTATCATACTCGATGATCAAACCCAAACTTGCAACATGAACATTTAACTTCATAGTTAATATCTAAGAGTAGGGAAAGGGCTTACATTGCTATGAAGGCATAAATCGATTAAATTAAAGATTGAGACAAAGCCCATGCATGCCATCATCCCAAAAACCCAAAGATGAAGGCTTCAAATCAATAAAAACCCCATCTTGATGAACAAAGGTCCAAGCTTTAGCCTTGAAATCAACTTGAGAAGCTCTCATACTAACTTAGGGACTCTCTAACACTCACATGATCATGAAACCTCTCATAGAAATGAAGTGGAGGCTAGGGTTTTGAATGGAGGCCATGAGAGGAGCAATTTTGCCATAGTTTAGATGCATGAATGAATAATGAGGATTTAGGAGAGGGTTAGAGGCTTATTTATAGAGATTAGGATTAGTTAGGACCCTTAGATTAACCCTAGGACCAACCTGAACCATCAGATTTCAAACCAGGCCCAAAAACCTAGCCAAGACAGAAAATAGGTGCACCAGGCAAAACTGCCCGGCCACCATAAGTCGACCCCCAAGTCGACAGGGATGTCGACTTGGGTCAAGCCATGTCGACTCCCAAGTCGACAGGGCTGTCGACTTGGGGTACCTGGCGGGAATTTTTCCCGCCTAGCCTTTAAGCCCTAATTTTCGAAATTAGAACTCGTTTTTGAACCTGAATTTTCTGAAAACTTTGTCGGACCATAACTTGGTCATACGGACTCCGATTCACGAAAACTCAGACTCTATTTCGCGTATTTTTCCGAGACGAACGCAATGGCATAGCCCGTTTTACTTGATTCAGAATTTAAAAAATGAAATTCTGCCTTGATTCTCCTTTTAACATGTTATCGAAATACGGGTTGTTACATTCTCCCCACCTTTTAGGATTTCGTCCCCGAAATCTCCAAGTTAGGAAGAACATATCCTACCATCCATCATTCATCTACTCAAAACATCATCCACAAGCAGCCATTTTCCTTAGATGATTTCTAATGCTGTATGAATATATGCAAAACATGTGTGTACATGTTTCTTACCTAATGCTAGTGATCAGGCCTGAATAATCTTTCTAATGCAAAAATATGTATAGTGCCATGAATCCAACATGTATGCAAATAGTCCTAGTCATATAGATACTATATGTGTGCATAATCATTCATTCATATGCAACAACCGCATGATAATACATTCGATTTCATCCATAAACAAGTATAAATACTCGTGCATATGCAATATGAAATGTGACCGAGTCGAGCTAGTATCTAATTTGTATTCGTGCATCCACGAGCAACCACTTGCAACCATATCAATCATAACATGTTTCAAATACATGTTTACATCCATAGGGTTCTACCTAGGATTCCCTTGAAACAGGGTCGAGAAGATAAACAAGACAAACTCCTTACGCGGTTTGTAACAGAAAATAGGACTGAGAGGATGTCCACAAAAGATAGCCTACAAGTAAGCTCTACAGAAAACAGGGATCAAGGATATACTCTCAAAAAGAGATATCATGCGCGTATCTAGTCTTTGACCATCAAAGTCGTATTTCCTTGAGCTTAATTCCATTGTGCCTTGACCGTCTTTTAACTTCGCGATTTCGTAGCTTCTTATTTCTTGTTTCCATAGCTAGAACTCATTTCTTCGTCGCCTCTCGTTCCACTTGCACTTATCCTTTTTCGAGAATACTTGGCGCAACCATGACTGCGTACTCATGATCTCATGCAAGCTTTCCAAAATTCACTAGTGAATCTTGGATCTCGTTTATATACTATAAGGTATTCCATGTAGAAGAACTTTCCCTTGAAAGTAAACAGATGTCAACCAGGTTACCAAGCGCACTTACTAGGGTGATCTCTATAACCCATGCATAAATGAAGTAAACCATCCGTCTTATCGGCGAACACCACTCGATCGGGCTTCAAATTTCCAATAAAGGCATCAAGGGATTCTAAGTAACTAATCATGACAGAACCTCAGAAAGGTTACAAGATACTTCGAGGGTATTACCAAGGCTAGTCAAAAGGTCTAACTATCCTCCTATCAAAACCGAGAGTGGCATCCCCTACCAGATAACCACTTCATCCCTAGAATCCATCCATAGCTTATAAACATAAGCATTATTTCCAAACTCAACACTTGGCATAGACATTCTCAAATCCAAAAAAGTCATGTATAAATGGACTGATTCTCCAATAGGACTTTGAGACAAAAATGGGATTCTCTATTACGCTAGTACTTAAGGTGCAGAGACTCAACTATCGAAGCAAACTTAAATGATACGAAAAACGAAGTCCTAACGGGATGATAGAGAAGAAAAGCTAAACCTTTAACAAGATCGTTACCCTCCTTCCGAGGTACCCTAGAAATGAGAGCATACTATTGCCCTCCCGATGATCTTGTCCTTGTCCCATAATACTTAACTATCCGCCCCGTTTTACCATGCCAAAGGTACTCTCTCGTCATGGGTTTCATTGTTCATCTTTCTCCCTCCTTTGAGGACTAAGCCATACCAACAAGTTGCTCATCCTTAAGCTCATATCCTTTATCCTCCTTCTCACTATCCTTTCTTATAACGCGGCCACTGGTCTCTCGAGAACCACCTCCATCGTATGGAAAGCACTTTCGTAGATAGAAAAGACTAGTGGCAGTTAAAACCACTGTGACTACAGATGGAGGAAAGAAAGGAAAAGAGATTCAATTAAGGAAACAAGGATAGTGCTAATGGCCTTTGGGAAATAGCCTTTTTCTTTTAAAAGAAAATTTTCTTGAAAAATGCTTCTTTGTAAACGATTTTCAAATAGTTTTCAGAAGGTCTTTAAAAACTTTTGCCCAGTCTGGTAACCTTCTGCTCTGATACCAAATTTAACACCCCGCCTCCGCTAGGGTCACTCGCAAAGGAATGCACTAGCTTTAGAGGGGCATTATTGGTAAACATGCACAGAAATATCACAAGACAGAACATATAAAATAGCGGATGTAAAATAAAACTTTCATAACATGAATAAATAAGGTCTAAAGCCTTTTACATCAGAGTACATCAAAACCTGTCTTGCAATAGTAAAGAAGCATAAAGACATTTTCATAAATTATTCCCCAAGTAAAAACAGTAAAGTAGCCATAGCCAAGTAAAGTCCAAGCCATCCATGATGACCTTCAAGCAGAAGAAGTCCGAACTAAACAACAGTATTTCCTCCCTGTAACCTGGGGGGGGGGGGGATGGAAGAAAAGAGGCGAAACAAAACGGGTCAGTCAAAAAGACCAAGTAAGCCCTATCTACTATAAGCATAAAAACTAGTAAAGTTAACTGACATGAGAAACTGAGATGAACATAAGCATGATGACAAGATGGATAAGCTAAATCAAAATAACAGGATGAACTACCGAACTCCGATAAACTAAGGTGTCATGATAAATTACGATGTCAAGATAAAACAAGGTATCCCATCGTCAGGTTCCTATCAAGTATAATATCCCCAAGATATCTATCACGTATAACATCCCATGGTATCTATCCTGTCTTTTAACTCTGCACCTACCGTACTAGTATCCCCACCGTATCATGTGTTAACCATGAATGACCCTTACTCAAAAGTCGTGTAATGGTCCATGTCAACCTAATATATCACATATATAGGTTACTCAACTCGTATGTTTCTTTCCATGTAAATGTTCAGTCCCTTACCGTAGACCGTACGGGCTTTCCCATGAGGTTCTATACTACTCCAACGTAATTCCATGATCCTTAAGATCGTTTTGGACTGTTACCCTAGACCTAGCTAGGCTTCCCCAACATTAATCATCGTTTGTGCAACTAGGACTTATGCCACCTAGGACCGCTAGTGATTATGCTTACCTATTGCACGTTTTCGTATTTCGGTTTAGGTTCAACCACCCAAGGCCACTAGGAATTACGCTAACCGTCAACCGCGCCCTTTTTCCCACGCATTCATCGTGAATTGTTTTTCCATGACTGTAGGCACATGTATCACATCGTGCCATCCGAGTCCTGTCACAGGGCAGATCAAGAAATACAGGACTCGGTCGGGAGCTTTCGATTTATCTGCAGATGCAGATGCTAAGGTATGTTTTTCTATACGTGGCTATGGTCCCACAAGACCACTCCCTCAACTAGTGAAAGACAAGACAGGATAAATCCTGTATGAGAACACACTACTGGCCAACCCACATCCTAGCCTTACCGCAACCCTAATTAGATAGCAATTATGGTATTTTGGGTGTTCTCTGCCTTTCCATACGTACACGCTTGACCAAAGATGGTAGGTAGCCTGACGAAATGCTATCTAGGGCACGACCGTGTATCGTCGACTATCCCCTATCCATCCCCATCTTTAGGTCGCTCGCATATCAACCAAGGCATACTCTTGGTTCTTCTAACGCAGACCTTAACCTCTCATGAGCCTAGTATGATCACCTGGCAGCTCATAGAGGGATACCAAGAATATCCTCACGTTCCCCGAAGCCGCTGCTTCGTTACCCAGTTCGCTGGAGCCTTTATCTAAATCAGATAACTTGCTCCTACTCGTGTGCTTAAACGATGACCTACCGTATTAGGTTACTCATCTATCTATGAACTGGTCTAAATTTTCTTGACTAAGAATTATTACTTAGTTATCCTTCAACTAAGGTTTACCACTTAGCCTCATTCCCGTTATCCCTGTTAATTACGGTTTATCCACCTAATTCTCCGAACTAGGGTTTAAATAATGGATTAAGTGTCACTTAAGTTCATGACATAACCCGTCTACAAATCATGTCAAAATTGGCTAAATATCCAAGTCCAAGACTTAACCCTACAAACCATGTGTCAAGTTGGTTAAGTATATTAAGCAATTCACGACTTAACCTCGTCCAATTATCATTCTAGATTGGTTAAGTATATATTAACTTGACCCTATCAATTTACTTAGTCAAATCGGTCAAGTGTATTCAAGCGATTCGTGACTTAGCCTTATCATGTTTTCACGTTAGATTGGTTAAGTATTGGTTAACTTAACCTTATCAAATAACCGAGTTGGAGTGTTTAAGTATAGGTTACTTAATCACTTCAAAATTACCGAGTTAGATTGGTTAAGTGTTGGTTAACTTAACCACTTCAAAATCACCGAATTGGATGGGTTAAGTTTAGGTTAACTTAACCACATCCCCTAACTGTATTATACGGTTAAGTGCAATTAGGAAAGCTTAATTAACCATATCAAATTCACGTGTAGGTTTGGTTAAGTGTTGGTTAACTTAACCCCGTCCACTAGTCGTATAAAAATGGTTAAGTGTCATTAGGAAAATCAAGTTACTTAACCTACCCAACCTTGTCATATTTTGTTAAGTATCATTAACCTAATTAAATTACTTAACCCATTTGTCCATGTCATATTTGGTTAAGAGTCATAAATCAAATTAACTTAACCCTATCATGTGGCATTAATTACTTAATGCACCTCAACCTCTCACATTAGACTTTGTTGTGGTTACTAGTTAAGCCGGTCGGTTCCGGGTAGCTTTACACCACAACTTGGTCTAACCTCGGGTTCAAGCACAACATGACCAACTTCTCACATTGGGTCCTATTGTTTGCAACTACTAGTTAGGCCGGTCGGTTCCGGGTAGTTTTACGTTGCAAACTCAACCCAACCTCGAGTTGGTCACTTTCATGTTTAGTCTAGTGTCATGTTCATATTCAAGTTTTTAAGAATATGGGTAGACCTAACTTAATAGGTAAATTCCCAATTCCATAGTATGGGTAGACCTAACTTAATAGGTAAATTCCCAATTTCATATTTTCAAACATACTCACATGTCAACTTCCATGTTATATTTCAAGTCATGTTTTCAAGTTGTATTTTCATGTCATTAGAAATTACCCATAACATAACCCAACGCTTTTAAACTCGCATATACGTTCGCAACAACGTAATGGATTAAAAGAAGAGACTTAGCAAAGGCATGACACAAAAATGGATATTAAGCCACAAGTTAATCATGGTGGCAAATAAGGCACAAATGTGTTCATTAACTTGCATGTTACATTCTTAAGCCTCAAAAACATGCATAAACCCAAACTTGGCACATAAGCGAATCATGGTGACAAAAGACATGGAATGATGACTAGTAACTCGCATATATCATCATATAAGGGTTATGACTTCATATGCAAGTTGACATAAAGGTTACGAGGGTTCTCATGTTGCATAATGCAACATTTCAACATAAAGGTTGTAGCTTTTAGCCCACAAGATCAAGGTAATGACTTCATAAACTTGCATGACATGATAGCATATGTCATACTCAATGATCAAACCCAAACTTGCAACATGAACATTTAACTTCATAGTTAATATCTAAGAGTAGGGAAAGGGCTTACATTGCTATGAAGGCATAAATGGATTAAATTAAAGATTGAGACAAAGCCCATGCATGCCATCATCCCAAAAACCCAAAGATGAAGGCTCCAAATCAATAAAAACCCCATCTTGATGAACAAAGGTCCAAGCTTTAGCCTTGAAATCAACTTGAGAAGCTCTCATACTAACATAGGGACTCTCTAACACTCACATGATCATGAAACCTCTCATAGAAATGAAGTGGAGGCTAGGGTTTTGAGTGGAGGCCATGAGAGGAGCAATTTTGCCATAGTTTAGTTGCATGAATGGATAATGAGGATTTAGGAGAGGGTTAGGGGCTTATTTATAGAGATTAGGATTAGTTAGGACCCTTAGATTAACCATAGGACCAACTTGAACCATCAGATTTCAAACCAGGCCCACAAACCTAGCGAAGACAGAAAATAGGTGCACCAGGCAAAACTGCCCGGCCACCATAAGTCGACCCCCAAGTCGACAGGGCTGTCGACTTGGGTCAAGCCATGTCGACTCCCAAGTCGACAGGGCTGTCGACTTGGGGTACCTGGCGGGAATTTTTCCCGCCTAGCCTTTAAGCCCTGATTTTCGAAATTAGAACTCGTTTTTGAACTTGAATTTTCTGAAAACTTCGTCGGACCATAACTTGGTCATACGGACTCCGATTCACGAAAACTCAGACTCTATTTCGCGTATTTTTCCGAGACGAACGCAACGGCATAGCCCGTTTTACTTTATTCAGAATTTAAAAAATGAAATTCTGCCTTGATTCTCGTTTTAACATGTTATCGAAATACGGGTTGTTACACTCCAATTCGATGAGAACTATTTCGGTGGATCTATAATTACGAAATATAATAGGGTTCAAAATTTCGTATCAATCGGACTAACTATTTGATCATACGAGCGATAAAAGCGTGAGAAAAACTTGAATGAACTTCACTTTTAAACAAGTGCAAAAGCTATAACACCCCAAAATTTAATACACTATAAGTATACTTTAAAGATAATAATTTTGGAATTACTTAATTAAATATTTAGAATTAAGTAAAATCGACTTTACCTTTGAGTTTGTCTCGGAATTTTAGTTTAGATAGACCCCAAATGTAACAGCCCGCCCGGAATGGACCTAAATTTCGACCCAGAAAAGGCCCATCGAAACTGAAAACCATTCTAAACTGGTTGTTGGTTCCTATAAGGAAATACATTTGCACAGACAACATATATATACACTTCATATGGAAATCTCACACAGCAGAAAGAGAAAATATATTACTAAAATAAGATGTAACACTTTATTAAAAATCACAGAATTCCAACACAACAGTCCAGATTACATATGTTCCCTGGGTACACAAATAAATTCATTCTCAAATGTTTCCATAAGAAGTAAAGCAATAACAACTAATAATAGCATAACGACTTCGTTTTTGTCTTCAGCTCCCATGATTCTGTCCATGAATTCTACCCCATCTACTGACCTGTTGAATATGTTAAGGAGAGGGGTCAGAACTCTCTGTTACTGAAATATGGTGTTTACTTAAAGTCCATACCCTATATTTTTAGCTGGTTACATATGTCAAGGTATGCCTACACAGCACACAACATTCACACAAACACCAAGTATTTATCCAATGAGGTGGATATCCAAGTCAATAGCTCATTAGTGTTTTTAGGGTAAAGACCTAGGAGGTGGGCATTCTTGGTCACTTATGGACCTATTAAATGTGAATTCTTATGATCTCTTATAACCTTGAGGAGGACCCTAGCCCCTTAAGACACCATCCTAGTACATCAATGTTCTTAATTCTGTACTCTCAATTGTAATATGAGAAGTAGTATTATGAATGTTACTACTTAACGGATATTACTATAGAACACCTATGTCGCTTAAGAATTCCCTTAGATAGTTGGTGAACATGCAATGGCCACATATCTTTTATATACCAGTTCTATCCCTAGTTGTGCCCTTACAATCTTCTAGAGGTAGTGGACATGCCCCGTGAACTAACCTACTCATTACAGCTTATGGCTAACCACTTTTAGAGAAGGGGGACCAAAAGACTTAATTTAAATCTAATAAGGGTAGGTACCATGACTTTGGTTCCTCTTGAAGGAATAAACTTTTGGAGGGATCCTAGTCCTAACCACTTAAGAACCAAATTAGACAAGAAGAGAGTTAGCCACTTAAGACCTTCTCAAGGTGTAGTATTTTCTCAAACAATAGACTTATATAAATATACTTACATATACACACACACACACATACTAGACCTCCCACATTAAACCGTTCACCTGTAGATGTTGGATATGACGGGCGGTTTCGCGCATACTCCTACTACAAGTTGTTTTAACCTTGTGTCATAGTGTACTAAGTTTGAATGGCCCATGGCACCCAGACCTCTCACATTAGTTGGGCCTACTTGTGGTTGTTGGATTTCCCGGTCGGTTCTAGGCAGGCTTATACCACAAATGGAAACTAACCTCATGCTATGCATCACTATTCATATAGTAAAGTCATTCAATACGCACACACAAGCAATCATTATATATATTTGGGAACATTTCAAATTTGAATTATGTACTAATCGCATTTACTACGTTGATATAACGTTTATTACGTTTATATAACTATAATAAATATAACGCCTAAATGATGTTAATGTTCGTATAAATGAGAGAACATTCTAACAAGTTAGCAGTTGTCAGTATGCACTAAATTAAGTTATACAAGTTAATTTTCCATATTTTTGATCGCTACAATTTAGGCATGATGGCATAATAACAAAATAACAGATCGCAGTGAATGAAAAATATACAAACATACAAATTTCAACTTGGATCCTAGGCTTGTTGGAATGATTTCAATACTGGATCAAGAATAGAGTATAACATAAACATATAATATATACATGTATGTTTATTAGTTCCACTTTATCTAATTCACCCCTTTTTCGTGTTTTGCACACAAAAACGTTTACATTTGATATATTTCAAGTATGAATACGTTTGGATTCAGGATAGAATCCAAACATAATTGAATCATGGAGTAATCAAATTTACACCCTTTTAGGTTATAATCAAATGTTTACATAAGGGCGAATTACACAAAGTAAAAACAACAACACCCTTTCATCCTCAATGCAATATTAATATCGAAAATCCACAAACCAATAACAATAAATTGATAATTCATATGCTAACATAAAATAGATGTTGAACAGAACTCGAGTCCTGGAAACTTTTTATACTTGACAGAAATAGCGAGGAAAAGTCCATCTTCGTAGTATTCCATGACTATATCGTTAAGGTGATCTTTCAGAAATTCAGATATTCTATTGTGGCTTTGTAAATTATTCGTTTCATAGTAGAAAGCTTGTTTCCTATCTTCTTCAACTCGACGGCATGGTTAGATAACATCTCTGTCTTCTCATCTCGCGCTTCTCGACCTGCTTCGACAAGCTGTCATTAACCCTCTTCTCCTCCTCTAACAAGGCCTTCAATTTTACGCATTCGCCATCGCTCTTTGCCTTCTCCCGTGATAAGATGTCAACCTTAGTTTTCAAAGCATTATCGTGACGACCCTCCATGCACCAACCGACATTTACTCCAAAGGTGCACTGTACACATGTCCAGTTAGCACGGGACGGATCGTCAGAAGAAAAAAGGGAAGAAGGAAATGAACTAACAAGGAACCTGTAAAATGTCTCACAGCGCATGGATCAAAATATAATAACAACATACTTGACATAAAACAGGTGAGACAGTGTATAAGCTGAAAATAAACTAATATAGCAGCGGAAAATCCAAGTACAGCTTATGATCCAAAGTTAACATTATTACAACTTTTCAACTGTCTCAAAAGCAAAAGCAAGATAAAGGAGGTACGCTACTAATGCCCTAGTAGCGACCACCAACGACACAGGGAGAATATCTATATATCATACGTGGAAGCCTCCTGCTCGCCTCCGAATCGGCTACTCGCGCATCACCAGCTAACATGTCTCCAGTCTGCTCGTGTGAGCACCCAGAGTAATAAGAGGAGACATAAAACTCTGTGTCAGACATAAAGCCTGGTATGAGCGATAAGCATCCAAAAAGAACAATAACAGGTAAACTAAAATATACCTGAACCTGGACCTGCAACCAAAGAGTTAGCACTACATATTGTACAACACTCTAAGGTGCCATATCAAATGGTGTAAAGATAACGGGGGTGGGGGTGTGCATGTCATAGTGATGGAAAACAATCAAACATAGCAACCATCCTCACATCTCTCACTCAGTGCATAAAGCATACGATATTCACCACTTCGATCACCCAACATACCTTGTTATGATCACTTTGCCCCATGAAGTCATAAATGGCTTCACTACACTGATACATAGCTAAAAATCCTTCGCTGTGTCCACTTTGCCCCATGGAGTCGCAATGACCCCACTGCACTAGTTCATAGCCTTACTAATCCTTTACTATATCCACTCTGCCCCATGGAGTCACAATGACCCCACTGCACTGGCTCATAGTCCTACTACGCATCACTTTGCCCCTCAAGTCATAATGACTCTACTGCACTGATAACGTAGTCTTGCTACCATCACCTTTCCCCTCGAGTCATAATGACTCTACTGCACTGATAAGTAGCCCATCATCCATTTTCAGTGGTTAATCGAAGTTTTGAATGTCGACAACTCCTTAGCACACATCCCGCAGCAAAGCCCAACCATGAAGTGAACTCATTGGTTCCCAAATGGATCCTGAGCTCTAACTTCCCATTTGGACTACCTTTGCATCATGGGTTATGGGTCATCACCGGATCGGTTCGGATCCCCTCTTAGCCATCAGTTCGGTTCGGATTGGAATGCTCCTCCTTCGCTGGATCGGATCGGGTCGGGTCTCCACGTCCAATCACCATCACTGGTTCGGGTCGGGGTCCTTCAATGTGCCACGGTTTGGATCGGGTCCTTCTCATCACCCCAGGTCTGGTCGTAGTCTCCTAGCCTCGTCGTAGTTCATTGATTCGGGTCGAAGTACCATGGCGGATCGGGTCGGAGAACATCAGGCGGGTCGGATCGGACGATGCATGCCACAAGAAGAATGAATAGATCGAAGAATGAAGTATGGGAGCGGATCGGGTCCTCCCTCCGTTCCGATCCAGATCGGTCTGTTTTCTGCACTTTTCCTACAAGCAGTTTTACGCCACTCGACGGCGTTTTCAATAATTCCAACTATTCTAATCAATCACAAAGCATACCATACAGTCATAGCAACATTGGGAATCAACCACAAACAACAAAACAACAAAATGATAGGTTAAAATGGATCAAACATGGCAAAAACCCCATATTTCCCCTTAAGCATGTTTAGGTGAAAATAATGATATGATTAGCAAAACTTAATCAAATTAACCCAAATTCATATCAGAGGTCTATATCATCATTTCGAATTTTATAAATATTTTTCCAGAATTTTATCTTGTTTAAATTCGCTAATTAATACAAATTACCCCTAATTAACCATAATTAGTGAGGAGTTATGAAAATCACTCACCTTAGCCACAAACAAAATTTAGATCTGAAATAAATCTCTGATTTGATGCGAATCCCGATGCTAAACAGCAGCTCTAACGTTGATTTGGTGTAGATCTCCCTTTATTTGATGTTGCTAAGCTTAATCCTTGATTAGAAGATGATTTGGAGGTGATTTAGAGGTTGGAGGCCATTTTTAGGATTTCTTGGAGATAAGTGGAGGCTAGAAAACTGAAATGAAATGATTCTCTAACCCTTTTCAGCCTCCCCATAACCCTAATCCCGAAATGGGTTATGGGCCTATTCACTAACCCGGTTAAGCAGTTTTTCACCTTCCATACCTTATTTCAGCTATATCTCCCAAACGGTAAGTCCGTTTTTCACATATGTCCGCTCTACGGAAAGAAAACTATCAAACGAATCTAATGGAAGTGGTTTCAGATCAAAATTCCTTTCCAATCAAAAGTTATGGCCAAAACAAGATCAGTTAGGGGCAAAACGGTCATTTAAAAATCGACAAAAATCATGAACATGGGAAATGAGTCTGATGGTTGTTTCCCAAAGATACATGACCATACGACTTCATATGGGAAAGAAATAAATATTTTATGATCCTCCGATGTGTAGAATGCGGGTTGTTACAATTATTTTCCTCCCTAAGAGAGGTGATCTCAGCAGAAGATGAAGAGGTCATTCCCCTAGAAAAGAACCAACCTTTCGCCACCTAAAAGATAAGAAAAAGGAAAAGTTAACCTCTATGTGAAAATAATATAGCAAAAAAGAATCTAAGGAGAATAAACTCGTACCTGAAGCTGATCCTTAACCAGTTGCCGGTAGAAGTCCTCTGAGTCTAAAGGCATGTAGGGGGGTGAAATGTTAGCAATTTTGGAAGAGGAAAGGGCAATATTCACAAGCTTATCAAAGTCCAAAACCGACGGAGGTGGAACAGGAGAGATAACATGATGAGGAGAGGAGGTCGTAAATGAGCTATGCACTCCGGTATCAAGTTCCCTAGGAAAGCCAGGTGATACCGAACTGCTTGTAGTTTTGTTCCTCGGAGAAGTGTCGGGAGAAGGATCAATATCAGTAACCTTATCAACATCAGAAATGGAGGGGTCAGAAGTTGTCTGTGTTCTAGTCATGATAGTAACGTCTTTAGAAAAGTGAACTGACTTATCATGCTTTGGTCTTTTGGGCAATGGCTTAATATCATAATTAGCAAGCATCTTTAAAGCTTCAACATCAGACCGAACTAAGGTATTGAGAGCGGAGGTACCCTTAGAAGCATGTGTGCCTAATCAAGAATAGCCATAACCGAAAGGAAAGGATGAAAAGACCAATACACAAAAATAAGATACCATGTTCAGGAAGAAACACAACACTGATCAAAGTACATGGGAATACAGAAGACGTTGCGTTAAACGTACTGGAGCTCAAAGATAAGCTCTCAGCATCAGAAGATTGGAGGGGCGGTTGTCCCAAAATATTTTGTCCCAAAGGAAGAAGACCACATTCACGAAGTCTGTCTACGGTAAGCAAGGTTTACCGATGATGTAGCTTCTCGAGTGCTTTGAAGATAGCCTTAACAATCCGAGTCTCCTCTATTGACAAAGTCATGGTTTTGGAAGAAGGACCTGTGTAAAAACGGAGGTTAAAAAATAAACATGAAGATAATGTAATTGCTTTCAGAAAACAAGAAACTCACCAAGGTCGACGAACTTTCCCGATATACCGGGGGAGGTTCTAACATAAAAGAATTGATCATCCCAGGATTTAGTTTTGCTGATGCTATCACTTATCAACTTCTTTATAGGGTTCACACGTAAAATAAGTGATTTCGCACTTTTGGAAATTCGTATCATATGACGAATGAGTGTAGGAGTAAGAGAGGCTTGACCTGATACAAGTGCCAAAACTTCCAAGCATATATGTAAAGTGTATGTTTTGGGTGAGAGCAGTCCCATATCACACAAAAGCCTAAGCATGAAAGGTGGGAAAGGAAGGAAGCCCCGATGCCAAATGTGGATCACTGAGTAAGAAAAGTACCCTTCTGGAGTATTTTGGATGGTACTGGGCGGTAGTCACGATAACATCTACGCCAGATATTCCAAAGCTATTGAGAATGGTCTTCACTTGTCTTGGGAGGTGATTAAAGAAGATTTTAAAATAAACTCCTTCTTGGTTCGTGGGGCGCTGGAACCATTAGATTTTGACTTAACATGATTCATTTTACTAGTCGTGGTGTTGTCCAGGTGAGATTCGCTTGGAATTTAAGCCATCACATAATTAATCTTTGCAAAGTTTATGCATGGTTTACATTTACTTGGAAACAATTAAGCTTTGGGTGATGAACAAGTTAGTCACCCCGACACTAAAGTCAGAAGAGCAAAAGAACGGTGCTGGAAAGATTATACTCCCGAAAGAAACCGGTAGCGGTTATACCGGAACCAAATAGTCCTAAGTCGTCACCGAAAGCCTGATTGACATTTAAATCAACTACAGGTGAAGTCAAATCCGAAACATTAAGGCTATGAAGTTCTTAAATTTTACCAACGTCAAAACCAAAAAGGAAACAACCTTTCAGCACTGTTTTCGGGTAAAAGAGATGAAGGAGAAGAAGGAGAAGTATTTGTGTCAAATTATCTTTCAAATATGGGCCATACAGATGGAAAATAGATCAATGGGTCTGGTTAAGGGATATCAAGAGACAGAGAGTCGAAACTCCAAAAGAAAGTCAAAGTTTGACTTGAAAAGTCGAAAATACCCCTTCACTAGAGGGAATATTATTGCAAAAATTAACCCTGGGACGGGCAGACGGTGAAGGGGTGTCGTATCATCATTAGCGTAGGAGAAATCCAAAAGAAAAGACCTAACATAAGACAAAACCGAAAGCAGATGAAGATAAGGAACAAAAGCCTACAAATCGAGACCAAGAAGAACGAAAGGGATGTCGGTATTAACTTTCTTAATGTTGATACAAAGAAGAACGAAAGGGCTATCGTTATTAGCTCGCTTAGTGCCGATACATAAAAATATGAAAGATAAGGAAACTTACCAAAAGCCAACTACTGGGACTCAAGCTCAATAATCTTCGAAAGGTAACTTTAGTAATCAACAGACTAGACACTGGAAGCACCTCTCCGGAAGACTGAAGCACACTTCATGAATATGCCAAAAGGAAAATCAGAGCTTCTAAAGGGAAAAGCTATCTACACTAATCTGTTTTGTGTCAATACCAAAAGGTGTGCCGGTTCCCCAAACTACACACTTGATAGAGAATTAATAGCAAGATCAAAAGCTCATAACCAGAAATCAAAGCATTCCATACCAACAGGTTTGGTATCAATACAAAAAAGGGAGAGACAACGTTAAAGAGATGTTCCAAAGTCCGAGATTATCGAGACCGGCACTCTAAAAGCAATACTACATCTATCAACAAGGTCAAAAGAGAGACCGAGAGCAAAGCAACCAAAACCAAAAGGGAAAAGCGGCCGACATGTAGCTGTTGCATCTGAAAGAGGTCTCTGAGGACCCAATATCAAAAGGGGCCTTGATTTGTCTATAAATAAGACCCTAAGGGTCTCATTTTCGGGGATGAATTCTCATTTCTCAATCTTGTACTCTTTTCTCCTAGAGTAAACCCTAATTTCTGAATCAATTTTTCGATTTCCTATGTAGACTCTTATGTAATTCAAATCAACAAGCAAGAAAGAGTGGATCAACACTTAACATATTTCCTATGTATTTTCTAAGTTACTTCCTTTATGAAGCACCTCATGTTTTCTATATGAATAAGGCTCCTTGTGCAAGTTTAAACAATACCTCAAATTCTTTGCAAAACCTCTTCCTATAAGCCATTTAGCTTTTTACCTCATGTTGTGCGTAGGGAACACTTATCCCAGATAATTGTTGGTTCTTAAGTCACGGAAGTGTGATGCGCACCACTTGGAGCGAAGAGTAACTAATCTTTCGAGCTTTATAACTTGATATCTAGGAAACAATGAACTAATTCAAGCTTGTGGAAACTAGATAACCCCATTTTCCCTTTAGGTCCACTTCCGTAGACCTATCTCCGATGTTGACGCAAAATATCGTTAATAATTAACTAGTTCATTCAGATAAATATACCTTTTGCATTTCCAAAATTTGGAAGACACCAATCATAATCTTTTAAAATCTCTAATTATGGTTAAAATATTTTATCCGTATTTTTAATTATTTCATTAAGGGCCTTACAGCCGGTTTCCAATTTCGGTCACTGAACTGCATCCATAGCGACCATTTTCCAAAGAAGATTTGGACTTGTTTTAGAATCATATCGTTTGATTTCAAAACTTCTTATTCGAATTGAAAACTCTTTTCATTTCGGACCCAACGTTTCCAATTATTGGAGAGTCCGATGGTCGATCTCCCAGTACGTCAATTCAAAGTTACGGGTCGAACATCACGAACTATCGTTGCGCGACACATCCTATTCAACACTAAAGCAATTTATAATTAAAAATAAACTGAATCTCTTCCAAAATAATTTCTAAATTATATAAATTAAAAATAATTACAATTGGAAATCCTACTTCAATCATTTCCCTTGTAAAATCAAATATTTCAATATTAAGTCATTTTAATATTATAAACTCCGGGTGCTAATATTTTCCACATGGGCAGCTAGTAGCTTTGGTTTTCAGATATTCTTTAACAGGATCCTGAATTATGGCTGGAGCTATACTTTAAATTTTTTTGTGGTCTTTCATTGTGTTAGTTTCTATTTTTGTGCTGCATGTATTTATGAATTTAAGTTTCTGCTGTTTGTAATTTATTATTCTCTGATATTTTTCCGCTGTGTATTTCTATTATTTGTACTCTGATATTTTTGTACTCTAATGTAAATTGTTGTAATAGCAATGAAATTAAAGGTTCTCTTGTTATGTGTTCCGATGTGCCATGTTCTCAAACGAACCGCCTTTGCAAGTATTTCGAGTTGGTTCAATTACCTGCTTGGGGGTAGATGGAAGGACGGGTCGTCACAATGAAGAGAATATTGGATAAAAATAGGCAAGCGTAAAACATGAAAAGATATATATTATTTGTATAAGATTGGGTACCCCAGATCAATTTCCAAATTTAGTGTTATGCAAATAAAAATTGACAATCTATTAATAGAGAATAGGGTGATAGTAACAATAGCGTTAATATTTTTTGTTGGTGACTAGTGTGGATGATTTAGAAATGTGCATAGTGGTAAAATAATTTTTATCAAATAATATATATATATATATATATATGTGTGTGTGTGTGTGTGCGCGCGTTTGTAATAGGTTGTTCCAATAACTAAAAAGAAAGAAAAATGGAACTTTATCCAAAAATTCATAAAGTATTATTTAGTCAAAGTTGGGGATATATCATGAGTCCATTATTTTCATTTTCAATTAACATTGTTTTAGTTTATAAAGACTAAATCATTTAATATAAATGTTCATTAATTAGCAGTATTAGGTTCATTTGCTTTTATAAAAATGAATAATTAGTTATGCTATATAAATGTGTATTTATCCTTAATTTTTGGATCATTTGCCTTTAGAAAAGACAGATCACAAGTCATGCTGATATATGCACACTTAATGCAAATACTTAGCAAATGATAATTCCTATTTTAATTAAATATGTAGACAAATCATTCAGTGAACATGTCAAATTTAGTGAACACTAACTTTATCTAGAATTTGCTATCAAAATCTTATTTGAATAATCTGAACTCTATATAAGCATGTATATACGTTACAAGTTATATCATCAAGGTTAACTTAGAAGAAATGGAATTTTCTAAAACATCAACTCTTACAATTATTCTGTTGATCATCTTTGCCTTCAACAATACACCTGGTAAGAAATTATTTTTCATCTTATAAGCTATTATGACTTTTAGGCCCTATATTAATTTTTGTTGTCTTGTTTCATACACAGTGATTAGTGTTTGTGAGGAGATTCCAGTTCGTTGCATCAAAGATAGCGATTGTCAAGCGAATTGCAGCTCTAAAAATCACTCAACTGGGAAGTGCGTTAATTATCCTGGTTATCTTCATTGTAATTGTTGCAAATGAAAAATCGTAAGATTGTAATATTCATAATCTATGTTTAAGTAAAATAAATGATAATCCAGTTGGTTTATTCATAGTTGTGCTTGCTATGCATAAAATAATACTTTATAACATTTTAAAATAAAAAAAGTTTTGTGCGTTATTAATATATTACAATATTAGGTTTATGAATAAATATATAAATGATTTTATTCATACTCTTAAAATTATTTATTTGAATAAGTTTTCTTACAAAGCATTAATTACACATTTGACTACGTTTATGTATTACTTTAATGTATAGTGGTTATGTCGTAGGATTTGAAAAAATAAAAATGGTTTAGCGACATATTGTGAAACTATAATAATGTCTAACTGGTAACCTATGTCATAATACAGAGGTGCAGATTTTATCACACTATCTTCTCTTTTTTGTGAGAATTTTCTAAATTTTAATATTAAAATCATATATATCACATAATAGTTATTTCTAACTGTTGGAGCGAGAATCAATCGGTCAACGCGAATACTTTTTAGAGAAAAATTATGAAGAGATAAAAACTAAAAGGGGGTGGAAATATTGTAATGAATACCCTTTATTTCATGAAATATATTATCTCTTGAAAGCACCTTCCCCCTTTTTTCCTTACTCTTTCCTCCACATCTAAATATTCCCTCATTTAGTAATTTGTGGTTGCTTCGAAAACAAAATGGGAAAATAATTTTTTTTTGGGTGTTTAAAAATATATCAAAATCAATCAGCCTCCAATAACTCCATTAGAAAATTTAATGCAAGTAAAGAAATTGTTACTCATACTATCCTATATTTATATATGTTTAAAAAATTAGGAAAATGAAGATAAAAACCGTTACTATCTTAATTTTTAAAATTTTATCATCCTTTTAAATTTATTAAGAGGTTGAGAGATAACGAAAAATAGTTTTCAGAGGAAAGTACGTGAAAATGTAAAAATGAAGATTATAAAAGGAAATTTTCTATTATGCTCTATATTTATAATAAGGGAACTGAATATTGGATTTTTCCACAATAAAGTTTTTAATATAATTTTATGGTTTAAATAGATACTTTTTCAATGACCATAACAAAATTTATTTTTCCATTAACTATACCCATAATTATATTACTTACATAATGAAGTTTTCGGTCATTTATTCATCCGAAATATATTGCTACTTTATTTATCATACTAAAATTCCATTATGATAGAATCATACTTTATAGAATATTTAAATAACATCTATTTATAAAAGTGAACGATTTTTTTAAAAAGTGTTTTGTTGAATTAAAGAATAAACTACAATTTAATGTTCGTTAGTTCAGATATATTAGAGAACTAATTACAAATATTTTTCAACGAAGCTCAGTCATTTTGGAAATAAAAAAACATTAATCTTATCCAATAAAAATAAAGTTGTGAATCACTTTACATTTTTGATTTCTAAAGCTACTAACAAAGGTGTGTATAAACAATTGAATAAATCTTCACAAATAAGGAAGGGCATTAGTCTATAAAATCTGCCACTTTCATCCTCTAGATTTAATATGGCATGATTTTTAACTCTTACTCATATATTTTTATTCTTATCCACCATACCTATTAGTTAATCCAACCTATTTTTTAGGATTACTACCTAATTTTCTAATTGTATGGTGTCTATAATTATTTAAAATTAATAAGTTCATCCACCCTATTTTTTTTTTATGTTTACGGGTTTTTTCTGTTTTCTTGGGTACAGAAGTAAATTGGAGAAGTATATATTGTCTTTCCCTTGATGAAAGTTGATTTGTCAGGATTACCAACACAATGCTCTATAGAATCATTGTTGTGTGTGTTTTCGTTTTCTATAATTGTTGCATTTAGCCACTCCTCATATGTCTCATTACATGTAATTTTTGAATGCATTAACCACTGTTCAGTTTCGTTTGTACTAAAAATGTTAATGTTCTCATTTGTATTGGAAGAACTATTCTTCTCATACATAATCCTCTTGAACCTAGATCAAAAGACATAAAATAAAATAAAACTTTTTTATGATTACTTTTCAATAGCAAACATTGTAATTTCATTCATTTGTTTCACATTGGATTCAATTGTCAGTAAATCGATATTTGATTTTGCAAAATGATATCATTTTGAAAAGCAGCTAAATTTACAATCAAAACTCTATTGTATATCGAATTATCTTTAAAAAAATATTTTTTCCTTTTGAAAATAAGGTATCTTACATCAACCGTCTACTTTACTACTTCAAATTTGGACATACTCTTCTTGACAGAGCATTATAATGAGACGAAAAAGAGAGTATTTTTGAATTTTATTTTTTTGATTTATAAATATTTGATATTTGATTATAAGAAGGATGAAGGAGAGAGGCTAAGAAAGAGGAATTGAGAACAAACAGAAAGAGGAATGTGAAAAAAATTAAAAAGTCTACTTTGTGTGGATAAACTAATCAATTTTTAAAATTCAAATAACCCATAAAATTAGGTAGTAGCCCTAAATTTAGGGTGGATTAATAAATAGGTATGGTGGATAAGAATAAAATTTACCATAAATTATATATAATTAGAATATTTAACTAAATAGAATCTTTGATAATGCATATCACAATGTCACTTTTGACATGAGTTATAATCCACTTACATTGTTTGCATTTTAATTGGCATGATTGGTGTCGGTAATTGTCTTTCTATTTAACATGTAATTTTACGCCTTTGTATTATACTTTGAACTTTTTAGATTTCATAGTGTTCATTGTGTTAGAAATGAATTAAAACTTATACTACAATTTCTATCCAGAAATTCCATTAAGCTTGCCAATGAAATTTTAATATTTACCTGTATCGGCTTCGCATAAGGGATATATTATCTAACAATGTACTTGAATTTGCGTATAAGCGTGGAATATATTTTCAATCAAAACATTGTAAATAATTGGTTCTCAATTATTAACACTATTATGCCCTAGCATAATCATTAGTATGGTATTATATGCAAGCAACGAAAAAAACCTTCTCACCAACATAAAGAAATAATAAAATAAAAACATCAAAACCATAAAGATAGCCCACTATGTTTAGATAGGCAAAAATAATATAACAATAAATTGAAAACCTTAATAACCAAGAAAAAAAATGTAAGAAAAAGACATAAGTTCATAATTATATTGATTTTGTAACAACCAAAATTCCGACAGACCGAATTTTTTTCCAAATTCTAATCTATCGAAACTCGTGTGGTTTTCTCTAACACCCAGTAGAAAAGACAGAGATATAAAATATATCAAAGCTCAAAAAAAATCACATAGCGGAATGGATAAAATATAATGTAATCAAAATATAGCCTTACCATGGTAACAATATTGCCGAACCAGTATCCAAAGCTATCATATCTCCTCCACAAATCTAACCTGCGAGTATGTTATGAGGAGGGGATCAAAACAGAAATTCTGGTGACTTGATTTAAACTGCACATTTTCGATAATCCTACATATACCGTTCAGTTATGTTTTCTTTTTTATTAGGTTACTTGGGTTAACAACACTTAAGGCTTACAAACACACGTCATACCCATCTACTTCCCTATGGATTAACCAATTACAGTATATATGTAGCTACCCCCAATATCACGGTACACCCTATGTGTAACACCCCGTACTTTCTGTGAATGTATAAGTGATAAATCAGAGAATAATTAATTTTTAAAACAAGAATCAAGGGAAATGGGTTGCGCCATTCGTTCGTCTCAGAATTTTGCTTGAAAACGAGTCCGAGTTTGCGAGAATCGGAGTCCGTATGACCAAGTTATGGCCCTCCAAAGTTTTAGGAATTTTCAGAGTTCAAAACAGCTCGAATTCGAATTCAAATTTCGAATTCAAAACACAGAACAGACTGGGCGGGAAATTTCCCGCCCAGTACCCAGGTTGACTGGGGAGTCGACTGGGCAGTCGACCCCCCCCCCCCCGACCAGGTCGACTGGGCAGTCGACCTGGGGGTCGACCTGGTCGCCGAACCTGGTTTTGGGCCCGGGTGCATTCTTATGTATCTGGTCACGTTTTCTGCCTAGGTTCATCTGCCTAAACCTATTTAAACTGCCCTAAACCTAGCCTTCTCCACACACAATTCTATTCTGCTTCTACTCTGCCTCTGTTCTAAATAAAAATAAAAATGGCGTCGCTACTCTACTGGAATCAAAACTAGAAGCTAATCAACATCAAACTAAGAAACTCAATTCAAGCTTGAAACTTCAACAACGGTTAAAGAAGATCAACTAACGTCGCTACAACTATCTTTATTTTAGAATCCAATCAAGGCAAGTTCATTTATTTTCCGATATAAACTTTAATTCTGATTGTGATATGAATTGTAAATCTGAATCTGAGATTATGTCTGTTCTGTTCTGTTTAGATCTACCTTATTCTGTATATCTTTCTGCTTTCTGTTATATAGCCAGGCTACCATGAGCCTGAGCCAATCTCATAAGAGATTAACGTACGCTAAAATATTTGGGACAATAAAATGAATAATGCATGAAATGGGCATGACCGATATGTGACTGATTTGAGGAAAGAACATAGGTCGAACTTGGAACTTAGGACATAAATCTAAGGCATATAATTGAACCTATGACTTGAGTTTTGTAGCATAAAGAATATTGAACATACGACTTGAGAAGTTAAGGGATAAAATTTACATTGGACATATGACTTAGGAATTGGGGCATAAATTTGACCATAGGCATGTAATTAGTCTAGATACATATTACATGTTGTAAACTTGATCTGGAACTGAGCAAGCTATGTATGATAATCTGTGATTTGGGGACATAATTCAATATCTGATTTTAAGAATATGATACATGATTAAAACCTAGATTTGTGGCACATTTTAAGAAGGGGAAGATATGTGACTTAGGTGTAGAAATTAAAATCTATAATAAGATTTGAGGACTATTAAGTGTGAATACACCTAAATAGGGATTTTTGGATATATGGCATGCATTGTAATATTTGGTATAATTTATAGATGAATCTGCTGTACAATGCTAGTTTAACTAAAATGGGAACATATGTTATATGGTAAATTATGTCTATATTCTGTGTTATGTAAATTTATGCAAACATGGGGTATATGATCATATTGTGAATCATGATAATTATTTAGGCATAATTTATGATTAAGCAAGGCATGTAAATAGAACCTTTAGAAATATTAAATCTGCTAAATCTGTCATTTGCTAAGTCTGTTGAAAATGCCAAATCTACTAAACTAAATCTATTGAGATGCCTAAAATGCTAAATCTGTTGAGATGCCTAAACTGCTAAATCTGTTGAGATGCCTAATCTGTTATCTGCTAAATCTGCTAGTTTGCTTAATCTGCTAAATCGGTTAAGTCGCCTAATCTGCAAAATCTGTTATTTGCTATATCTGTTGAGTTGACATAATTAGTCTGTTATTGACATAATATGAATTGGCTATAGTTATGAATAATTGATATGTATATTAGGCGTGGGCATAAATGGTAAATTATTAATTAATTGGCCGCAAAGATGAACATGGCTAACTCGAGGTTAGAATGAGTTTGCGGCGTAATCCTGCCCGGAACCGCCCGGTACATCCAGTAGCCGTAAACAATAGGTTCTACTGTGAGAAGTTAGTCATAATATTCTTAGACACATGGTTAGGTCTGGATTGTGGCAGAAGTCTGCCCGGAACCGCCCGGCCCATCCAGCGGCCACAAGCTAGCGACCTAATGTGAGAGGTCTGTGCATTAATAATTAATTAATGCAAATCTGAGATAAAAATGATGTCCAAAACGTGTTGGGTGGATAGGGTTAAACCAACTGGACTAATATATATAATAAACCCGTTCATGAATCTGTAGGCCCAATACAAAGTTAGACAAATCTGAAATTCTGTTAAATCTGTGCATCTGATCCGTTAGTCTGAAAACTTGTTGATTTGATTTTCTGTTCTATGAACTAGTTAATCTGATCTCTGTATGTCTGAACTTGTAAACAAGTTAATCTGAAATCTGTTAGTCTGGGGACACAAGGTTAGGAGGGAATTTACTTGTGTCATCTGTTGTTTGGGACCTGTATAAGTTAGTAACCCTTTCTGGTATCAAAACTTTGACTCAACAGTAGGTAGGGTCCGGGCACGCTTACTGAACTAATTATAAGCGGTTCATTCTGATAATGGCGAGGGGTGTTGGTGGTGCGTTCCAACCAGGTCATGTGCGTGCATGGATCCCGGTCTGCATCAGAGGATGTAAGACGCTGTGACATCTGTAAATAGGTCTGTGCCAATTGGTTGTCACTTTAGGGAGTGATACACCCTACTGTGGGGCCGACACAGGGTATTCATGTATTAGGGAGCTGATCGCTTGGGGTAGGGTTTTAGAGTACACTTAGTTCTATCTGTTTCTGTTGATACCGTCTGTTTCTGTTGGGTGGTAACACCTATCTGTTTCTGCGTGGTACCATCTGTTGGGGTGGTAAAGGACCATTACTAGTGTACACCTAATTCTACATTCTGTTTCCGTAGGGATTAATCAGTTTCTGCTTCTGTCTGTTTCTGTTCAGGTGGTAAAGGCCCATTACAAGCACTCTCTTTTGTGGAAATTATTCTGTACCCATTTCTGTTTCAGTTTAGACATTAGGGTGACACCTAATTCTGTTATACTAGTATTAGTGCAGAGAAGTATAAAGAAATAGCTTATGTCATTCTGTTCTTCTATAATATCCGCTACACCTGTTACTATTATCTCTCATCCAGTTTTATTTTCATGTCATGTTATTATTAAATGTTCATAACTTAAAATCACTGGACTTGCCAGACTTTTTGTCTGACCCTTGTTGTTTCGCTTCCTTTCTTCCGTTTCCCCCCAGGTTTTGTAGAAGGGAGTACTCTAGCCTGATCTAGATTTCTTCTGCTTGAAGTGCTTAAAGTATGGCTTGTCTTCTTCTGTGGGGATTATGATTTTAAACTATGCATTCTGAAGGCTTTTGTACGAGACTGATATTTTGTACTTGAATTCTGATATTGTGATTTGAAAGGACGTAACCAAGCTTATTTCGGTTTCTGTTGTAATAAAGTTATAAAATTTTCAAGTACTGTTTTATCTGTCTTGTAAGTTTCTGTTCTATTTACTAAAATGCTCCACCAAAGTTAAGGCATTCCCTTTGTGAGTGACTTTAATGGAGGTGGGGTGTTACCCTTGGTATCAGAGCTGAAGGTTACCAGATTGGGTAAAGTTTTTGAAAACTATTTTCAAAAAGGTTTTAGAAGGAAGTATTTTCGAAAGTAAAGCCTATTTTTGAAAAACATACTCCCCAAGAGCCATATATCTTACCTTCAGTCCTTTTTGTAATTGAATCTTTCCTTTTTCGTTTCAGCATGTATGAAGCATCTGAGATACCAGAGGGTGTTCATGTACTCGGTTGGTTTCGTCAATATCTTGAGGCTAGGACCGCCGCCGCTGGTCCAGCAAATGATCCCCCTACTCCGCCCCCTCCTCGTGCAGTTGCTTTCTCAAAGATCTGTAGAGATTTTAGGGCCATGGGTGGGAAGGATTTCACGGGAACTGAATCATTCGTAGAAGCGAGGAACTGGCTCAAAGAAACTGAGGATCTATTCGTTATCTTCGAGGTGGACGATAGGTAGCAGGTACAGTTGGCGGTATGGCTGCTCAAAGACGAAGCTTCCTATTGGTGGGAAGTCACTAACGCCGAGAGACCAGTTGAGACATGGATGGATTTCAGAACAAGGTTTGAGACAAAATTCCTCTCGCAAGCTGAACAAAGTCTACAACTGGAAAAGTTCTTATCTCTTAAGTAAGGAAGTATGACGGTCGAGGAATACGTCAACCAGTTCAACCAACTGGCTAGATTCGGATTGGATTTAGTCAACACTCAGGATAAAAAGGCTCTCCGCTTTGTTAAAGGATTGAACGAGCCACTGCACAGCCTAGCCATGACTCATGTACCCATGGGAACGACTTACGAGAAATTGGTGGACATGGCACTACTGCACGAGGAAGACAAGGGCCTGAAAGAGACAAAGAAGGAAGAACCACAGAATAAGAAAGCATGACCCAAAAAGGAAACACAAAAGAAGGATGAGAAGTCTTAAGATAAGAAGGGGAAAACGTGCTTTACTTGTGGATGCTCGACTCATCTGAATAAGGATTGCAGAAAAAGGAAGGGCACTTGCTTCAATTGTGATGGGACACTTCACTAGGGACTGCCCGAAGAAACGAGGGCCAGGGCAGAGGGCAGAACCCACTTCTGGAGGACAGGTGAATGCTCAAGGGACTGGTAGATAGGGTAGAAATAAAAAATTTAAGTAGAAGGTTTCATTTTCTTATTTGATTGTTGAGTTAAAACTCTTTCTGATTCTGGCATTTTGATTCTGTAATCGATACTCTGCACTTTAATACTAGTATTGTTTTTGATTCTACTGTAGACTCAAACCCATAAGGGTTATGACTCATCTGTTTGTGAGAGATTGGGGTTTGAGAGATATCTGTGTTAGGCGTCATGTAGGACGCATACATTCTGGGTTTTATCATGCTTAGTTCAGTAACCTGATCTGTACCAGTAATCTGTAAATATCTGAATACTTCCGATAAGATTAAGATTTCCAGTTTTGACATTATCTAAAGAGGGTTATCCTCTGGGTGTTAATTTGATGTTGGTTTCGGTCTTCGGGGCCGATACTTAGGACCCATGTCTAATGAGAACCAAGTTTTTGTTTTATCTGTACTCGCTTCCATCATTCGACTATATCCTATCGATCGAATCTTCAAACTTTAGGTAGAAACTAATGGGTGTAAACATGTGTTTGAGACATGTTATGTTTGATGGTTGCAAGTGGTTGCTCGTGGATGCTTATACACACACTAGGCACTAGATCGGCTCGAAAACACTCTCATACTGCATATGGAAGTGTGAGCATTTTAAATTTTTGTTGATGCAAAATGATTGACTCAGCACATGGATGTTGCATATGACTGAATGGTTGTGCACTCATATAGAAATGATATGTATCAAATAGGAAAATTTGCATACATGTTGGACTCATGGCACTGGCATAATTCGCATTAAGGAGGTCAACTGAATCAGTGGACCGCCTGTTCTTTGCATTAGATAAGGAACATATACACACACTTTTTCATATGTTCATACAACATTAGAAGTTTCTAAGGACAATGGACGCCAATAATTGATGATTGAGTAGATGGATGTTGGATGGTAGGACACATTCTTCTTAACTTGAGGATTTCGGGGACGAAATCCTTTAAGGAGGGGAGAATGTAACACCCCGTACTTTCTGTGAACGTATAAGTAATAAATCAGAGAATAATTAATTTTTAAAATAAGAATCAAGGGAAACGGGTTACGCCATTGCGTTCGTCTCGGAATTCTGCTTGAAAACAAGTTTGAGTTTGCAAGAATCGGAGTCCGTATGACCAAGTTATGTCCCTCCAAAGTTTCAGGAATTTTCAAAGTTCAAAACAGCTCGAATTCGAATTCAAATTTCGAATTCAAAACCCAGAACAGACTGGGCGGGAAATTTCCCGCCCTGTACTCAGGTCGACTGGGGAGTCGACCCCCCCGACCAGGTCGACTGGGCAGTCGACCTGGGGGTCGACCTGGTCCCCGAACCTGGTTTTGGGCCTGGGTGCATTCTTATGTATCTGGTCTCGTTTTCTGCCTAGGTTCGTCGGCCTAAACCTATTTAAACAACCCCAAACCTAGCCTTATCTACACACAATTCTATTCTGCTTCTACTCTGCCTCTGTTCTAAATAAAAATAAAAATGGCGTCGCTATTCCGCTGGAATCAAAACCAGAAGCTAATCAACGTCAACCTAAGCAACTCAATTCAAGCGTGAAACTTCAACAACGGTTAAAGAAGATCAACTAACGTTGCTACAACTATCTTTCTTTTAGAATCCAATCAAGGCAAGTACAGTTATTTTCCGATATAAACGATAATTCTGATTGTGACATGAATTGTAAATCTGAATCTGAGATTATGTCTGTTCTGTTCTATTTAGATCTACCTTATTCTGTATTTCTTTCTGCTTTCTGTTCTATAGTCAGGCTACCACGAGCCTGAGCCAATCTCATAAGAGATTAACTTACGCTAAAATATTTGGGACAATAAAATGAATAATGCATGAAATGGGCATGACCGATATGTGACTGATTTGAGGAAAGAACATAGGTTGAACTTGGAACTGAGGACATAAATCTAAGGCATATAATTGAACCTATGACTTGAGTTTTGTAGCATAAAGAATATTGAACATACAACTTGAGAAGTTGAGGCATAAAATTTACATTGGACATATGACTTAGGAATTGGGGCATAAATTTGACCATAGGCATGTAATTAGTTTAGATACATATTACATGTTGTAAACTAGATCTGGATCTGAGAAAGCTATGTATGATAATATGTGATTTGGGGACATAATTCAATATCTGATTTTAAGAATATGATACATAATTAAAACCTAGATTTGTGGCACATTTTAAGAAGGGGAAGATATGTGACTTAGGTGTAGAAATTAAAATCTGTAATAAGATTTGAGGACTATTAAGTGTGAATACACCTAAATAGGGATTTTTGGATATATGGCATGCATTGTAATATTTGGTATAATTTATAGATGAATCTGTTGTACAATGCTAGTTTAACCAAAATGGGAAAATATGTTATATGGTAAATTATGTCCATATTATGTGTTATGTAAATTTATGCAAACATGGTGTATATGATCATATTGTGAATCATGATAATTATTTAGGCCTAATTTATGATTAAGCAAGGCATGTAAATAGAACCTTTAGAAATATTAAATCTGTCATCTGCTAAGTCTGTTGAAAATGCCAAATCTGCTAAACTAAATCTGTTGAGATGCCTAAACTGCTAAATCTTTTGAGATGCCTAAACTACGAAATCTGTTGAGATGCCTAATCTGTTATGTGCTAAATCTGCTAGTTTGCTTAATCTGCTAAATCTGTTAAGTCGCCTAATCTGCAAAATCTGTTATCTGCTATATCTGTTGAGTTGATATAATTAGTCTGTTATTGACATAATCTGAATTGGCTATAGTTATGTAAAATTTACATGTATATTAGGCGTGGGCATGAATGGTAAATTATTAATTAATTGGCCGCAAAGATGAACATGGCTAACTCGAGGTTAGAATCAGTTTGCGGCGTAATCCTGCCCGGAACCACCCGGCACATCAAGTGGCCGTAAACAATAGGTTCTAATGTGAGAAGTTAGTCATAATATGCTTAGACACGAGGTTAGGTCTGGCTTGTGGCAGAAGTCTGCCCGGAACCGCCCGGCCCATCCAGAGGCCACAAGCTAGCGACCTAATGTGAGAGGTCTGTGCATTAATAATTAATTAATGCAAATCTGAGATAAAAATGATGTCAAAAACGTGTTGGGTGGATAGGGTTAAACCAACTAGACTAATATATATAATAAACCCGTTCATGAATCTGTAGGCCCAATACAAAGTTAGACAAATCTGAAATTCTGTTAAATCTGTACATCTGATCCGTTAGTCTGAAAACTTGTTTATTTGATTTTCTGATCTGTGAACTAGTAAATCTGATCTCTGTATGTCTGAACTTGTAAACAAGTTAATCTGAAATCTGTTAGTCTGGGGACACAAGGTTAGGAGGGAATTTACTTGTGTCATCTGTTGTTTGGGACCCGTATAAGTTAGTAACCCTTTCTGGTATCAAAACTTTGACTCAACAGTAGGTAGGGTCCGGGCACGCTTACTGAACTAATTATAAGCGGTTCATTCTGATAATGGCGAGCGGTGTTGGTGGTGCGTTCCAACCAGGTCATGTGCGTGCATGGATCCTGGTCTGCATCTGAGGATGTAAGACGCTGTGACATCTGTAAATAGGTCTGTGCCAATTGGTTGTCACTTTAGGGAGTGATACACCCTACTGTGGGGCCGACACAGGGTATTCATGTATTAGGGAGCCGATCGCTTGGGGTAGGGTTTTAGAGTACACTTAGTTCTATCTGTTTCTGTTGATACCGTCTGTTTCTGTTGGGTGGTAACACCTGTCTGTTTCTGCGTGGTACCATCTGTTGGGGTGGTAAAGGCCCATTACTAGTGTACACCTAATTCTACATTCTGTTTCCGTAGGGATTAATCTATTTCTACTTCTGTCTGTTTCTGTTCGGGTGGTAAAGGCCCATTACTAGCACTCTCTTCTGTGGAAATTATTCTGTACCCGTTTCTGTTTCAGTTTAGACATTAGGGTGACACCTAATTCTGTTATACTAGTATTAGTGCAGAGAAGTGTAAAGAAATAGCTTATGTCATTCTGTTCTTCTGTAATATCCGCTACACCTGTTACTGTTATCTCTCATCCAGTTTTATTTTCATGTCATGTTATTATTATCTGTTCATAACTGAAAATCACTGGACTTGCCAGACTTTTTGTCTGACCCTTGTTGTTTCGCTTCCTTTCTTCCGTTTCCCCCCAGGTTTTGTAGAAGGGAGTACTCTAGCCTGATCCAGATTTCTTCCGCTTGAAGTGCTTAAAGTATGGCTTGTCTTCTTTTGTGGGGATTATGATTTTAAACTATGCATTCTGAAGGCTTTTGTACGAAACTGATAACTTGAATTTTGATATTGTGATTTGAAAGGATGTAACCAAGCTTATTTCGGTTTCTGTTGTAATAAAGGTATAAATTTTTCAAGTACTGTTTTATCTGTCTTGTAAGTTTCTGTTCTATTTACTAAAATGCTCCACCAAAGTTAAGGCATTCCCTTTGTGAGTGACCTTAACGGAGGTGGGGTGTTATACCATGGTACCCCACTCGCACGGTCTCCGCCGTAACACTACCGAAATATACGCAGTCCATCATCCTACGCCGGAGTGACGTATGGATCTCTATATACAATATTACGTTTCGCGTATATCTGCCATTGCCATGCTACATAAGCGTACGGACTTCCACCTTCGATCAAATCAGATTCCATCATAGAGTAATGCCCTCGAGTCTATGATACACCACTCAGAGAAGACGTTCATGTATCTAGACTTTCCCATGTTCGTATCGTCAATCGTACTCGATGCCTTAACAGCACATATTCTCTACTGTGCACCGAGTTTCGTGGCAGGGCTGTACAAGAAACACGGAACTCGGTCGGGAGCTTTTCCATATCTGTATAGGCCTTCCTTTAAGAACCTCAAAATACAGATATCCTTCGGGTCTATTTTTCATGGTGGCTACCTCGGCCCCTTCCTCAAGTAGTAAAGACTACAAAAGCTAAGCGACTTGCGCCTAACAAACAATTTAAACAACCAGTTGCTATCTCCCCTCAAGCACCGTGCCTCAATAGTGAAAGGTGGATGGCAACTTGGGTTTAGCTCCATTCTTTCCGCATCCCACTAGCTGCCGATGACGGGTACTCGACGATCTACTATCCCTGTTGGTCATGACCCTTGCCTCCTTGTTGAGCCGACCGCCGAATCACCCTAGCATCACCTCGTCATAGCTTTCTGACTGCAAACCTACTTTTGCAGTCAAGGCTACTCACTGGGTATTTACGCGTAGACCTAACCACTGTGAGCACAGCCCGAACGCTGCGCCACCACAGAGGACTACTAGGGGCAACTTCCATGTCCCAGAAAGCCGCGTGCTTCCCCTTCCAGTCCTTCGGAGTCGACAGAATAATCAGATGAACAAGCGCTCCTCTCATGCCTCATGACATCACGATGATCTACCCTATTGGGTTTTTCACCCTATATCATACGGATTGGTCCAAGTGCCTTATTTTAATATGTTATTAGACCCTATGTCTAAAAATTCCACTATGCGCCTGCTCTACCTCATCGGGTTTCCATCTAACTTGGTTATTCCCATTCACATTTACTTCTTATTCAAGTTACCAAGTTCCTCTTGATTATTAATTTCATTCATATAACTTAACCCATTTACGTTTATTAATAAGCCCACAACATGTTATTCTCTAGATTGTGATCCAAGGTCTGTAATCCACAATCCTTTTATATTATTGTTTGATTTCATAGTTACAATAATATGTTCTACATAATATATAATTACGTATATCTCAATTCACATGTTTTCTGTTTAACATGTCGCTCATTATTTATGATTAAATATAACTTATTTCATTTCATATGTTTGCCTCATTCTTTCTTATTTAATCATAATTCTATCTTGTACTATTACTACCACTTATCGTTGTTTACTAATTAACTTAGTTCTCTTAACTAAGGTTTACTAATAAGTTTCCTTTCCATAGATATATCTTATGTTGCCCTCATCCGTAGATTTCAGATTCTCGTTCTTACAAATAACTTAATTTACAATTAAGTACCACTTATCTCATTACATAAGTTATTCCATTTCCTTTATCTTTTATTATAACCAAAGTTGTAATTTCCACTTGTCCCTAGGACAGCCTACCTATTCTATAACATTGCCATTAATGTAATTTATTTATAATAGGTTATTATCATTCACCGTTCAATCCACTTCTTTTACATTTGTAACTTTCCTTCATTTCCTTGGTTATTTTCCATTAATCACAATTAGTGCCATTTTTCTCTATCCTTTTATATACATATATTTTATATATGTTTATGCACTAGACCTCTCACATTAAGCCGACCACTTGTGGATGTTGGATTTGCCGGGCGGTTCCGGGCAGACTTCTACCACAAGTTGAACTTAACCTCGTGTTTTCGCACCTTTACATGTATATCTATGCACTATACCTCTCACATTAAATTAACAACTTGTGGACGCTGGATTTGCCGGGTAGTTCCGTGCAGACATTGTAACAGCCCGCACCTCCGTTCGCGCAAGATATTGTCCCCAACTTAGCCACCGTATAGGTGTGGGGTTTTGTTTCTCAAAAGGCCTCAGCGTTAGTAAGAGATGGGCTCTACTATATAAGTACCCACTTCACACAGGCTTCCATGATGTGGGACTTATGGGTGTTACATTCTCCCCTCCTACAGAGCCCAACGTCCCCGTTGGCTCACAAACACCTCACCCAGGCGTTGTGGTCCACACAGGAACCACAATTCCGGCTGGGTATTGGATCTGATACCACGTATAACACCCCATGTCCATTAATGTCACACACTAAGGGATTGCATTAACTTTCATGGAGCATTATAAGAGTACAGAACTGAACATAACAAGATAGACATATAAAATAGTACTTAAAAATTCAAAAGTTATTTATTGTAGCGGAAAAGAAAAACATGTCTGGTTACAACATCAAAACCATATACTAAAGACAAGTACATAAATATCCATCTTGAACAAATTTATTATCAGAGTTCATAAAGCAAAACCATAACCCCAATCCAAATATCCATAATGAAAAAGAGATAAAGCTGAGCATTACTTTCAATACTTCAAGAATGAAGAAATCTAAGTCAAGCTCCGCTAATCCCATCCTGAGGACCTAGGGGGAAGGAAAGAAAAGAGGTGAAACAAATAGGTTAGACATAAAGTATGGCGAGTCCAGTTATTTTTAGTATGAAACTAAGTAAAGCATAATGACAGGAATAAACTGGATGAAAGATATAACGATGACATAAGATAAAGCAGGATAACATGATGAATATAAAGGAATGTCTAGTGCGCTTCCCAGATTTCTTAATTTAATTCTCTGCACCTCCTACTAGTAATTCTTATCGAAATGATCCCAACCCGCAATTGGTAGCCCTCAGGCGTAACATCTAGTAAGAGGTATCCACCCTATACAATCCTCGACAGCCTACTTGCCCGTAATAAATACTAGATGTCCCCACACTACCCCTAATCGATTGGCTCGCTAACTTGTAGATACCTGTGCGGGTCCCAGCTTAGGGTATATCACTCCCTAAGTGGCAACCCTTTGTTGCACAGCTTTATACCAACGGATGTACAGTGGCTAAATCTTCCAATGCCGGGAACACCTTTTTGCACGCTCAACGAACCCATCGGAACCTGCACTGCTACACCCTCGCTATAATTCGACCGCTTATAATCAGCCCAGTAAGCGTGCCCCAACCCTGCCTAGCTCAGGGATACCAATACCTCTAAGTGGGTTACTGTCTCAAAAGGGTCCCTACCGCTACTAGGTTTTTTCCCAGGGTTTATCCTAACCCGACTTATATTGGTTAAGTGTTGTCTATCTGCCCAGTTGACTTAACCCCATCCACTTATCAAATCAATATGTATTATTGGTTAAGCTTGTCTTAACCCTATCCACTTATCAAATCAATGTGTATTATTGGTTAAGCTTGCCTTAACCCTATCCACTTTCTTCATGTAATATTGGTTAAGTTGTCATTTTACATAGGTTAACTTAACCCTACCCACCTAACATGTTTTAGGTATCATATTCATCTTTGATTGGCATTAATTAGTTATTAACGCACAGACCTCTCACATTAAGTCAATTGCTTGTGGCCGTTGGAAATGCAGGGCGGTTCCGGGCAGACTTAACCTCGTTTCTAAGCATCTTTCAGTTAAGCCTACGATCTCTCACATTAGACTGACTGTTTGCGGTTGTTGGTTAGGCCGGTTGGTTCCGGGCAGGCTTCTACCGCAAACGGAGTCTAACCTCGTGTCTCAGCATGCTTATCTTAGCCAATTTATTCATTTACAGTTTGTGCCAATTTCAGGCTAATTATGCCAATTACCCAAAATCCCCAATTTCATATCATGCCCAAAATTTATCATTTGTTATGCCCAAATCAACTCAATGTATATTTTGTCAAATTTAACATTTGTCATGGCCAAATCAACCTAACATATATTATGCCAAATTTCCCAACATTCCCTAAATTACCATTCATATGTTCATCTCTATGAGATTCGGCCTAGGCTCGAAGGTAGTTTGGCTAAAAAACAAAAAGGGAAGGAAGGAGGAAAGAGATAAAGAACAGGCATAATACTAACAATAAAATAGGCATAAGTATGAACTGATCATGAGGATATGATAAAACTGATGATAATGTCAACATGGGCATATAAGAATCATAAATCTGGTGTATAGGCTAAGATAGAATTGATGAGATTCAATCTTTATATCATGTATAATTCCCAAATCCAATTTACAACAAGTCAGAATTGCTTTATTATTTACATCTAAAAATAATCAACGGACTCACAGAGACTGGATTTAGGAAGAGAATTAGGCGTAATTGTTGTTGCTGCAAATCTGATCTTGAATACTCTTTATTTTGATTGTTTGGATCTGATCTTCTAACTTGTATACCCCTATTCTGATTTTATTTTGTGAAGAAGAAAGCCTAGTTTAGATTTGAGCAACATGGAGGTGCCATGGATTAGTGTAATGAAATTAGGTTTATGCTACCTGTTTATTTATAGGAGTTAGGTGAATAAGGGCCTTTAGATCTGACCTAGAACCATCCGAACCATCCAGACCAGAAAAACACATCACCCAACGAATCAGAAAAGACACGTACCACAAACAAGTCATCGGCCAGATCTGGGCCGATGGGGTCGACACCCCTATAGGGGGGTCGACACCTATGTCGACTCCCCTAGGGGGGTCGACACCATAGAGCAGGAGATTTCCCACTCACCCAATTTGGCTTATTTTTTATTTTAAAATTCATTTTTGATTTATTATTAAATTATGCTAATTCTAGAATTCTTCTAAGCTTCATAACTTCTTCATACTGTATCCGTTTTACGCAAAATTGGACTCTGTCCCAAGAAAAATTCCGAGACGAACGTAATGGCGCAACTGGTTTCCCTTAATTCTTCTTCTAAAAAGTAAGTATTATTGAAATTTGCTAATTTTAATATTTTAAAATTACGGAGTGTTACATTCTCCCCTCCTTAAAGGATTTTGTCCCCGAAATCTCCAAGTTAAGAGGAATGTATATCCTACCATCCAATCATCCTTCTACCACAAGCATCCATTTTCCTTAAAAGATTCCTAATGCTATATGAACATATGCAAAAGTGTGTGTATATGTTCCTTATCTAATGCAAAGATCAGGCGGTCTACTGATTCTGTTGACCTCCTCAAATCGAATTATGTTAGTGCTATGAGTCCAACATGTATGCAAATTATTCCCAATGCACTTTATAACTTCTATATGAGTGCACAATCATTCACTCAAATGCAACATCTACATGATAACACATCAAATTTTCAATTATACAAGCATATGTGCAATATGAAAGTGACTAAGCCGATCTTAGTGCCTAAAGTGTGTGTAAATGCATCCACGAGCAATCACTAGCAACCACTTGCATCCACCAAACAAACATGTCTCAAACACATGTTTACATCCATAGGATTTTCTACCTAAAGATCGAAGAAATAATCAAGAGGATACACTAAACGATAGAACAAGTATATACAAAGCGGTAGAAAAAGAAGAACTTAAGAACATACCCTCAAAAAGGAAAGGGTACGACGCACGTATCTTGTCTTCAGTCTCCAAGTCGCATCTCCTTGATCATATCGCCATTGGACTTTAACTAACTTGACCTCTCGGTTGCTTAATTTCTTGAACTCCGATCCAAGGATGCATGTAGGAACTCGCCTAATTGTGGCATCTCGCTCTACTTCCATTTCTCTAAGCATGCTCGGTTCTATCACTTTCGCGGTATCATGTAAACACTTCCTCAAATGCGACATGTGAAATACGTCATGAATACCACTAAGCTTCTCAGGCAACTTTACTCTGTAGGCCATCTGTCCAATTCTTTCTATAATGGGGAATGACCCTACGAACCTTGGTGCCAATTTCCCTATAGATCCAAAACGAACTACGTTCCTCAATGGTGACACTTTAATAAAGACCATTGCCCCAAAATTGAACTCAAGATTGGTCCTTCTCTTATCAGCATATGACTTTTGTCGGTCCTATGCTGTCTTCATATGTCTTCGAATAAAATTTATCTTCTCCGAAGTTTCTCTAACCATATCGGGCCCAGGCAAAATCTTATCCGTAGATTCACTCCAAGTAGGTGATCGGCGAGGTCGTCCATATAGAGCTTCAAAAGGTGCCATGCCAAAACTAGTATGATAGCCATTGTTGTAGGCGAACTCTACTAATGGAAGGTGTTCCTCCCATGTCGCTCCAGAGTCCAAGATACATAACCTCAAAAGATCTTCTAGAATCTGATTCACTCTTTCTTTTTGGCCGTCCGTTTTAGGGTGATAAGCAGTGCTCAAACACAATTGCGTTCCCACAGCCTCTTGCAAGCTCTTCCAAAACTCACTAGTGAAAATGGGATCTCGATCGCTTATGAAACTAGAAGGTATGCCATGTAGACAAACTATCTCTCGGAGATAAACATATGCTAACCATGCCGCTGTCAATTTACTCTTAACGGGAAAGAAGTGGGCGCTCTTGGTAAGTTTATCTACTACTACCCAAATCCCCGTATTACCTTTCCTTGACCACGACAACCTGTCGACGAAATCCATGGAAACACTTTCCCATTTCCACTATGGAACCTCTAAAGGATGAAGCAACCCACCAGGCTTCTTTTGCTCAGCCCTGACTTGCTGGCACACTAAGCATCTAGAAATGAACTCATCCAAATCTTTCTTCATTCTGGCCCAAAAGAAAACTCGATTCATGCACCTATACATCTTGTCACCACCGGGATGTATGGTTATCTTAGAACGATGTGCGTCTTCAAGGATTGTCTTCCTCAAGCTCTCGTCTCGAGATACACAAAGTCTCCCATCCCTACGCAACCAGCGTTTGTCATCTACAATATACCTACTAAGATGGCTCGAAGACTCCCCTCTTATGAGCTTGTCTATTATCTCTATCAACTGTGGGTCATCTCGCTGTGTTGTTCCTATCTGTCCCAAAAGCGTATGTCGCACCTCTAACGATGCCAACAAACCGGGTACATAATCAATAAAGGGTCTAAAATCAAAGGTGGATATGTACTCCAAACTATGCCACTTGGCAAACAAAGGAATCAAAGTCAACTTCTTTCTACTTAAAGTGTCATCCATGATGTTACCCTTGCCAGGGGTATATGCAATCTCAAAATCATAGGATGCTAAGAACTCCATCAACCTCTGTTGCCTTAAGATTAGATCTTTCTGAGAGACCAAGTATTTTAGTGACTTATGGTCTGTATACAACTCAAACCTCTCCCCAAGAAAATAGTGACGCCAAGACTTAAGCACAAAAACTATGGCAGCTAACTCTAAGTCATAGGTAGGGTAATTTTTCTTATGGACCTTTAACTGCCTTCCACCATAACATATCACCCTGCCCTCTTGCATTAAAACTGCACCAAGCCCTGTCCCGCAAGCATCGGTATATACTGTAAATGGTTTACTCCCATTAGGCAAAACTAAAACTAGAGCTGACGTCAATGCCCTTTTCAAACATTGGAAAGCATCGTCACAGTCAACATCACAAGAAAAGGTCAAATTCTTTTTTGTCAACCGTGTAAGTGGGGATGATATCTTAGCAAAGTCCTTGATGAACTTTCTATAATAGCCTTCCAAACCAAGAAAACTTCTTACTTCTGTTGCATTCTTAGGAATCTTCCAATCTTGGATTGCTACCACCTTCACAGGATCTACTGCTATCCCTTCCTTAGAGACCATGTGCCCTAAGAAAGTCACTTCGTTCCACCAAAAATGACATTTGGAAAACTTAGCTTTGAGTTGATATGCTCGAAGGGTCTCTAAGACTTCCTTAAGATGTAGGGAATGTTCTTCCTCGCTTCTAGAGAATATCAAGATATCATCCACAAAGACTACCACAAACTTGTTTAGAAACTCCCTAAACACCCTACTCATCAAGTCTATGAAATATGCGGGTGCATTCGTAAAACCAAAAGGCATGACAAGCCACCCAAAGAAACCGTCGGGAGTCCTAAAAGCAGTCTTATCTATAATATCCTCAACTGATGAAATCCTGTAGCTAAGTCCAACTGCGAGAAAACCGAATCACTAACCAACTGATCGAACAAATCATCTATCCTCGGCAAAGGGTGTCTGTTCTTCTTCGTGATCTTATTCAGCTCCCTATAGTCCACACACAATCTAAGTGAACCATCAGCATTCGTGGCAAAAACAACTGGAGCACCACACTACGAGATACTTCTTCTCATGAACCATTCTCAAGCAACTCTTTCACTTGTTTACTAAGCTCCCTCCTTTCTCTTGGAGACATGTGGCGTACAGGCAATGCAACTGGCTTTGCATTGTCAGCCAAGTATATACGGAAATCTATCTCGTGTTTTGGAGGTAAGCCCCTAACCTCCTCAAAGACATCTGCATACTCACGTACTACTCGAATAGATTGCAAATCATCAATAGATGTGTCAAGAGATTCTAGGTAGCTAAGCATAATAGAACCCTTAGTGTCGCATGAGATATCGAGAGTATTACCCAAACTAGTCAATAGTCCAACTACCCTCTTTTTACAGTCGAGAATGGTATCATACCTGGCTAGCCAATCCATCCCTAGAATCAACCAATAGCCCGTGAAACCATGCACATAAGCGTTGCATTCGAACTCAATGCCATACACAAATATTCTCAAATCCCAACATAACATAGACAAATGAGCCGTACCTTTAATAGGATTAGAGACAACAATGGGATCCGCTACTATACTAGTATCTAGGTGCATAGACTCAACAATGGAAGTAGATAAAAACGAATGTGAAGCGCCAGAATCAAACAAAGTACGTATAGGATGATCGAAAAGGAAAATCAAACTTTCAATAGAAATGTTTCTACCTCTTTCTTGCGTAGCTGCCCGGAGAGCATGAACCTGCCCTCCAGAAGTATATGATGTCCTCTGTCCTTGCCCTTGCCTTCTGGGGAAGTCTTTAATCATATGTCCTGCCTCACCGCACTGAAAACAACTAGTCTTTTTCGCCTTCGTCTTTCTATAATCTTTAGCTAAATGACTTGGTATACCACAAAAATGGCACTTCCTTTTATCTCGGGGTTTCCCACTCTTCTTAGGACACATTTTCTTGTTCTGTGATCCTTCAGCCTTCACCTCTTTCTTTTCACCTTTCTCCTCTTCATGTATCAACGCCATATCAACAAGATTCTTGAAAGTAGCCCCCATAGGAATGTGGGACATAGCCAACCCATGTAATGGTTCATTCAGATCCTTGGAAAATCTTAGATCTTTCTTATGTGGTGTATTAACTAGTTCCATACCAAATCTTGCCAACCGGTTAAACTTGTTAATGTACTGTAACGACCCGTGTTTTTGGCACTCTAATATGTAATTTAATTTATTTAATTTAAATATTATATTTGGAATATCGATGGAATTAATATCTAATTCGCTATTTAAACAAAGTTTGACGTTATATATTTATATAATTATAAATAGAGCTTGAAATATAGCGCTGCAGTTTGAAAATTCGAGTTTGAACTTCAACTGGACATACAGAGTCCGATATAAGTCGGATTTCTGTGAAACAAGAAACGTTGGGACCGTATTGACGATAATTTTCATATGAAAGAGAAAAAAATCCAGATTTCGTGTTATAGTTTGATAGTTATAGCCGAATCAAATTTTGAAATAGTCGCTATGGAAAATCGTTATATAAATATACACGTTAAAATAGCCGTTTTACAAGCGAACTCTGTTTTCGTCGAAATCAGTTTCATTAGAATCGTATCGTTAAATTATTGTACGATGGTGAGTGCGTGGAAAACCGATGTCGTATGTGACCACGGTAGCCGTAAACGCTCGTTCAGTGCAGTTAAATTAATTCAACTGAATAAAGGGATATTCGAGTGTAACTTGAGCAGACGTTCGAATTAAGCCACAAAACCAGTTCCGTTGAGTTCGCAGCGTCGATTATAGTCAGGGTAGGTATATAGTTTGTTATTTTTAGAGATCAGCAAATTTGGTGTTGAAAAGGGTATTGCGGTGCGCGGTGAAAACAGCCTACCGGGGCAATAGTCTCAGAATGCGACGAAACTAGTGCCGCTGGGTTCGTATCGAAAAGTTATTGTCGGTATTCGCAGTTTCAAGTTGATTTGATTTATCTGGTGATCCTGGTAGATTGAAATGCGTGTTTATTTCTGGTTTTATAAAGGATTTTTTTTCAAACGACCTCGGATTGCGACGAAACTTGTTCCATTGGATCCGGAATTTCTTTTTACATCAGGAAAAGCAATTTTATCAGTAGACGGAGGTCGTATGTAGCGGATTTTGGAGTTACTTCGCCGTGAAGTTTCGATGATAATATTATATAAATTCCAACACTATATATATGCCCCATTATACTCTAAAAACCCTCGTCAAACATCATTCGTTGGTCAACCAAAAATGGAGCCGCCACTCATTTGATCAACGGCCGTATTCTCCGACCTTTCTCCCCTTAATCCTCTCGATATTTGATAAAAATCCGCAAAACTCATTTAAGTAAATATAAAGGTCGCCGTATGGTTTGGGAGGAGCGTTCTGATTGGGGACGGGTTGCGTGAACGAGCATCAAATAGCAAATAGGAGAAGGGATGGACTAGTGCTCTAAAACGTGAAGGACGTGAGTGCCTTCTAATATCAATGAGCAACAAATAAGAGAAGGGAGGGCCGATTGTTGAATTGAAAGTCGGTAGAGGGGTTTGCTAATTGAAGCAGCATGGTGCGATCTGTAAGTATAAAAGGGGAAGACGTAATTACATGTTGGGGATGGGTTTGAAGGAGTATGATGGTGTTCACCTTGGACTGGATGTGAAGGACGGGTGAATACTAGTACGAGGAGCATGGAGGGGTTAATTCATGCGACGGAAAGTGGAGGGATGAAAGGGGAAATGCTGTGCGAATTGAAACAAATAATGGAAGAGGAAACCAAAGAAACAAGGAGTAGTATTACACACAAGGAATCAGTGCGGACGGAATTAAGGCAAAACCACTTTGACCTGGTCACGTTTGTTTTAAAGGTAATTAGTTGGACCTAACCGTAATAATTGAAGGTATTAAAAACTAATTCACCTATAATTATCTGATAAATCATGTATGTAAAAAAATATTTACACCTTGATATTCTAATTTACAAATGGATAAGTTTAAGTAAAATGGTTTAAACTAAAGTCGGTCTATGAACATCCGATAACCGGAATTCTTTTGAGTACATAAGTAGAAATTAGTTTAACCATTTTGATTAAGGAAATTTATAATTTAATTAAATAGTATTTATTTAAAACATGAATAATTGTTTATTCATTAACAGAATTGAGCCCAATCAGAGACCACGAGTTCGCAGTGACGAGCACTACACTCTGGAGCAAAACCAGACAGAATTGGAAACAACTGGATTTTCTGTTAAATTAAACACTTGTTTAATTTAACCGAGATCAACTGTTTAAACAGCATATCAACTCAAGGTGAGTTAAACTCACTCAGTTTTCCCATTTATATTTTATATAAATTGGGTTTTTATTTTTGTGTTCTGTGCTTGCTGATGGTTGCCTGATTGTTAGTTATACATTTGTTTGTTGATTCGACTGATGAAATTAAACTGCGTTTAATTTTAGTGAAATTACCAAATCGTTATTTTTAACGGTTGGTTCCAATAAAGGTAACTTACCTTGGTTGGTCACATTTATTTATAAACGTGCTTAAATGGTTGAATTGTTTGGATTGCTCATGGTTGATGTTAAATGGTCGTTATTTAGTTTATCAGTTAAACAAAACTGAACAGTTTGATTTGAGATAACCATTTGAATACAGGGAAGGACAGATTGGAGGGATCCAATCGGATCCCTCAGAATGTATTATTTATTTTCATATTATCATATATGAACTGATCCGTTTGTGTGATGGATTTGAGGATTGATTATTGATTTAATATTCAACATGTGTTTGGTTTAAGCCAATGGGTGATATTGGTTAAGTGTTTGGCAGAGTATGGCCTTTAAAATCAATCAGGTTATAGACAGTGATTCACCGTCAGGTGGGCCGATAGAACTAAAGTTATAAAATTTATTTTATAACTGAAGTTGAATTTGAAATATATTGTTTTGAATAAAAGTTATTAAAGTGAAATAGATATTTTATTAATTTCAGACTTTGATTGGTTACTAATTTATTTTACAAAGTAAACGCTGATGTTAATCAGAGGATAAGGAGATGAATCGAATGGTTTAACTTTGACAATTGTTTTGTAAAGAAAACAATTAATGGGATTTATTTAAATTAATTATATTTTTAATTAATTTAAAGTGAGAATTTATTTGGAATCGGCTAACAAGATAATCAAGTTTGAGTGAATTAAATCGACCATTTTGAGTTTGAATTGATTATCAAATAAATGTATTTTTGGATTAAATATCGTCTAAATTTAGATAAGGTTTTAAAAAGGGTTTAAGATAAACCAGAACATATAAATGCGTTTCAAAGTGTAAATCGTTAATATTGGATTAACTTTATTTGAAATGAGATCAAGTAAAAAGGGAAATTTGAAATAAGATTTCAAAAGTAGGGAATGGTCGAACAGATTTGAAAGAAGATTGGAAATAAGTGAATCTGGTTAAAGAAGTGGATTTCCCAAGCTTAAATAATAAATGATAGTGTAACAAGTATGTTTGAAAGGAGGATGGAGTGGAAATTATATATGGTTATAAAGTATTTCACTAAGTATTATAACGTAATGGTTCTGAGGACATTAGTATATAAGAATATAGTTATTCGAGATAGAGCTAATCAAAACATAGTTATTCAGGATAAGTTGCCATTTCATATGACTGCTAGCGAAATTCGCAGGGCTGCAGATAGCCTACGGCGGTCGGATGTTTCCTGAGGGAATCAGGCGTAACCATTGTGATCGCTGCGATCTATAGTCAAGCGAATGGATTTAAGTCGAGTATTAGTTAATCGATAGGAGTTAAATAAGTCGAGTTAATCAGTTAGAGTTAACCAGTTAAAGTTAATCAATTTGAGTTAATCCATTAGAGTTAAAGCGAATTAGAGTTATTTAAATATCGTATTTTCGATCTTAAAAGAGTTAGAAGTTTAATTTAGGAAAAGTGAATCAGTTTGTTTAATTAGAAGGCCAAGTGGTGCGGAATACTGAACTAGTGAACTCATTGGAGTGTCATTATTGAAACACTGTATATTTTGATAGTTAAAACACCGACTATCAAATCTTACCAATACGAGTGTTGGTACGGAAAGACCGGGATCGAATTTATATTCGAAAACCATTCTGACCAACAAATACGTGAAGATCTCAGAAGATGTTCGAGCTGGAGCATTGAAGACCGTGGACTATCATACATGGAGGAACCACTAATATTCTCTGCCTGGCAAGCAGAGATAAGCTGTGATTCTGTCGTGGTTGGAATCTACGGGTTCAAGGACTTCTCGCTACTGATCCATGGGGTGATTCCTATATTGGATGCGGTAGGAGAGTGCCTTCAGTTCATCCTGTTCCTGGATGACCTGTATGGACGGATGTCTGACAGAGTATTTCCAAAGGATCACGTACATTGATTTCTTCAAACGTGCTATGGTTGTTGGCGGGGAAATTGCCGTTCTCTTAGCTTCCAGCTAGAGTACTTTTGTGGATATCAATTAGTGATATCTGATGGATCTGACGATGTGGCATTCAGAGTAAATGGCGACCAGATGTCAAGAGTTAATTCTGGCCTCAAGCCTCATCAACCGGGAAATGAAAAAAATCGGGCAGGCAGCATGGCTATGTTGGTCGCTCCCATTAGGGTGTATAATCACCTATCTAGAGATTCATTTCATTCTTTATCTATTTCGATGTTGTCCCTTGTCGGGAGGCGGTTGCTGATCCCAACCGTCGGTGATATACATTCGATACACTCAAGCGAAATGGGTGGTCGGTCATGTGAGGGCCGGGTTGCAAGATGTTCTTGTTGAACCCAGTGTATTCGTCTCTAGAGATACACTATCGGCAGGTGGTCCCATACCTTGTCAAGGTCGGAATCCAATCTCCAATAAGCGCCTGCGGGTTTTGATTGTATACTATATATGTGGAGCGTGAGATGCAAGCATTCCACTAGATTTCTATTTACTTGTGTTTAGACATTATTATAATATCTGACAAGATATTGGTTTCAAACTGTTTTGGGTTATCGTAAGGTAAAAACCGTCCGTATTTATGTGTGGATTTGGTCTTACGATTATCCTTTTCTTTTGAAAAGATTTTGAACTTTAAAATCATGATTGGATGGTTCACCCTTATTACTGTGCGAATTTATCTCACTCTGGTTCACCAGACTGACCTGGTGTTTTGTAAATGCTCGGGTTAGGCCGGGTTGTACAGGTTCAGGTTATCGACTGCTATGAAGAGACGAGCTGGAAGAGTCCATACGTATGATATTACTACTATTCCGCTGTGTGTTATATATGGGAACAGGCTATTATAACTGTCCCATGGTATGATGTACTCTAATACTGTAAGTATTTTAAAGCTTTCAATAAAGATTATTTCTGTATTATATTTTGTTCCGCTGCGATGTGAGACTGTGTGGTATTGCTTTCTTCTTCTTCTTCTATTCAATATTTCTACCTTATCTATTCTCACCCTCTAACTTCTTTCTATTAATGATCTGGAATGTTCGATGTCTGAATGGTCAACACAGGAGTTTGATGCTGATTTTCGGAGTCGAAAATCCCAGTTCGTTACATGTACTCCTTCACAGACAAACTCCCTTGTTTCAAAGCCAAGAACCTCTCCATGTATAAATTCTCCTCTGCTTGTGAAAGAAATTTTAACTCGAACCTTTGTCTAAAATCCATCCACGTCTCCACTGCATGTCCTCCATTAGTTACTTCCCACCAAATGAGGCTTCATCCTTCAATAACCAAGCAGCTAGCCGAACCTTCCTTCCCTCGTCTATCTCAAAGATACCAAACAAGTCTTCCACTTCCTGGAGCCAATTCCGACCCTCAAAAAATGTCTCAGTTCCGTGAAACGGTTTTCCGTCCATCGCACGGAAGTCTTTGCATATCTTAGAAAAAGAGTCTAAACAAGTCTTTGCATACCTTCTGAACTAGTCTAGTATCTGTACGCCTTGGGTATATCGGATTCCCCATACATGCTGAAAGGAAAAAGGAAGAGATTCAAAATAGAGAATCGAAAGATAGATATATAGCTTTTGGGGATTATGTTTTTCATAATAAACTTTTATCTTGAAATTACCCTCTTTAAAACATGTTTTTGGAAATACTTCTTTATAAAAATGCTTTTGAAAATGATTTTTCAAAATCCTTTATCTGTTCTAGTAACCTTCAGCTCTGATGCCACCGTAATAGCCCACACCTCCGTTCGCGCAAGATATTGTCCCCAACTTAGCCACCGGATAGGTGTGGGATTTTGTTTCTCAAAAGGCCTCGGCGTTAGTAAGAGATGGATTCTACTATATAAGTACCCACTTCGCACAGGCTTCCATGATGTGGGACTTAGGGGTGTTACAGACTTCAACCACAAGTTAATTTTATCCTCGTATCTAGGTCTGTTACAGTTTTCTTTTTATTCTAAATTTAAGCATATTATTCTTTCCAAATTTTTATTGTAATTTACTTTACATGTCATCATATTAAGCCCATTATATGTCGCATGTTCTTCCTAACATGTAATTAATTTCATCTCAAAATAACATGTGATCGTCAAATCATGTAATTATTCTAATTTAACATGTAATTACTCCAATTTCTACAAATAAGGGTTCAAGTACATAAATATCACAAGTTAACATGTAATTAGAACAACAGTAATTGCTATACATATTTTAACACGTTTGCATTTCAACACGTTTACATTTCAACATGTGAACATTTCAGCATATTAAATGTTTCAACATATGAATTTTCCAACATATTAATATTTAACATATTAATATTTCAACATGTCATATTAGCATTTCAACATTTTAAATCATTCTAGCAGATTTACATTGCATATTAACGGGGAATGTCAAATGATAATATATCATTATAAAAATGATATAACTTAAATCCAATCACCTAATTTGCTTTCCAAATCCTGAATACGGTTCAGATCTACCATTCCGTGGTTTCCACTAACTGGATTTAGAACCAAACAACCGTGGATCCACAATTCTTACTAAAAGAAAAAGGGAAGAAAGGGAAAGAAAATTAAATAGACCATATCCAAAAATTTACCTTATTTCGAATATGATTCTGAACACCTTTTTTATTTATATTCATTCTTTTCCTCTAGATCTTGAATCAGAATTTTCCTAAACTAATTATTCTATTTTTCTGAAGAGTTGAGGAGGAAGAAGAATGGCAGAGTATAGATGTTGTCTCAGAAATATAAGATTTAGGCTAGAATCTGTTAGCCTATTTATAGGTGTTCAGGATCTTATCGTACATGCAGTGCTGAGTCAACAACGAACATAGTTAAGAAAACAATCCAGATTCATTAACGAATCTGGCTAGATCTAGGGTGGGTCGACCCCCTACGGGTGGGTTGACCCATGGGTCGACCCCCCGTGCCTGGGTCGAACCCGGCTATAATTATTGGGTACAACAATGCGTTGTTTAATATGATTTTTGTTTGATGATAACAAACATATGTTGTTATTTAAATGTGTTTGCAATTGTACTATTTTATATTACACAGTGTCATAGAAATAAATATTTGTAGAATAATATACTATTCTACACAATTGAATATTTTCATAGTATACTTTTTCAATCAAATATTTTATTTCAACATCTGAAATAGTACAACATTCATACTCCACTATTGTATATTCACAGATATTTTCCACATGATATTGTACTTGCAAATAAATTGAATACGATAGACAAATTTGTTTGAATACAATAAAACGATATTTTATTTCAATCAAATTTGTTTATTACAAATATAAGTACAATCTTCTTGTTCAGTGCATTTGTTGCTCAGGTCATCACTAAGTCACTCTACACAGTTTCATTTATACATTCACTTACACTTATATACACTACTGCTTCAATCTTCTATGTTCACATCTTTCAGCCAATCCAGTTACCTTTCACATACGAAAACACACATAGAGTATCTGGAACATAAATATTTTAAATTCTTAGAAATATATTTTTAATTTTAAAAATTTATTTGCCTCAGAATTTTGGTGTGCTTCTCATCATCTTTCATGACTAGATCTGATTTGTATATATTTCTAGCACCCACTGATCAGCCTCAACATACTACATTGGTTTGTTGATTAGAACCAGTAGCTGATTCTTAACAACCACAACACAGTGCAGCAGTCTGCTGATAAATAAATTACTAGTGCAGGATATATGTATACACATATTGTTGTACATATATACACATATACAGATGTACAGGGGAATATGGTCGAGCCATAAGCCCATTTGTAAACCAAGCTATCATACACAAGCTTATACGTTGTACTGGACGAGTTCAATAAATGCCAACATGTCAGAATGGTCGAGGCATGAAAATACAACAGTGAAAGCAGCTAAATGGACAAGCCATTCACAAGTTAACAAAGTCAAACTAGAATGGTCAAACAATAAACATTTCAGCAGTATGGTCAATGCAACTCAATCAATCATGGCAGCATATACAATGATCAGTAAACATATAACATGTTTCAAGTGTACAATTGATCAGCCCAATCAAGTACAGCCAAAGAAAACATGCAAGGATCAGATTCGGTAAGATGAAGGTCATGTCATTTTAAAACAACTAAGGCATGGTGCACAAACAATTGCAAGTGGACATGGCGACATATTTGTGTGGACACTTATCAAAACAACATGGTTCAGGTAGAGACAAGCATGGGTCAAGCAAAACTTGCAAATGGTTCAGCATGTATGACAAGTTCAACACAACAGGTCAATCAAAGCATAAGTGGGAGCATCAGTTTTTCATATGGACAGAGCAGTGGTGGAGCAGCAACAAGATACAACTAAAATGATATAGTAATGCATTAGGTTTACACACAGCATGCAACAATGGGCTCAGTGGAATATAACATGTTTTTCAAGAAATCTAGAGCAACAATGTAGAGACACGCATACATGATCAAGCAGCATACATAATGGTTCATGATCATAGCAGTAATCAAAGGCACTTCAACAATCACTAAGCAACTGGAAATCAGGTCTGATTTAATGCAAGTGAAAATTAGAGATTGAAACAGCATGAAGGTTAAAACCACATTGTCAAGCATTCAACATGAAGCTATGAAGCATGAATATATGGCATGTAAAAACGGCAAGCTCAAATGTGCACAGTTTTTATTTTCAAGTGTCAAGAGAGATGTGCATCATATTATCAAAATCAGAAACTAATGGACATGATTTCAGTTATCAATTCATATATGGATCAACCAAGACAGGAGGACAAACATAAAATATTTAAACAAATCAGTGTTCAAATATTTTGGCAAGGTTTCAATGCAATTAATTACTCCAGAGATGAATCAATGTTTGGCAACTACTATCAATCAAGCAATTACTTATTTCCTGATTTCTCCAATACATTCAAGCAAAGGAATTCATTTCTTATCAAGGTAGATAAAAGAGAAATTTTATCAATCAATCTCGAGAACATTTTTGGCAAGGATACTAAAGATTTCCAGAAATTCTTCCAAGGCAACTGTTAATTTTTGGCAAGAAATTAAGTGAGTGTTTTATGAGATAAATCAAGCAAATCAACGAGCAAATACATGGAAAGTTTTTCAATCATTTCGAGAAGTTATCAATCAAATTTAGGGAAGATATTAAATACGGCAATTTCTAGAATTCATCCGAAAAATATCAAATTTAGGGAAGATATCAAATTTAAGCAAGTCATTTTATACGAAATCAGAGAGAAATTATAGGATTTCTATATCCTATATGTATCACCAATTCATCATCGGCAATAGGAATTCAAACTACAAACAACTCAATCGAAAACCAGAGCATAATCGAAAAATAAAATTCAGAGAAACTCACTAATTTATCCATCGTTTTCGATCACCACTATCCCAAATCGAAGCAAAAGAGAGCATCCAGTTTCGAAGGTCAGCAGAGAAGAAAATCAAAGAGGAATCGATTCGATTTGAGGGTTTCAAAAACCCTAGTTATTTTGAGAGATCAGACGCATTCTTTTTTAGGAAGAAGAGATCAATCGTGAAAATGAAATAACAAATGGGTCGCCATTTCTTTTTGGCTTAAAGGAGTTTATTTTTTAACTAGGGTTTTCTAATTGTTTTTTATTTTGTGTTTATTTTGTGTTTTAATTCATTGATCGGTTTCTAAAGTCTATAAAATCTAGGTAATCCAGTCAGGGTTTTAACTGGCAGTTTACTAGAGTCTGTAAAAACAAGGGTTTACTGGCTACGGGGTTGTAGCTAGGGGAAATCTTATCTAGGGGATATAGATCAGTCTGGCGTTTTGAGCGTAGGATTAGATTAAGAGCGAGGGGTTCACGAGTTTACATGGTCTTATGAGCGGGATCTTGAGACGACCCGAATTCCCGTTTTCAGGAAACAAGGGTTATCTTTGGAATATAACACAGAAACAGATAATAGCAGAACAGAATTAAATAAATACACCAGATAATGAACAACAAAATATACTGGATAAAGTAATCATCAGAGTTACACAGTATACAGGATCTTACTTAGTACAAATACAGTTCAGCTATACATAAATGTCTACAGCGGAAATAAACAAAATATGTACAATAGGAGCTGAACAGCATAAAAAGAAATAAATGATAGAATCCATCTTCAGCTCCAGCTATCCAGAAAGAACCAGCTAAACCTGAATACAAGGCTGCCCGTGTAGAAAAAGGGGCACCCGAGTTTGAGAGTGAAACAAACTACGAGTCAGTCATGGGACTGGTATGAGAAATCCATTCAACACATATATAATTGGCTAATCACAGGACCACGCCACTTTCGTGGAACGGGTTTACTCCATTGGATTGCCAGTGCTTTAAAACAAATCTTTCTTTTAAACATCGCTATGCTTTTTATAAAAATGAAGCCATTATAAGACTCAGTTCCCATCACACAATGCAACGCAAACCGGAGGATAGAGTTTTACCTTATAATGGCCAAAATATGATTGATACGAATAAAACAAAGGCATTTGATATTATTGCTAGTGTTTATATGTTTTGAAAACAATTTCAAATCATAACTATCAATCATAGACGGCATGGGTACCATATATCATGTCGCCATATATATGTACAATCAAAACCGCACGATCACGTATTTGGAAATTGGATTTCCGTCATGAACCAAGGCAAAAGATAGTCCTTACCGAATTCGTGACTCTCTAGCCCGAGCCACAGGGTCAGAGCGCATCGACCCTTGGATCGTCAGGGCCGGTCCACCGATGTGGATTAAAATGCCTGAACAGTGCGTTTCCCCGCCCTTTGGGGCGTAAACGAGCCAACGAATGACTCCATCGGACCCGGATCGTCCGATCAAACCGAGGCGCCTCGCAACAGCAACAACCACATAGGTGAAAAGTATATAAATGTCAGGGCTGGTAGGTCACTGACACCACCCTAGCTAGAAAGAAACGCATTCCCTCCCTGAGGTCCTTCTCCCGTTTTAGGTTCATACCGGGATGTGAGGCTCGCGAATTCACATTATACACAAAGCCATGCCACACAGGCGGTGCTTTGATCATCACCACAAGACTTTGCTTTTCAACAGAAGTCCTGATCACTGCATCTTAGCATGCCACACAGGCAATTCATGCCATGCGACTGATGTCCATCGATATACAACCTCTGAGCTCGTGCGTCTCAGAGAAGGGCGTTAAGCAAAAGAATAAATTCTCCGCCGCCAAACAGATGTATATTTAACATAAATCAATCAACACAGAATAAACTCCAATGTCAGACACACAGTCCATTTACAAGTACGTTCTGGGTCTGAACGAAACCGGAGGCACTAAATACCTCGCAAACCCTTCGATCACCACGTACGTCTGGACGATCACCACTCATTATCCATATTTCGGGATGCCTCCCAATCAGGACCTCGGTTACCATCCAAACGAGGTGAAGATCTCCGGTCTTCGACCACCATCTTCATCTTCGACTTTCAATCATCGGTCGATTATTTGAAATGAGAATTAACTCGGCCTTCTCAAATAATTCACGTATATTTAGAATTTCAAATCGATTTATTTCAATGGTTAAATTATTCGACAACACCAATATTGTTCTTAAATGTAATTTTCACACCAAACACATTCAACCATCAAAAGCCACATAAATCAAGCAAATTCGGTTTATTTCCATTCCATATCGCTTATGATATTTTATAACTATTTATCGCTATTTTTATTTATTTTAAAATAGCCATTTTATTCAAAACGACGCTTCGGGCCATAAGGCGGCCGTGGCGCTGTTTTTCTTCAGATTTGATTTACACATATCTGAAAATCTAACTGTTGGATCTTCACAAAATTTACATCATTAGAAAGGTCTTTTCAAAACGAACCCAACGGTTCTAGTTTCGGGAAAATCCGACGGTCGGATCTTCCGGTACAATCGTTTGAAGTTTCGATTTCAAAATACGAACTGCAGCGTCGTTATTCGATTAAATATATAATTATATTTATATATATATAAATATAATCGCTTCTGGCGGTGTTTTTCTTCAGATTTGAATTAAACATTCCAGACAATCCAACCGTTGGATTTTTACAAGGTTGGTGCCGTTGGAAAGATTATTCCAAGGCGAACCCGACGGTTGAGGTTTCGGGAAAATCCAATGGTCGGATTCCCCGCATTAGTTGTTTGAAATCACGGTTTCAGAATACGAACTGCACGGCTTCGTTTCGTTTTAATTTTATTTATATTTATATATTTATATAAATATAGTTCATTCAATGATTTCCATATCGTTTTCACTTCAAATATTTTTCTAACACCTTAAAATTTTGGAAAATTTCGCCATAACCTCCCCTGCACCGGGAGCATCGGGAAATCCCAAAAAGCGTTCCCGGTCCTTCTAATCTCAAAAAGAAAAAGAAAAAGCCAAGCGGCTAGCCAATAGGCTCATAACATCATCACCCAAACAAAGCAGTAAATGTGTACCTATTTGTCGGGCACAAAATTTTATTCCTCTTCTCTAGCCCCTTTGCTATAACATGTTCAATAAATATGCATGTACATATATATACAGTTCTTATCATTTATCCTTTTCTATTCAACTTCATATTTGATTTCTATTTGGTTTAAAAACACCATTCATTCTAATGTCACATAAATAGGTGCAAATCGTTTCATTAGCTAATTAATGAATATTTCAACTCATATATGTTTATTTTGAACAAGTGGCTATTTTTAACACTTCACATTTCAACGATTTATGCCTACAATAAAAATGTGATTTTTATTGTAAAACAATTCATTTCAAAACACTATTTTTCTATATAGTTCATGTTGGTGATAAAAAATGGGATTTTTATCATAAAACAATTTCTTTTAAAACGAGATTATTTTACACAGTTCATATAGTCGAATAAAGTTGATTTTTATTATCAAACAATTTATTTCAAAATATGAATACCATTCAACACATGAGTTTCTAATCAACGAATGAATATCAATTCAACACATGAATGTTTTCTATAGTTTAAGCATATGAAAATAATTCAAACACACGAATATTATTCAAAATTTCGGCAGCATAACGGCAGGGTAGTTAAACCGGGACCGTCCCTAGTACGGCTCCCCGCTCTACCTTAAAACCCCGCGGTTTTTGACAATGAGGTTCATGCATCTAGTTTGCACGCAGGCGGCATGTATATATTTATTTTATTTCCACAAACTAATCCTATGTGGTTTCAACCAAATATTTCTCAATCACAAACGGGTACTTTTCAACCACAATCAACCAATATCAATCACAAACAATCCCAAACAATCATTCGCTATCAATCAATTTTCACAACAATTTCAACCAATAAATATCGTCCATGGTTTGTGGACGAGGGGCCTATATATACATATATTTATATATAGCAATTCACTTTTATTTTCACACAAATATATATAGTTTTAAATCAGAAATCTCACCAATAGCTATCCAACTGCACGACACTTCCTTGCATAAAATCTTCGCCAATCTCTCCTTTTGTCGCTTCGTTGCCTGTATTCTCTACATATGTAAAAATCGAATTTTTACTATGTTATTCAATATATAAAAATCGAGTTTTGACGTCGCTATTCAATATATAAAAATATGATTTTTCACTTCGAATTTCAATATATAAAAATATGATTTTTTTTTACTTCGACTTTCAATATATAAAAATATGATTTTTACTTCGACTTTCAATATATAAAAATATGATTTTTACTTTTTAAAGTTCAAATCTTTTTTTTTCCATTCTAAAGCTCAAACCTTTTTCTCTTTGAAGTTTAAACCTTTTCCAAAAATCAGTTTTTATATGCTTTTGAAAATCAGTTTTTTTATTTCCTTTTAAAAATCAGGTTTTTATTTCTTTTTAAAAATCAGGTTTTTATTTCTTTTTTAAAAATCAGGTTTTTATTTCTTTTTTAAAAATCAGGTTTTTATTTCTTTTTTAAAAATCAGTTTTTAAACCTAATTAAAATTTCAGTTTTAAACCTAATTAAAATTTCAGTTTAAACCTAATTAAAATTTCAGTTTAAACCTAATTAAAATTTCAGTTTAAACCTAATTAAAATTTCAGTTTAAACCTAATTAAATTTTCAGTTTAAACCTAATTAAAATTTCAGTTTAAACCTAATTAAATTTTCAGTTTAAACCTAATTAAATTTCAGCTTAACCTAATTAAATTTCAGTTTTTTAATCTTATAAAAATCAGTATCTAAATACATAAAAATCGAAATTTTTCAGAAGTAAAATAAAATAAAATAAAATAAAAACGACTTACTTTATTCTGCGAAGAAGGGGGGCGATGGTCGACAGGAGGTCGTCAGGGCGGAGCTGGCCTCGAGGAGGGGCTCGCGAATTGGTTCTTCGATGTGGCGCGGGTCTGGGGTTCCACGCGAGAGAGGAGGAGAGGCGGTGGGAAGGAGGAGGATCGGGAGGCGGAGGAGCGCAAGTCGGGGCGGCGACATGGAACCGCGACTGATTAAATTTTTTTTTTCTTTTTAAAACCTCGATCTGAATTGAAGAAAAAAAGGGGGGGGGTCGTTGACTTGATGAAGAAGAGAAAGGGGCCCCCTTTATAAATAATTATATTTTTAATTAATTTCCATTAAGTGCTTTTTCTATCGAACCCCAAACCTAGCCCAACGACTGTCTTCCCTAGCGTATAACCCTCATTTCGAACACAATGGGACATGTATCGTAAGCTGATTCTATTGTTTGAATCAGTTTCCGTTGAATTTAAAGTGTAATCCTTTACATATTCAATTTAAACGCACATTTCGATTTACCAGGGTCACATACGAACTCTAAAAATTCCAGAAAAATATTTTCTAGCTTCGTATTGACGATACGGTCCTAACAAAACTAGTTTCGTCGAATTCTGAGACCGTTTGAAAAATGGCCAATTTCCAGTCGATTAAAATCAACAGAATCTGGTCAAACGCGTTTTCCTTTGCCACGCTCACATATTGATTCGGAAAATTATGAAATTTTAAACCTAGCAATAACTTCACATCCCGGACCCAACAAAAGTGGTTTCGTCGAAATCCGAGGTCGTTTGCAAAGTGTCCATTTTTAGGGGCCTGAATTCCATAGCGACTATTCAGAATTTTCAACTGGACATATCTTTTGATTCCCGCTATCAAATTTCGATTGGTTGGATTCGTTAGAAAGATATTACCAATTAGATCCTAATGTTTTTGGTTTCACTAAAATACGGATTGTTTTGCACCCGGTATATTCAATTGAAGTTTGAAATCGAATTATCGAACTACCGCGCCCTTTTCAATTCTATATATAATTATAATTAATTATATTGGTTTTCAAATGTCGATTTTAACTCAGTTTTCATCGCCATTATTTAAAATATTTATTTTAAATATTTAAAATCCATTATTTTAGCCAATTTAAAATTTTTAAATTGGTTCAGATTTTCTGGGTCGTTACAGATCTATTCTATTACCTAGTAGAAACCTTAGGAATGCAACAATAGGCAGGATTTTGTCGAAGCTGGGTATATCTTGTGTCATTACTTTTCTGCATTTATTTTCTGCTACATTCTGTGATTAGATATTTTTTAAATATCCTGCTAAAATTCAATAAACCCTATTCACCACCCTCTAGGGTTTAATCTAGATCCAACAATAATATATATATATATATATCTTATGCATACAGTGTTTAGTTTGAATTGATTTGTATATATTCGTATATAAGGCCCTTATATGTATACAAAACTTGTAATGACCATTTTACGTGTGTGAGTATATACGCACAACCTTTATTTGAATTTCAAATTTTAAACGTGTTATGCTGTTTATTAATTCTTACCATATTTCTTTGATTGCAGCCTTATCTTGAACTTTTCTCTTGTATGCAAGCGACATGCTCTAACGAACTGGACTACTAAGGGTATTGTTAATAAGGCTTAGAACAATGGTGGTCATTGTTCTTTTCTCATTCCTCTTTTTCATATTTGTTGTAATCTTTTATTTATAACATTGCATGTAACTTTATTATTTTGCATGCATCTTTTTCTTTTATTTCTCTTTTATTATTAATGCATAATATTTGCAAATCAGTGCGTGCAACACATTTACACTGCATGCAACCAATCCTTTCTTTCTTTTAACGCATGCATTACATTTTTATTCACATTAATCTTTTTCTTCTTTTTTAATGCACGTATTTATTACATGCAATCACATATTATCTTTATTTTATGCTTCATATATATATTTATGTCTATGTATATATATACACTTAAGCATTATTTAATTATTTAATTGTCATAAAAATGCAGGGTGTTACATTCTCCAATTCTTAGGAAATTTCATCCCCGAAATTTGACAAGGGTGAAAATCAATTATCCCCTCGCATAATATACATCCATCATGTGTGCATCCATTTTTGCAAACATTGTGCACTTGTGCAAAGTGAAATACAACATAGTAATACATGTATGCCTAAGCGGTACCTCTTATGTGTATGCAAGTTTTTCAAAAATCCTTTTAAAATATGATGCTCACATCCTAAATATACTGGCAGTTCTACATGAATGCAATATTTTGAAAAATCAAAAATGCTTTTTCATCCAAATTTTCCCACATTCTTACTGAGCAAGAGCGTAGTTCATCCAATTTTTGCATCCAAAACTCTACCAAGCAACTTTATTTTTCGAATTTCAGAAAAATCTAATTTTCTAAATTCGATTTCTTATGTTACAAAAAGGTGGAAAACTTCACATCTTCTGTTTTTCTTACTGTACATGGATTTTATGAAACTAGTTATAAAGATTCCCTATTTTCCTACCCAAGCACAGCCCACATAAGAAATTTTTCATTGTCACTGGTTTTCTTTTTTCAACTTATCTTGGAAATTTTTATTCTTATACATCTTTTTTTCATAATTTTCTGCCTTTCTTTAACTGCCATGTTTGTTGCTTTACTGAATTTGTTGTTTCCTTTTTAGTTGTACGATTTCTCTTTTTTTAGTATATTTAATCATCTGATCTTAGTTTAGTTTCAAATAAGGCTTCTAGTCCTTCAACTAAAACAGGAAAACAGACATTCTACACAGCTACTACTAAGGGCCAAGAATCTCAAGACTATGTCCCCTTTAGACAACAAGCTTGAACCACAGGATCAATGATAGGTTTAGGTGTTACTCAAACTACCCTACAGGAGCAAAATAATGAAACGATCCAAAAGAAATGCAATAACAGGTTGTACCCCTAACATGAAAATTAGCAACAGGATCTAAATACTTACTTGCCCTTTACTATCTAGCAGTCACCACTAGTCCTAGCTATGTACCAACAATTATTTCAAGCAACATCCTAGGCTTTTCAATGCTTAAGCATTCTATGAGAACTTACCATTATTCTAAGACAAGATTATTCACGCTATCCATTTCATAGCCTCAAAAAAATTCCCATCTTTCCTAGGCACTAATCCTCACCTACTCCACACTTTTAAAACACCGTTTGGCCTTTACATTTCTTATTTCATAAGTTCAAAGTAACAATACTTTATTTTCCTCAGTAAAACTTACTTTGGATAAACCATAAAAAATGTCACTTTAAAAAAAATGTAAATCATTTTTTTTCAAACAACAAAAAAAGGTGTAGATAAGGACAACTATTTCTCAATCAGATTTACATATTGTTCTTGTTTATAAGGTCAGTTCGGTTTCTTACTACAAGGTGCAAACATCTACTCTATTCTTAATTTCTACACTTATTTTGCCCACCCAACAAAATTCTCCTGTTAATTTTTTTTATCAAAAATGATTGTCAAAAGAATAGAGATTTCAAAACATTCTTTACTGGAAATTCCAATTTTCAACAAATTGCAACTTTTTCTAAGTTTTTCTTTTTTTATCCTTTCACGCAATATAACAAGAAAGCTAGCGAGCTATACACGCTCTATAATATGCGCCTTTTACTAAGAGAATTTTATTTTACACAAAATTTTCGCAAGAAACCATTATTTACAAAATATACCCCATTTTACTTCAAAACCTAATATGTACTTCTTTACATATTCTAAAACTGTAACTTTTATGATTAAAACTCGAAAACACCAAAAACCATCCTTCAAAAGCTTTCATAATTTGAAGTTCTTAAAAGTTAACAATGGGGTTAGACTCAAAGTGGGTTTCTAATCTTAACTACGTTTTCCAAGACACTCCTACCAAGGTCAGTTCTCTCAACTATATACATTCCTAATCCATTTTTTCTTAACCTTTTCCAATTTATAAGGTTTTACTGCGAAACCCACTAACCCAAAATACTAATCATATGGGATTCACCTTCCGTCCATACAAAGTGCATTGTACACTTTCCACTCAAATTACCTAAGGGTCTCAGATTTCTGTATTTATTCCTTTAGTGTACAAAACTGACATCCCAATTCTTACCACATTATTTTTTTTTCTATTTAGTGGGTTCCTCTATGGATCTAGGTGTGTATATATATAATATCTTTTTAATTTTATTTTTATTTAAAAATACAAATATGTGCACTCACTATCTATACAGGAATCCAAAACCTAAGCTCTGATACCAGATCTCAGAAAAACATCTCACAGCGGAATGGATAAAATATAATGTAATCAAAACATAGCCTTACCGTAGTAATAATATTTCTTAACTAGTATCCAAAGCTATCATATCTTTGCCACAAATCTGACCTACGAGTATGTTATGAGGAGGGGGTTAGAACACAAGTTCTGGTGACTGGATTTAAACTACACATTTTAGATAATCCTACATATATTGTTCAGTTACATTTTCTTGTTTATTAGGTTACTTGGGTTAACTGCACATAAGGCTTACACACATACGTCATACCCATCTACTTCCCAATGGATTAACCTAATACATCACATATATAGCAATCCCCAATATCAAGGTACACCTATAACGACCCAAAATTCCGAGAACATTATTTTTTAAAACAGCTAGATATCATTTTCATACATACCTAGGTATCAGTTTTGTCCTTATGATATAGAAGTATCACTTTTGTATGCACAATGGTATCAGTTTATATTTTACTGAACCTTTACTAAATTTAATTGGGATTAGTGATATTTTGGACTGTGTGCATGAATGTATGTGTGTGCACATGTGTACAACAGGGGACATGCAAAAGGCAACACGATAATCCAAGGGTGTATATATATATATGTATATGTATGTATGTGTGTGTGTGTGTGTGCAGTATGATCCAGGTATGTGAGTGTACTTGTGTTTTCTGTAATTAAATCACATGAACTGATTTTAATACACCCTGAAAGGATGCTTGAAACAATACACATACATATTAATGGCAAGAACATGTGTACGTAAATTTCCTGTAGCAATTAAATTAAATCACATAGGTTGATTTAGTATGCAATATAAAGAAGGCTTGAGATAAGGTATATAATACATATATGGTATAATTCATGTATGTTAATATGCATAGTAATAAATGAATTAAATCATTTGAGCTAATTTAGTTTTCAATATAAGGTAGACCCAAGATAGTATTTTCATGAATATAGTAAGACATGTTATACAAGGCAATATATTATGAATAGGAAAACTTAGAAAGGGGATGAGTCCTCATTTTTGTCATGACATGAAATAGGAAAATTCTTTATTTCGGCATGACTTGTTTTGGAGGGGAAAAGATTTTAAAACACTTTCTTTATTTCTAAAAAAGGTATGCAATTTTACACTCGAGCACCCATAGTAAAATAGGATTAAAATGTTAAATGTTTTATCCTGGAACATGTCATAAGCATGATCAGGGGCAAGGATGGAAAATAAATAAAGCCATAGGATACCTTTCTCCTTGTTCATATGAAATGAGCCGGCCATAGGCACATGAATGATCATGTTTTAGACAGAATAAGGCAGAGGGAATGCAGTTTTTGCCAGGGTAAAATGGGTATATCCATCGTCCAAAAACCCTAGAACACTGGCTATAAATAAACCATATGATGGAGGAAAATGGGCTAGTTACTTTCTCCTTCACAAAACAAACTATAAAAATAAATCGTGACTGAAGCAATGGTAATGGGGAATTTGTGGCTGATAAGCTATTTTGCTCCTCAACAAAACTAAAATAAATGGGGTGATGGTAGCAACTTCTAGAGGGTAACATGGACCATATCAGATCATAACTAGGAGACCCAAAGAAGAAGAAAAATGGAAATAGGGTTTAGGTGAGTATTCTCACTTAAGAACTGATGGCATTAAGTCTTGATTTTAATAGGCAGCCAATATTTTCATATATGACCATTTTACTTGAATCTGATTTTCTGATTATTTCACATGTTCATGTGTGTCTGTAAATGCTTTACTAATTTTATTTAGAATCAGTACTGAGTTTAGCATTATGAATTTAAAGTTAATGTTTAGATATGTTCAGTTTTAGGATCCCTTAAAAAAAACCCTAAACTGATACCTTGAAAACTTTATAAAGAAATCTGCATATTTATATGATATGGATCTATGGCAATCTTCCATGAAACATTGATATGAGCTGCAATATACTTGTGTATAGGTGCTGAGGCTCTATGAATGATTGATTTAGATAGCAATAGATTTTCTGTGTGCTGATCTCTAATCAAGAATGCAAACATTATGCCTCAGCTAGGTTTTGAAATTAATTTGAAACCAGTTTGGACATAGTGGCAAAATCTCTCAAAAATATTCCTAAAAAGCCATGGATTAATACCAGATCTATATCTAGAAAAGCATATACATATGCATAAGTGACTGTATGTAGATAAGGATTTTACCTTATTGAAACTCCAAGACAAAATGACTCATTAAAAAATATATGTATACCTTAGATGATTTATATTCTTGCCTGAATAGTTGTTTATACTCCTATGAGTACTGATTTCCATTCATATGAAGTGTTATGTGATGATCTATAATTGGAAAATTATATCACATATGCAGTTTGATGATTTATTGGCTGAATGGAAAATTGATTCCTCTTTGAATGAATGTTTGCAAGTCCAATGGACTATAGTGTGATTAATGGATGCTTAAGTGTATGTTTTATTCATTTGCTTGAGTAATAAGAAATGAAATTAAACACTTAATAACCTAACTTAATTTGGGTACAAGAATCTGTGGAATGGCTTGCACTTGAGTCTGTAAGTCTGGTACATGGCCTAATTTTGGTCCTAAGATCTTTGTGCAGTAATGTGAATTAGATTACTACAATGTGCCCCAGTGATTCCTTATGGCAGATGAGACCTGGAAATTTAAATAACTGATATGCTAGGAATTAAATAGAAGGAACTTGAGTTTTCCTGGTGGTTTTCCTAGGACAGTTATGGATACAAATTATGATGTTAACAGGATGAATTAACCTATTATGCATTTATGCTTGATGGATTTGCATATACTGATTTTGAATGCTGATGACATGTGTTATAAATCAGTGAATGTGCCCTTGCACAAGAATATTTATCAACATGAAAAGAGTAAGACTTTTGATGAAATTCCTTTATGAAATTACATCTTAGATTGCTATGAAATATTCGTCGCTTTAAAGGGAGTGTGTACACAAAATTATACATTGTTATTCCATGGATAAATAAGGAACTTGAGTCTTCCTGGATATTATTGCATGGAAAGAAATCTGATAATAAGTGTAAAGGATAAATGGCATTATGATATAAGTTCTAACCTGTTTTGATCAAATAACTGATGTGAAAATTTTATTCCTTTTTTATTTATGTATAAAAGACTCACTGATTTTGTATAAAAGGTAAGTGTACATGCACATTAACACAAGGCATGCACATTAGTTCAAATATAATCCTGAATATGGTTTTAGGACTTTTAACCCTGTTTTATCATTTAAACTATGTTTTCATGAATACTCATACCAGACAAGTATGTCTAACCCTATTTTGCTCATAGCATTTGGGGTGTCTCATTTATAATGAGGCAGCCTCCACTGCTTTTACAGGAAATGAAGACAATTAGGTAAAAGATTAAAGACATGGCTTTGGGAAAATAAGAATTAGCAGGCATAGCTTAGTATAGGAAAGGAGTTCCAGAATATTTAACCTGCATGAATTTACAAGATATATCTTATTGTTAAGATCATGTAACAAAATGTTAGAAATATAGCTATTTAAGGAGTCATATAATTTTATGGTTATGTAATTGTTTTGAGTTCAATTTAAAGTCTACTTTAATGGCATTACCTTTGAGTTCTTCTATGAAAACTGGAATTTAAGTATAAAAATGTTTTATCATTTGTATTGAATAATCTGGAGTTGTTTTAGAAAGATCTTATGCATAAATTATATGCACTGTCTTGATAGATATCATTTATGTAGTCTTAAAGTTATTAGCTTTGACAATACCACTTGAAGGTATCACTTCAGTGTGTTTAAAAGTATCCTTTTTATCAGTGCTATTTTTGAAAGGATCATTTCCTTATAATTCTAAGGATCATTTCTGAGAGTATTATTTTCTGCTAAGATAACAGTATCATTTTTCTGTACTCTGAGGTATCATTTTTAGAAAGCATTATTTCTGAAAGAATATAGGTATCATTTTTGCTCACATTTAAGTATTAGTTTTATTTTTATGATGCAAAAGGATCATTTTTGTATGCATATAGTTATCAGTTTTATTATATTTGTGTTTATCATTGTTTTCAATGAGATCAATGGATCTCTTGCCTTCTTTCTACTCTGATAAAAGGCAAGAGTGGTATATATATCTTCATATATATATATCATAATATTTTTGTATGTACTAATATTTTTATATTGGTAAACTTTAGGGTCCTGGATGTTTTGTTTTTAATAGAGTGGCTCTGGCTTTTAACTAGAGAACCTTTTTATATTCAACAGTTTATAAAAAACAGACTAGAAATTCTAGTTAAAAGTAGGGTCATTTCATACTGATATCAGAGCTGTGGTTGTAAGATACGTGCTAGAAAAAAAATTATTATTATTATAATTATTAACAAACTTGGTTGATAAATTCATTGTTTGTTTGAATATGGATGTATGGATGCATGTTTTGTTTACTTGGTTGAAAATGACAATTTAAACAGGACAGAAAAATTTCACTTTCATTAGCAATGATGCCTGATTTGTGAAAAACCCTTTTATTGAAAAGAAAACTGCAAATATATTAGTTTATTTGTAATAAGAAATGTATGGGGTAAAGCATAGGATACTTTGTGCTGGTAATAGAACTGGCTTAAATTTGGTTAATCCAGGAAGGAATATATCACAAGGAAGATATGCATCTTTTATGAATGCATGGAGGTGATATATATGGTTGGCTGGATGGAAAAAATTATTATTATTAAAATTAAATGGCCTTTTGTTAAAAAGGGTAAAATACAAGTGGTCAAATTAATTATAAAATTGACCAGGTATTATAGGAAAATTTATTGCAATTTAAATTTTGAAGAAATGGATATATTTACATTTGTAAATACTAAGTCAAGCAACATCGAAACATAGGAATAATCCAGATATAATATTTTGTTAACATTCTTTGGGAAAAGAGATATATATATATATACATATACATATATATATATACATACTTAAACAGAGTACCCTGATTTGGTAAAATAAATGAAAGATGGCAGGGTACTAGCATGTGAAATAAAATTAGTAAAGATTGGTACATGCTTTAATTTTTATGTAAGCAAGTACTAAAGAGTTAAACATATATATATGATTAAACGGAAAATTTTGAACTGGCTATGTTTTATAAATTTACTCAGGTTTGAAAAAAAAATATAGCTGAGTTATCCAATCTAAAGAATGAAATGCCTTAATATTGGAATGAATTAATCTTTTGTTTAAGATCAAAACAGCCTATATGGGAATGTAAAACATGAGGATTAATTAGAGTTTATGTATGTTAGTTATTTTCTGGAACCTAAAGTATGATTTAATCTTGATTTAAAAGGACACTGATTCTAAGGAGCGAGTTTTAAATGCAAAATAGAAGGAAGGACATATACACATACATATATGATTTGTTATAAATGTATGCATAAAGAAATTATGCAGATAAGAACCTAACCTAGAAAAAAAAATATTCTTACCATTGTTAGTATAACATTGGGAACGTATGCCATGAATATATTTTGATATATTCAAAAAGGGAGAATTATTTAATGGTAACTAAATTGGTCAGTTGGAAGCTTTGTTAAGCAATATATTCAAATATTGATACTATCTTATAACCAGAATGAATAATAGAAAAGAAGAAAATTTCTGGAAGGTAGTAAAAATGTTAAGTTATGGTGAAATCAGTAAACATATGCCTCAGTAAGAAGCAATAGAAATTTTGTTTATGTCCAAAATTTATATAGAAATAATGGAGATCATTAGAAGGTTAAATACATATGCATTGTTATGTAAATACTTATGTGTATGGGTAAACAAAAAGATTAACCTGAAAATGAGTATAAAATAGTTTTAATTCAGGATCTATTAATGCAGGAACAAACATTTCAAATTGATATACGATTTCAATATCTGAGGAAGGAATAAATGAAATACAAACTTTGACATTTATGAATAATTTCTTTCTTAGTAAAGAAGATTAAATGGAAAAACACTTAGTAAACTAGTCAGATGATATTAGTATCAAAGTAGAACCAAAATGGTATTTGAGAAAGTTTTATTATTGATAGTTGATTTGTTTCATGATTATGCCATGTTTGTAAAATTGATAAAATACCTCAACACGTGAATATGGAAGATAAGGCAATAAAAATATGTCTTAGAAATAAATAAATGAACTTGGAAGGTTTGCAAAATATTTGCAATATAAACTAATTATATATATATATATATATATGTATGTATAATGAGATGAAAAAAAAAGAATTTGCTTTAAGAAGCAGAATAGCCAAGGCAAAATAGGAAAGATATGTTGTTTTAATTTTTTTGATGCATAATATATACATCAACTTGAATTGCAAAAGTATTGCATGTTATGTGTGGCTGAACATATGTATGGATGTCTGTGTGTGTTCACTTTAGAAAGTATTGGGAATTTTATTACCCAAACCACAACCATACCTAGAAAAGCATGGCGGAAAATGAACAACAACTACCTACAGGAGGAAGACATATGAATCTCAGAAATGCCAAGGCAGAAAGAAAAAAAAATATTGGATTGGAGAAATAGATGGAGTTGTTACAGCTAGGAACAGAAGGGAAGTGATAACATGTTATCATTATGGAAAAGGACACATAAGACCTGAAAGCTCAAAAGGAAAAAAAGGAGCAATTTAGAAGAGTTGCATTGGGAAAGAAGGTCATACTAAGAAGGAAATTTCCCAGAAATTCATGAAGGTATGGTCGCTATTTTGTAAAAAAAACCAACGAGTGTTAAACTCCATTGTGAGAGGACAGGAATAAATGAAAGGTGCATTGTTCATAGGACTATTTTCCAATGGATATATTATATACTGTGGAGACTGCAAGGCCACAAACATTCCATGATATAGGGCAAGAATCCTATGATGAATTGTTTGAAATTTTATTGATTTTTGAACTTGTTTGCTAAATTTGAAATTGCTTGCAGAATTTTGAATTCTTTCATTTATGAATAAATGTGAATTACGGACGGAACCATGGATGAGTTATGTGCTTTCAAATATATTTGTGAAGGTTGGCTTTCAATTATATCCTTGCTTACATTTTTTTTGAATGAATGTGGACTATGTTTTGTTCTCAATTGCAAGTAAACCAGCCAAGTAACTAACTTGGAATAATGTGAACCAAATGATTGGAGGAGAAAATGAATCACCTCAAATTGATTGATATTGAACTTGAATATACAAGTTGTTAGCCGTTGAACATTTTGCTACTATTAGGAGTTCTTGTCTATTTGTATGCAAAAATTTTATGTCTTGATGATTGAAAACTGTGTGGGTTTGCACAGAGATTAAACTCTCTGGAAATGAGTTGATGATTACACACAAGTACAAGAAAATTGTGAGGACACAATTCCTAAAAGGTGGGTATTTGTAATGACCCAAAATTTCTAAAACATTATTTTTACAAACAGCTAGGTATCATTTTCATACACACCTAGGTATCAGTATTGTCCTTATGATATAGAAGTATCACTTTTGTATGCACAATGGTATCAGTTTATATTTTACTAAACCTTTACTAAATTTAATTAGGATTAGTGATGTTTTGGACTGTGTGCATGAATGTATGTGTGTGCACATGTGTACAACAGGGGACATGCACAAGGAAACACCATAATCCCAGGGTATATATACATATATATATGTGTGTGTGTGTGTGTGTGTGTGTAGTATGATCCAGGTATGTGAGTATACTTGTGTTTTCTATAATTAAATCACATGAACTGATTTTAATATACCCTGAAAGGATGCTTGAAACAATACATACACATATTAATGACAAGAACATGTGTCATAAATTTCCTGTAGCAATTAAATTAAATCACATAGGTTGATTTAGTATGCAATATACAGAAGGCTTGAGATAAGGTATATAATACATATATGGTATAATTCATGTATGTTAATATGCATAGTAATAAATGAATTAAATCATTTGAGCTAATTTAGTTTTCAATATAAGGTAGAACCAAGATAATATTTTCATGAATATAGTAAGGCATGTTATACAAGGCAATATACTATGAATAGGAAAATTTAGAAAGGGGCCGAGTCCTCATTTTTGTCATGAATGAAATAGGAAAGATCATTATTTCGACATGACTCGTTTAGGAGGGAAAAATATTTTAAAACACTTTCTTTATTTCTGAAAAAGGTACGCAATTTTACACCCGAGCACCCATAGTATAATAGGATTAAAATGTTAAATGTTTTATCCTGGAACATGCCATAAGCATGATCAGGGGCAAGGATGGAAAATAAATAAAGCCATAGGATACCTTTCTCCTTTTCATATGAAATGAGCCGGCCATAGACACATGAATGATCATGTTTTAACAGAATAAGGCAGAGGGAATGCAATTTTTGCCAATGTAAAATGGGTATATCCATCATCCAAAAAACACTACAACACTGGCTATAAATAAACCATAGGATGGAGGAAAATGGGCTAGTTACTTTCTCCTTCACAAAACAAGCTGTAAAAATAAATCATGGTTGAACCAATGGTAATGGGGAATTTGGTGCTGATAGGCTATTTTGCTCCTCAACACAACTAAAATAAATGGGGTGATGGTAGCAACTTCTAGAGGGTAGCATGGACTATATCAGATCATAACTAAGAGACCCAAAGAAGAAGAAAATGGCAGTAGGGTTTAGGTGAGTATTCTCACTTAATAAATTATGGCATTAAGTCCTGATTTTAATAGGCAGCCAATATTTTCATATATGACCATTTTACTTGAATCTGATTTTCTAATTATTTCACATGTTCATGTGTGTCCGTAAATGCTTTACTGATTTTATTTAAAATCAGTACTGAGTATAACATTATGAATTTAAAGTTAATGTTTCGATCTACTCAGTTTTTGGATCCATTAAAAAACCCCTAAATTGATACCTTGATAACTTTATAAAGAAATCTGGATATTTATATGATATGGATCTATGGCAATCTTCCATGAAACATTGATATGACCTGTAATATACTTGTGTATAGGTGCTGAGGCTCAATGAATGATTAATTTAGAGAGCAATAGATTTTCTATGTGCTGATCACTAATCAAGAATGCAAACATTATGCCTCGGCTAGGTTTTGAAATTAATTTGAAACCAGTTTGGACGTAGTGGAAAAATCTCCCAAAAATATTCCTATAAAGCCATGGAGTAATATCAGAATTCCGAGACGGACGCAATGGTTAAGCCAGTTTTACATAATTCTGAATATTTAAATAAGTAATTCTCATTCTATTGTCTTTAAATTACGGTTATAGTGTACTAGATTTTGGGGTGTTATAGCCAAACTCCCAAAGCCTCTAAACCCTAGCCCCTTTGCTTCGAAAACTCAAATATGTGTCCATTTGTTCATCTGTAAGTTTAGAAACACCACCATGTCAAAATTCTACTTGATGTTTTTTAGAACTCTCAAATGACGCTAAGAGGTTGCTGAAGTCATCCTAGAATGTTAAGATACTTCCAATCAAAGATTAACTGAGTGGAACACTAGGTGAGAAGCTATAAATTTAAAAAAACGCTAGTTATATATTAACTATAGTTAGTAAACTTTTATTAGTTATATTATGACTTTTGATTGATAAAATAAGTTCACAATGAGGTTTAATGATGTTTAGTATGATAAAAACACGATTTTTAAGTGATATACTTGTAGTCACTTGGGTATATGACACTTAGAATCAATGATGTGGACATTGGGAATTGATTGAATCTCCAGTGGTTATTGGAAAGTAATTAATTAATTACTGGTTAACGGATATTAATGTGAATCCTATTTGGGTAGTTGAATGATAATTGGTTGGACATTGATAGTCGACACTGATTGATATTGTAGTTAATCTATTGATTGACAAAGCCATATAAGCGTTAATAGTTTAAGGAATATATGGTATGCACCATGATGTGTCTATTGATGGATGTTATTATGATCGTTGATATAGTGTTATGTGATAGACAAGTTAAATATGACCAATAGATGTGATTATTGGTTCATTGGTTAGGTCTCCAATAAATAAAACAATTTAATGATTATTTTAATAATATAATAATTGGTAAAAAATAAAAGTCTGAATTTGACGTCCGATTTTTGATGGACATAAAATTTATGTTATTCGATGAAAATTCGTAAAAGAAATAAGTTGATTTGAAATAATTTTCATATAGTTAAGGCCCGTTCAAGTTTTTATTTTAAATTGAATAGTAATAGGTAAAAATGAAGTTCGATTAGGGTATTTGAGAAAAGTTTAAAAAGGATTTCTTTTACAAAATGGTCTTACGTATTTTTATAATAGATGTTAGGAAAATTTGAATTCAAAATATTGAAGTTTGAAAAATAATATTATTTAATGATTTAAATAATATTATAATACTTAAATATTAGAATAACTGAATTTGGAGTTGAAAATTGAAAATTAAAAATATAGCTTTTGAAAGTTATTATATATGTTTTATATAATAAATAAAATATTTTGGATGCTACTCGACGTAGTTTATATTATATGTCAAAATATGGTCAGAATTGAAATCTTCACACAGCTGTAGTCCACGAATATCGACCATTAACTTCAAATTGATATACTAGGAGATCCAACCATCGGATTCTCCCCGAATGAAAAACATATCATTCAAAACGAAAAGAGTGTTCAAATGAAATGAAGAGTTTTGACATACGATGGTTAAGTTTTGAGATATATTCAAATCAAATGTGGATATAAATAGCACCTGAACCAACAATGACCTAAAATCAGGATTTTGGGAAATGGACTATTTTTATATAAATAAAAATAGGAAAAAATCATTATAAATTATTACAAATGAACTGAGAAAGTTCCGAGCAAAATATATATGGTTTTGAATGATAAAATCTGGTTAAGTGGAATTTGACTCTTTTTGTAATGCCTTTTATAACTTGTCTTGAGAAATGGTTAGAGGTCAGGATTTTAATTCAGAAATCGAATATAATCCTTAATAAACCTTTTTAGAAGGTTAAAGAGAATTATACAAATGATTTCTGTAAGGCGGATTGCTTAACAATGTTTAAGTATAAGAATTAAATCTTGTGAAATGATTTCCAATTAAAGGAGGCTTAATCGGTGGGTTAGTAATCCAATAAGGATTTTGTTTTGACAATAATTATTCAAAAAGACCGGGTGCAACCCATTTCAAATAATTATACGACAAATTAAAAGTCGAAGATATTGGAGATGATGGAAGACCAGAAATCTTCACATCGAATGGACTGCTTGCTGATGCCTTGGGTAGCTCTCATTATAAAGTTAAAGTGGTAGTAGTCCTGACATACTTGTTGATTATCTGTATATGCAAGGGCCTCTTTCCTTAATTGGACGAGGAATAAGGTGCCTTCGAATTCGTTCAAACCCAGAACGAACAAGTAAATGGATGTATGTCTGGCAATGTACTTAACAACATAACCAATTGGTTTATATTGATGTTATATCCATTGGTGAGAGGGAATTTATTTTCTTAGCTTAACACCCTTCTCCATGACTTATGAGCTAAAAGGGTTATATATTAATAGAAACTAATTATATGTTGTGAATTGATAATGTGACATGCTAAGTGCTACTTTGTGGGACATTGACTATAGGGCCTCACACCTCGGGATGTGTAGAAAACAGGATGATGGATGCCAGAGAAAGGACATACATTTTCCTTCTAGTTAAAAGTGACGCCATGGTACGGAGCCCAGAAAATTTACTATTATGGATGACGAAATCAAGGTGCCTCGGAAGATTGTCAATTACGACCAAGATGACGGTTAAATGAGACTAAGGAACGTAATGTTTAGAAGTAACCAGAACTCACCGAGAATTGGTGGCCGACTTTGCTGCTCCAAGGATCACATGCGTGTGAGTCCTAGACATCTTGCTAGGGATGATTTGAGTGGATAAAGAAGATTCTTTGCCTTGCTTCATGATGGAATCCAATTTCTAATACAATACTTTGCGTTTTTCAGTTGCAAACCTATATGGCGACATAATGGGATGGGGCATTATGTAGTTTAAGATTGAAACATTTATTTTAAAAAATAATTTCTACACTTAGACACTAATAATAATATCAAATGGTTATCTCATATCAAGCATCTTTTGCTATTATAAGGTAGACCTCTACCCTCCAGTTTGCGTTGCATTGTGTGATGGGACGTTAGTCTTATAGTAGCTTCATTTTTCTAAAAAGCGTTACATGGGAAGACGGGTAATGGTATGGGTTTGCAAATTTAAAGGAGTGATGGGCCTCATTTTTAAGTTAAGCCCAATTTGAATTAGTTGGTTTATTTTAAATTCAAATTGGTATATAAACTTCAAAAATGCATAACTCTCTCATATGATGTCGAAGTGCAGTAAAACCAGATCCGTTGGAATCGTATGCACGGTGGCTACACACTGGAACTGACTGGGAGTGAATAGAAGCTCGTTACAATTTAACTGTCCATCTGAATCAAGCGATGGTTATCGTTATTACCGATGATCGTCAAATGTGAGTAAAACTCACTAACTCTGCTCTGTTTATATTTTTATAAACTATACTTTATTTTTGATAAATAAGGATTGATTGTTGTGTATTGATTGTTCGGACTGTTAAATAGATTTGATGTAAAACGTAGATATAGACATAAAAAAATCGACAATCAAATAATGATTCTGTTAATCAGTATATTTCATGTTGAAATGAAATTGATGTATATATAATGTGTAACATCTGTGGATGCAGGAGAACAGGTTGGAGGAATCCAACTGGATTCCTCAACATTTATTTTTATTTTTCATATATTGTGATATATGATGTGATATATAATCTGTTATTGATTGTATATGTTTGGATGATATTGATCACTATGATTGGGTATTTTAAATACCCTAAGAAATAATGGAATATAGAAGAGAAATTTTCAAAGAGTTATTGAAAATGAATTATTTATAAAATCGAAGGATTTTATAAAAAGTGATATTTATTTAGAAAATAAATAAAGAATTATAAAGGAATATTTATTTAGTGACTAAATAGAATAAAGGAATATTTATTTGGAAAAATAAATAGGATTATAAAAAGATATTGACAAGAGATAAAAGGAGTTAATTGAATATAGTTATTCGAAGAAAGTAATCAATTATAAGTAGATCGAATATGGTATTCGAAAGAGTTAATTGAATATGGTATTCGAAAGTTAGTTAATCGAATATGGTATTCGAAAGTTAGTTAGTCAAATATGGTATTCAAAAGGAGTTAGTCGAATATGGTTAGTCAAGTCGAGTTAATCGAGTATAGTTAATCGAATCGAGTTAGTCGAATAGAGTTAAATTGAATATTAGTTATTCGAATAAGAGTTATTCAATTAAAGTAAATCGAACATTAGTTATTTGAATAAGAGTTAAGCAAATAGAGTTATTCAATTAGAGTAAACCGAATATTAGTTATTCGAATAAGAGTTAAGAAAATAGAGTTATTCAATTAGAGTAATCGAATATAGTTTATTTGAATAAAGTTAAAGAAGTAATCAAATATAGTTTATTCGAATTGAGTTAAAGAAGTAATCGAATATAGTTTATTCGAATAGAGTTAAAGAAGTAATCGAATATAGTTTATTCGAATAGAGTTAAAAGAGTTAGTCGAATATAGTTTATTCAAAAGAAGGAGTTATCGAACATTAGTTTATTCGAAAGGAGTTATCGAATATTAGTTTATTCGAAAGGAGTTAATTGAATATAAGTTATTCAAAAGGAATTAATCGAGTATAAGTTATTCAAAAGGAATTAATCGAATATAAGTTATTCAAAACAAATTAATCGAATATAGTTATTCGAAGAAACGAGTTATCAAATATTAGTTTATTCGAAAGGAGTAATCGAATAGACATTACTCGAAAGAGAGTTATACGTCGAATTCGATTATATCGAATTCGGGAAAGTATTATTTACTTTCCGGTTTTTAATCAAGATTTGTTTATTATAAATAAATTAGTTGTCGGCTTATTTATTCAAAATAAGAATTTAACTTAGATTTCTAAGTCAGATATTTCAAAAGTAGGGATTATAACGTTAGTGTAATAACCCGGAAAATACGAGCCAATTTAAAAATTTTAAATTGATTATTTCAAAGCAATTTGAACCATTGAAATAGAATATTTCAATAAATTAGTGAGTTAAGAATAGTGAGTCAGTTTGAAAATTTGAATTCGAACTTTGACCGACTGTGCAGGGTGGAAAATTGATATTTTTCATACGGTCTCAGAATTCGACGAAACTAGTTTTGTTAGGACCGTATCGTCAATACGAAACTAGAAAAATATTTTTCTGGAATTTTTCTAGTTAGTGTGTGACCCCGGTAATTTGAAATGTACGTTTAAAATTCAATATAAGGATTTAAATGTAAATTCAACGGAAACTGATTGTAATGATCAAACCAGCTTACGATACATATTCCATTGTGTTCGGAATGGGGGTAAAACGCTATGGATGACAGGCGGTGGGCCTCGTTTCGAGGTCGTATGTAAAAGTCAACCCTTGTGCATAATTAAATAATAAAAAGAGAAAAAAATATATTATTTTAATTTCTTCCCCCCCCCCTTTTTCTTCTTCACTGCCCCCCCCCCCCCCCCGATTCATTTATCAGAAACAAAAAAAAAAAAAAACCTAATTCTAAATCGCCGCCGCCTTACCCTCCAGACAACCCGCCGACGAAGACCTCGCCGAAGCCCCCACCGCCAGACCTCCTCCCTCCAGACATCGCCGACACCTCCGAACGCCACCCTCGAACCCTCGCGACACCTCCCTGAACCACCGAGCACCACACTAGCCTGCCGACGCCTCCTTCTTCTTCCCTCCCCTTCGCATACCTCGGTAAGCAATTTAAGTTATTTTATTTTTATTTTTGATTTATAAAACCGATTTAAAAACTAATTTCTGATTTGTTTAAGAATTTTTAACTGATTTGTTTTAAAATTTAAAAACTGTTTTTATAAAAAAAAAAGAATATAGAAAACTGAATTTTTAAACGATGTAAAAACTGTTTTTTTTTAAAGTTGCATAAACTGATTTTTAGGAATTTTTAAAACTGATTTTTTATGAATTTTTAAAACAGAATTTTTGAAAAGAATTTTAAAAACAGAATTTTTGAAAAGAATTTTAAAAACTGATTTTATTTTAAGGTTTAAAATAGAAAAAAAAAGGATTAAAATTTGAAATAGAAAAAGGTTTAATCTTTTAGTAGAAAAAGATTTGAAATTGCAAAAATAAAGATCATATTTTTAAAAAGAGAAAAGACGGGATTTTTATTAAGTAGAAGGAGTAAGACATGATTTTATATTTTTAAAGCAATAAAAATATAATTTTTACATCATAGGATATTAAAAATATAATCTTTGTTTTTAAAATATGATCTTTATATATTGAATAACATAGTAAAAAAATTTGATTTTTATCTATGTAGAGAATACGGGAAACGAAAGCGACAAGAAGACGAAATAGGCGAAGATTTCCATAAAGGAAGAGTCGTGTTATTGGATAGCTATTGGTGAGAAATTCTCACTCTTCAATTTCTTTTTATATATATATGCGTGGAAATAAAAGTGAATTGCTATATATATATATATATATATATATATATATATACACGCCCCCTCGTCCACAAACCATGGACGATATTTATTGGTTGAAATTGTTGTGAAAATTGGTTGACGGCAAATTGTTGTTTGGGATTGTTTGTGGTTGAAATTGAATTGGTTGTGGTTGAAAAATACCCGTTAGTGATTGGAAAATATTTGGTTGAAACCACATAGGATTAGTTTGTGGAAATGAAATAAATATAAACATGCCGCCTGCGTGCGAATTAGATGCATGATCCCCATTGTCAAAAACCGCGAGGTTTTAAGGTAGAGCGAGGAGCCGTACTAGGGACGGTGCCGGTTTAACTACCCTGCCGTTATGCTGCCGAAATTTTGAATGATCTTTGTGTGTTAGAATTATTTTCATATGTTGAAATTATTTGCATGCATAGAAATTAAAGTCATATATTGAAACTATGTCCATGTGTGGAAATATTCATGTGTTGAAAAGTGTTGTGTGAAAATAAAATTCATTTGTGAATGAATGAAGTGTATTAACAATAAAAATCACATTTATATATATATATGAAGTATGAAAAATATTCGCCTTATATAAATAATTTCAATCATAAAAATTTCATCTTTCTAATATGAACAACATAAATAAATTGTCCATGTGTGGAAATACTCATTTGTTGAGAAATGTGTGTAGTGGAAAAGTTCATGTGTTGAATAAAAAGATTGAACAATAAAAATTACATTTTTATTGAAACTATGAAGTGTTGAAACCATACGTTGGTTGAATAAATATTTTAAATGATAAAAATATCATTTTTATCATATGTGTGATATGCTAAAGATATGCAGACGATGAAACAAATATTTGTGATAGAAATATTATTTTTAACATGCATAGGAACTAAATAAAATAGTCATGTGTTGAAATCTACTTTAGTTCGCCAAAATTATCATCTTTGAAATGTGAAGTGTTAAAAATAGCCACTGGTTCGAATAAACGTGCATGAGTTGAAATATACATTAACTAGCTAATGATATGATTTTAGCCTATGCATGCGATATTAGAATGAGTGGTGTTTTTAAACCAAAGCAAATCAAATATGAAGTTGAATAGAAAATGATAAATGTTAGCAATTGTATATATGTGCATGCATATCTATTGAACAGGTTAAAGCAAAAGGGGCTAGAGAAGAGGAATAAAATTTTGTGCCCAACAAATAGGTACACATTTACTGTTTTGTTTGGGTGATGATTTTATGAGCCTATTGGCTAGCCGCTTGGCTTTTTCTTTTTCTTTTTGAGATTAGAAGGACCGGGAACGCTATTTGCGATTTCCCGATGCCCCCGGTACAGGGGAGGTTATGGCGAAATTTTCCAAAATTTTAGGGTGTTAGAAAAATATTTGAAGTGAAAACGATATAGAAATTATTGAATGAACTATATTTATATAAATATATAAATATAAATATAATTAAAACGAAACGTGGCCGTGCAGTTCATATTTTGAAACCGTGATTTCAAACGACTAGTGCGGAAGATCCGACCATTGGATTTTCCCGAAACCTCAACCGTTGGGTTCGCCTTGGAAATATCTTTCCAACGGCACCAACTTTGTGAAGATCCGACGGTTGGATTGTCTGGAATGTTTAATTCAAAATTAGTGAAAAACAGCGCCAGAAACGATTATATTTATATATATATATATATAAATATAATTAAATTAAATCGAATAACGACGCTGCAGTTCGTAAATTGAAATCGTAACTTCAAATGGTTAGTGTGGAAGATCCGACCGTCGGATTTTCCTAAAACTGGAACCGTTGGGTTTGTTTTGAAAAGACCTTCCTAATGATGTAAAATTTGTGAAGATCCAACGGTTAGATTTTCCTATATGTGTAAAACAAAATTAGTGGAAAGCAGCGCCAGTGGGTCGACACGACCTGAAACGTCGTTTAATTAAATATGGCCGCTTTAAATTAAATAAAATCGGCGATATATCGTTATTAAGTGATATAGACGATATAGAGTGAAAATAAACCAATTTTGTTGTGTTTGCTTGATATGTGATGGTTGAATGTATTTGACGTGAAAATTATAACTAAATAACTGAAATGTGAATGTTGAATAGTTCAACCCTATGATTAATTGGTTTGAAAATCTAAATATACGTGGGTTATTTGAAAAGGCCGAGTTTATCTCATTTCAAATAATCGATCGACGTTGAGAAGTCGAAGAGTCGAAGACGACTGAAGACCGACGATCTCCACGTTGGATGGATGGGCGCTACTGATGCTCGTGATTGAAGTAGCTACCATGAAGGAATTGAAGTAGTAGCCGTCCAAACATAGTGTTGATTGTACGGATATGCGAGGAATTGGTGCCTCCGGTTTCGTTCAGACCCAGAACGGACTTGTGAATGGACAGTGTGTCTGACATTGGATTTTTTTCTTTGTTGATTGATCTCTGTTAAATATATATCTGTTTGGCGGCAGAGAATTTATTCTCTTGCTTAACGCCCTTCTCTGAGACGTACGAGCTTAGAGGTTATGTATTGACAGAAATCAGTCGCATGGAGTGGATTGCCTGTGTGGCACGCCTAAGTGGCATATGATCAAGGCTTCTGTTGCAAAGCAAAGTCTTGTGGTTGATGATCAAAGCATGGTCTGTGTTACGTAGCTTTGTGTGTAACATGAATTCGCGAGCCTCACACCTCGATATGAGTCAAAAACGGGAGAGTGACTGCAGGAAGAGCACGACGTTTCTTTCTAGCTAAGGTGGTGTCAGTGACCTACCAGCCCTGACATTATATATACTTTTCACCTGTGTGGTTGTTGGAATGCGAGGCGCCTCGATATAGGTCTGTAAGGACCGGGAAACGTGTGTTCAGGAATAACTAATCCTCAAAAGTAAGAGAGGACCGGCCCTGAAGATCCAAGGATCATAGTGGGGTCCTGGGACATTTGCTAGAGTGTCTCGAATCGGAGAGGAGCTTGCCCCTTGCCTCGACTCATGAAGGAATCCAATTTCCAATACGATATGTGCGGTTGTGATTGTATTACTAGTACGGCGACATAGTAGATGGTAGCTATGCCGCCTAGGATTGATATTTATGATTGAATTTGCTTTTGAAACATATATGCACTAGTAATAATATCAAACACCTTGTTTATTCGTATGAAGCATCTTTGGCCATTATAAGGTAAAAACTCTATCCTCCGGCTTGCGTTGCATTGTGTGATGGGACCTGAGCCTTATAATGGCTTCATTTTAGAAAAAGCATTACGTTGATTTAATCATTTACTTTATTTCATGCACGAGCACTCATTGGAGTAAACCCGTTCCGCGAAAGTGGCGTGGTCCTTTGATTTGCCTTATTATTGTTGTTAATAAATTGAATAGATTTCTCATACCAGTCCCATGACTGACTCGTAGTTTGTTTCACCTTGCAAACTCGGGTGCCCTTATTTTCACACGGGCAGCCTAGTTACAGGTTTCTGACGCACCTTTTGGCTCATGGCGAGGCTTGACTACACCGTGCTGACTTGGATTTTCTCCGCCATTATTGTATCTATATTATAATTCCGCCACTGGCGATGTAGACTGATATTCCTTTTGTGTACTCTTTATGTATGATTCCGCCTCAGGCGATGGTGACTGATTATGTATCATTATGCACTAAGTTGTATCCTGTACTGTGCTTCTCTGATGTGATGCTATCTATATGATTCCGCTGTCATATGTGTGTAAATTATTCTATTTTCTGTTTATGCTATTATCTGTGATCTGCTAATGATGATTAATGTGTTATATTCCAATGATTATCCTTAAATCCGTGCCACGTGGTTTTGGGATCGTCACAGCTAGCGTTATAATAAATGTTTTTCATAAAAGAAGTGGATTCATAATCTGAATCCGAGAATTTGCGTAAGAAAATGATTGTAGAAATTGGAGCGGTGAGCTTTGTCTATAGAAAGGTTAAGAACGTTGTTCAGTTAAGGTCTGAGAGGTAATTATACCCCAACTTGATTGACTTCCTTACTTAAATAAGAAAAAGTTGAGGTTCGATGGCGAGAGTTAGTTAGAAATACAGTTAAGTAATAAGCGATTTATGGATTGAGCAGTCGTAACGATGTTTTATACCACGTTAGTTTGAAATCCATATAAATGAGTTTTGGAAACGATTTCCAAATATAGAATCAGGGATATTTTCTAAACATAGAAAATGAAATATTTTGTTAATAAGAAATTAAGTAATAGAGTTAAGCAAGATCAGAAACAGACTAGAGATTAGTAAATTGAATGGTTTTCTAAGTGCCTATCTGATGTTGGTTTCGGCCTTCAGGATTGATACTTAGAGAATTGTTCTCTTACTAGTTTACAATTAGGGACTAATAGTTGTGGAATGGTAGTGATGCGTGAATAAGCTATGGAAATGTTTTCCAACGTTAATAACGTATATTTTCCAAATATAGAAAATAAGGAAAAATGAATATGAATATATATATATATATGTGTTTTATGATTTGATCGATAATTCCATGTGGAAACAAGTTCTTTGTGTGTACATGGACATTTTACGTTTGATAGTTAAATCACCGACTATCGAGGTTCTTGACCATTTTAACGTTGTTAATATGGAGAAACCGGTTGGATTACTATCCAAAGAACCACTCTATATTGGCATAAGCATTGCAAACCAAGTATGATGAATATATTGAAGACGGAGTAAAGTGCAAGGGCTATTGTATAAATCTTAGGTAGAGATTGCCTAAGACGGATGTACTGAATAGTGCCTTCGGTTTGTCCAGTCCCAAGGCAACTTGAATAGACGAATGTCTGATAGAGTATATCTGGTAGATCACATAAGTTAATCATTACAAACGTATTTACATTGGTGGCGGAGGAATTCGTTTCTCTTAGCTTTATACCCGTGGTATTTTTAAGGAAGTCAATTTGTGATTCGACTGGTATGACGATGTAGTATTCAAAGTAAATGAAGGGGTGATCTATTAAAAGATACGTTATGACCTCAAGCCTCATCAACTGGGAAATGACAGAAATCGGGCAGGCAGCATAGCTAAGTGGGCCACACCCAATTAGGGTGTATTGTCACCATCTAGAGAATATTCATATTTGTACTTCTTTCAACTCTGTATATCCTGAGAACAGTTATGTTAGAGTACTAACCGAGGGGTGGCAATATATTCGATACACTCAAGCGAAATGAGTGGTCGGTCATGTGTGGCCGAGTTACAAGATGTTCTTGTTGAACTCCAGTGTATCGCTTCTAGAGTACACTGAGCGAAAGGTGGATCCATACCTTGTCAGAGTTGGAATCCATTCCCCAAATAAGAGCCTGCTGTTTTGATTGTATACTATATATGTAGAACGTTAGATGCAAGCGATTCTGCTAGATTTCTAAATACTTTTATTTAAACATTATTGTAATATCAGAAGAGACTTGATATAAAGAATAATTTGGTTTATCATAAGGTAAAAACCATCTGTGTTTATGTGTGGATCGGTCTTACGATTATCCTTTCCTTTAAAGAGATTTTTAAAGTTAAACAAATGATTTGAGTTTACACACACCAGTCACATGACTGACCCATAGTTTATTTTGTTTCGTTTTCCCTAAACTCTTGGGTGCCCAATTTTTTACGGGCAGTCAAGTTGTAACACCCCGTGTATTCTATAACCGTGAAAGTCATAAATTAAAGTATAATTAATTTCAAATCAAAGAATTAAGGGAAACGGGATACGCCATTGCGTTCGTCTCGGAATTCTGCTTGAGATAGAGTCTGAGTTTGCGTAAAACGGATATCGTATGAAGAGGTTATGGACGAACGAAGTTAGGCGAAAAACCGGAAAACGGGTCAGAATGCACTGGCGCACTTGGGAAGTGCGCCAGAACAAAAATGCACTGGCGCACTTGGGAAGTGCGCCAGTACATTTTTGACCTGGCACACCTGCCAAGTACGCCCAGGTCAAAAATGACCTGCTGGCCAGGTCTGGTCTAGCCCTGGCTGGCCAGGTCTGGGTTTGGTCGATTTTCAGAAGCTTGCTTTGTCATTAGGGCTAGGTGGCAGGCTCTAATTGGTCTCTCTTTCGAATGAATGGCTACGATCAATCCAAGCAACATCGATGGTCCTAATCAGTTCATAAACTCTATAAAAATGACCCTAGACTCTACCTAACCTAAGTCTCTAACACAATTCTCTAGCCTCCATTGCTCTCTTCTTCTAATTAAAAATAAAAATGGCGTCGCTACTCTGCTAGAATCAAAACTAGAAGTCAATCAACATCATCCTAAATTCAAATTTGAGATAAAAGCTTCTGCAACAATTCTGTAACAACTAAAGTTCTTTCTTTAATCCAATCAAGGCAAGTACAGTTATTTTCCGCTTTAAACGTTAATTATAATTTTGATATGTTTTTAATTCTGAATCTGAGATTGTATATATATTCTCTTCTGTCAGATCTGTTTTTCTGTGACTGTTCTGTATCCCTTTTCTTCTTTTCTATTTCTATAGCCAGGCTACCACGAGCCTGTGCCCAATCTCATAAGAGATGAACGTATGAACGCAAATTTTGGGATAAATAATGAATGATGCGAAATTTGACAAGACTGAATTGAATGTATGACTTTAGGTCTGAGGCATAAAATATAATGGACATGTGACTTGGGATTGGATGCATAAATTTGACTATGAACATATAATTTATATATGTTGTATGCATAGTGTATGTTGTAATTTAGATCTGTAATTAATTAGAAAAAGAAGAGCATATGTTGTAAACTAGATTTGGATCTATACATATTCTGTGATAGAAGAAAAGAGGAACCATTGTAAGATTACATATGATTTGAGACTTTGGACAAAATACATATAAAAGTCAAGATCTGATTTTTAGAAGATATGACTTAAAGATTTAGATTGTTGGGTATAGTTTGCATAATGATTCATGACTTAAAAAGAAGAAGATATGGAAACTTAGGTGTAAAGATTTACATTAATTAGGATATCTATTATTGTGATTACACCTAAATAGGGATTTTTGGATATATGGCATGCATTGAAATTAATGGTTATATTTGGTATAATTTATATGTGAATCTGCTATAAAATGCTAGTTTAACAAAAATTGGAACATATGTTATATGGAAAATTATGTCCATATTCTGCGCTTATGCAAACATGGAGTATATGTTGTGAGTCATGACAATTATGTAGGCATATGAATTTAGGCCAATTTATGATTAGGCAAGGCATGTAAATATAACCTTTAGAAATATTAAATTTGCTAAATCTGCTAATTTTCCAAGTTGCCTAAACTGCTAGTTTTGTTATATTGCCTAGACTGCTCATTAGATTGAAATGCCTAATCTGTTAAATTTGTCGGTTGAAATGCCTAACCTGTTATATGCCAAAATCTGCTAAGTTGCTAAATCTGTTAAATCCGTTAAGTCACATAATCTGGAAATATCTGTTATTTGCTAAAATCTGTTATCTGCTGTGTTGATATAATCATCCTGTTATTGATATAATCTGAATTGGCATATATATTGGGCGTGCGCATAAACGGCAAATTATTAATTAATTGGCCGCAAAGATAAACGTGACTAACTCGAGGTTAGAATGAGTTTGCGGCGTAATTCTGCCCGGAACCGCCCGGCACATCCAGTGGCCGCAAACAATAGGTTCTAATGTGAGAAGTTAGTCATAACCTGCTTAAGACACGAGGTTAGGTCTGGCTTGTGGCAGAAGTCTGCCCGGAACCGCCCGGCCCATCCAGCGGCCACAAGCTAGCGACCTAATGTGAGAGGTCTGGGCATTAATAATTAATTAATGCAAATCTAAGATAAGAATGACGTCTAAAACGTATTGGGGGAAAATAGGGTTAAACCAACTGGATTAATAGGTGTAGTAAACCCGTCCATGAATCTGTTGGCCCAATACAAAGTTAGACAAATCTGAAAAATCTGTACATCTGATCTGTTAGTCTGAAAACTTGTTAACTTAATCTGTGAACTAGTAAATCTGAATTCTGTATGTCTGAACTTGTAAACAAGTTAATCTGAGATCTGTTAGTCTGGGGACACAAGGTTAGGAGGGGAATTACTTGTGTCATCTGTTGTTTGGGACCCATATTAGTCAGTAACCCTTTCTGGTATCAAAACTTTGACCCAACAGTAGGTAGGGTCCGGGCACGCTTAGTGAACTAATTATAAGTGGTTCATTCTGATAATGGCGAGGGGTGTTGATGGTGCGTTCCAACCGGGTCATGTGCGTGCATGGATCCCGGTCTGCCTCTGAGGATGTAAGACGCCGTGACATCTGTAAATAGGTCTGTGCCAATTGGTTGTCACTTTAGGGAGTGATACACCCTACTGTGGGGCCGACACAGGATATTTATGTATTAGGGAGCCGATCGCTTGGGGTAGGGTTTTAGGGTACTGTAACACCCCACTCCCGCTATGATCACTCACTAAGGGAATGCCATAGCATCGGTGGAGTATTTTAGTGAATATAGAACAGAAAAATTACAACAAGACAGATATAAATAGTACTTGAAATTTTAAAACATCATCTCATAACAGCGGAAGTAAAACATGTCTGGTTACATCATAAAACCACAATAAAGGTCAAGTACAATATCCATCAAAATAAAGAAGTACATAATCCCACTCTCATACAATAGCCAAACAAAAGAAAAGATAACTGGATAACTGGAGCTTTACATCTATCCAAGCTCCTAAAGACTGGAACAGCAATCCGATCAAGCTCCACTACTGCTAGGATCCACCGTAGGACCTGAGGGTTGGGAAAAAGATAAAAACAACAGGGTCAGACATAAGTCTGAGCGAGTCCTATAACTTTAACAATACAATCGTTAAAGTAACCAGAGAAGACATAAACTGATATACGGTAACATATAGGGATGAATGGCTACCCTAAGCAGTCAACTAAACGAAGATAAAGGATAAAGACGCATCTACCCTCCCTAAGGTAAATTACTAAACTGCACCACACCAGTCGTTCCTAACTTAAAGGTTGATCCCACCCAAGGACTTATAAAATTTACTAATTAGTACCTGCGTACCCCTAGGTGACCAAGTAGGCGCCACGGGGCCCTACAATCCACTAGGTGTACACACTACTTCCCATTCGATCGGCTCCCTAACGTAGATACCCGTGCTGGCCCCACCGTGGGATGTATCATTCCCCAATGTGGCAACCTGATGAAACTAAAGGTGCACGGCTTATATCTACTCGATGCAACAACGGCTTACCTACCAGCCCGGGCCCACTCACGCATATGAAGCCCGTTGGACTTGCGTTGCCACCGCTAACCCGTTTGCCTCTTACAGTCAAGCCCAGTATGCGTGTCCCGTCCTCGACATGGGTCGAGCCCACAAAGATACGTATGGGTTACTGGTTGAAATGGGCCTCCACAAGCTACCCACCTAAGCTTGTCCCTTTTTCTAGTATATCCCACTTAACCCTTTAATCATGTTTTAATTACATGTTCTATTTTGGTTAAGTATTCTAATCGTATTTTCTATTGCCACCCAAGGCAACCACTAGATTTTCTCATGCCACCCGAGGCACCCACTTAACCCCTCATGTCCCTCTACATGCTAATGTGGTTAAGTGTTTCTTAATTAATTAATTAAGAACGTAACCTTTGTAAAGACCTCTCACATTAGACTGTCTTTTATGACCGCTGGTTAAGCCGGTTGGGTCCGGGCAGCCTTATGTCATAACAGAGTCTAACCTCGTGTCTTTACATTAATTACGTATTTAGTTTGTGCCTAAGACCTCTCACATTGGGCTAACATTTGTAGCAACTGGTTAAGCCGGTTGGGTCCGGGCAGTTTTACGCTACAACTGAGTCCAACCTCGTGTCTTAGTCAATTAATTACACCTAATTAATCACCCTCATAATTTTATATTAATTATCCCTAATTAATCAAGTTTTCTTAACATGGGTAGACCTAACTTAATAGGTAAATTCCCATGGGGTAGACCTAACTCAATAGGTAAATTCCCAACACATAGTATGGGTACACCTAACCAAATAGGCAAATTCCCATACTATGTTTATTTATTTTGTGTTATGCATAATTATATTAATTTCACACAATCTTATTAACTTATGCATTTAATTACCCCATCGTTCCCACGTAATTTCGTTCATGATATAACACATATAAAAGGTGTCAACTTGCATATGAATGAACATGTTTCAAAGGTGCCATCTTGCATATTAACAAACACATAACTTGCATATGAACTTGCATAACATGTCACATAACTTGCATATAATATGTCACATAACTTACATATTCATTTTGCATAACAAACTTGCATATTAGCTTATAGACTTGCATAATGTGTCATCATGAACTTGCATATTAATAAACATGTAACTTGCATATTTACATACATGTAACTCGCATATTAACAAACATGTAACTTGCATATAAAGAAACATGTAACTTGCATATTTACATACATGTAACTTGCATATTAACAAACATGTAACTTGCATATTAACAAACATGTAACTTGCATATTTACATACATGTAACTTGCATATTAACAAACATGTAACTTGCATATTAACAAACATGTAACTTGCATAGCATATTACCATGAACTTGCATAACATGCATATGATTACATAGCCCACAACTTGCATATTTAGCATCATGCAAACATAACATACATCATATTAAACTTGCATAAGCTTACATACTCAACATGCATAAACATAAGATTAATGCTAACATCATATCATATGATTCAAAGCTCATTAACCCACATACAAAACCATAAATCTCATCACATCTCATCTAATTAGTTTACCAAAAGATCATCAAAGTGATAGAAACTCACAACTAGCAACTTTGAACACCAAATGAAGAAGATTAAGATGCTAAGAAGGGATTAGAAGTTGATTAGAGAGTGATTAGTATGCAACCCTCTTCATAAAATTAGTGGAGGCCATGAGAGCTAGCATTTTGCCATAGTTTAGTCACTAGGTTTAATTATGAATGAATTAGGGTAGGTTAGGGTCTTATTTATAGATTAGGCAAGTGTTTTAGGCCATAGGATTAACCCTAGATTCAATCCAAGCCATCAAAGCATGTCTTGGGGAAGAAGTCAAGTGTAGGAACCATCTAGGGCCTTTAGATTAAAGATGGACCATGAGAACCATTCAAATGCAAAATCTGCACTTGAGCGAATCGGCCCACGGGTTGACAGCCAAACACCCTGGATTAACCCCTAGTCGACCCAGCGGGCTCGGGTCGACTTCAAAAATCGGCCGGTTCGGTTATTCCCCTCTCCCAATTCGCTGTTTTGAGCATTTTTGCATATTTATTTATTAAATTTTCAATTATATATATATATCAATATATATATATATATATATATATATCTACACAACCCATTTCACTTAATTAAGTATACTTTAATTTGGGAATTTTCGTGAAACTTCGCGAGGCCATATCTTGGTCATACGGACTCCGATTTTCGAAAACTCGGACTCTATTTCGCGTATTTTTCCGAGACGAACACAATGGCATAGCCCGTTTCCCTTGATTCCCATTTTAGAATTAAATTCTGCCTCGATTTATGTTATTACAGGTTATTGAAAATACGGGTTGTTACATTCTCCCCTCCTTAAAGGATTTCGTCCCCGAAATCTTCAAGTTAGGAAGAACGTATCCTACCATCCAATCATCCATCTACTCAAAGCATCATCCACGAGCAATCATTGTCCTTACAAGATTCTAAATGCTGGATGGATATATGCAAAAGTGTGTGTATATGTACTTACCTAATGCGAAAATCAGGCGGTTACTGATACAGTAAACCTCCTTAATGCAAACCATGATAGTGCCATGCATCCAATATGTATGCGAAACCCTATTGACACATACAAATTTCTACATGCGTGCACAACCATACACAAAAATGCATCATCCATATGATAACACAGCCATGATACATCCATCAATCTAACTACCACATCCATTTATGCAATATGCAACATGAAGTGACTGAGCCGATCTAGTGCCTAATGTGTGTGTATATGCATCCACGAGCAACCACTAGCAAACAATTGCATCCATATGCATCCATCAACCATAACATGTTTCAAACACATGTTTCAACCATAGGTTTTACCCTATCTAAAGGTCATAGGTATTAGCGAGAGGATATACTAAAGATAAGATAAGTACTAGACAAGCAATAAAGGAGAAGTTAAAAGACATACTCTCAAAAAGAAATGGATACAAAGAACGCATCTTTGCTTCCGTCTCCCAAGTAGCATTGCTTTCGTCATCTCCCCATTGCACTTTAACTAGCTGAACTTCTCTGTTCCTCAACTTCCTAGTTTCTGACCCAAGGATGCGAGTAGGAGCTCGTCGAATCGTCGCATCACGCTCTACCTCTACATCTCTAAGCAAGCTCGGCTCTACCACCTCCGCGGTCTCATGTAAGCACTTCCTCAAATGTGATACATGGAATACATCATGAACACCACTAAGTCTGTCGGGCAACTCCACCCTATATGCCATCCGTCCAATCCTTTCCTTAATAGGAAACGGCCCAACAAATCTCGGTGCTAACTTCCCTACGGACCCAAAGCGAACAATATTTCTCAATGGAGATACTTTGACAAAAACCATGTCCCCAACCTCAAACTCAAGATCCGTCCTTCTCCGATCCGCATAAGATTTCTGTCTATCTTGCGCTGCTTTCATCCTTTTTCGAATTAAATCAATCTTCTCTGAAGTCTCTCTAACCATATCCGGCCCAAGCAAGATCTTATCCGTAGATTCCCACCAACATGTAGGAGATCGACAAGGCCTTCCATAAAGAGCTTCGAAAGGAGCCATACCAATACTGGACTGAAAGCTGTTATTATATGCGAACTCCACCAAAGGAAGATGTTCTTCCCATGTACCTCCAAAATCCAAGATACAAAGCCTCAAAAGATCTTCTAAGATACGGTTCACCCTCTCGGTCTGACCGTCCGTCTGAGGATGATATGCGGTGCTCAAACACAACTGAGTCCCTACCGCCTCTTGCAAACTTCTCCAAAACTCACTAGTGAAAATAGGATCTCGATCACTCACAATGCTGGATGGTACGCCATGCAATCTAACAATCTCTCTAACATAGACTGAAGCAAGCCATGGAGCGGTCCTCTTACTCTTTACGGGTATAAAATGGGCACTCTTGGTAAGTCTGTCTACCACAACCCAAATTCCCGTATTGCCCTTCCTCGATCTCGGTAACCCGTCGATGAAATCCATCGAGACACTATCCCACTTCCACTGTGGAACTTCCAATGGGTGTAGCAACCCACCGGGTTTCCTTTGCTCCACTTTAACTTGTTGGCACACTAAGCATCTAGCCACATACTCGGCCACATCTTTCTTCATACCGGCCCAGAAGAAAACTCTCTTCATGTCTTGGTACATTTTGTCTCCACCGGGATGAATAGTCATTCTTGAACGATGTGCATCATCCAAAATAGCCTTCTTCAAACCCTCATCTTGCGGTACACAAAGTCTACCGTCTCTATGCAACCATCCCTTATCATCTATGGTGTATCTACCCAAATGGCTGGACGACTCCCCTCTTATAAGCTTCTCTACCAACACAACCAACTGTGGGTCGTCTCGCTGAGCCTCACCAATCCGTCTCAAAAGAGTAGGTCTAACCTCCAAGGATGCCAACAAACCAGGTACAAAATCAACAGAAGGTCTGAAGTCAAACAAAGAAAGAAACTCCAAGCTTCGTCGTTCCACGAACAATGGACTCAAAGATAGCCTTTTTCTACTTAAGGCGTCTGCCACCACGTTACCCTTACCAGGGGTATACGCTATCTCGAAATCATAGGATGCTAAGAACTCCATCCACCTTTGCTGTCTTAAGTTTAAATCCTTCTGAGAGAATAAGTACTTCAATGATTTATGGTCGGTGAACAACTCGAATCTCTCACCAAGAAGATAATGGCGCCAAGACTTAAGTGCGAAAACAATCGCGGCCAACTCTAGATCATGGGTAGGGTAATTCTTCTCATGCACTCTCAATTGTCTCCCTCCATAGGCTATTACCCTTCCCTCCTGCATCAAGACTGCGCCTAATCCTGTTCCACAAGCATCGGTATAAACAACAAACGGCTTACTCCCATCTGGAAGCACTAAAACTGGAGCGGTGGTCAAAGCTCTCTTTAACCGTCGGAAAGCATCATCACAATCTACATCCCATGAGAAAACCAGATTCTTCTTCGTCAAGCGGGTTAATGGGGCTGATATCTTCGCGAAGTCTTTGATGAACTTCCTATAATATCCTGCCAACCCCAAGAAACTTCTTACCTCGGTAGCATTTCTAGGAACTTTCCAATCCTGGATAGATACTATCTTTGCGGGATCCACAGCTATCCCTTCCTTAGAGACCACATGCCCTAAGAATCGCACTTCTCTTCTCCAAAAATGGCATTTAGAGAATTTAGCTTTAAGACTATGCGCTCGAAGAGTCTCCAACACTTCCTTGAGATGTAAGGCATGCTCTTCTTCATTCTTGGAAAAGACCAAGATGTCATCCACAAAAACTACTACAAACTTATTCAGATACTCTCTGAACACTCTACTCATGAGATCAACAAAGTATGCGGGGGCGTTTGTCAACCCAAATGGCATCACTAGCCACTCATAAAAACCATCCGGAGTCCGGAAAGCAGTCTTCTCTATACTGTCCTCCGCCACTCTTAACTGATGAAACCCTGTAGCTAAGTCCATCTGCGAAAATACTGACGCGCCAACCAACTGATCAAAGAGATCATCTATCCTCGGTAATGGGTGTCTATTCTTCTTCGTGAGCTTATTAAGTTCCCTATAATCCACACAAAGTCTGAGGGACCCATCCGCCTTCGTGGCAAACACTACTGGAGCTCCCCACTCCGATATACTTCGCCTTATGAACCCCTTCTCAAGCAACTCCCCTACTTGCTTATGAAGTTCTCTTCTCTCACGAGGAGCCATGTGGCGTACTGGCAAAGACACTGGTTTGGCATTATCCACCAAATAAATTCGGAAATCTATCTCCCGCTTCGGAGGCAAACCCTTTACTTCTTCAAACACATCCGGATATTCCCGGACTACTCTGACAGAACACAAACTTTCGACCGAAGCATCGAGCGATTCAAGATAACTTAGCAAAACAGATTCCATGGGATTGCAAGAGATCTCGAGAGTGTTACCCAAGCGGGTCATGAGCCTGACAACTCTCCTTTCGCAATCAAGAACGGCACCATTACTGGATAACCAGTCCATGCCCAAGATCAACCCATAGCCCGTGAAGCCCAATACAAAAGCATCACATCTAAACTCAACGCTAAGTATAGAAATCTTCAAACCCAAACATATCATAGACAGATATATGGAGCCCCCAATTGGGTTTGAGACAACCAAGGGATCATCAACTAGACTGGTGTCTAAGTGCAGTGACTCAACTAACGATGATGAGATAAAAGAATGCGATGCGCCAGAGTCAAATAAAGTACGAACTGGATGATCAAACAGAAAAACCAGACTTTCAACGGAAATAGTTCTACCTCTCTGCTGAATCGGTGGAACTGAGAGAACCTGAACTTGCCCCCCTGACTGAGGTGGTGCTATAAGAGCTTGCACCTGGCCTCCTGAGGTAGACCCCGTCTTCTGCCCCTTCTTTGGGCAGTTTTTCACAAGATGCCCTGCTTCACCACAATGAAAGCAACCGGTCTTCTTCTTTTTGCGACAATCCTTACTGAGGTGTCCTGGTGTTCCACAATTGAAGCACTTCTTCTTCGTCTTCTTTTTGTCACCATTGCCTTTTCCGCCCTTGCCTTGTTGTTGCTGTTGCGGTTTCTTCTGATCCCCCTTTTTCTCTGGTGCCTTAGAATTCTTATCATCCTCATGCATAAGTGCCATGTAGACAAGCTTCTCAAAAGTGGCCCCCATAGGAATGTGAGTCATAGCTATTCCTTGCAATGGTTCGTTCAAGCCTCTAACGAACCTCAAAGCCTTCTTCTCCGGTGTATTCACCAACTCTATGCCAAACCTTGCTAATTGATTGAATTTGTTGACATATTCATTCACCGTGAGATTCCCTTGCTTCAAATTCAAGAACTTCTCCATAAACAGATTCTCTTCCGCCCTTGAGAGAAACTTAGCCCCAAACCTTTGCTTAAAATCTGCCCAAGAGTCAATAGGGCGTTCTCCATTAGTGACCTCCCACCAGAATGAGGCCTCTCCCTTCATTAACCAAGCCGCCAACTTGACTTTCTTTCCCTCTTCCACTTCAAAGATATCTAGCAACTCTTCCACTTCCTTAAGCCAATCTCTAGCCTCTACGAAAGTCTCTGAACCAAGAAAAGGTTTTCCTCCTATAGCCTTGAACTCCTTGCAAACCTTAGCAAAATTATCCACTCTAGGCTGAGGAGGAGGAGCGGTTGTCTCTGGTGTAGTAGCATTGGCCGGACCCGCAGCCGCGGCCCTAGCCTCTTGCAACCTCCTATACCATAGTGGTATAACTAAACCCTCCGGGATGTTAAGATCTTCAGCCATGCTGAAACGAAAGAGGAAAGATTCAAAAAGGAGATTCCGAAAGATAAAGATATGGCTATTGGGGATTATGCTTTTCTTTTTCAAAAACTTTTTCTCTTAGAAGACATGCTTTTAAAAATACTTTCTTCGAAAATACTCTTAGAAAGTAGTTTTTCTCAAAAATTTTATCTGTTCTGGTAACCTTAAGCTCTGATACCACGTGTAACACCCCACTCCCGCTATGATCACTCACTAAGGGAATGCCATAGCATCGGTGGAGTATTTTAGTGAATATAGAACAGAAAAATTACAACAAGACAGATATAAATAGTACTTGAAATTTTAAAACATCATCTCATAACAGCGGAAGTAAAACATGTCTGGTTACATCATAAAACCACAATAAAGGTCAAGTACAATATCCATCAAAATAAAGAAGTACATAATCCCACTCTCATACAATAGCCAAACAAAAGAAAAGATAACTGGATAACTGGAGCTTTACATCTATCCAAGCTCCTAAAGACTGGAACAGCAATCCGATCAAGCTCCACTACTGCTAGGATCCACCGTAGGACCTGAGGGTTGGGAAAAAGATAAAAACAACAGGGTCAGACATAAGTCTGAGCGAGTCCTATAACTTTAACAATACAATCGTTAAAGTAACCAGAGAAGACATAAACTGATATACGGTAACATATAGGGATGAATGGCTACCCTAAGCAGTCAACTAAACGAAGATAAAGGATAAAGACGCATCTACCCTCCCTAAGGTAAATTACTAAACTGCACCACACCAGTCGTTCCTAACTTAAAGGTTGATCCCACCCAAGGACTTATAAAATTTACTAATTAGTACCTGCGTACCCCTAGGTGACCAAGTAGGCGCCACGGGGCCCTACAATCCACTAGGTGTACACACTACTTCCCATTCGATCGGCTCCCTAACGTAGATACCCGTGCTGGCCCCACCGTGGGATGTATCATTCCCCAATGTGGCAACCTGATGAAACTAAAGGTGCACGGCTTATATCTACTCGATGCAACAACGGCTTACCTACCAGCCCGGGCCCACTCACGCATATGAAGCCCGTTGGACTTGCGTTGCCACCGCTAACCCGTTTGCCTCTTACAGTCAAGCCCAGTATGCGTGTCCCGTCCTCGACATGGGTCGAGCCCACAAAGATACGTATGGGTTACTGGTTGAAATGGGCCTCCACAAGCTACCCACCTAAGCTTGTCCCTTTTTCTAGTATATCCCACTTAACCCTTTAATCATGTTTTAATTACATGTTCTATTTTGGTTAAGTATTCTAATCGTATTTTCTATTGCCACCCAAGGCAACCACTAGATTTTCTCATGCCACCCGAGGCACCCACTTAACCCCTCATGTCCCTCTACATGCTAATGTGGTTAAGTGTTTCTTAATTAATTAATTAAGAACGTAACCTTTGTAAAGACCTCTCACATTAGACTGTCTTTTATGACCGCTGGTTAAGCCGGTTGGGTCCGGGCAGCCTTATGTCATAACAGAGTCTAACCTCGTGTCTTTACATTAATTACGTATTTAGTTTGTGCCTAAGACCTCTCACATTGGGCTAACATTTGTAGCAACTGGTTAAGCCGGTTGGGTCCGGGCAGTTTTACGCTACAACTGAGTCCAACCTCGTGTCTTAGTCAATTAATTACACCTAATTAATCACCCTCATAATTTTATATTAATTATCCCTAATTAATCAAGTTTTCTTAACATGGGTAGACCTAACTTAATAGGTAAATTCCCATGGGGTAGACCTAACTCAATAGGTAAATTCCCAACACATAGTATGGGTACACCTAACCAAATAGGCAAATTCCCATACTATGTTTATTTATTTTGTGTTATGCATAATTATATTAATTTCACACAATCTTATTAACTTATGCATTTAATTACCCCATCGTTCCCACGTAATTTCGTTCATGATATAACACATATAAAAGGTGTCAACTTGCATATGAATGAACATGTTTCAAAGGTGCCATCTTGCATATTAACAAACACATAACTTGCATATGAACTTGCATAACATGTCACATAACTTGCATATAATATGTCACATAACTTACATATTCATTTTGCATAACAAACTTGCATATTAGCTTATAGACTTGCATAATGTGTCATCATGAACTTGCATATTAATAAACATGTAACTTGCATATTTACATACATGTAACTCGCATATTAACAAACATGTAACTTGCATATAAAGAAACATGTAACTTGCATATTTACATACATGTAACTTGCATATTAACAAACATGTAACTTGCATATTAACAAACATGTAACTTGCATATTTACATACATGTAACTTGCATATTAACAAACATGTAACTTGCATATTAACAAACATGTAACTTGCATAGCATATTACCATGAACTTGCATAACATGCATATGATTACATAGCCCACAACTTGCATATTTAGCATCATGCAAACATAACATACATCATATTAAACTTGCATAAGCTTACATACTCAACATGCATAAACATAAGATTAATGCTAACATCATATCATATGATTCAAAGCTCATTAACCCACATACAAAACCATAAATCTCATCACATCTCATCTAATTAGTTTACCAAAAGATCATCAAAGTGATAGAAACTCACAACTAGCAACTTTGAACACCAAATGAAGAAGATTAAGATGCTAAGAAGGGATTAGAAGTTGATTAGAGAGTGATTAGTATGCAACCCTCTTCATAAAATTAGTGGAGGCCATGAGAGCTAGCATTTTGCCATAGTTTAGTCACTAGGTTTAATTATGAATGAATTAGGGTAGGTTAGGGTCTTATTTATAGATTAGGCAAGTGTTTTAGGCCATAGGATTAACCCTAGATTCAATCCAAGCCATCAAAGCATGTCTTGGGGAAGAAGTCAAGTGTAGGAACCATCTAGGGCCTTTAGATTAAAGATGGACCATGAGAACCATTCAAATGCAAAATCTGCACTTGAGCGAATCGGCCCACGGGTTGACAGCCAAACACCCTGGATTAACCCCTAGTCGACCCAGCGGGCTCGGGTCGACTTCAAAAATCGGCCGGTTCGGTTATTCCCCTCTCCCAATTCGCTGTTTTGAGCATTTTTGCATATTTATTTATTAAATTTTCAATTATATATATATATCAATATATATATATATATATATATATCTACACAACCCATTTCACTTAATTAAGTATACTTTAATTTGGGAATTTTCGTGAAACTTCGCGAGGCCATATCTTGGTCATACGGACTCCGATTTTCGAAAACTCGGACTCTATTTCGCGTATTTTTCCGAGACGAACACAATGGCATAGCCCGTTTCCCTTGATTCCCATTTTAGAATTAAATTCTGCCTCGATTTATGTTATTACAGGTTATTGAAAATACGGGTTGTTACAGGTACGCTTAGTTCTGTCTGTTTCGGTTGGTACCGTCTGTTTCTGTTGGGTGGTAACACCTGTCTGTTTCTGTGTGGTACCGTCTGTTCGGGTGGTAAAGGCCCATTACTAGTGTACACCTAATTCTACATTCTGTTTCCGTAGGGATAAATCTGTTTCTGCTTCTGTCTGTTTCTGATCGGGTAGTAAAGGCCCATTATTAGCATTCTGTTTCTGTTAAAGAATTCTGTACCCGTTCCTGCTTCAATTTAGACATTAGGGTGACACCTAATTCTGTTATACTAGTATTAGTGCAGAGAAGTGTAAAACAATAGTTTATATCATTCTGTTTTTCTGTTATATCCGCTACACCTGTTACAGTTATCTCACATCCAGTTTTATGTTCATATCATATTATTATTATCTGTTCATATGCTGAAAGTCACTGGACTTGCCAGACTTTTTGTCTGACCCTTGTTGTTTCGCCTCCTTTCTTCCGTTCCCCCCCCCCCCAGGTTATCCAAGGAGGGAAATACTTTAGCTTGATCCGGATTTCTCTTTGCTTGAAGTGCTTAAAGTATGGCTTGGCTCCGTATAGCTTCCGTTCCATGGGGATTATGATTTTAAACCATGCATTTTGAAGGCTTTTGTACAACACTGATATTTTGTACTTGAATTCTGAAATTGAAAGGATGTAACCATATTAATTTCTGTTTCCGCGGTAATAAAGTTATAATTTTTCAAGTACTGTTTTATCTGTCTTGTAGTTTCTGTTCTGTTTACTAAAATGCTCCACCAAAGTTAAGGCATTCCCTTTGTGAGTGACCTTAACGGAGGTGGGGTGTTACACTTGGTATCAGAGCTGAAGGTTACCAGATTTGATAAAAAGTTTTGAAAACTATTTTCAAAAAGGATTTAAAAAGGAAGTATTTTCAAAGGTAAAGCTTATTTTTGAAAAATAAATAATCCCTAAAAGCCATATATCTTTCTTTCGATTCTTTGTTTCGAGTTCCTTCCTCTTTCCCTTTTTGAATCTCTTCCTCCGCGTATAGATGCTTTTTCTAAGATATGTAAGGACTTCCGTGCGATGGGAGGAAAACCGCTTTATGGGACTGAGACGTTGTCGAGGTTAGAAGTTGGCTGAACGAAGTGGAGGACTTGTTGGTACCTTTGAGATAGATGATGGGAGGAAGGTTCAACCAGCTGCTTGGTTAATGAAGGATGAAGCTTCATTTTGGTGGAAGGTCACGAATGGAGAACGTACATGGGAGACATGGATAGGACACACGATAAGAAAGTGGATCCAAAGAAGGGCACTTGCTTCAACTGTGGTGAGATAGGACACTTCACTAGGGACTGCCCGAAGAAACGAGGACAAGGGAAGAGGGCAGGACCAACTGCTGGAGGGAAGGCGAACAATTTCGAGGCTAGTGGATAGGATAGGATTAGGATAACTTTCTGTAGGGGGTTTAATTTCTTTATCTGATTGTTGAAATAAAACTCATTCTGATTCTGGCATTTTGATTCTGTAATCGATACTCTGCACTTTAATACTAGTATTGTTTTTGATTCCGCTGTAGACTCAAACCCATAAAGGTTATGACTCATCTGCTTGTGATAAATTGGGGTTTGAGGGATATCTGTGTTAGGCGTCAAGTATGACGCATACATTCTGAGTTTTCGTGGGGTATGATTTTATCATGCTTAGCTTCCTAAGAATCATTAGGGAACCTGATCTGTACCAGTAGTCTGTAAATATCTAAATATTTTTGATAGGATTTCCAGTTTTGACATTGCCTAAAGAAGGTAATCCTCTGGGTGTCAATTTGATTTCGGTCTTTGGGGCCGATATTTAGGACCCATTCTAATGGGAACCAAATTTTCGTTCTATCTGTACTCGCTTCCATCATTCGACTGTATCCTATCGATCGAATCTTCGAACTTTAGTTAGAAACTAATGGGTGTAAACATGTGTTTGAGACATGTTATGTTTGATGGTTGCAAGTGGATGCAAGTGGTTGCTAGTGGTTGCCCGTGGATGCATATACAAACACTAGGCACTAGATCGGCTCGAAAACACTCTCATACTGCATATGGATGGGTGAGTTTTTTTTTCAATTCTTATGGATGAAAAATGATTGATTCAGCACATGGATGTTGCATTTGAGTGAATGATTGTGCAATCATATAGAAATAATATATATCATTAGAATTCTATTGCATACATGTTGGACTCATGGCACTGACATAATTCGCATTTAGGAGGTCAACTGAATCAGTAGACCGCCTGATCTTTGCATTAGATAAGGAACATATACACACACTTTTGCATATGTTCATACAACATTAGAAGTTTTCTAAGGACAATGGATGCTTGTGGATGACGGTTGAGTAGATGGGTGATTGGATAGTAGGACACATTCTTCTTAACTTGAAGATTTCGGGAACGAAATCCTTTTAAGTGGGGGAGAATGTAACACCCTGTGTATTCTATAACCGTGAAAGTCATAAATTAAAGTATAATTAATTTCAAATCAAAGAATTAAGGGAAACGGGATACGCCATTGCGTTCGTCTCGGAATTCTGCTTGAGATAGAGTCTGAGTTTGCGTAAAACGGATATCGTATGAAGAGGTTATGGACGAACGAAGTTGGGCGAAAAACCAGAAAACGGGTCAGAATGCACTGGCGCACTTGGGAAGTGCGCCAGAACAAAAATGCACTGGCGCACTTGGGAAGTGCGCCAGTACATTTTTGACCTGGCGCACCTGCCAAGTGCGCCCAGGTCAAAAATGACCTGCTGGCCAGGTCTGGTCTAGCCCTGGCTGGTCAGGTCTGGGTTTGGTCGATTTTCAGAAGCTTGCTTTGTCATTAGGGCTAGGTGGCAGGCTCTAATTGGTCTCTCTTTCGAATGAATGGCTACGATCAATCCAAGCAACATCGATGGTCCTAATCAGTTCATAAACTCTATAAAAATGACCCTAGACTCTACCTAACCTAAGTCTCTAACACAATTCTCTAGCCTCCATTGCTCTCTTCTTCTAATTAAAAATAAAAATGGCGTCGCTACTCTGCTAGAATCAAAACTAGAAGTCAATCAACATCATCCTAAATTCAAATTTGAGATAAAAGCTTCTGCAACAATTCTGTAACAACTAAAGTTCTTTCTTTAATCCAATCAAGGCAAGTACAGTTATTTTCCGCTATAAACGTTAATTATAATTTTGATATGTTTTTAATTCTGAATCTGAGATTGTATATATATTCTCTTCTGTCAGATCTGTTTTTCTGTGACTGTTCTGTATCCCTTTTCTTCTTTTCTGTTTCTATAGCCAGGCTACCACGAGCCTGTGCCTAATCTCATAAGAGATGAACGTATGAACGCAAATTTTGGGATAAATAATGAATGATGCGAAATTTGACAAGACTGAATTGAATGTATGACTTTAGGTCTGAGGCATAAAATATAATGGACATGTGACTTGGGATTGGATGCATAAATTTGACTATGAACATATAATTTATATATGTTGTATGCACAGTGTATGTTGTAATTTAGATCTGTAATTAATTAGAAAAAGATGAGCATATGTTGTAAACTAGATTTGGATCTATACATATTCTGTGATAGAAGAAAAGAGAAACCATTGTAAGATTACATATGATTTGAGACTTTGGACAAAATACATATAAAAGTCAAGATCTGATTTTTAGAAGATATGATTTAAAGATCTAGATTGTTGGGTATAGTTTGCATAATGATTCATGACTTAAAAAGAAGAAGATATGGAAACTTAGGTGTAAAGATTTACATTAATTAGGATATCTATTATTGTGATTACACCTAAATAGGGATTTTTGGATATATGGCATGCATTGAAATTAATGGTTATATTTGGTATAATTTATATGTGAATCTGCTATAAAATGCTAGTTTAACAAAAATTGGAACATATGTTATATGGAAAATTATGTCCATATTCTGCGCTTATGCAAACATGGAGTATATGTTGTGAGTCATGACAATTATGTAGGCATATGAATTTAGGCCAATTTATGATTAGGCAAGGCATGTAAATAGAACCTTTAGAAATATTAAATTTGCTAAATCTGCTAATTTTCCAAGTTGCCTAAACTGCTAGTTTTGTTATATTGCCTAGACTGCTAATTAGATTGAAATGCCTAATCTGTTAAATTTGTCGGTTGAAATGCCTAACCTGTTATATGCCAAAATCTGCTAAGTTGCTAAATCTGTTAAATCTGTTAAGTCACATAATCTGGAAATATCTGTTATTTGCTAAAATCTGTTATCTGCTGTGTTGATATAATCATCCTGTTATTGATATAATCTGAATTGGCATATATATTGGGCGTGCGCATAAACGGTAAATTATTAATTAATTGGCCGCAAAGATAAACGTGACTAACTCGAGGTTAGAATGAGTTTGCGGCGTAATTCTGCCCGGAACCGCCCGGCACATCCAGTGGCCGCAAACAATAGGTTCTAATATGAGAAGTTAGTCATAACCTGCTTAAGACACGAGGTTAGGTCTGGCTTGTGGCAGAAGTCTGCCCGGAACCGCCCGGCCCATCCAGCGGCCACAAGCTAGCGACCTAATGTGAGAGGTCTGGGCATTAATAATTAATTAATGCAAATCTAAGATAAGAATGATGTCTAAAACGTATTGGGGGAAAATAGGGTTAAACCAACTGGATTAATAGGTGTAGTAAACCCGTCCATGAATCTGTAGGCCCAATACAAAGTTAGACAAATCTGAAAAATCTGTACATCTGATCTGTTAGTCTGAAAACTTGTTAACTTAATATATGAACTAGTAAATCTGAATTCTGTATGTCTGAACTTGTAAACAAGTTAATCTGAGATCTGTTAGTCTGGGGACACAAGGTTAGGAGGGGAATTACTTGTGTCATCTGTTGTTTGGGACCCATATTAGTCAGTAACCCTTTCTGGTATCAAAACTTTGACCCAACAGTAGGTAGGGTCCGGGCACGCTTAGTGAACTAATTATAAGTGGTTCATTCTGATAATGGCGAGGGGTGTTGATGGTGCGTTCCAACCGGGTCATGTGCGTGCATGGATCCCGGTCTGCCTCTGAGGATGTAAGACGCCGTGACATCTGTAAATAGGTCTGTGCCAATTGGTTGTCACTTTAGGGAGTGATACACCCTACTGTGGGGCCGACACAGGATATTTATGTATTAGGGAGCCGATCGCTTGGGGTAGGGTTTTAGGGTACGCTTAGTTCTGTCTGTTTCGGTTGGTACCGTCTGTTTCTGTTGGGTGGTAACACCTGTCTGTTTCTGTGTGGTACCGTCTGTTCGGGTGGTAAAGGCCCATTACTAGTGTACACCTAATTCTACATTCTGTTTCCGTAGGGATAAATCTGTTTCTGCTTCTGTCTGTTTCTGATCGGGTAGTAAAGGCCCATTATTAGCATTCTGTTTCTGTTAAAGAATTCTGTACCCGTTCCTGCTTCAATTTAGACATTAGGGTGACACCTAATTCTGTTATACTAGTATTAGTGCAGAGAAGTGTAAAACAATAGTTTATATCATTCTGTTTTTCTGTTATATCCGCTACACCTGTTACAGTTATCTCACATCCAGTTTTATGTTCATATCATATTATTATTATCTGTTCATATGCTGAAAGTCACTGGACTTGCCAGACTTTTTGTCTGACCCTTGTTGTTTCGCCTCCTTTCTTCCGTTCCCCCCCCCCCCCCCAGGTTATCCAAGGAGGGAAATACTTTAGCTTGATCCGGATTTCTCTTTGCTTGAAGTGCTTAAAGTATGGCTTGGCTCCGTATAGCTTCCGTTCCATGGGGATTATGATTTTAAACCATGCATTTTGAAGGCTTTTGTACAAGACTGATATTTTGTACTTGAATTCTGAAATTGAAAGGATGTAACCATATTAATTTCTGTTTCCGCTGTAATAAAGTTAAAAATTTTCAAGTACTGTTTTATCTGTCTTGTAGTTTCTGTTATGTTTACTAAAATGCTCCACCAAAGTTAAGGCATTCCCTTTGTGAGTGACCTTAACGGAGGTGGGGTGTTACACAAGTAGTCAGGATTTATAGATACTTGAAGAGCTGGAGCAGGAGGCTTCAGAATTATATAGCTATTGTTATTTCCCCTGTGTTGTAAGTGTTATACTCTAATAATGGTATTTGATATAGATACTTTTTTATTTTGAAGTTATGTTATGAAATATAATTATTCATTCCGCTGTGAGATTCATGTTTACTCTGATGTTGTATGTTCTTCTTCTTCTTCTTCTATTCTAAGTTTCTATCTTATCTATTATCACCCTCTGTTTTCTTTTTATTAGTTTTCTAGTTTCTAGTGCAATTTGGGTTGGACTTGTGTTATTAGCTAAGCTTAAATGGTATCGGAAATTCAGGACGCTACCATTGAACTATAGAATAGAAGAGTAAGAAGAACATCAGAATCTCATAGCGGAACGAATAAAATATAATAAACCAAATCTTTTTATATAAAAAGAATCTTTATATACATACCAATCATCAGAATACATCATATCAGACACAGCGGAAATAAACTCTAGATAACTAACGGTGAAGCCTCCTACTTGTAGCTCTTGAACTCTAAGCGGAACTGAACCTGTAAATATACTTGGTCTGACCAGAGCACATTTGATTTAAAACAAATTCACCCGGATTAGCTTGGAATACTTTTAGTGATAAATTCACAACAAACAACTTTTTTAACTTTAGAAATCCTTTCTGAAAGAAAGGATAATAGTAAGACCGGCCCACACACAAACACAGACGGTCTTTACCTTACTATAACCGAAAACAATTTTGATATATCAAAATCTAGTGATATTATAATAGTGTCTATCATATCACAAATAAATAACCATCCAGTGGAACGCTTGCATCTCTCGCTTTACATATTTAATATAAAATCGAAAACCGCATGGCGTTTATTGAAGATTGGATTCCAACTATGACAAGGTATGGAACCACCTTCCGATCAATGTACTCTAGAGGGGATACACCAAGGTTCAACAAGAACGTCTTGCAACCCGACCACACATAACCGACCACTCATTTAGCTTAAGTGTATCGAATATATTGTCACTTGACAAATTTAAGGGCCCACTGTCCATCTCCGGAGATATAAAATCGAAAGAAGAACAAATAAGGAATTTCTCTATATTGCTGACAATACACCCTGCTTGGGTATGACCCAACTAGCCATGCTGCCTGCCCGATTTTTGTCTTTCCCAGTTTATGAGGCTTGAGGTCACGTTTATCTTTCCAGAACTTTTGGCCACCATTCACTTTGAGTGCTACATCGTCAGATCAGTCAAATCAGTAATTGACATCTACAAATATATTCTGGGTGTTAAGCCAGAGAATTTCTCCGCCACCAAACTTTGTACATTTGTAAAAATCAACGACGTGACCCTAAGGAAACACTCGGTCAGACACTCGTCCATACAAGTCATCTAGGAATAGGATGAACCGAAGGTACGCTCCTACCGCATCCTTATATTGGAATCACTCCAAGGATCAGTAAAGGGAAGTCCTTGCAGTCTGTAAATTCCAATCATGAAAAGACCACAGTGTATCTCTTTTATGGAAGCGACCCAGAGATTATAAGTTGTTCTTCCCTTTCATGAAGATCTACGGTCTTCAATGCTCCATCTTCAGTTTCTACAAGTTCGTCTCGTACGTAATGTTGGATCGATGTGGTTTTGGGTCTAGTGCCCATCCGGTCTCTTCGAAATAACACGCCAAAAAGTCCAGTATAATACTTTACTGATAGTCGGGGTTTTAACTATCAGTTTTCAATAATATTGTTAAGTACAATGTCAGCTCTGACTTTTGATAAAAAACCATTCGTTTAAACCATTATATCAATTTAATACGTTATAGTATCATAAAACCTTTTCATTTCCTTTATATGGGAAATATTACCTTATATTCTTCAAAATCCCCTTTTCTAACTTTACTTCGCAAAATATTGATATATTATCCGCTTGATGGTATAACTCCAATTATTTATTCTCGCATGGCCAAAACAACATCAAGCGACATTTTAGTTAATGTATATAACCCATTTGGTTCTATTAAACTCAGGCTTCAAACATTATTCTTAATTCAAGTCAATATATAATTCAAATTCAAATATTTACTTTCACTTCCCGTTTAACATAACCATCTCCATTTCTTCGGAAAACATCCGTCATTTACCTATTTCCTAGAATAAGCATATTTCAAACCATAATAATTAATTACACTCTAACTCGGGCCAAACAAATGTTATATTATACATTTGTTTATCTTTAAACCAATTGTTTTATTTATAATTAAGTCTTGTGAATGTTGCAATATAATAAGCTGATCTCAAATCCTTTTACCATTTCAAACTGATATCGTCCATCGATAATAGTGAAGCCATTCAAGTTGGGGTATTTTAATTACCTCTTAGACCTTGATCGACAACATTTTTATCTTAAGATAATAAAAGCTTGAAACTCAAAAGCCCAATATATTAACCCCATTTCCATTTACTATTCAATTTAAATATGCTTTAAGAAATCATTTTTCTTTAATTTGAAACCCACCTTATATTCTAATTCATTTTACTTAATTCGTTAATTAAGTAAATTATGTACTAACCCTTCGCTTATAGCCTTTTTTAATACCACTTCATTTATGGCTTGGATTATACTACAATAATCCATTTACGAATACCTTACCCAAAACTATTTATCAAATTTCAAATTATAGTGCTAATTTTGTATTCCATTACTAAATCCCTTACCATATTTTCTTATACCCATCCATGAATCAATTTCTTACTTCATTTATTTTACTCAACTAGGTAAAATCTTATTCATATTAGCTTACAACTCTTATTATAAACGTCGGTTTATAAACTGGGATTTGTTATATAATTCATTTGTCGAATCATTATGCAAATCCTTATTTAGTAGTTTATCTTAACTTGTGTTAATTCCCAAAGGCCATTTACCATCTTAACTTTTTTTATAACCGTCTTACATAATCTAGTTATTAAGTAAAAGTCCATTTGAAAAGCATTCCATTTGATTCCAACCCTTTATATCGACATAGTTATAAAACTTGGAATTATTATAATTCCCTTTTACTTGATTCCATCTCAAATCTCATTAACCTTGCTTGTTTTCTTCAATGAATTCTCTTAACAAGTAAATTACTTAAATAAATAGTTTTATCCTCACATTTGAAGTAAAATTAGTTTTACTTCAATATACACTGATAATTCATTATTAGAAGGATTATTAAATAATAATACTCTTATTAAAATAAATAATTAAATAAACCACTTCAAATCGTAGTTAATTAAAGATAAATTAACTTCTTAGAATATTCATTAAATCTTAATGAATAATCATTAGATTAAATTAATTTAATATCCAATACTCATTAACGGTTGACTTTGTTGACTTATAAATATTAGTTAATTGACTAATCCACCCTTTTGAGTTAATTATCAACTTAATTGACTTAATAAAATTATTTAATTATCTAATTAAACATTTATTCTAATTTCTCAACTCGCAAGTTAATTTATCCTTTTCTATTTGGAAAATCATATTAACGACATAAGAATTCGTTATATATATATATATATATATATATATATATATATATATATATATAACGCTTACTGATTTCTGTAATCCATGATTATAAATAAAAATATATTTATAATTGTTGACACACTTTTTGGTAAAAGCTGTCACACTTGGAATATCTGGATAGCATTGCGCTCGGGTGTGGAAAACATCGTCAACAAACATGAAGCGATTTGGTCAAAGTCGCATCATCAACAAAGAACTACCCGGAACTCCTATCTGATGACCTTTTCTGGGCCTCGAAATAGCAATTACGGTGTTCAGCAACGTAACTCTTGTATCCCTGAATTAGCTTCAGTTTGAGCTTTTGTTTGGCTTAATCGGACTTACGGTTTGAAAGTTACGCCCGTTTTCGTGAATTGGTGTAAATTCGAATCGACCAACGAACATTTGGATAAAGTGACGAAGCATCATTGTCTCAGATCGTGGGACCGGTCGTGGGAACCACCTTGGCTCGTGGATCACCATCTCCTCCTGGCTCGTGGCGCACCTCAGCTTGCGCACCCTCCCCGGCTCATGGAATACATGTAGACCACGACCTGATAACTGCAGCTCATCACCACTTCACATCTCATCATCATGAAATACCGGCTTGGCTCGCCCTATGTGACCACGACCTGACCCTCGAACCTGCTCTTACGCAGCTTGTTCTGACCTATTCTCAAGGCTATTCACAATCCTATTTTGCCGGATCGAGTGCCACATACCCCATCACGAACCAGTCTTCCCAGAAGCTCTCCTACAGCTATAAATACCACATTTAATGGCATTTTCAAGGATCTTTTGGCTCTATCTCCTCACAGCTTCAACCATTACTTTCTGCAAAGTATTTTCAGCAGCAAAGACTACAGATTCCACACTATAACACGAGGATTTCATGTTTAATCTTAGGATTTCCTGCCTCTTTTCATTGTAAACACGAGGAATTAGTGTATAAACAGAGAGAATTGTACTTGTAACTTCTTAGGATTTAAGAAGAGATAAAGTGGACGTAGGCTTGGTTTGAGCCGAACCACTATGAAAACTCCGTGTGTCTCCTCTTATTTTACTGTTTTCTGCATTATATGATCTGTGATCTACATTTGGGTGTTAGGCCCAGATTTTGGTCTAACATTTTGGCGTGCCAGGAAGGGGAGCACACGACAACTTCAACTTTCTGCTTGGATAATTTGGCTATTGGATCAATGACAAAATGGAAGAAAACAGGAACTTCCGCTCATGTTAAGGATGTTGACGCTGAAGGCGCAAGGAATGATGCAAGCCTGGAGGCTTCCTCCCATGAGGACCCATCAGCATACTTGACCAGAGAAGAGATGGATGGCGTTCTCGCTGAATTAAGGGCTCAAATGGCAAGGAAAGACGATCTCCACCAAAAGCAACAGAAAATGATGGACGAATTCTTCGCTCAGATGGATGGCAGGCCGAGCGGCAACGAACAATACACTGGATATGAAGCCACTGAAATGGCTCGTGCATCACTCGGACTCGGGGGCAACCCCTTCCCTATTGGAAATGCGCTGCGATCTACTTCAACTCCAAATCCGATGAACATCGAATTGCGATCTCCTGCTCCTCAACAGCATCAACCATCTCGTGATACACCTCTGGACCGCGACTCGGATCGTTGTGCACCACCAGGCTCACGAGCCGATCCCAGCAACTCGCTTCGGCTTGTACAACATCAACCGGTTCGTGACCTACATCCAGGACCTAGTCGGATCGCCCCCATGCTTCATGACCCGGGGTCACGAACTAGCCTCCACTATCCACTCCCAACAGCTTGCCAACAACTTCCTCACTCTCTTGCATTCAACGACAGGGGCACTAGCTTTGATTTAGGCAATCTACAACAACTTTTTGAAGGCAATCGGCAAGAAAATCTGATACAACGCCTATCGAGGGGACGCACGTATCTGAACGACGTGGATGACGTCAATCACAACCCTTTTACTCCTGAAATTAGGAATTTCCGCAATCCCCCGGATTTCAAACTCCCACAACTGGAGCCCAACAATGGCAGGACAAATCCTACCTTGCATCTGATGCGCTACAAACAGCATATGGAAGTACAATCGACGTCAGAAAATGTCATCGCTAAATGCTTTCCTCTCTTCTTGACTGACATAGCTGCTATGTAGATTCGGTAGCTGGAATCTGAATCAATCAACAGCTAGAATATGTTGGTAGCTCGTTTTCTTGAAAAATTTTGGGTCCACATTTCACGACCCAAGAACGTAATGTCTCCCACTACAATCAAGTAGAGGCCTAGAGAAACTCTGCGTTCATTTCTGGAAAGATTCAACGTTGCAGCAGCATCAGTTGATCGCCTTGAACAATCGATGGTACTGATGGCAGCAATATCCGGCGTTCTAGATAACACAGAATTCAAGAAGTCTTTGTACCGAGATCCACCAGGAAATCTCAGCGATTTCTATCTTGAAGAAGAAAGATTTCTGCGGGAAGAAGATGCAACCTCCGAAAAGAAAATCCACGATGTCAATGTGCTCAAAGACGGAGAACCGTCTGATTCTGGTAATGGCAAGCCGTCATCAAGAATGACCACAACAATCAGCCTCGGAGCGGGCCCAGATATGAGAGGTACACTTATCTCCATGCCTTACTCTCAGACATCTATCTAGACACGAATGTGCAGTCTCCTACCCAAAACCTCCCAAGAGGGAGCCATCGCAAAGAGAACATGATTCTGGAAAGCACTGCATATTCCATGACATGGACGGTCATGACACCAATGACTGTAGACATCTCCGTGATTTGATTGAGGAACAGGTTAGACGTGGAGAGCTTCCCGAGTATGTGAAGCAAACAACACCACCTGCTTCCCGGTGTAGAAATGACCCCGGATCAAGGTCTCGTGGGCTCATCATCAACTGATCTGGATGAGACCAGCTTTCATTTTCTGCATTTCTTAGGCTTTGAGATTTGTTTTTTCTTTCATTAGGTTTTCCGATTGGTTGAATCGAAGTACACACGTGTGGGGTTAGGATGTAGCCTCAAAGCGTTCTCTGGACCCGATGCCAAACCAATCATGATTTGCTATGGTTTTGCACTTTGAATTGAATAAGGAAGGACTTTCCAAGCATGGATTATGTTTGGAGAATTCAAGTATCTTGTCAGGATGTGGCAAGATCCTTAATCTCAGTTAAATTATGGTTTATGCTTATTATGAAACTCTAGGTATGGATTTGCCTAGGAATGAACTATCTTGTCAGGATGTCGCAAGTATAGCTTCACTTCGGCAGAGTATGGTTTATACTCACTTCGGAATCCTAAGTATGGATTATACTTAGGAATGGCAGAGTATGTTTTATACTCACTTTGGAATCCTAAGTATGGATTATACTTAGGAATGGCAAATGGTCTTGTCAGGATGTGACAAAGAACTCGAGTATGGATTATACTCGTAGTTGAAGAGCTCCGGCTCCTAACTGGATCCGTCCAGTATAAACAAACTCTCATGGCATTTACTTAGTCGTCTTACTCTGGTAAGGCCGTCTTGGAACTATTATTGCATTCTTTGTTTTTTCTTCTTGCAGGTATGGATACCTGGTATTCTTGGACTTTTCTGGCCTTAACACGATCCGGCGTGATCATCACATTCTATACTTTTATGGAGTATAGATTTCTCGGATTATCCAGAACACAACCTCCTTCAACTAGCAAGATATATTGTAGGGGGGAAACATGTTGGCACACTTTTTGGTAAAAGCTGTCAAACTTGGGGTATCTGGATAGCATCGTGCTCGGGTTTGGGAAACATCATCAACAAACATGTAGCGATTTGGTCAAAGTCGCATCATCAACAAAGACCTGCCCGGAATTCCTATTTGATGACCTTTTCTGGGCCTGAAAAAAGCAATTACGGTGTTGAGCACTGTAATTCTTGTAGACCTCTGAATTAACTTCAGTTTGATCTTTCATTAGACTCAATCGGACTTATGATTTAAAAGTTACACCCGTTTCCTTGAACTGGTGCAAATTGGCATCGACCGACGAACACTTGGATGAAGTGACGAAGCATCATTGGCTCGGATCATGGGACCGACTCGTGGGACCCACCTTGGCTCACGATGCACCTCAGCTCGCGCACCCTCCTCGGCTCGTGGAACACATGTAGACCACGACCCAATCACTCCAGCTCGTCACCACTTCACATCTCACCATCATGAACCACTGGCTCGGCTCGCCTTATGTGATCACGACCCGACCCCCGAACCTGCTCTTACGCAGCTTGTTTTGACATATTCTCACGGCTATTAACAATCCTATTTTCCCGGATCGGGTTCCACGTACCCCATCACGAACCGGTCTTCCTAGAAGCTCTCCTACAGCTATAACTACCCCATTTGAAGGCATTCTCAAGGATCTTTTGGCTCTATCTCCTCACAGCTTCCACCAACTTTTTGCAAAGTATTTTCAGTAGAAAAGAATCCGGATTCCACACTATAACACGAGGAGTTCGTGTATAATCCTAGGATTTCCTACCTCTTTTCATTGTAAACACGAGGATTTCGTTTATAAACCAAGAGAATTGTACATGTAACTTCTTAGGATTTAAGAAGATACAAATTGGACGTAGGCTTGGTTTGAGCAGAACCACTATAAAAACTTCATGTGTCTCCTCTTGTTTTACTATTTTCTGCATTCTGTGTAATGTGATCTGCATTTGGGTGTTAGGCCCAGAGTTTGGTTTAACATTTTGGCGCGCCGGGAAGGAGAGAACACGACAACTTCAACTTTCTGCTTAGATAATTTGGCTATTAGATAAATGACAAAACGGAAGAAAACTGGAACTTTCGCTCATTCTGAGGATGTTGACGCTGAAGGCGCAAGGAATGAGGCAAGCCTGGAGGCTTCCTCCCATGAAGACCCATCAGCATACTTGACCGGAGAAGAGATGGACGGCGTTCTCGCTGAATTGAGGGATCAAATGGCAAGGCAAGACGATCTCCACCAAAAGCAACAAAAAATGATGGACGAATTCTTCGCTTGGATGGATGGAAGGCCGAGCGGCAACGAACAACACACTGGAGATGAAGCCACTGAAACGCTCGTGCATCACTCGGACTCGGGGGCAACCCCCACCTTATTGGAAATGCGCTACGATCTACTTCAGCTTCAAATCCGATCAACACCGGATTACGATCTCCTGCTCCTCAACAGCATCAACCATCTCGTGATACACCTCTAGACCGCGACTCGGATCGTGGTGCACCACCAGGCTCACGAGTCTATCCCAGCAACTTGCTCCCGCCTATTCAACATCAACCGGTTCATGACCAACATCCAGGACCCAGTCGGATCGCCCCCATGGTTCACGACCCGGGGCCATGAACTGGCCTCCGCGATCCGCTCCCAACAGCTCGCAAACATCTTCCTCACTCTCTTGCATTCAACGCTGAGGGCGCCAGCTCTGATTTTGGCAATCTACAACAACTTTTTGAAGGTAATCGACTAGAAGATCTGATACAACGCCTATCGAGGGGCCGCACATATCAGAACGACGTGGATGACGTCAATCACAACCCTTTTACTCTGAAAATTTGGAATTCCTGCAATCCCCCTGTAACACCCCACTTCCGCCAGGGTCACTCTTGCATGTACACTGGATTTGGAGGGGTGTTGGACAAGGTAAACATGCATGAAGATATCACAAGACAGAACATATGAGTAAAACAGAGTAAATAAAGCAGCGGATAAAATTACTATTTCAAAACCATAGTCAAGTTACATCAAAGTACTTAGTCATTATTTTCCAACTACAACAAGTTTAGAAATATAAACTGAAAACTGGAAATAACCTAAAGTAAACTATCCCCAAAGCAGACGTGGTAAAGCCATAGCGAGCTCAAGTCCAAACCGTACATGAGCTATCCAGAAAGCAAGCTAAAGATCCAAGCTAGGTGCTAGTGTTCCCACCCTGAGAACCTAGGGGGGAACGGAAGAAAAGAGGCGAAAGGACAACAGGTCAGTCAAAAAGACTGGTAAGTCCTACCTACTATTAGTATAAAAACTAATAAAGTTAACTGGACGTGTAAAACAGAGAAGAAACATACGATGATAACTGGCATGGTGAAAAGCTAACAAGAGTGGCATCACATATACAAGGTTAAGTTGCATCAAATGTACTCGTATTCTAATCCATGTCAAGTATAAACAAGAAATGATCCCTTGGCCCAAAATTGGCACAACATCATGAGATGACCTAAACCAAGGTCCGACTACTCGGTCTAGTCAATCGTATCCCTATAAGCATAACTCCTCGTGTATCGGTGTCATACGGCTTAATCATGGAATGTAGTTAACTGTGCAAGGTCCACCCTAGGGTTTATCTAGTCCTAGGGTGTAAACCACAGACACAAAACTAGCACGCACAGTCTAAACCTACCGGTGCCCATGTTCAACTGCGGACTTAATGTGCACGACCATGGTCCGCCTGAACTTAACTGGTGCACCATTCAGCCGTCTCTTTTGGTCTCTGACAATCAGCCCAGTAATCGTGCCCCACCCTAGCCTAGTCCTAGGGTATCCATGATACTCCCTAGTGGGTTACTGCTGAAAAGGACCACGTGACTAGGATTTCAAACGGGTTAAGTGTGGTTAACCCTATCCTAACCATGTATTGAGTTGGTCAAGTGTATCCAAGCAGTTCATGACTTAACCCTATCAATACATCGTGATTAATTGATTAAGTATTCAAGTGTCCATGACTTAACCCTACCATGTGGCATTAATTAACTTAATGCACCCCAACCTCTCACATTAGACTTTGTTGTGGTTACTAGTTAAGCTGGGTGGGTCCGGGTAGCTTTACACCACAACCTAGTCTAACCTCGGGTTTTAAGTGCGATATGACCAACTACTCACATTGGGTCCTATTGTTCTTAGCCACTAGTTAGGCCGGTCGGTTTTGGGTAGATTTATGCTACAAACTCAACCCAACCTCGAGTTGGCCACCTACATGTTTTCTACATGTCATATCCACATTCATGTTTTCAAGCATAATCACATGTCATATTTTCAAGTCATGTTTCATGTCATTTAAGTTTACCCATAACATAACCCCATCGCACGTAAGTTCGCATCAACACAAATAGATCAAAAGGGGGAACATAAGAATATGACAAGGTGGGCATAAGATGCCAAAGTCTATCACAAGTTAAACATGGTGATATTTGAGGCAAAATGGGTTCAACATACTAGCATATGGCCTCAACATGTATGATAGCATAAAAGGTGACTTGGCCTCAAACATGACAATAACATAAAGGTGATTTGGCCTCAAACATGTCAAATAGCATAAGGGTGATTTGGCCTCAAAACATGTATGACTTCAAACTTAGCAAATAAACTTGTGGGTAGCATGTAGTTCAACATCACATGCAAGTTAACATCAAGGTTATGGGAGGTTCTATGTTGAATTATGCATAACTACCAAGTTCTATGTTGCATTATGCATAACCACCAAATAAAGCTCATAGCTTTCTACCCAAAAATCAAGGTAAATGATACTAGGTTCATGATAGTGCCACAATCATAGATCAAAAGAGTCATTAATGGATCTATGCATACAAATATAGCCCCCAAGACATGTATTATACCCAAAAGTCTCATTTCAACTTGCTACATGATCATATTGAATTCATAGTTTGAATCTAAGAGTAGAGAGGGGCTTACAAAGCGTGGCAATGAGAATTAGAACACAATAGAACAAGATAGAGACGTTGTAGAAGATCTAGGAATGATGTAGCAACGCAAATAGCCTTGAGATTAAGTAGCTCCTTTGATAGAAAGAAGAAAGCTTGCTCCTTTTTGCCTTAGAAGCTCTCAAGATGAAGATGGAGGCCATGATTTGGGGAGCATTTTGGCAGAATTTAGTTGTTAGGTTGATTTGTGATGATTTAGGCTAGGTATTAGGGTGTTTTTATAGGTGTAGAAACTAGTTTAGGCCATAGGATTAACCCTAATTCAGATCTGAGCCATCAAATCACGTCACAAGCCAATAAAACAAGACCCAGGAGCCAAAACAGGTGCACCAGGCCAATCTGGCCCGACCACCCAGGTCGACAGGGGTGACGACTGGGTAGTCGACACTAGCTGGGGTGTGTCGACTCCCAAGTCGACTCCCCAGTCGACTTGGGGGCTGGGCGGGAAGCTTTCCCGCCCAGTCTGTTTGGCTCTAGATTTGAAATTTGAACTTGAAATTTTCTGAAAACATTGACGGGCCATAACATGGTCATACGGACTCCGATTTTCGAAAACTCGGACTCTATTTCGCGTATTTTTCCGAGACGAACGCAATAGAACAGCCCATTTTCCTTGATTCAGATTTTAACATTTAATTCTGCCTTGATTTACGTTATAACATGTTATTCAAAATACGGGTTGTTACATTCTTCCCACCTTAAAGGATTTCGTCCCCGAAATCTTCAAGTTAGGAAGAACGTATCCTACCCTCCATCATCCATCTACTCAAAACATCATCCACGAGCAGTCATTGTCCTTAAAAGATTCTAAATGTTGTATGATCATTTGCGAAAGGTGTGTGTATATGTACTTATCTAATGTGAAAATCAGGTGGTTACTGATTTAGTAAACCTCCTTAATGCAAAGTATGTTAGTGAAATGAGTCCATATGTATGCAAGTTCCTAACATAATCCATAATCTCTACATGAGTGCACATAACATTCATCCATATTCAACATCCACGTGATAGCATAACAAGTTTCAGCAATGAATAAGTATAAGCGCTCATGCATATGCAATATGAAAGTGTGTGAGCCGATCTTTGTGCCTAATGTGTATCATGCATCCACGAGTATCCACTTGCAAACACTTGCAAACATCAAGCATAACATGTTTCAAATACATGTTTCATCCAAAGGGTTTCTACCTAAGGTTCTCATGACAAAGTTAACGAGATAACAAGATAAACATGGATAGCAAAAGAAAGATATGCTAACTAGTAAAAGAGATTGAGAATGTACCCTAAAAAAGGAATGGATAAAGCCCACGCATCTTCTCCTCAGTTTCCCAAGTGGCATCTTCATTGGCTTCACTCCACTGAACCTTTACTAACTCGACTTCTCGATTCCTCACCTTCTTGATCTCCATTCCCAAGATACGAATCGGAGCTCGCCTCAGGGTTGCCTCTTTCTCTACCTCCACGTCTTCAAGAATCTAGGCTCAACTACCTCGGCTGACTCATGTAGGCACTTTCGGAGATGCGAGACATGAAAAACATTTTGCACTCCGGCCAGCTTCTCGGGCAATTCCACCTTATAAGCCATCTTCCCAATCCTCTCTATGATAGGGAAGGGTCCTACGAACCTTGGTGCCACCTTCCCAACTGCTCCAAAACGAACCACATTTCGCAAAGGAGAAACCTTCACAAAGACCATATCTCCAACTTCAAACTCTAAGTATGTCCTTCGCTTGTCTGCATAGGATTTCTGTCTGTCTTGGGCCGTTTTCATCCGCCTTTGAATCAACTCAACCTTCTCGGATGTGTCCCTTATCATGTCGGGCCCGAGTATAAGCTTATCCGTCATCTCCCACCAACATGTTGGTGACTTGCACGGCCTTCCATATAAAGCTTCGAATGGTGCATCCCTATGCTTGTTTGGTAGCTGTTATTATAAGAAAACTGTACGAGGGGAAGGTGGTCTTCCCAAGTGCCACCAAAGTCAAGAATGCATAGCCTCAACATATCTTCTAGTACCCTATTCACCCTTTCGGTCTGGCCATCTGTCTGTAGGTGATAGGCTGTACTCAGATTCAATCGCGTACCCATTGCTTCTTGCAAACTATTCCAGAATTGGCTAGTGAAGATTGGGTTACGATCGCTAAATATGCTAGAAGGAACTCCATGCAATCGCACCATCTCTCGAAGAAAAACAGATGCTAGCCATGATGCGGTCCTCTTGCTCTTCACCGGAATAAAATGAGCACTCTTCGTAAGTCTATCAACTATGACCCATATGCTAGTATTCCCCTTCCTTGATCTCGGCAATCCATCCACAAAATCCATAGAGATACTTTCCCACATCCATAGCGGGACCTCCAATGGATGTTGTAGCCCACCAGGCTTCTTCGACTCGGCCTTTACTTGCTGGAAAACAATGCATCTACAAACAAACTCTGCCACATCCTTTTTCATCCCATCCCAAAAGAAAATGCGCTTCATATCCTGGTACATCTTATCCCCTCCGGGATGTATGGTCATCCTTGAGTGATGCGCCTCCTCAAGGACTTTATTTACTAAGTCTCCCACTAGTGGGACACATAGTCTTCCATCATGCCTTAGCCATCCCTTGTCATCAATAGTTTATCTAGCGAGGTGACTTGACGTCTCACCCCGAATCAACTTATCCATGATCTCGACTATCTGCGGGTCTTCTCTCTGTGAAGCCCCAACTTGATCGAGAAGTGTAGGTCTAAGCTCGAGGGATGCTAACGAACCAGTCATCGACCCAACAGCAGGTGCAAAATCAAAGGTTGCCAAGAACTCTAGGCTCTTCATCTCAACAAACAAGGGACTCAAAGTTAACCTTCTTCTGCTTAGCGCATCCGCCACATCATTACCCTTGCAGGGGTATAAGCTATCTCGTAGTCATATGATGCCAAGAATTCCATCCACCTTTGCTGCCTTAGATTCAAATCTTTCTGCGAGAAGAGGTACTTGAGCGACTTGTGATCAGTATATAACTCAAACCTTTCACCTAGAAGATAGTAGCGCCAGGATTTAAGTGCAAAGACGATCGCCGCCAACTCCAAATCATGAGTGGGATAGTTCTTCTCATGAACTTTGAGTTGCCTACCCCCAAAACATATCACTCTCCCTTCTTGCATCAGGACAGCGCCTAATCCCGTGCCACATGCATCGGTGTACACGGTAAACAACTTCCCTCCATCGCATAATGCTAGAACTGGAGCTGAGGTGAGGGCTTTCTTGATCCTTTGAAAAGCAAGCTCACACTCTAAGTCCCATCCAAAGACTAAGTTCTTCTTCGTTAACTTAGTAAGAGGGGCTGAAATCCTAGCGAAGTCCTTAATGAACTTCCTATAAAATCCTGGCAGACCGAGAAAGCTTCTCACTTCCATTGCATTCTTCAGAACTTTCCAGTCTTGTACCGCCACCACTTTAGCGGGATCCACAGCTATGCCTTACTTAGAAACTATATGCCCAAGGAACTGAACTTCCTTTCTCCAGAAATGGCATTTACAGAACTTGGCTTTCAACTGATGAGCTCTAAGCGTATCCATAACCTACTTGAGGTGTGTAGCATGCTCTTCCTCGTCCTTAGAGAAGACCAGAATATCATCCACGAAGACAACCACAAACTTGTTAAGGAACTCCCTGAACACCCTACTCATCAAATCAACAAAGTATGCGGGTGCATTAGTCAAACCGAATGGCATGACTAGCCATTCAAAGAACCCATCTGGAGTCCTAAACGCAGTCCTATCAATACTATCCTCAGCCACTCTAAGCTGATGGAATCCGGTGGCTAGATCGAGCTGAGAGAAAACTGAAGCACCAACAAGCTGGTCAAAGAGATCATCAATCCTCGGTAATGGCTGTCTATTCTTCTTTGTCAGCTTGTTCAACTCACGATAATCAACACATAGACGAAGCGAACCATCCGCCTTAGTAGCGAATACCACCGGAGCACCCCATTCTGAAATGCTTCGCCTAATGAAATTTTTCTCAAGCAACTCCTTGATTTGCTTGCTAAGCTCTCTTCTTTCTCGCGGGGCAATGTGCATAACGGGCAATGAAACTGGCTTGGCATTATCAACAAGATAAATGGGGAAATCTATCTCTCGCTTAGGGGGTAACGCCTTAACCTCTTCAAAGACACCGGGATATTCTTGGACCACCCTTACAGATTGTTGATCATCGATGGACGAGTCAAGAGATTCAAGATAACATAACATGACGGGATCCAGAGGGTTACAAAAAATCTCAAGGGTATTGCCAAGGCGAGTCATAAGCCTCACTACCCTACGCTCACAATCGAGAATGGCTCCATAACTGGACAACCAATCCATGCCCAAAATCAACCCGTATCCCATGAACCCGAGAACATAAGCATTACATGTGAATTCTACGGTTAAGATAGAAATCCTTAAATCCATACAAATCATAGATAGATGGGCGGAACCCCCAATTTGATTTGAAACACTAACGGGATCCTCAACTAGACTAGTACTTAGGTGCAAATTTTCAACAATGTCAGAAGAGATAAAGGTATGCGATGCGCCAGAATCAAATAAAGTTCCAACAGTAAAACTAGAAATGTAAACAAGGCTTTCTACAGAAATACTACCTCGGTCCGGAGCTAGAGTAGTGTTGAGAGCATGCATCTGCCCTCCAGAAGGTACTGCTCGCTGAGTCTGTCCTTGCCCCTGCCCTTGCTTCTTTGGGCAATCCTTGCTGAAGTGTCCAGACTCTCCACAATGAAAGCATTCTCCTAACTTCCTCTTCTTCTTCCTACAATCTTTGGCTATGTGACCAACAATCTCACAGAAGTTGCACTTCCTTGTCTCCCTTGCCTTGTTTTTGTTGGCCTTGTTACCCTTGTTGTTCTTGTTGCTCTTGTTGTTCTAGTTGCTCCGATTGCTCTGATTTCCTCCCCACTTGGAGTCCGCCTTCTTGATTTGAGTCTCATTAGGCTTGACTTCTTTCTTGCCATTCTTATCATCTCCCTGAAGCAAGGCCATATCCACTAAGCTCTCAAAAGTGGCCCCCATGGGTATAAGAGACATGGATAAACCTTGTAATGGCTCATTCAATCCTCGTGCAAAGCGTAGAGCCTTCTTCTGAGGTGTGTTAACCATGCCTAAGCCGAATCGAGCAAGCTGGTTAAACTTATTCACATACTCCCTCACTGTCATGTCCCCTTGCTTCAAAGATATAAACTTCTCCATTTGCAGATTCTCCTCAGCAGATGATAGAAACTTAAGCCCAAACCTCATCCTAAAGTCGGCCCAAGTCTCTATAGGCCTAGTAGAGTTGGCGACCTCCCACCAATAAGCAGCTTCCTCTTTCAATAGCCATACCGCCAATAGAACTTTTCTATGGTCTTCCACATCAAAGATAGCAAAAAGGTCTTCAGTTTCCTTTAACTAGTTTCTTGCCTCCACGTAAGTCTCTGTCCCAACAAAATTCTTGCCACCCATCGCCTTAATGTCTTTGCAAATCTTTGCGAAATCCGCTTGTGGACGCTGAGGAGGAGGAGGAGGAACCTCAGGTACGGGAGGAGGAGTGGGAGTGTTTGTTGGACCCGCATCGTTGGCCCTAGCTTCCAAGTAACTTCGGAACCATCCGGGTATTGGTACTCCCTCGAGAAGGTTAAGATCGGCCATGCTGAAAAAGGAAAAGATAGATTTAGAACGAGGAAACAAAGGATAGTGCTAATGGCTTTTGGGGAATAGCCTTTTAAAATAAACTAGACTTTTCTTGGAAAATACTTCTTTATAATCGATTTTGAAAATAGTTTTTCAAAAGGTAAATTTTAAAAACCTTTTGCTCAAATCTTGTAAACCTTATGCTCTGATACCAAATGTAACACCCCACTTCCGCCAGGGTCACTCTTGCAAGTACACTGGCTTTGGAGGGGTGTTGGACAAGGTAAACATGCATGAAGATATCACAAGACAGAACATATGAGTAAAACAGAGTAAATAAAGCAGCGGATAAAATTACTATTTCAAAACCATAGTCAAGTTACATCAAAGTACATAGTCATTATTTTCCAACTACTAAAAGTCTAGAAATATAAACTGAAAACTGGAAATAACATAAAGTAAACTATCCCCAAAGTAGACGTGGTAAAGCCATAGCGAGCTCAAGTCCAAACCGTACATGAGCTATCCAGAAAGAAAGCTAAAGATCCAAGCTAGGTGCTAGTGTTCCCACCCTGAGAACCTGGGGGGGAGGGGGGACGGAAGAAAAGAGGCGAAAGGAAAACAGGTCAGTCAAAAAGACTGGTAAGTCCTACCTACTATTACTATAAAAACTAATAAAGTTAACTGGACATGTAAAACAGAGATGAAACATAGGATGATAACTAGCATGGTGAGAAGTTAACAAGAGTGGCATCGCATATACTAGGTTAAGTTGCACCAAGTGTACTAGTATTCTAATCCATGTCAAGTATAAACAAGAAATGATCCCTTGGCCCCAAATTGGCCCAACATCATGAGATGACCTAAATCAAGGTCCAACTACTCGGTCTAGTTGATTGTCTCCCTATAAGCCTAACTCGTCGTGTATCGGTGTCATACGGCTTAATCGTGGAATGTAGTTAACTGTGCAAGGTCCACCCTAGGGTGTATCCAGTCCTACCGTGTAAACCACAGACACAAAACAAGCACGCACAGTCTAAACCTACCGGTGCCCATGTTCAACTCCGGACTTAATGTGCACGACCATGGTCTACCTGAACTTAGCTGGTGCACCATTCAGCCATCTCTTTTGGTCTCTTACAATCAGCACAGTAATCGTTCCCCACCCTAGCCTAGTCCTAGGGTATCCATGATACTCCCTAGTGGGTTACGGCTGAAAAGGACCACGTAACTAGGATTTCAAACGGGTTAAGTGTGGTTAACCCTATCCTAACCATGTATTGAGTTGGTCAAGTGTATCCAAGCAGTTCATGACTAAACCGTATCAATACATCGTGTTTGATTGGTTAAGTATTCAAGTGTCCATGACTTAACCCTACCATGTGGCATTAATTAACTTAATGCAACCCAACCTCTCACATTAGACTTTGTTGTGGTTACTAGTTAAGCCGGGCAGGTCAAGGCAGCTTTACACCACAACCGTGTCTAACCTCGGGTTTTAAGTGCGATATGATCAACTACTCACATTGGGTCCTATTGTTTGTAGCCACTAGTTAGGCCGGTCGGTTCCGAGTAGATTTATGCTACAAACTCAACCCAACCTCGAGTTGGCCACCTTCATGTTTTCTACATGTCATGTCCACGTTCATGTTTTCAAGCATAATCACATGTCATATTTTCAAGTCATGTTTCATGTCATTTAAGTTTATCCATAACGTAACCCCATCACACGTAAGTTCGCATCAACACAAATATATCAAAAGGAGGAACATAAGAATATGACAAGGTGGGCATAAGATGGCAAAGTCTATCACAAGTTAAACATGGTGATATTTGAGGCAAAAGGGGTTCAACATACCGGCAAATGGCCTCAACATGTATGATAGCATAAAAGGTGACTTGGCCTCAAACATGACAATAACATAAAGGTGATTTGGCCTCAAACATGTCAAATAGCATAAGGGTGATTTGGCCTCAAAAAATGTTTGACTTCAAACTTAGCAAATAAACTTGTGGATAGCATGCAGTTTAACATCATATGCAAGTTAACATCAAGGTTATGAGAGGTTCTATGTTGCATTATGCATAACTACCAAGTTCTATGTTGCATTATGCATAACCACCAAATAAAGCTCATAGCTTTCTACCCAAAAATCAAGGTAAATGATACTAGGTTCATGATAGTGCCACAATCATAGATCAAAAGAGTCATAAATGGATCTATGCATACAAATATAGCCCCCAAGAAAGTGTTATACCCAAAAGTCTCATTTCAACTTGCTACATGATCATGTTGACTTCATAGTTTGAATCTAAGAGTAGAGAGGGGCTTACAAAGCACGGCTATGAGAACTAGAACATAATAGAACAAGATAGAGATGTTGTATAAGCTCTAGGAATGATGTAGCAATGCAAATAGCCTTGAGAATAAGTAGCTCCTTTGATAGAAAGAAGAAAGCTTGCTCCTTTTTGCCTTAGAAGCTCTCAAGATGAAGATGGAGGCCATGATTTGGGGAGCATTTTGGCAGAATTTAGTAGTTAGGTTGATTTGTGATGATTTAGGCTAGGTATTAGGGTGTTTCTATAGGTGTAGAGACTAGTTTAGGCTATAGGATTAACCCTAATTCAGATCTGAGCCATCAAATCACGTCACAAGCCAACAAAACAAGACCCAGGAGCCAAAACAGGTGCACCAGGCCAATCTGGCCCAACTACCCTGGTCGACAGGGGTGTCGACTGGGAAGTCGACACCAGCTGCGGTGTGTCGACTCCCAAGTCGACTCCCCGGTCGACTTGGGGGCTGGGCGGGAAACTTTCCCGCCCATTCTGTTTGGCTCTAGATTTGAAATTTGAACTGTTTTTGAACTTGAAATTTTCTGAAAACTTTGATGGGCCATAACTTGGTCATACGGATTCCGATTTTTGAAAACTCGGACTCTATTTCGCGTATTTTTACGAGACGAACGCAATGGCAGAGCCCGTTTCCCTTGATTCAGATTTTAACATTTAATTCTTCCTTGATTAACGTTATAACATGTTATTCAAAATACGGGTTTTTACACCCCTAGATTTAAAACTCCCACAACTGGAGCACTACAATGGCAGGACAGATCCTACCTTGCATCTGATGCCCTACAAACGGCATATGGAAGTACAATCGGCATCGGAAAACATCATGGCTAAATGCTTTCCTCTCTTCTTGACTGACATAGCTACTATGTGGATTCGACAGCTGGAATCTGAATCAATCAAAAACTGGAATATGTTGGTAGCTCGCTTTCTTGAACAGTTTCGGGTCCACATTTCATGACCCAAGAACGTAATGTCTCTCACTACAATCAAGCAGCGGCATAGAGAAACTCTGCGTTCATTTCTGGAAAGATTCAACGTTGCAGCAGCATCAGTTGATCCCCCTGAAAAATCGATGGTACTAATGGCAGCAGTATCTGGCGTTCTAGATAACACGAAATTCAAGAAGTCTTTGTACCAAAATCCACCGTGAAATCTCTGCGATTTCTATCTTGAAGCAGACAAATTTCTACGAGCAGAACATGCAACCTCCAAAAAGAAAATCCTCGACGTCAATATGCTCAAAGACGGAGAACCGTCTGATTCTGGTTATGGCAAAGGAAAAGCCGTCATTAAGAATGACCACAACACTCAGCCTCAGAGCAGGCCCAGATATGAGAGGTACACAGATCTCAATGCCTTACTCTCAGACATCTATCTAGACACGAATGGTGCTGTCTCCTACCCAAAACCTCCCAGGAGGGAGCCATCGCAAAGAGAATGTGATTCTGGAAAGCACTGCATATTCCATGACATGGACGGTCATGACACCAATGACTGTAGACATCTCCGTGATCTGATTGAGGAATGGGTTAGATGTGGAGAGCTGCCCGAGTATGTGAAGCAACCAACACCACCTGCTTCCCGGAGTGGAAACGACCCTGAATCAAGCTCTCGTGGGCTCATCATCAACTGATATGGATGAGATAAGCTTTCACTTTCTGCGTTTCTTAGGCTTTGAGATTTGATTTTGCTTTTGTAACAACCCGAAAATCTGGGCCAGTTTAAAATTTTTATTTTGGCAATTTTAGCGAATTTTGATTATTTAAAATAGATTATTTTAAATAATATCGACGAGAAATCTATTTTGAATATAATTCGAACGAATATATTTATACGCGTCGTCGTTAGAATATAAATAATTATATATAATTATAAAAGGAATTGAAAATGGCGCGGTAGTTCGATAATTCGATTTCAAACTTCAATTGAATGTACCGGGTGCAAAACAATCCGGATTTTAGTGAAACCAAAAATAATGGAATCTAATAGTGAATATCTTTCCAATGAATCCGAAAAATCCAAAGTTCGTAGCGAGAATAAAAAGATATGTCCAGTTGAAAATTCTGAATAGTCGCTATGGAATTCAGGCCCTTAAAAATGGACATTTTGCAAATGATCTCGGATTTCGACGAAACCAGTTTTGTTGGGTCCGTGATGTCGAATTATTGCTAGGTTATAAATTTCGTAATTTTTCGAATCAATATGTGAGCGTGGCAGAGGAAAACGCGTTTGACCGGTTTCAGTTGATTTTAATCGACTGGAAATTGGCCATTTTTCCAACGGTCTCAGAATTCGACGAAACTAGTTTTGTTAGGACCGTATCGTCAATACGAAGCTAGAAAATATTTTTCAAGAATTTTTAGAGTTAGTATGTGACCCCGGTAATTTGAAATGTACGTTTAAAATTCAGTATAGTGATTTAAATGTAAATTCAATGGAAACTGATTGTAACTATCGAATCAGCTTGCGATACATATCCCATTGTGTTCGGAATAGGGGTAAAACGTTAGGGACGACAGGCGGTGAGCCTCGTTTTGAAGTCGAAAATAAAAGTTGCTTTTTATGGAAAATTAAATAATAAAATAATAAAAAAAAACTTTTCTTCCCCCCCCCCCCCCCCCCGTTAACCCGCTCTGCCCCCCCCACCCCCTCCTCTCCTTTTAATCGAAACAGAAATCAAGAGAAAAAAAAAACCCTATCGCTGGCGATTCACCATCGCCGACCCCTTCCCCTTCACCTCCGACCGCTTCTCGCTGCTCCACCCTCTCCCCTTTTCAGTGCGCATCACCACGAACCCCACCTTCTTGAAGCCGCCGCCAGTCGGGAGGAACCCCACTTCGCCGCCGCCTACCTCGGAAGCTCCACCGCCTGAAGCCTGAGCCACCCTCCCTACCACCCGAGGTTATCGCGCCGCCCAAATCCAAGGCCACCGCCTCCTCCGCAAACCGACAGCACCACTGGCGAGCACCACCAGCGAACCCCCCCCCCTCGCTCTCGACGTTCAGACATGTTAAAGGTCAGATTTTTTTAAAATGTTAAAGTCAGATTTTTTTTAATGTTAAAGTCAGATTTTTTTTAAATGTTAAAGCTAGATTTTTAAAATGCAAAGTTAGATTTTTAAAATGCAAAGTTAGATTTTTAAAATGCAAAGTTAGATTTTTAAAATGCAAAGTTAGATTTTTAAAATGCAAAAAGTTAGATTTTTAAAATGCAAAGTTAGATTTTTAAAATGCAAAAGGTTAGATTTTTAAAATGCAAAAAGTTAGATTTTTAAAATGTGAAAAGACGATATCTTTGAATTGAAAAATATAAAGACTTGATTTTGGAAAAATTAAAGATACGGTTTTTGAAATTAAATAAAAATAGGATTTTTATATATTGAACTTCGAAATAAAAATAGAATTTTTATATATTGAACTTCGAAATAAAAATAGGATTTTTATATGTTGAACTTCGAAATAAAAATAGGATTTTTATATGTTGAACTTCGAAATAAAAATATGATTTTTATATATCGAATAGCATAGTAAAAATTCGATTTTTACATAGGTAGTGAAAGCGGACAACGAAGATGACGAAGATGCGATAGCAATGAAGATTTCTATCAATGAAGTGCCGTGGAGCTAAGATAGCTATCTGTGAGAATTTCTCACCTTTCAATTTATTTTTCTAGTTATATATATATATACTAGGATGCAGACGGTGCTTAGTAGCACCCGACACAATCGTCCACAGACCATGGACTTGTTTGTTTGGTTGCATAGATTAGTTATATGATGTGATTTGAAATTGAATTGTTGGGTGAAATAAATTGATTTGATTGATGTGTGAATGGCGTGGGCCTTCACTAGACCGGGGATAAGGCTAGGCCTCGTCCCGTTTCTAGTATCGCGCCGTTATGCCGCCGAAATTTTCTAAAATATGTTAGAAAATAAAAATATCATTTTATTGTGTAAATGAATTGAATAGAAATTCATAGGTTGAAATAAAATGTTTTATCGTTAAAAATATAATTTTAACGTGAAGTGAATAAAATAAAATATTCATTTATAAACCGGACGGTTTGTTGATGTACACCTATTTGAATGACATTGATTGGGACAATAAATTTTACACATCGCCCAACAGCACAAATAAAATATGTGTTTGATTGTTTGAAACCCCACACGGGTGTTGGGATGAAATTTGAAGTTCACTCATCCTGATTGATTAAATATGTCGATCGATCGATTGACAGGCTGTTATAAGCGTTAGATATCTATATTTGATGCTTATACAGTGTAGTGCACTTTGGTTGATGGTTGATTATTTTTCAATGATATTATATACATGTGTTGTATGGAATCCATATAATTAACTTTATATGGTGATTGATTGGGCCTCATTCCAATCGTGAAAATAAAGAATATTTTGATAATAACCAATATTTTGATAATAGGAAATATTCGAAATGGAATATTTGAAAATATCAATATATGAAGCCGTGTTGATTAGATTGACGCCATTTTGACGTGAACGATATTTATATCGATTTTATTCATTCTGAAATGAATATTAAAAAGTAATTTTGAAATCGAATATTTCGAAATGAATTGAATTGAAAACGATTTCGAAATGAATTGAATTGAAAACGATTTCGAAATGAATTGAATTGAAAACGATTTCGAAATGAATTGAATTGAAAACGATTTCGAAATGAATTGAATTGAAAACGATTTCGAAATGAATTGAATTGAAAACGATTTCGAAATGAATTGAATTGAAAACGATTTCGAAATGAATTGAATTGAAAACGATTTCGAAATGAATTGAAAACGAATTCAAATTGAATTGAAAGTGAATTGAAATGAATTCAAATTGAATTGAAATTTGAATTGAATAGAAATGAATTTTAAAACGAATCTATAAAGAAGAATTCAATTGTGATTTGAATTGAAAAGGAAGTTGAAAATGTTTTTGAAAAGAATTCAAAACTATTTATATAATTCGTTTTAAATAGAAATCGACGAAGTATATATTATATATATTATATATATAATATAATGGCCTGAATAGAACGCGCCGCGCCGCGGCAGTTCGTGAATTTCGACCATTTATTTCAAACGGACATTACGGGAGATCCGACCGTCGGATTCTCTAAAACCGGAATCGTTGGGTTCGTATCGAAAAGAGCTTTCTAACGAATGTTAGAAATTTGAAATCTAACGGTTGGATTTGGAGATACGTCCAAATCAAATTTGAAAAAGGTCGCTGTAAGTGCAGTTCGATGGCCGTTGTTGGAAATCGACTGTACGGGCCTTGATAAAATTATTAAAAATAGTAATAATTTGTGTAAAATCATAAGAAATGATTTAGAAAGGATTGGGATGAAAAACTCCATATTTGAAAGGATAAAAATAGATTTTTATCGAAATGAACTAGTTTTGAACTAGAAATATAATTCTATTTATTTTTAAATAAATAAATTGAATTTGAAAAGGGTTTTGAAAATAACCAGAATTTCCAATGATTGCATTGGAGTGGATTTGAATCGAAATTGTCTTCGGAATATTTCGATGTTGGAATTCGTGATTATACAGATGTTGTTATGGAAATTTGAAAGATATATATTTATATCGTTATTTCCAATACGACATTTGTTAGTCGTAGAATTTGATATTGAATATAAGCCGGTATATTTTCTATTCAGAGCCTTGTATTGAATATCAAATGTGATTTGGGTTTGTCGTGAATGGTGTCTTCACTAACACTGTTCTTGAACCCAGTTGAGAAAAGATTAAATCTTTTTATTTAGATTTAATGAAGTGTACCAATTAAATGATATTTAATTGGAATTGAATTGGTATTGATTTTTGGGTTTATCGTGAACAGTGTTTTAAATAACACTCGTTCTTTAACCCGATAATTAATGGAAGGTGATTTTGGGTTTATCGTGAATCGTGTTTTAAATGACACTGATTCTTTAACCCAGATAACGATTAAAACTAAGTGGAGTTTTAATGAATCTTTAATTAGATTGAAAAGATCGAGAATGGAGTATCACCAGTTTTACTCCAGGCGATAGTTAAATCTTTAATTAGGTTTGAACGTGAAATGGTAATTGAATTACCGATAACACTGTGGTGTTAGATATGAAGTACTACCAGTTTTACTTCATGGGATGAATAGGTTGGGATTGGGAAATAAAATAAATGATTACTTCGGTGTGGTTCGCTAATCCCGACTAGTTTGAATGGATATTCAAAGGAGATTAAAGAATAAATTTAAAGAATTTATCTTGGATAAAATTAATGGGAACTTTTCCCAAAGTATAGGAATATTTGAATAAAAGAATATTCTGAATTGGAATGAGGCGTATGTTGTGTTTGTGTAACACTTTTATAATATATACGCGAGTTATTCAGAAAGACCGGGTTTATCCCATTCTGAATAACTGATTCGACATGGTGTCGAAGATGAAGACGGTGGTCGAAGACCGGAAGTCTTCACGTCGTTTGGGTGATAACTGATGATCTTGATTGGGCTGTACACCCAAGAAGATGGAAACAGTTAGTGATCGTCCAGACGTACTTGGAGATCGATGGATATGCGGGGTACTAGGTGCCTCCGGTTTCGTTCAGACCCAGAACGGACTTGTAAATGGACTGTGTGTCTGACATTGGATTTTAGTCCGTGTGATTGATCTCTATTAAATATGTATCTGCTTGGCGGCGGAGAATTTATTCTCTTGCTTAACGCCCTTCTCTGAGACGTACGAGCTCAGGGGTTATATATTGATGGATATCAAATGCATGGAGTGAATTGCCTGTGTGGCATGCCTAAGTGGCAATTGATCGAGGCTTCTGTTGAAAAGCAAAGTCTTATGGTGATGATCAAAGCACAGCCTGCGTGGCACAGCTTTGTGTAACGTGAATTCGCGAGCCTCGCACCCCGGTTGTGAACCGAAAACGGGAGAGGACGTCAGGGAGGGCATGCGTTTCTTTCTAGCTAGAAGTGGCGTCAGTGGTTTTACACGCCCTGACGAGTTTGACTTATGTGGTTGTTGCTGTTGCGAGGCGCCTCGGTTATATCGGTTTCGGCCGATGCATTCTGGTCGGCAGACGGACCAGACTTACACCCCATAGGGTGGGGGAACGCATGTTCAGGGTTTAAGTTTAATCCACATCGGTGGACCGGCCCTGAGGATCCAAGGGTCGATGCGCTCTGACCCTGAGGCTCGGGCTAGACAGTCTCGAAGTCGGTGAGGACTATCTTTTGCCTCGGTTCATAGATGGAAATCCAGCTTCCAAATACGTGACATTTGCGGTTTTATTTGTAGAGCCTAGTATGGCGACATAGTGGGATGGGGCGCTCATGCCGCCTATGATTGATACTTATGATTTGAAGTTGTTTTATACACTATACACTTATAATAGTATCAAATGATTTGTTTTAAACGTATCAAGCTTTCTTTGGCTGTTATAAGGGAAAACCCTATCCTCGGCTGCGTTGCATTGTGTGATGGGACCTGGGTCTTATAACAGCTTCATTTTTCTTTATTTAGCATTGCGCTGTTTGTTTTATGCACTGGTATTCTTGGGAGGAAACCCGTTCCGTGTTATACGGCGTGGTCCCTTGATTTACCTAATGATTTAAAATAAAGATTAATACCTGTTTTAGTTCTCACACCAGTCCCATGACTGACCTGGAGTTTATTGTTTTAACCTAAACTCTGGGTGCCCTTATTTTCGACACGGGAAGCTAGTAGTTTTGGTTTTGCAGATTTATATTCACAGGATCCTGGTTTACAGCTGGAACGATATCCGGAAAGCTTTGTATCCGTATATCTCTTATTGTATTATTTTCCGCTGCTATGTATTTAAATGTAATTTAAATCTCTGATATTTCTGTGTAATATTCATTTGTACTCTGTATATTCTTTTAATCTGATGCATTGTTGTAATATACAATGAAATGTTCTTTCTGTATGTGTTCTGATTTGTCCTGTTCTCAAACGATAGGGCATTTCGAATGGTCTGGGTCGGTTTAGCGACTGGTTCGGACCGAGCGAAATTCCTTGACGTCACAGTTGGTATCAGAGCTTTGGTTTACAAAGCAGAGGACAAGGCACATTAGAACCGTACGAAAGAATTCATCAGATATTGGATTAGTAATATCCAATGAGAATGACTCGTTAGAGATAGGATCAGTAGTATCCTAGAACGAGTGTGAAGAGTATATTTTTCAAATGAAAACAATTTTTGTTTTGAAAATTTAAATCAATTATTCGTATTTGATTATCTATTTATATTGAGTTGGACAGTCCAGTATATAAAGATTTTGCGTATACGTCTGATCCACGTGTATTTGAAATTTTAATATATTGGATAGATATAGAATTACACTCTAGACACCCGGAGATGGTTCTAATGATTGATCGATCATCATCTGAACTTATATTCGTGTTTTGAAGGTGGGATTTCTATATATTTCCATTAGACTGGTGTGAGAACCAAAATTAGATAGGACCTATTGTTGTGATTTGGCATCAAAAACATGATTTTTGTATATATATCAAATTATGAATTTGAGACTCTAATTCGCTAATTGATTGATGTTTGTGTTGTTTGTTTATTTTTTGATAATTTTGAACCATTTAGCCTAATTGAATCAAATATTGAATTGTATTGAAAATGGGTCGCATTTGCTTGCATATACATGTACTTACATTGAACAGGTCATAGCAAGGAGGCTAGAACCAGAGAATAAAATTTGTTTGCCCGACAAATAGGTACATGTTTACTACATAATTTCCTGTTTTGTTTGGGTGATGATGATTTTGTGAGCCTATTGGCTAGCCGCTTGGCTTTTTCTTTTTCTTTTTGAGATCTGAAGGACCGGGGAAGCTATTTGAAATTCCCCGATGCTCCCGGTGCAGGGGAGGTTATGGCGAAATTTTTCAAAAATTTAGGGTGTTAGCCAAATTTTTGAAATTTTGAAAATTCTCAGAAACTAAAAGGTTAGAGAAGGGAAGCCAGATCGAGCGTAGAGTTGATTAATCAAACCACTTTCGACATTGTTCCATTTCGGGGACGAAAAGTTTTAAGTGGGGGAGATTGTAACAACCCGAAAATCTGGGCCAGTTTAAAATTTTTATTTTGGCAATTTTAGCGAATTTTGATTATTTAAAATAGATTATTTTAAATAATATCGACGAGAAATCTATTTTGAATATAATTCGAACGAATATATTTATACGCGTCGTCGTTAGAATATAAATAATTATATATAATTATAAAAGGAATTGAAAATGGCGCGGTAGTTCGATAATTCGATTTCAAACTTCAATTGAATGTACCGGGTGCAAAACAATCCGGATTTTAGTGAAACCAAAAATAATGGAATCTAATAGTGAATATCTTTCCAATGAATCCGAAAAATCCAAAGTTCGTAGCGAGAATAAAAAGATATGTCCAGTTGAAAATTCTGAATAGTCGCTATGGAATTCAGGCCCTTAAAAATGGACATTTTGCAAATGATCTCGGTTTCGACGAAACCAGTTTTGTTGGGTCCGTGATGTCGAATTATTGCTAGGTTATAAATTTCGTAATTTTTCGAATCAATATGTGAGCGTGGCAGAGGAAAACGCGTTTGACCGGTTTCAGTTGATTTTAATCGACTGGAAATTGGCCATTTTTCCAACGGTCTCAGAATTCGACGAAACTAGTTTTGTTAGGACCGTATCGTCAATACGAAGCTAGAAAATATTTTTCGAGAATTTTTAGAGTTAGTATGTGACCCCGGTAATTTGAAATGTACGTTTAAAATTCAATATAGTGATTTAAATGTAAATTCAACGGAAACTGATTGTAACTATCGAATCAGCTTGCGATACATATCCCATTGTGTTCAGAATAGGGGTAAAACGTTAGGGACGACAGGCGGTGAGCCTCGTTTTGAAGTCGAAAATAAAAGTTGCTTTTTATGGAAAATTAAATAATAAAATAATTAAAAAAAACCTTTTCTCCCCCCCCCCCCCCCGTTAACCCGCTCTGGCCCCCCCACCTCTCCTTTTAATCGAAACAGAAATCAAGAGGAAAAAAAAAACCTGTCGCTGGCGATTCACCACCGCCGACCCCTTCCCCTTCACCTCCGACCGCTTCTCGCTACTCGACCCTCTCCCCTTTTCAGTGCGCATCACCACGAACCCCACCTTCTTGAAGCCGCCGCCAGTCGGGAGGAACCCCACTTCGCCGCCGCCTACCTCGGAAGCTCCACCGCCTGAAGCCCGAGCCACCCTCCCTACCACCCGAGGTTATCGCGCCGCCCAAATCCAAGGCCACCGCCTCCTCCGCAAACCGACAGCACCACTGGCGAGCACCACCAGCGAACCCCCCCCCCCCCACTGCTCTCGACGTTTAGACATGTTAAAGGTCAGATTTTTTTTAAAATGTTAAAGTCAGATTTTTTTTAATGTTAAAGTCAGATTTTTTTTTAAATGTTAAAGTTAGATTTTTAAAATGCAAAGTTAGATTTTTAAAATGCAAAGTTAGATTTTTAAAATGCAAAGTTAGATTTTTAAAATGCAAAGTTAGATTTTTAAAATGCAAAAAGTTAGATTTTTAAAATGCAAAGTTAGATTTTTAAAATGCAAAAGGTTCGATTTTTAAAATGCAAAAAGTTAGATTTTTAAAATGTGAAAAGACGATATCTTTGAATTGAAAAATATAAAGACTTGATTTTGGAAAAATTAAAGATACGGTTTTTGAAATTAAATAAAAATAGGATTTTGTGAAGACCCGCAACCTCCCCGTAAAGGAAAGCGACGGATAGTTCGAGAACAAACCACAACAGAACGCATACAGAAGAACATTTCATTGTATATTACAACAATGCATCAGATTACAAGAATATACAGAGTATAAATGAATAGTACACCGAAATATCAGAGATTTAAATTACATTTAAATACATCGCAGCGGAAAATAATACAATACACAACTAGAAGAAGATATACGGATACAAAGCTTTCCGGATATCGTTCCAGCTGTAAACCAGGATCCTGTGAATATAAATCTGCAAAACCAAAACTACTAGCTGCCCGTGTCAAAATAAGGGCACCCAGAGTTTAGGTTAAAACAATAAACTCCAGGTCAGTCATGTGACTGGTGTGAGAACTAAAACAGTTAATCTTTATTCTTAAAGCTAGGTAAATCAAGGGACCCCGCCGTATAACACGGAACGGGTTTCCTCCCAAGAATACCAGTGCATAAAACAAACAGCGCAATGCTAAATAAAGAAAAATGAAGCTGTTATAAGACCCAGGTCCTATCACACAATGCAAACGCAAGCCGGGGGATAGGGTTTTCCCTTATAACAGCCAAAGAATGCTTGATACGTTTAAAACAAATCATTTGATACTATAATAAGTGCATAGTGTATAAAACAACTTCAAATCATAAGTATCAATCATAGGCGGCATAAGCGCCCCATCCCACTATGTCGCCATATATAGGATTACAATTAAAACCGCAAATGTCACGTATTTGGAAATTGGATTTCCATCTATGAACCGAGGCAAAAGATAGTCCTCAACCGATTCGAGACAATCTAGCCCATGTCTCAGGATCAGAGCTCGAGTGACCCTTGGATCGTCAGGGCCGGTCCACCGATGTGGATTAAAATGCCTGAACACTACGTTTCCCCGCCCTTTGGGGCGTAAACGAGCCAACGAATGGCTCCATCGGTTCGAGAACGACCGATCAATCCGAGGCGCCTCGCAACAGCAACAACCACATAAGTCAAACTCGTCAGGGCGTGTAAAACCACTGACGCCACTTTTTATCTAGAAGGAAACGCATGCCCTCCCTGAGGTCCGTCTCCCGTTTTTGGTTCATACCGGGTGTGAAACACGCGAGGTAAACGTTACACAAAGCTACGCCACAAAGGCCGTGCTTTGATCATCACCACAAGACTTTGCTTTTCAACAGAAGCCTTGATCATTTGCATCTTAGCATGCCACACGGGCAAACCATCCTATGCAACCGATATCAGTCACACAGAATGAAACCCGATGTCAGACACACAGTCCATTTACAAGTCCGTCCTGGGTCTGAACGAAACCGGAGGCACCTAGTACCCCGCATATCCATCGATCTCCAAGTACGTCTGGACGATCACTAACTGTTTCCATCTTCTTGGGTGTACAGCCCAATCAAGATCATCAGTTATCACCCCAAACGACGTGAAGACCTCCGGTCTTCGACCATCGTCTTCATCTTCGACTTATCGTCGTATCAGTTATTCAGAATGGGATAAACCCGGTCTTTCCGAATAACTCGCGTATATTTTAAATAAGTGTTACACAAACACAACATACGCCTCATTCCAATTCATTAGTCACTAACCATAAATTAATCAAGAGAATAATTCCCCAAATATTAACCCCGAAGGCCGAAACCAACATCAGATCAATATTCAGAAAACCATTCTGCTTGGCTAACCGACAGTTAGTTTCTAAATTTCACGTTCAAATCTAATTAAAGATTTAACTATCGCCTGGAGCAAAACTGGGGATACTCCATTCTCGATCTTTTCAATCTAATTAAAGATTCATTAAAACTCCACTTAGTTTTAATCATTATCTGGGTTAAAGAATCAGTGTCATTTAAAACACGGTTCACGATAAACCCAAAATCACATTCATTAATTATCGGGTTAAAGAACGAGTGTTATTTAAAACACTGTTCACGATAAACCCAAAAATCAATATCAATTCAATTCCAATTAAATATCATTTAATTGGTACACTTCATTAAATCTAAATAAAAAGATTTAATCTTTTCTCAACTGGGTTCAAGAACGGTGTTAGTGAAGACACCATTCACGACAAACCCAAATCACATTTGATATTAAATACAAGGCTCTGAATAGAAAATATATCGGCCTATATTCAATACCAAATTCTACGATTAACAAATGTCGTATTGGAAATAACGATATAAAAATATATCTTTCAAATTTCCATAACAACACCTGTATAATCACGAATTCCAACATCGAAATATTCCGAAGACAATTTCGATTCAAATCCACTCCAATGCAATCATTGGAAATTTTGGTTATTTTCAAAACCCTTTTCGAATTCAATTTATTTATTTAAAAATAAATAGAATTATAATTCTAGTTCAAAACTAGTTCATTTCGATAAAAATCTATTTTTATCTTTTCAAATATGGAGTTTTTCATCCCAAATCTTCACAAATCATTTCTTATGATTTTACATAAATTATTTCTATTTTTAATAATTTTATCAAGGCCCGTACAGTCGATTTCCATCAACGGCCATCGAACTGCACTTACAGCGACCTTTTTCGAATTTGATTTGGACGTATCTCCAAATCCAACCGTTAGATTTCAAATTTCTAATATTCGTTAGAAAGCTCTTTTCGATACGAACCCAACGGTTCCGGTTTTAGGAGAATCCGACGGTCGGATCTCCCGTAATGTCCGTTTGAAATAAATGGTCGAAATTCGCGAACTGCCGCGGCGCGGCGCGTTCTATTCAGGCCTTTATATTATATATAATATATATAATATATATTTCGTCGATTACTATTCAAAACGAATTATATAAATAGTTTTAAAATCGTTTTCAAAACCTATTTCAACTTCCATTTCAATTCAAAGCAAAATTGAATTCTTCTTTATAAATTCGTTTCAAAATTCATTTCTATTAAATTCGAATTTCAATTCAATTTGAATTCATTTCAATTCGCTTTCAATTCCATTTGAATTCGTTTTCAATTCAATTCATTTCGAAATCGTTTTCAATTCATTTTGAATTCGTTTTCAATTCAATTCATTTCGAAATCGTTTTCAATTCATTTTGAATTCGTTTTCAATTCAATTTGAATTCGTTTTCAATTCAATTCATTTCGAAATCGTTTTCAATTCATTTTGAATTCGTTTTCAATTCAATTCATTTCGAAATCGTTTTCAATTCAATTCATTTCGAAATCGTTTTCAATTCAATTCATTTCGAAATCGTTTTCAATTCATTTTGAATTCGTTTTCAATTCAATTCATTTCGAAATCGTTTTCAATTCAATTCATTTCGAAATCGTTTTCAATTCAATTCATTTCGAAATCGTTTTCAATTCATTTTGAATTCGTTTTCAATTCATTTTGAATTCGTTTTCAATTCAATTCATTTCGAAATCGTTTTCAATTCATTTTGAATTCGTTTTCAATTCAATTCATTTCGAAATCGTTTTCAATTCAATTCATTTCGAAATCGTTTTCAATTCAATTCATTTCGAAATCGTTTTCAATTCATTTTGAATTCGTTTTCAATTCAATTCATTTCGAAATCGTTTTCAATTCATTTTGAATTCGTTTTCAATTCAATTCATTTCGAAATCGTTTAAAATCGATATAAATATCGTTCACGTCAAAATGGCGTCAATCTAATCAACACGGCTTCATATATTCCTTTATTTTCAAATATTCTATTTCAAATATTTCCTTTTTTCAAAACTGGAATGAGGCCCAATCAATTACCATATAAAATTAATTATATGGATTTTCATACAACCCATGTATATAATAACATTGAAAATAATCAACCATCAACCAAAGTGCACTACACTGTATAAGCATCAAATATAGATATTCAACGCTCATAACAGCCTGTCAATCAATCGATCGACATATTTAATCAATCAGGATGAGTGAAATTCATATTTCATCCCAACACCCGTGTGGGGTTTCAAACACTCAAACACAGATTTTATTCGTGCAGTTGGGCGATGTGTAAAATTTATCGACCCAATCAATATCATTCAAATAAGTGTACATAAACAAACCATCTGGTTTGTAAATGAATATTTATTTATTCACTTCACTATTTTCATATTCACGTTAAAAATTATATTTTTAACGATAAAACATTTTATTTCAACCTATGAATTTCTATTCAATTCATTTATTCAAGAAAAATGATATTTTTATTTTTCTAACATGTTTTAGAAAATTTCGGCGGCATAACGGCACGATACTAGAAACGGGACAAGGCCTAGCCTTATCCCCGGTCTAGTGAAGGCCCACGCCATTCACACATCAATCAAATTCACTTTCGTTATGCAAACCACAAAATTTGGAGTAAGGGTCTAACCTAGCCTTACTCCTTCGCCTTATAACGGCGCACGTCTAATCCTAACCAATTTATCGATTCGATTTTTCACACCTCAAACCACATTCAAACCAATATCACAATCAATAACCAAACAGCCAAACAAACAAGTCCATGGTCTGTGGACGATTGTGTCGGGTGCTACTAAGCACCGTCTGCATCCTAGTATATATATATATAACTAGAAATAAGATTGAAAGGTGAGAAGTTCTCACATATAGCTATCCTAGCTCCACGGCTCTTCTTTTGCAGAAGTCTTCGTCGTTTCGCCTTTTTGTCACCTTCGTTGCTGCTTTCACTACATACGTAAAAATCACATTTTTACTTCGCTATTCAATATATAAAAATCGAATTTTTAGTTCGCTATTCAATATATAAAAATCGAATTTTTAGTTCAAAGTTCAATATGTAAAAATCGCGCCTTTTCCATTTCAATTCCATTTTTGACTCGAAGTTCAATATATAAAAATCCCATTTTTAACTCGCTTTATATATATATATATATATATAAAATCAGATTTCTTTTATTTTTCTAAAATCTATTTTTCTAAGCATCCTACTTTTATTTTTAGAGTCTATTCTATTTTATCTTTCAAAAACAAAGCAAATTTCTTTTCAATAACAAAGCTATTTTATTTGTAGACAAAGCGAAATTTTATTTTTAAACACAATGCCTTTTTTTTTTTTTTATATATTTATTTTCTAAACAAAGTATATTTTTCTATTTCAAACCATTTACATTTTAAAGTTCAAACCGTTTTCTTTTTAAAGTTAAAACCGTTTTCAATTTAAAGTTAAAACCTTTTTCAATTTAAAGTTAAAACCTTTTTCAATTTAAAGTTAAAACCTTTTTCAATTTAAAGTTAAAACCTTTTTCAATTTAAAGTTAAAACCTTTTTCAATTTAAAGTTAAAACCTTTTTCAATTTAAAGTTAAAACCTTTTTCAATTTAAAGTTAAAACCTTTTTCAATTTAAAGTTAAAACCTTTTTCAATTTAAAGTTAAAACCTTTTTCAATTTCAGTTTTAAAAACTTAAATAAAAATCAGTTTTAACTCCTAAAACCAAAATCAGTTTTTTTTTCTTTTATACATTTTCTGTTTTAAATTCTGCTTTATAAAAATAAAAAAAAAATAAATTAAAAGTAACTTACAGGGGGAAACTGCCGTCGGGGTTGGTGAAGGCCAGAGGAGTCGGAGGCGGGTGGAGGCCGCTGGTGGCCGGCGCTGAGGTCTTGGGCTTCGCGATGTGGGGGTTCGGCGGCTTCATCGAGGGAGGGGGGGTTCGGCGGCTTCGTCGACAGGGGGGGGTTTCTGGGTGGCTCGCGGCGTCGCTGCGGGCGGGGGTCTTGAGCGAGGTGGCGGGAGGAGGTGAGGGTTGAACGGAGGGGGGCGCTCTGGTTGGAGGAGCGATGGCTGCTCCTCCTTCCTCCGTCATCTTCTCTTTTTTTTTTTTTTTTTTTTTATCATCGATTCGAAATGAATTTTAGGGGGGGGGCCAGAGATAACGAAAGGGGATTTTTTTTTATTATATTTTTTTTTTTTATTATTATTTAATTCAACCAAAAGTTGACTTTTACATACTACCTCGAAACGAGGCCCACCGCCTGTCGCCCATAGCGTTTCACCCCCATTCCGAACACAATGGGATATGTACCGCAAGCTGAATCGACCGCTCCGATCAGTTTCCGTTGCATTTACATTTAAATCATTATATTGAATTTTAAACGTACATTTCAATTCACCGGGGCTATATACGAACTAGAAAAATTCCAGAAAAATATTTCCTAGCTTCGTATTGACGATACGGTCCTAACAAAACTAATTTCGTCGAATTCTGAGACCGTTTGAAAAATGGCCAATTTACAGTCGATTAAAATCAACTGAAACTGGTCAAACGCGTTTTCTTTTGCCACGCTTACATATTGATTCGAAAAATTATGAAATTTGAAACCTAACAATAACTTTACATCACGGACCCAACAAAACTGGTTTCGTCGAAATCCGAGGTCGTTTGCAAAATGTCCATTTTTAAGGGCCTGAATTCCATAGCGACTATTCAGAATTTTCAACTGGACATATCTTTTGATTCCCGCTACGAACTTTTGATTTTTCGGATTCGTTGGAAAGATATTCACTATTAGATTCCATTATTTTTGGTTTCACTAAAATCCGGATTGTTTTGCACCCGGTACATTCAATTGAAGTTTGAAATCGAATTATCGAACTACCGCGCCATTTTCAATTCTATTTATAATTATATATAAATATTTATATTCTAACGACGACGCGAATAAATATATACGTCGAATTTTAATTCAAAATAAATTTCTCGTCGATATTATTTAAAATAATTCATTTTAAACAATCGAAATTCGCTAAAATCGCCAAAATAAAAATTTTAAACTGGCCCAGATTTTACGGGTTGTTACAATCTCCCCCACTTAAAACTTTTCGTCCCCGAAAAGGAACAAAGTCGAAAGTGGTTTGATTAATCAACTCTACGCTCGATCTGTCTTGCATTCTCTAACTTTTCAGTTTCTGAGAATTTTCAAAATCTCAAAAATTTGGCTAACACCCTAAATTTTTGAAAAATTTCGCCATAACCTCCCCTGCAATGGGAGCATCGGGAAATTGCAAATAGCGTTCCCGGTCCTTCAGATCTCAAAAAGAAAAAGAAAAAGCCAAGCGGCTAGCCAATAGGCTCACAAAATCATCATCACCCAAACAAAACAGGAAATTATGTAGTAAACATGTACCTATTTGTCGGGCAAACAAATTTTATTCTCTGCTCTAGCCTCCTTGCTATGACCTGTTCAATGATATACATGTATATGCAAGCAAATGCGACCAATTTCCAATATAATTCATTATTTGATGCTACTAGGCATAATAGTTCAAAATTAGCAAACAAATAGGCAAACAACACAAACATCAATCAATTAATGAATTAGAGTTTCAAATTCATAATTTGGTATATATACGAAAAATCATGTTTTGATGCCAAATCACAACAATGTATTCTAGCTATATATAAGTTTTGGTTCTCACACCAGCCTAATGGAAATATATAGAAAATCACACCTTCGAAACTCGAACACACACTACTGATGCTATATAGTCATCAGTAGAATCATCTCCGGGCGACTAGAGTGTGATGCTATATCTATCCAATATATTAAAACTTCGAATACACGTGGATCAGACGTATACCCAAAATTTTTATATACTGCATTGTCCAAACCAATATAATCAAATAATCAACTACGAATAATTGATTTAAATTTTCAAAACAAAATTTTGTTTTCATTTTAAAAATATACTCTTCACACTCGTTCTAGGATACTACTGATCCTATCTCTAACGAGTCATTCTCATTGGATATTACTAATCCAATATCTGATGAATTCTTTCGTACGGTTCTAATGTGTCTTGTTCTCTAGCTTTGTAAACCAAAGCTCTGATACCAACTGTGAAGACCCGCAACCTCCCCGTAAAGGAAAGCGACGGATAGTTCGAGAACAAACCACAACAGAACGCATACAGAAGAACATTTCATTGTATATTACAACAATGCATCAGATTACAAGAATATACAGAGTATAAATGAATAGTACACCGAAATATCAGAGATTTAAATTACATTTAAATACATCGCAGCGGAAAATAATACAATACACAACTAGAAGAAGATATACGGATACAAAGCTTTCCGGATATCGTTCCAGCTGTAAACCAGGATCCTGTGAATATAAATCTGCAAAACCAAAACTACTAGCTGCCCGTGTCAAAATAAGGGCACCCAGAGTTTAGGTTAAAACAATAAACTCCAGGTCAGTCATGTGACTGGTGTGAGAACTAAAACAGTTAATCTTTATTCTTAAAGCTAGGTAAATCAAGGGACCCCGCCGTATAACACGGAACGGGTTTCCTCCCAAGAATACCAGTGCATAAAACAAACAGCGCAATGCTAAATAAAGAAAAATGAAGCTGTTATAAGACCCAGGTCCTATCACACAATGCAAACGCAAGCCGGGGGATAGGGTTTTCCCTTATAACAGCCAAAGAATGCTTGATACGTTTAAAACAAATCATTTGATACTATAATAAGTGCATAGTGTATAAAACAACTTCAAATCATAAGTATCAATCATAGGCGGCATGAGCGCCCCATCCCACTATGTCGCCATATATAGGATTACAATTAAAACCGCAAATGTCACGTATTTGGAAATTGGATTTCCATCTATGAACCGAGGCAAAAGATAGTCCTCAACCGATTCGAGACAATCTAGCCCATGTCTCAGGATCAGAGCTCGAGTGACCCTTGGATCGTCAGGGCCGGTCCACCGATGTGGATTAAAATGCCTGAACACTACGTTTCCCCGCCCTTTGGGGCGTAAACGAGCCAACGAATGGCTCCATCGGTTCGAGAACGACCGATCAATCCGAGGCGCCTCGCAACAGCAACAACCACATAAGTCAAACTCGTCAGGGCGTGTAAAACCACTGACGCCACTTTTTATCTAGAAGGAAACGCATGCCCTCCCTGAGGTCCGTCTCCCGTTTTTGGTTCATACCGGGTGTGAAACACGCGAGGTAAACGTTACACAAAGCTACGCCACAAAGGCCGTGCTTTGATCATCACCACAAGACTTTGCTTTTCAACAGAAGCCTTGATCATTTGCATCTTAGCATGCCACACGGGCAAACCATCCTATGCAACCGATATCAGTCACACAGAATGAAACCCGATGTCAGACACACAGTCCATTTACAAGTCCGTCCTGGGTCTGAACGAAACCGGAGGCACCTAGTACCCCGCATATCCATCGATCTCCAAGTACGTCTGGACGATCACTAACTGTTTCCATCTTCTTGGGTGTACAACCCAATCAAGATCATCAGTTATCACCCCAAACGACGTGAAGACCTCCGGTCTTCGACCATCGTCTTCATCTTCGACTTATCGTCGTATCAGTTATTCAGAATGGGATAAACCCGGTCTTTCCGAATAACTCGCGTATATTTTAAATAAGTGTTACACAAACACAACATACGCCTCATTCCAATTCATTAGTCACTAACCATAAATTAATCAAGAGAATAATTCCCCAAATATTAACCCCGAAGGCCGAAACCAACATCAGATCAATATTCAGAAAACCATTCTGCTTGGCTAACCGACAGTTAGTTTCTAAATTTCACGTTCAAATCTAATTAAAGATTTAACTATCGCCTGGAGCAAAACTGGGGATACTCCATTCTCGATCTTTTCAATCTAATTAAAGATTCATTAAAACTCCACTTAGTTTTAATCATTATCTGGGTTAAAGAATCAGTGTCATTTAAAACACGGTTCACGATAAACCCAAAATCACATTCATTAATTATCGGGTTAAAGAACGAGTGTTATTTAAAACACTGTTCACGATAAACCCAAAAATCAATATCAATTCAATTCCAATTAAATATCATTTAATTGGTACACTTCATTAAATCTAAATAAAAAGATTTAATCTTTTCTCAACTGGGTTCAAGAACGGTGTTAGTGAAGACACCATTCACGACAAACCCAAATCACATTTGATATTAAATACAAGGCTCTGAATAGAAAATATATCGGCCTATATTCAATACCAAATTCTACGATTAACAAATGTCGTATTGGAAATAACGATATAAAAATATATCTTTCAAATTTCCATAACAACACCTGTATAATCACGAATTCCAACATCGAAATATTCCGAAGACAATTTCGATTCAAATCCACTCCAATGCAATCATTGGAAATTTTGGTTATTTTCAAAACCCTTTTCGAATTCAATTTATTTATTTAAAAATAAATAGAATTATAATTCTAGTTCAAAACTAGTTCATTTCGATAAAAATCTATTTTTATCTTTTCAAATATGGAGTTTTTCATCCCAAATCTTCACAAATCATTTCTTATGATTTTACATAAATTATTTCTATTTTTAATAATTTTATCAAGGCCCGTACAGTCGATTTCCATCAACGGCCATCGAACTGCACTTACAGCGACCTTTTTCGAATTTGATTTGGACGTATCTCCAAATCCAACCGTTAGATTTCAAATTTCTAATATTCGTTAGAAAGCTCTTTTCGATACGAACCCAACGGTTCCGGTTTTAGGAGAATCCGACGGTCGGATCTCCCGTAATGTCCGTTTGAAATAAATGGTCGAAATTCGCGAACTGCCGCGGCGCGGCGCGTTCTATTCAGGCCTTTATATTATATATAATATATATAATATATATTTCGTCGATTACTATTCAAAACGAATTATATAAATAGTTTTAAAATCGTTTTCAAAACCTATTTCAACTTCCATTTCAATTCAAAGAAAAATTGAATTCTTCTTTATAAATTCGTTTCAAAATTCATTTCTATTAAATTCGAATTTCAATTCAATTTGAATTCATTTCAATTCGCTTTCAATTCCATTTGAATTCGTTTTCAATTCAATTCATTTCGAAATCGTTTTCAATTCATTTTGAATTCGTTTTCAATTCAATTCATTTCGAAATCGTTTTCAATTCATTTTGAATTCGTTTTCAATTCAATTTGAATTCGTTTTCAATTCAATTCATTTCGAAATCGTTTTCAATTCATTTTGAATTCGTTTTCAATTCAATTCATTTCGAAATCGTTTTCAATTCAATTCATTTCGAAATCGTTTTCAATTCAATTCATTTCGAAATCGTTTTCAATTCATTTTGAATTCGTTTTCAATTCAATTCATTTCGAAATCGTTTTCAATTCAATTCATTTCGAAATCGTTTTCAATTCAATTCATTTCGAAATCGTTTTCAATTCATTTTGAATTCGTTTTCAATTCATTTTGAATTCGTTTTCAATTCAATTCATTTCGAAATCGTTTTCAATTCATTTTGAATTCGTTTTCAATTCAATTCATTTCGAAATCGTTTTCAATTCAATTCATTTCGAAATCGTTTTCAATTCAATTCATTTCGAAATCGTTTTCAATTCATTTTGAATTCGTTTTCAATTCAATTCATTTCGAAATCGTTTTCAATTCATTTTGAATTCGTTTTCAATTCAATTCATTTCGAAATCGTTTAAAATCGATATAAATATCGTTCACGTCAAAATGGCGTCAATCTAATCAACACGGCTTCATATATTCCTTTATTTTCAAATATTCTATTTCAAATATTTCCTTTTTTCAAAACTGGAATGAGGCCCAATCAATTACCATATAAAATTAATTATATGGATTTTCATACAACCCATGTATATAATAACATTGAAAATAATCAACCATCAACCAAAGTGCACTACACTGTATAAGCATCAAATATAGATATTCAACGCTCATAACAGCCTGTCAATCAATCGATCGACATATTTAATCAATCAGGATGAGTGAAATTCATATTTCATCCCAACACCCGTGTGGGGTTTCAAACACTCAAACACAGATTTTATTCGTGCAGTTGGGCGATGTGTAAAATTTATCGACCCAATCAATATCATTCAAATAAGTGTACATAAACAAACCATCTGGTTTGTAAATGAATATTTATTTATTCACTTCACTATTTTCATATTCACGTTAAAAATTATATTTTTAACGATAAAACATTTTATTTCAACCTATGAATTTCTATTCAATTCATTTATTCAAGAAAAATGATATTTTTATTTTTCTAACATGTTTTAGAAAATTTCGGCGGCATAACGGCACGATACTAGAAACGGGACAAGGCCTAGCCTTATCCCCGGTCTAGTGAAGGCCCACGCCATTCACACATCAATCAAATTCACTTTCGTTATGCAAACCACAAAATTTGGAGTAAGGGTCTAACCTAGCCTTACTCCTTCGCCTTATAACGGCGCACGTCTAATCCTAACCAATTTATCGATTCGATTTTTCACACCTCAAACCACATTCAAACCAATATCACAATCAATAACCAAACAGCCAAACAAACAAGTCCATGGTCTGTGGACGATTGTGTCGGGTGCTACTAAGCACCGTCTGCATCCTAGTATATATATATATAACTAGAAATAAGATTGAAAGGTGAGAAGTTCTCACATATAGCTATCCTAGCTCCACGGCTCTTCTTTTGCAGAAGTCTTCGTCGTTTCGCCTTTTTGTCACCTTCGTTGCTGCTTTCACTACATACGTAAAAATCACATTTTTACTTCGCTATTCAATATATAAAAATCGAATTTTTAGTTCGCTATTCAATATATAAAAATCGAATTTTTAGTTCAAAGTTCAATATGTAAAAATCGCGCCTTTTCCATTTCAATTCCATTTTTGACTCGAAGTTCAATATATAAAAATCCCATTTTTAACTCGCTTTATATATATATATATATATAAAATCAGATTTCTTTTATTTTTCTAAAATCTATTTTTCTAAGCATCCTACTTTTATTTTTAGAGTCTATTCTATTTTATCTTTCAAAAACAAAGCAAATTTCTTTTCAATAACAAAGCTATTTTATTTGTAGACAAAGCGAAATTTTATTTTTAAACACAATGCCTTTTTTTTTTTATATTTATTTTCTAAACAAAGTATATTTTTCTATTTCAAACCATTTACATTTTAAAGTTCAAACCGTTTTCTTTTTAAAGTTAAAACCGTTTTCAATTTAAAGTTAAAACCTTTTTCAATTTAAAGTTAAAACCTTTTTCAATTTAAAGTTAAAACCTTTTTCAATTTAAAGTTAAAACCTTTTTCAATTTAAAGTTAAAACCTTTTTCAATTTAAAGTTAAAACCTTTTTCAATTTAAAGTTAAAACCTTTTTCAATTTAAAGTTAAAACCTTTTTCAATTTAAAGTTAAAACCTTTTTCAATTTAAAGTTAAAACCTTTTTCAATTTCAGTTTTAAAAACTTAAATAAAAATCAGTTTTAACTCCTAAAACCAAAATCAGTTTTTTTTTCTTTTATACATTTTCTGTTTTAAATTCTGCTTTATAAAAATAAAAAATAAATAAATTAAAAGTAACTTACAGGGGGAAACTGCCGTCGGGGTTGGTGAAGGCCAGAGGAGTCGGAGGCGGGTGGAGGCCGCTGGTGGCCGGCGCTGAGGTCTTGGGCTTCGCGATGTGGGGGTTCGGCGGCTTCATCGAGGGAGGGGGGGTTCGGCGGCTTCGTCGACAGGGGGGGGTTTCTGGGTGGCTCGCGGCGTCGCTGCGGGCGGGGGTCTTGAGCGAGGTGGCGGGAGGAGGTGAGGGTTGAACGGAGGGGGGCGCTCTGGTTGGAGGAGCGATGGCTGCTCCTCCTTCCTCCGTCATCTTCTCTTTTTTTTTTTTTTTTTTTTTTATCATCGATTCGAAATGAATTTTAGGGGGGGGGGGGCCAGAGATAACGAAAGGGGATTTTTTTTTTATTATATTTTTTTTTTTTATTATTTAATTCAACCAAAAGTTGACTTTTACATACTACCTCGAAACGAGGCCCACCGCCTGTCGCCCATAGCGTTTCACCCCCATTCCGAACACAATGGGATATGTACCGCAAGCTGAATCGACCGCTCCGATCAGTTTCCGTTGCATTTACATTTAAATCATTATATTGAATTTTAAACGTACATTTCAATTCACCGGGGCTATATACGAACTAGAAAAATTCCAGAAAAATATTTCCTAGCTTCGTATTGACGATACGGTCCTAACAAAACTAATTTCGTCGAATTCTGAGACCGTTTGAAAAATGGCCAATTTACAGTCGATTAAAATCAACTGAAACTGGTCAAACGCGTTTTCTTTTGCCACGCTTACATATTGATTCGAAAAATTATGAAATTTGAAACCTAACAATAACTTTACATCACGGACCCAACAAAACTGGTTTCGTCGAAATCCGAGGTCGTTTGCAAAATGTCCATTTTTAAGGGCCTGAATTCCATAGCGACTATTCAGAATTTTCAACTGGACATATCTTTTGATTCCCGCTACGAACTTTTGATTTTTCGGATTCGTTGGAAAGATATTCACTATTAGATTCCATTATTTTTGGTTTCACTAAAATCCGGATTGTTTTGCACCCGGTACATTCAATTGAAGTTTGAAATCGAATTATCGAACTACCGCGCCATTTTCAATTCTATTTATAATTATATATAAATATTTATATTCTAACGACGACGCGAATAAATATATACGTCGAATTTTAATTCAAAATAAATTTCTCGTCGATATTATTTAAAATAATTCATTTTAAACAATCGAAATTCGCTAAAATCGCCAAAATAAAAATTTTAAACTGGCCCAGATTTTACGGGTTGTTACAGATTTTTATATATTGAACTTCGAAATAAAAATAGAATTTTTATATATTGAACTTCGAAATAAAAATAGGATTTTTATATGTTGAACTTCGAAATAAAAATAGGATTTTTATATGTTGAACTTCGAAATAAAAATATGATTTTTATATATCGAATAGCATAGTAAAAATTCGATTTTTACATAGGTAGTGAAAGCGGACAACGAAGATGACGAAGATGCGATAGCAATGAAGATTTCTATCAATGAAGTGCCGTGGAGCTAGGATAGCTATCTGTGAGAATTTCTCACCTTTCAATTTATTTTTCTAGTTATATATATACTAGGATGCAGACGGTGCTTAGTAGCACCCGACACAATCGTCCACAGACCATGGACTTGTTTGTTTGGTTGCATAGATTAGTTATATGATGTGATTTGAAATTGAATTGTTGGGTGAAATAAATTGATTTGATTGATGTGTGAATGGCGTGGGCCTTCACTAGACCGGGGATAAGGCTAGGCGTCGTCCCGTTTCTAGTATCGCGTCGTTATGCCGCCGAAATTTTCTAAAATATGTTAGAAAATAAAAATATCATTTTATTGTGTAAATGAATTGAATAGAAATTCATAGGTTGAAATAAAATGTTTTATCGTTAAAAATATAATTTTAACGTGAAGTGAATAAAATAAAATATTCATTTATAAACCGGACGGTTTGTTGATGTACACCTATTTGAATGACATTGATTGGGACGATAAATTTTACACATCGCCCAACAGCACAAATAAAATATGTGTTTGATTGTTTGAAACCCCACACGGGTGTTGGGATGAAATTTGAAGTTCACTCATCCTGATTGATTAAATATGTCGATCGATCGATTGACAGGCTGTTATAAGCGTTAGATATCTATATTTGATGCTTATACAGTGTAGTGCACTTTGGTTGATGGTTGATTATTTTTCAATGATATTATATACATGTGTTGTATGGAATCCATATAATTAACTTTATATGGTGATTGATTGGGCCTCATTCCAATCGTGAAAATAAAGAATATTTTGATAATAACCAATATTTTGATAATAGGAAATATTCGAAATGGAATATTTGAAAATATCAATATATGAAGCCGTGTTGATTAGATTGACGCCATTTTGACGTGAACGATATTTATATCGATTTTATTCATTTTGAAATGAATATTAAAAAGTAATTTTGAAATCGAATATTTCGAAATGAATTGAATTGAAAACGATTTCGAAATGAATTGAATTGAAAACGATTTCGAAATGAATTGAATTGAAAACGATTTCGAAATGAATTGAATTGAAAACGATTTCGAAATGAATTGAATTGAAAACGATTTCGAAATGAATTGAATTGAAAACGATTTCGAAATGAATTGAATTGAAAACGATTTCGAAATGAATTGAATTGAAAACGATTTCGAAATGAATTGAAAACGAATTCAAATTGAATTGAAAGTGAATTGAAATGAATTCAAATTGAATTGAAATTTGAATTGAATAGAAATGAATTTTAAAACGAATCTATAAAGAAGAATTCAATTGTGATTTGAATTGAAAAGGAAGTTGAAAATGTTTTTGAAAAGAATTCAAAACTATTTATATAATTCGTTTTAAATAGAAATCGACGAAGTATATATTATATATATTATATATATAATATAATGGCCTGAATAGAACGCGCCGCGCCGCGGCAGTTCGTGAATTTCGACCATTTATTTCAAACGGACATTACGGGAGATTCGACCGTCGGATTCTCCTAAAACCGGAACCGTTGGATTCGTATCGAAAAGAGCTTTCTAACGAATGTTAGAAATTTGAAATCTAACGGTTGGATTCGGAGATACGTCCAAATCAAATTTGAAAAAGGTCGCTGTAAGTGCAGTTCGATGGCCGTTGTTGGAAATCGATTGTACGGGCCTTGATAAAATTATTAAAAATAGTAATAATTTGTGTAAAATCATAAGAAATGATTTAGAAAGGATTGGGATGAAAAACTCCATATTTGAAAGGATAAAAATAGATTTTTATCGAAATGAACTAGTTTTGAACTAGAAATATAATTCTATTTATTTTTAAATAAATAAATTGAATTTGAAAAGGGTTTTGAAAATAACCAGAATTTCCAATGATTGCATTGGAGTGGATTTGAATCGAAATTGTCTTCGGAATATTTCGATGTTGGAATTCGTGATTATACAGATGTTGTTATGGAAATTTGAAAGATATATATTTATATCGTTATTTCCAATACGACATTTGTTAGTCGTAGAATTTGATATTGAATATAAGCCGGTATATTTTCTATTCAGAGCCTTGTATTGAATATCAAATGTGATTTGGGTTTGTCGTGAATGGTGTCTTCACTAACACTGTTCTTGAACCCAGTTGAGAAAAGATTAAATCTTTTTATTTAGATTTAATGAAGTGTACCAATTAAATGATATTTAATTGGAATTGAATTGGTATTGATTTTTGGGTTTATCGTGAACAGTGTTTTAAATAACACTCGTTCTTTAACCCGATAATTAATGGAAGGTGATTTTGGGTTTATCGTGAATCGTGTTTTAAATGACACTGATTCTTTAACCCAGATAACGATTAAAACTAAGTGGAGTTTTAATGAATCTTTAATTAGATTGAAAAGATCGAGAATGGAGTATCACCAGTTTTACTCCAGGCGATAGTTAAATCTTTAATTAGGTTTGAACGTGAAATGGTAATTGAATTACCGATAACACTGTGGTGTTAGATATGAAGTACTACCAGTTTTACTTCATGGGATGAATAGGTTGGGATTGGGAAATAAAATAAATGATTACTTCGGTGTGGTTCGCTAATCCCGACTAGTTTGAATGGATATTCAAAGGAGATTAAAGAATAAATTTAAAGAATTTATCTTGGATAAAATTAATGGGAACTTTTCCCAAAGTATAGGAATATTTGAATAAAAGAATATTCTGAATTGGAATGAGGCGTATGTTGTGTTTGTGTAACACTTTTATAATATATACGCGAGTTATTCAGAAAGACCGGGTTTATCCCATTCTGAATAACTGATTCGACGTGGTGTCGAAGATGAAGACGGTGGTCGAAGACCGGAAGTCTTCACGTCGTTTGGGTGATAACTGATGATCTTGATTGGGCTGTACACCCAAGAAGATGGAAACAGTTAGTGATCGTCCAGACGTACTTGGAGATCGATGGATATGCGGGGTACTAGGTGCCTCCGGTTTCGTTCAGACCCAGAACGGACTTGTAAATGGACTGTGTGTCTGACATTGGATTTTAGTCCGTGTGATTGATCTCTATTAAATATGTATCTACTTGGCGGCGGAGAATTTATTCTCTTGCTTAACGCCCTTCTCTGAGACGTACGAGCTCAGGGGTTATATATTGATGGATATCAAACGCATGGAGTGAATTGCCTGTGTGGCATGCCTAAGTGGCAATTGATCGAGGCTTCTGTTGAAAAGCAAAGTCTTGTGGTGATGATCAAAGCACAGCCTGTGTGGCACAGCTTTGTGTAACGTGAATTCGCGAGCCTCGCACCCCGGTTGTGAACCAAAAATGGGAGAGGACGTCAGGGAGGGCATGCGTTTCTTTCTAGCTAGAAGTGGCGTCAGTGGTTTTACACGCCCTGACGAGTTTGACTTATGTGGTTGTTGCTGTTGCGAGGCGCCTCGGTTATATCGGTTTCGGCCGATGCATTCTGGTCGGCAGACGGACCAGACTTACACCCCATAGGGTGGGGGAACGCATGTTCAGGGTTTAAGTTTAATCCACATCGGTGGACCGGCCCTGAGGATCCAAGGGTCGATGCGCTCTGACCCTGAGGCTCGGGCTAGACAGTCTCGAAGTCAGTGAGGACTATCTTTTGCCTCGGTTCATAGATGGAAATCCAGCTTCCAAATACGTGACATTTGCGGTTTTATTTGTAGAGCCTAGTATGGCGACATAGTGGGATGGGGCGCTCATGCCGCCTATGATTGATACTTATGATTTGAAGTTGTTTTATACACTATACACTTATAATAGTATCAAATGATTTGTTTTAAACGTATCAAGCATTCTTTGGCTGTTATAAGGGAAAACCCTATCCTCGGCTGCGTTGCATTGTGTGATGGGACCTGGGTCTTATAACAGCTTCATTTTTCTTTATTTAGCATTGCGCTGTTTGTTTTATGCACTGGAATTCTTGGGAGGAAACCCGTTCCGTGTTATACGGCGTGGTCCCTTGATTTACCTAATGATTTAAAATAAAGATTAATACCTGTTTTAGTTCTCACACCAGTCCCATGACTGACCTGGAGTTTATTGTTTTAACCTAAACTCTGGGTGCCCTTATTTTCGACACGGGCAGCTAGTAGTTTTGGTTTTGCAGATTTATATTCACAGGATCCTGGTTTACAGCTGGAACGATATCCGGAAAGCTTTGTATCCGTATATCTCTTCTAGTTGTGTATTGTATTATTTTCCGCTGCTATGTATTTAAATGTAATTTAAATCTCTGATATTTCTGTGTAATATTCATTTATACTCTGTATATTCTTGTAATCTGATGCATTGTTGTAATATACAATGAAATGTTCTTTCTGTATGTGTTCTGATTTGTCCTGTTCTCAAACGATAGGGCATTTCGAATGGTCTGGGTCGGTTTAGCGACTGGTTCGGACCGAGCGAAATTCCTTGACGTCACAGCTTTGGACCCGGTGCCAAACCAATCAGGATTTGCTTTGGTTTTGCACTTTGAATTGAATAAGGAAGGACTATCCAAGCATGGATTATGTTTTTAGAATTCAAGTATCTTGTCAGGATGTGGCAAGATCCTTAATCTCAGTTAAATTATGGTTTATGCTTATTATGAAACTCTAGGTATGGATTGTGCCTAGGAATGAACTATCTTTTCAGGATGTAGCAAGCATAACTTCACTTCAGCAGAGTATAGTTTATACTCACTTCGGAATCCTAAGTATGGATTATACTTAGGAACGGCAGAGTACGTTTTATACTCACTTTGGAATCCTTAGTATGGATTATACTCGTAGTTGAAGAGCTCCGGCTCCTAACTGGATCCGTCCAGTATAAACAAACTCTCATGGCATTTACTTGGTCCTTTTACTCCGGTAAGGCCGTCTTGGAACTATTATTGCATTCTTTGTTTTGTCTTCTTGCAGGTATGGATACCTGGTATTCTTGGACTTTTCTGTCCTTAACACGATCCGGCGTGATCATCGCATTCTGGACTTTTATGGAGTATGGATTTCTCGGATTATCCAGAACACATCTTCCTTCAACCAGCAAGATATGTTCCGGGGGGAAACATGTTGACACACTTTTTGGTAAAAGCTGTCACACTTGGAGTATCTGGATAGCATCGCGCTCGGGTTTGGAAAACATCGTCAACAAACATGAAGCGATTTGGTCAAAGTCGCATCATCAACAAAGAACCGCCCATAACTCCTATCTGATGACCTTTTCTGGGCCTAAAAACAGCAATTACGGTGCTGAGCACCATAACTCTTGTAGACCTCTGAATTAACTTCAGTTTGAGCTTTCGTTTGGCTCAATCGAACATACGATTTGAAAGTTACGCCCGTTTCCGTGAACTGGTGCAAATTGGCATCGAATTACGAACACTTGGATGAAGTGACGAAGCATCATTGGCTCAGATCGTGGGACCGGCTCATGGGACCCACCTTGGCTCGTCAATCACCATCTCCTCCTGGCTCATGACGCACCTCAGCTCGCGCACCCTCCCCGGCTCATGGAACACATGTAAACCATGACTCGATCACTTCAGCTCATCACCACTTCACGTCTTACCATCATGAACCACCGGCTCGTCTCGCCGTATGTGACCACGACTCGACCCCCGAACCTGCTCTTACGCAGCTTGTTCTGACCTATTCTCAAGGCTATTCACAATCCTATTTTCCCGAATCGGCCGCCACGTACCCCATTACGAACCTGTCTACCCAGAAGCTCTCCTTCAGCTATAAATACCCCATTTAAAGGCAATTTCAAGGATCTTTTGGCTCTATCTCCTCACAGCTTCCACCAAATTTCTGCAAAATATTTTTAACAGCAAAGAATCCATATTCCACACTATAGCACAAGGATTTCGTGCATAATCTTAGGATTTCCTACCTCTTTTCATTGTAAACACGAGGATTTCGTGTATAAACCGAGAGAATTATACTTGTAATTTCTTAGGATTTAAGAAGAGATAAAGTGGACGTAGGCTTGGTTTGAGCCGAACCACTATAAAAACTTCATGTGTCTCCTCTTATTTTACTATTTTCTGCATTCTGTGATCTGTGATCTGCATTTGGGTGTTAGGCCTAGATTTTGGTCTAACAGCAATCCTTTTATTTTAATAATTTTTGTAAAATGTATTCAAAAGCTTTGATTCGGTTATACAAATATATTTTATAACACAAAGCTCCGTCAGTTCGCTTACCGGCAAAACGACGTTCTTAAACGATGTATATCAAGCCATCTACTGCAAATCGCTTAATCAATAAGGTTTATTGATTAAAATATAAAATCGTTGATTATAAGTTCAACAATTTACATCCAACAGGTTATAACATCATTTGGGGTAAATAATTCATGTGTGCATAATAATGAACAATCAATAATATATAATTTATTTGAGGATTCCGGTCGGATCCCTCTAACTTGTTATTCCCTGAATATCAGATCATGATATAATTTATAACGGTGAATAATAAGTTAAACAAAAACATTTAGTATGAGATAAAACTAATGTCGGCAATCATTAAGCAAACTGTAATGACGCGAAAATCCGGTCCAATTTAAGCTGACCAAAAACACAAGTCCAACCCCAAATTAAACTGAAAATCAGGAAATTAATAGAAAGAAAACAGAGGGTGAGGATAGATAAGATAGAAACTTAGAATAGAAGAAGAAGAATACAACATCAGAGTAACACGAACCTCATGGCGGAACGAATAACATATACTAGATAATGTATCCTTGAAATAAAGGTTTTACTTGAATATACATATCATTATCAAGTACATCACTTACAACACAGGGGAAAATAAACACTAGCTATATGATCCTGAAGCCTCCTGCTCCAAGCTCTTCCAGTATATCTGTAAATCCCGACTACTTGACTACCCGTACAAAATTGGGCACCCAAGAGTTTAGGGAAAACAAAACAAAATAAACTCCGGGTCAGTCATGGGACTGGTGTGAGTAAAACAGTTTAAAACAGTTCAAGCAGGTAAATGATATCTCATAAGACCACGCCGTATAAAGGAATGGGTTTTTCCCTTATGAGAATCCAAATTCTCTTTATATCAAAAAACCCTTTTGATATTATAATAATGTCTATCAACACAATACAATAATCATCTAGCAGAAATGCTTCCATCTCACGTTCTACATATATAGTATACAATCAAAACCGCAAGTGCGTATTGGGTAATGGATTTCCAACTATGACAAGGTATGGAACCACCTTTTGCTAGTGTACCTCTAGAAAGGAATACACTGGGTTCAACAAGAACATCTGGTAACCTGGCCACACATGAACGACCGTTCATTTCGCTTGAGTGTATCGAATGTATATCACCAACAGTTGGGATCAGCAACCGTTTCCCGAATGGGACAGTATCGACAATAGATTTTTAGAAATGAATGAAACTCTAGATCAGGTGATTATACACCCTACTTAGGAGCGACCGACTTAGCCATGCTGCCTGCCCGATTTCTGTCATTTACCGGTTGATGAGGCTAGAAGCTACGCTTTATCATCACACCAGATTCACTTCGAATGTCACATTGTCAAATCCATCAAATCTTTGATTGACATCTACAACCATACATTACGTGTCAGCTAAAAGAAGTTTCCTTCTCCACTTCCACTCTTGGTACGGTTGAAGAAATCAATGTACGTGACCTTTCTGGAAATACTCTGTCAGACATTCATCCATACAAGTCATCCAGGAACAGGATGAACCGAAGGCACTATTCAATACATCCATCTTAGACACTATTATCTAAGATTTATACAATAGCCCTTGCACTTTACTCCGTCTTCAATTATCTTTGGCATATATGATTCGCACTGCTTATGCCAATACAGAGTGGTTCTTTGGATAATTATCCAGCCGGTCTCTCCATATTAACAAGGTTAAAATGGTTAAAAACTTCGATAGTCTGTGATTTAACTATCGAAGAAAAACACGTGTGCAAACAACGATATTATTTCCAGATGGAAATTCTATCAATCAAACATCATTTAACATTTATCTCCTTAGTTCATTTTTCATCTCCTGTTTCCCTATATTCAACATTTTCTATTTTCTAAATTCAGAAAATATATCTTATTAACACTGGAAAACATTTCCATTTCTTGTTTTCTATGTTGGAAAACATTTCTGGTTCTTGTTTGGAAACATTTTCAAAACACCTACGTTTGGATTTAGCAGATGTTTAGATTAAACATCCCTATGCCAACTCAAACCATTTCCTTTAATTACTAAATTCTCTTAACCATCCTTTACTACCAAACCTTAACCATTCCTTAGTTAAAAATGAAGCCAATCAAATTGGGGTAGAACTACCTCTCAAACCTTAACTAAACAACACTTCTAACCTTGAAATAGGAAAAGTTCACTTTATATTTTATTTAACTAACTTCCTTACTTAACCTTTCTTTCGAATAACTATATTCGATTTGCTCTTTTCACTTAACTCTATTCGATATACTCCTTTGGATTAACTCTATTGGATCAACTCTATTAAGTCAACTCTATTTGATTTAACTCCTTTAACTCTATTCGAATAAACCAAATTCGATTAACTCCTTTGATTCCATTCGAATAAAATATATTCGATTTATTCCTTTAATTCTATTCGAATAAACTATATTCGATTTATTCCTTTAATTCTATTCGAATAAACTATTTTGGATTAAAACTATTGGATTAACTCTATTGAATAACTAAATTCGATAACTCCTTTTACTCTAATCGAATCACTTATATTCGATTAACTCAATTTGAATAACTCTAGTTCGATTTACTCTAACTGATTAACTCTAACTGGTTTAACTCTAACTGGTTAACTCTAATTGATTAACTCTAACTGGTTAACTCTTATTTGAATAACAAATATTCGATTAACTCTATTCAGCTAACTTGACTCGACTAACCCCTTTTTGAATAACATATTCGATTTACTAACTTTCGAATACTTATTCGATTGACTCCCTTCGAATACCATATTCGATTTAACTCTATTCGAATAACTAAATTCGATTAACTCCTTTTTGAATAAACTATTCATTTATAAAGATTTACTTTTAGTAACGGTTCTTCACTTTACGAATGATTTCCTTTTTAGTAACGTTTTCCAATTTATAACGTTTTCCTTTTTATGATGTTTTCCTTTTTATAACATCCTATTCGGTTATAAACAAATTTCCTTTTTATAACTCTATTTATTTTCTAAATATTTCTTTTTTATAAAATCTCCTTTGATTGTTATAAATATTATCTCTTTTATAAAATCCTTTGATTTTATAAATAATATAATTTCAATATTCATTTTGAAAATTCCCTTTTCACCATTCCGGTATGTTATGGTATTTAACACATCAAATCACGACTACCAATATCATTCAAACACATATAATCGACAATAGATTATATATCGCATCATATATCAAAATATATAAAAAAAACAATAAAATAACTGTTGAGGAATCCAGCCGGATTCCTCCAACCTGTTTCCCTGCATCCACAGATGTTACACAGCAAAATCAACATCACTTTCAGTTCCATATGATATATTCTGTTAGACAGAATCAATATAGAAATTCAACTAACTGACTAGCAGTTCAATCAAACAATCAACACACAGTCAATCAACCAATATTTAATAGTTCTAAAAATACAACATGAATTGATAAACTGTTCAGATTAGTGAGATTTACTCACATTGGACGATCATCGTTCGAAACGATAATTGTTGTTGATTTAGATGGAAAATTTATTTTTCCATAAATTATAATGAGCTCCAATGGACTTCCAGTCGACTCGATGATGCAGCCACCGTCCGTACGATCCCAATGCAACTTACGGTTCGTCAATCTGATATAGTATGACCCCGATATTAACTTTACAATTTTAGATACTAAAAACAAAATATAGCTTAAATTTAATTAAGCGGTTCAACCTTTTTTCTCCCTCCGGCCCATTTCATATCTGGCCCAAACCTCCTCTCAGCCCACACCCGCGTTCTACCTTTCTCTCCTCCTAGTACAGCTTTGAACCAATCGTGAATCATGGCCATTAATGCACAAACATCCACCAATATCTCCTCCATCACTCCACCGTTCCACCCACAAACAACACCATGATCTTCTCTTCCCGTCCTCATCATTTCCATCCCCAAAATACCAAGCCCGAGACCTCGAATCAAATTGTGTCGAACCGCTCCTGTGTGCTAGTACAGTAAAGGGATCGACACAAATTGTAACCGAAATCCATGAAATGAGGCTGTCGGTTGCGGAATCCTATGCTAAACCCCAAAACGATACTCAAAACCAGAATTGATGCCTAAATCTTCAACAAAAACCAACCCTAGTCTGCGTTGTACTTCACGAGTTCCCCTGAGACAACGTCGAGTGAAGTAAAATGGACATCGATGGAAAGCTTGAAGCCAGAGCATCTCAAAAAAACTTGTTTCGAGATTTTACGATTTTGATTTGAATTGTTTGAGATTTTTCTTTGATTTTCCTTCTCTCGATTTTTCTTGCTGTGATGAAAAAAAAATGTAGCGGCACCAAAAGAGATTATATATGAGGTTCATATAGTTCATGTGGCTGAAAACAAAAGGAACGTGGATTGTTCAGGTCCACATATAGGATAAGATATTTTTATATATATTTCTTTTATTATTTTATATTCATTTTAGCCTTATAAAAATCCGTGTGATCACACACGATGTTCAAAAATCATGGAACTAGATATATAGCTAGAGTTTGACATTACGGTCCCAATGAAACTGGTTTCGTCGAATTCCGAATTCGTATGCTCACACAGCGCATTTTTAACCGTCAAAATACTGACTGTTCTTCACGTTAAAATCCCATATGGCCACATACTGACTTCAAAAGTCACGGAAATTGATATCTAGCAATAATTTAATATTGTGGATCCAACAAAATTGGTTTCGTCAAATTCTGACTCCGTTTGTAAAACTAGCTATTTTTAAAGCTTCGAATGACCCATTTAAATATATAAATATATTTAAATATAATTAAATTAAATATAAATAAATTTATATTATCATCTATATTCATAGTGGAATACCATACAGCTCTAGAATATTCCTGTATGAATTTCTAACTTGATATTTCAATCTGGGTCAACCCGATATTCGATTTATATTGAAATTCCTTTTCAAAATATAAATAATTCCTTTATAAATTATAAAGGAATTCCACAACGACATTTCTAAAATTTGATTTGGACATGAATCAAAATCTACACGTTGAAATCCCGATTTTTCTCTTCCACTAGAAAGATATACTTCACCAGCTCCACACGCTTCTTATTTCACAGAAATCCGGCTTCAAACGAATCCTGTACATTCAGTTGAAGTTCCAATCGCCAAATAGCGAACTACCGCGTCGTTATGCGCTCTATTTTAATTATATTAAAATTCTACGTTCAAACTGACGTTGATTGAATATATTCGTCAATATAATTCAACTCTAAGCTGAATTAAATCTTAGGGATGACCCAATTCACAGAATATTGTGATTTCCAATTATTTTTTTTAATTGCTGAATTAAATATATTATTTAATTTATTAGTTTAATTAAATATTCACCAATATTTAATTCCACGACCATTTAATTCACTATATCACTATTTATATAATTAAATAAATTAATTATAATACCTTTGCTAATGTAGGTCATTACATTCTTCCCTACTTAAAATAATTTCGTCCTCGAAATTGCTAAGAGGTAGAGGACGACCCTATCGACTGGTTAGAACATATTTGTTCACTTCGTAACTTCAGTTTCCAACTAAACCATTTTAATTTCAATTAAATACTAATTAATTCTTATCAACGAAGATTTTCAAAAATCCTGAAAATTTTCTAACGCCTTAATTTTTTCCGAAAAATTTCGCCATAACCTCCTTTGTACAGCCTTATCGGTAAAACCACAACTCGCCTCTCTAGGCCATCTCCAACCCAAAAGAAAATCAAACAGCCAAGCGACTTGCCAATTCGGCTCATCAAAATCTCATAACATATGAAATATAAACTTGTACCTTTTTGTCGGGCATCCCAACTCTATTACTTCCATATGCTATCACTCGGCATGTACCAATGTTGTCCCAATCAAATCCTGAAATTACTTTTATCTCCAACACAACCATTCGCTTTTACCAAGCCAAATTTTCATTTCAAACTCAAGTTTCGTCTTGATTCCCAACTCTTAACATGATTATCCCATTGCACTTCAAATTTGAATCTCACAATCCAAATTGTCTTGATATCATTCTAATCCAATCTCAGTTACCACTTTACCGGCTTTACTTTTAATTCAAATTTGCTTTCACAAATTTCTATTAAATTTGTTTTTAATTCAAACAGTCTTTCCTTGGGAGTTTTTAAATAGTTTACTCTTTTCAAAAATCAAATTTTCCTTTTGAACATGTCACTGAGCCCTTAATTATTATTCCATTAGTTAAATCACTTCTCTATTTCTTTATCAATATTTGTTAAACAAATATTTTCAATAATCATATTGGCCGTTTATGTTATTTGGAAAACATCTCCGAATATCGCCTTCCTTTATTTTCTAAACGTTTAGAAAATATATGTTATTTATAATTGGAAAATATTCCAATTACTTATCTCTTTTCCGATCTCGTTTATTTCTATACTTAGGAAATATTCTTTATTATATTTCCAAGCTTACACTTATTTGGGTTAAAACGGATGTTGTGTAAAACATCGTTACGACAACCCAAATACTATATTCAACTAACTCTTATTCAACATTGATCTTCGAGCCAGAAATCTTACTATTTATTTGTTAATAATGAAATCAATCAAGTTGGGGTATAACTAGCTCTAAGACCTTGACTGAATAACATTTATAACGTCAAAACAGATATGACTACTTACTCGAATAATCAATACCATACAACTAATTATTAACTTTTAAACACGTATACGTTTCCTCTTTCTATTCTTACTAGATTTTATTCGTAGTCTTCCTTTTTGATTTTTACTATTCTATTTCTAAGTTCGCTTCCTTATCGACTTCTATATATATATATATCGATACGTTGATTTCTAACTATCAAATTATCTTAAAAATAATCTAACTCCTTAAATTCCCGGAAAAATTCGCCATAACCTCCTTTGTACTAGGAGCATCGGGATATTTCAAATAGCCTCCCATGACCCTCACCAATCCAAAAGAAAAAGAAAAACCAAGTGACTAGCGGATACGGCGCATAAAATCTCATAAATGAATTAAATACATACCTTTTCGTCGAGCATTCTATTTATAAACCTTCATACCTTATCCATGCCTATCTCATGGATATACTCTGTCAGACCTTCTTCCATATACGTTGTCCTGGGACTGGACAAACCGAAGGCACTATTCAGTATATCCATCTTAGTCACTGTTATCTAAGACTTATACAACAGCCCTTGCACTTTACTCCGTCTTCAATTTATCTTTGGCAGATATTGCTCGCAACGCTTATGCCAATACATAGTGGTTCTTTGGATAATAATCCAACCGGTCTCTCCATATTAACAACGTTAAAATGGTAAAAACTTTGATAGTCTGTGATTCAACTATCAAATGAAAACATGTCGGTGTACAAACAACGATCTTATTTCCAAATGGAAATTCGATCGATCAATCATCATATACATATATATGTTCATATTTCCTTATTTCATATATTTAGAAAATATATGATATTAATCATTGGAAAACATTTCCATAGCTTATTTTCACATCACTATTATTTCGCAACTATCAGTCCCTAACTGTAACTAGTATGAGAACAATTCTCTAAGTATCAATACGGAAGGTCGAAACCAACATCAGATCATCACTTAGAAAACCGTTCAACTTACCCTCTCCAGTCAGTTTCTGAATTTGCTTAACTCTATTTCTTAAATTCTTATCATGAAAACATTTCATTTTCTATGTTTAGAAAACATATCTGACTATATTTGGAAAACGTTTCCAAAACTCATTTACGGATTTCCAATGAACGTTGTATAAAACATCGTTACGCTTAATCCATTAATCGCTTATTACTTAACTATATTTCAAATCAACCTTTTCTATCGAATCACAACTATTCCTTTGTCAATTCTGAAGTCAATCAAGTTGGGGTATAATTACCTCTCAGGCCTTAATTGAACAACGTCCTTTACTGTGAAATAGATGAAGCTCGTCACTCACTTTTTCCAATCATCTGTTTACGCTAATTCTCGGATTCAGGTTACGAATCTACTTCTTATATGAAAACGTTTGATTATAACTATACCTTGATTTAAAACCCTGAAGGTAAATAGTACTTTTGCGAATTTGATATAATCGAATTCGTCGTATAACTCTCTTTCGAGTAATCTCTATTCGATTAACTCTCCCTTTTTAATAACTTATATTCGATAAACTCTATTTCGATTAACTCCTATCGAATAACTAATATTCGAATAACTCTTCTTGGTTGGCTCTATTTCATTAACTCTTATCGAATAAGAAATATTCGATTTTCTTAAATGTGTCAATTCTTATCGAATAACTAACATCCGATTTAACTTAAATGGATTTACTCTTATCGAATAACCTATTCGATTAACTCAAATTGAATAACTATTATTCAATTAACTCTTCGACTAACTCCTTTGGATTAACTAACTTTGAATAACTCCTTTGGATTAGCTAACTTCGAATAACTCCTTTGGATTAACTAACTTCGAATAACTCCTTTGGATTAACTAACTTCGAATAACTCCTTTGGATTAACTAACTTCGAATAACTCCTTTGGATTAACTAACTTCGAATAGCCAATATTCGATAACTATTCTTCGAATAAATAATATTCGATAACTCTTCTCAAATGAATAACATTTGATTTCTCCACTCGAATAAACTATATTCGATTACTCTTCCCTCGAATACTCTATATTCGATAACTCTACTTCGAATAAGTGATATTCGGCAACTCTACTCGATTAACTCCACTTGGATAACTCTAACTGGTCAACTCTAACTGGTCAACTTTAACTGGTCAACTTTAACTGGTCAACTCTAACTGTTTATCTTTAACTGGTAAACTTTAACTGGTTAACTCAAATGGTTTAACCTAACTGGTTTTACTTGCCTCGATTAACTGAACTAATCCACTTAGTTTAACTTAATTAATTCACTTTGATTTACTCTAACCGATTTACTTAGTTTAACTCAGCTAATTCACTTGATTAACCCAACTAATTTACTTCGATTAACCAATTAGTTTAACTTGACTAATTCACTTAGTTTGACGCAACTAATTCACTTTGATTTGCAAATTAGTTTAACTTAACTAAGTCACTTAGTTTGATGCAACTAATTCACTTTGATTTACCAATTAGTTTAACTTAACTAATTCACTTCGATTAACCGCTTAGTTTAACTTAACTAATTCACATCGATTAACCACTTAGTTTAACTTAACTAATTCACTTTGATTTACTCTAACCGATTCACTTAGTTTAACTTAACAAATTCACTTCGATTAACTCGACCAATTCACTTGGTTAACTCGACCAATTCACTTGGTTAACTCCTATTTATTTAACAAATAAATATCTCCTTTAGTCAAATTCTATTTATTTAATCTCTAAATAAATATCCTTTATATTTCTTTTAACGAATATAATTCCTTTATATTTTGATTAACAAATATATCCCCTTATATTCGATTAACATATATATTCCCTTGTATTTGATTTACAAATATAATTCTTTTATATTTGTTTTTACCAACTATACTCCTTTATATTCAGAATCCTTTTTCTTATATATATATATAAAATCCCTTGATTTTATATAAATATACTTTGAAAACCCCTCTCCTACATTCTAGTATTTCTCATGGTATTTAACATGCCATATAACAACGATAAATATCGTCCTACCACACAAAATCACACAGATTATATACATCACATTATGTATCACAATATAAAAATCACAGTAAAATAACTGTTGAGGAATCCTGTTGGATTCCTCCAACCTGTTTCCCTGCACCACAGATGTAGACAACACCAGTATAATATTCTGTTAGAACAGAATCAACATATAACTATTTGACGGTTTATATATATATATACATACATATATATATATATATAATCTCTACTGACTGACTAGCAGTTCAAGTAAACAATCAACACACAGTCAAACAGACAATATTTTAACAGTTCTAAGAATACAACGTGAAAATAAAACTGTTTAGAGTTTGTGAGATTTACTCACATTGGACTATCATCGTTAATAATGATAATTGTCGTTGATTCAGCTCAGGCAATTTATTTTACAATAAATTGTAACGAACTCGGATTCACTCCCAGTCAGCTCCATGGTGTAGCCACCGTTCATACGATCCCAACGTATCTTGTTTCGCTCAATTCTGATAACGTATGAGAAAGTTATATCTTACACAAGTTATCCGATATTTTTGAATTGAATTAAACATTGCTATATATATAACCATTGGGCTTTAATAAATTAGAATGGCCCATTACCACTTTTAATCAGACGCGACATTTTTGAGCTTCTTCCCCAAAATAAAACTGCCGTGAATTCCTCTCCACGCTTCACCATTTCAGCTACTTTACTCCTCCACCGCTCCCTCTACAGACCACGAAACTTCCAACCGACACCCTCGTCATACTCCTCTTCGCGAGCCAGCCCACTTCCATCTGATCTTCTTCACTGCGCTGCTACCCTCCCAAACGCGAGTTCGAGCGTTTCTGGCTCGCACAGTAAAACCAATCGACATCCTTTTACACAGAATTTCTCAAAACTTTGCAAACACGATCTGTTCTCCACCCCAAGATCGAAACAAACCTCGAAATAGCAAATTAATGCTACCAGTTCTCGAATCTCGGAGCCCTAGCTCGCGACCCACGCTGACACCAATTTTCCAGCGATGAGTAAACTCACCGAACCCAACAATAATGGTACTGGATCGAAACACTTCGCACCAGGAATCCGAATAAAATAGTTTGGTGATTTATTGTATTTGATTCCATTTTATATGGATTATGGAAGTGTGCGGTTTTGGGTTTTTTATGCGGTACTTATAAGCTGTGTTGGTAGGTACGGTTGGTGGCTGAGATAAAATGGTGCGTGGCCTCCAGTTTGGCCAAGAAAATATTAGGATATTTTTATATTAAGATTTTATATTTTTATTTTCTCTATTTTCTGTTTGTCTCCGGTCCTTAAAAATCCCTGCGACCACATACGATACCTAAAAATCACCAAACTGGACATGTAGCTAGAGTTCAAAATTACGGTCCCAACGAAACTGGTTTCGTCGAATTCCGACTCCGTATGCTCACACAGCGTATTTATAACTGTCAAAATACTGACTATTTTCCACTCTAAAAATCCGTGCGGTCACACACTAACTTCAAAAATCATGGAACTGGAAATCTAACAACTATTTGATATTGCGGATCCAACAAAACTGGTTTCGTCGAATTCCGACTTCGTATGTAAAAGTGGCTATTTTTAACGCTCTAAATAGCCTATTTAAATATATAAATATATTTAAATATAATTAAATTAAATATTAATAAATAAATATTATCGTATATATTCACACATGATATCGTACAGCTCCAGAATATCATATCAGAATTTACGGCTTGATATTTCAGATTCCAGATTATCTCGATGTTCAGTTTATACTGAAAATCCATTTATAACGTATATAAAGCGTCGCAAATTATAAAGGAATTCTACAGCGACTTTTCAGAAATTTGATTTGAACGTACATCAAAATCTACACGACAAAATCTTCATTTTTCTCTTCCATTAGAAAAATATAGCTTAACAGATTCAAACGTTTCTTGTTTCACAGAAATCCGACTTATAACGAATCTTGTGTATTCAGTTGAAGTTCAACTCGCCAAATAACGAACTGCCGCGTCGTTACGGGCTCGATTATAATTATTATTGTAATTTATACGTTCAACTATCGTTTATTTAATATATTCGTTATCTAAATAATTAAATAACTTAATTATTATACCTTACAAAACGCGCCATTACAGACTTCCCCCCTTAAAATAATTTCGTCCTCGAAATTGCTAAGCTAGGAAAATGCTACCAACTTTACTAACTAGATTCAAATATCTTTTAGTTTACTTCTCAACTCCAGTTTCAACTGAACCATTAAATTTTCAATTAAATTATTAATTCATTCAGGCTAACAGAATTTCCATAAATCATGAGAATGTTCTAACGCCTGGAATTTTCGAAAAATTTCGCCATAACTTCCTTTGTATTGGTCAATATGACAAACCACCCTCGCCTCTCTAGGCCTCCTCCAATCCAAAAGAAAATCAAACAGCCAAGCGGCTTGCCAATTCGGCTTATAAATCTCATATCCATATATAATATAAACTGGTACCTTTTTGTCGGGCATATCAACTCTATCCCTTGCATCTGCTACCACTTCAACATATACCAATGTTATCCATTCCAATTGATCTCCAATCAGTTCATATCCTCAAATCCAAATCGAATTTCATTCGAACTCTAATATCAAATTCCAAATTATTGACTTATCAATTTGGTTCCATTCTAGATTATCTCTAATCCAATTCAATTTTATTTAACTCGGTTCAAGTTAAATTTCAATTTATTTTTACCATCTCATTTTATTTAACTTCATTTGTTAAATTTTAATTCCTGAACTTAAGTTCCTGGGTTTCTTTCAAATCAATTTGAAATCATAATGCCAATTCAAAACCTTTGAATTTCTAAATAACTTGTTTTCTCAAAACAATTCAAAAACAAAACCTTTGGTAGTAATCCGTCACTTAGAACTCGAAAATGAACACTGATGATGTCTAGATTCATCATCAGAATCTATTTTCCAGCTATCGAAGTGAGTTCAATATTATATCATTTTCAATTTGAAAAACATTTTCAAAATCTCCCAGGAACTTAAAATTTCCTTATTTTAAATTCCAAATTCTGATTTAAATTCATATTTAATTCAAACTATTTCATATATTACATTCATATGAATTCTGATTGGTAATTTATAACCATTTCACCCTTTTATAATCTTATTCGATTATAATAACAAAAAACACAATCAATATACTATAATAATTTCAAGATATATATTTCTTCTATAAACAAATATATTTTGGGAAAAATTATTTCATTTACCCTCTTTCAAAACATACCATGACGGTTCATCGTATTCGAGTGTTTAGTAACCCTTATCGATACAGTGGATCAAACTGATCGACCAGAATTCATAAGGCACTCAACCAATGAGTCTCCACAATATAAAACCATTTTATATTGAATAACAATTACGCGCTCATATATATACACTCAAACTCAATCTAGGATTTTACTAATCCCATCTCTATCGAGTTATGCCACAGAGCCAAGGTAATCACTTAACTTAAGCTCTGATACCAACTGTAAAGACTGGAAATTTCCGAGTCCTCGAGAGTCGGAAATTCTGAGACGTTAGTGAAAGAATTTAGAAGGTGAGAAAGAAAAGATAGAACCAATAGAATAGAAGAAGAAGAAGAACATCAGAATCATCAGAGTAACACGAATCTCACAGCGGAACGAATAACATATAATATATAACATAGCTTTGAAGTAAACAGTTATATATATACAATAGCACTTATCAGAGTACAACACTTACAACACAGCGGAAATAACAATAGCTATAAAATATTGCAGCCTCCTGCTCCAAGCTCTCCAAGTATATCTGTAAATCCCGACTACTTGGCTACCCGTACAAATTTAGGCACCCAAGAGTTTAGGGAAAACAACAAAGTAAACTCCGGGTCAGTCATGGGACTGGTATGAGTAAAATAGTTTAAAACATGTATAGGATACCTCATAAGACCACGCCGTGAATACGGAACGGGTTTTTCCCTTATGAGTATTTGAACAACTTTGACAAGCAATATCATTGTGATATTATAATAATGTCTAAGTACAAATAGGTATCAATCTAGCAGAAACGCTTGCATCTCACGTTCTACATACATAGTATAAAATCATAAACCGCAGGGCGCTTATCGGAGAATGGATTCCAACAGACAAGGTATGGGAGCACCTTCTGAATAGTGTACTCTAGAGGTGATACACTCAGGTTCAACAAGAACGTCTTGCAACCCGGCCACACATGACCGCTCACTCATTTAGCTTGAGTGTCGCGAATATATTGCCACCACGGTTGTAGGCCATCAAACCGTCATCCGAAGATACAGAATCAAAAAGAAGTATAAATATGAATATTCCCTAGATCGGTGACAATACACCCTGCTTGGGGATGACCCAACTAGCCATGCTGCCTAGCCCAACTTTTGTTACTTCCCTGTGTGAGGCTAGAAGCTACGTCTATCTTCAGAACATCTGATCACCATTCACTTTGAATGCCACATCGTCATACCCGCCAAATCACAAATTGACTTATCCAAAAATAACACGGGTATATAGCTAAGAGAAACGAATTCCTCCGCCACCAAACGTGAATACGTTTGAACAGATCAACTTACGCGATCCATTGGATATACTCTGTCAGACCTTCTTCCATATACGTTGTCCTGGGACTGGACAAACCGAAGGCACTATTCAGTATATCCATCTTAGTCACTGTTATCTAAGACTTATACAACAACCCTTGCACTTTACTCCGTCTTCAATTTATCTTTGGAAGATATTGCTCGCAACGCTTATGCCAATATAGAGTGGTTCTTTGGATAATAATCCAACCGGTCTCTCCATATTAACAACGTTAAAATGGTAAAAACTTTGATAGTCTGTGATTCAACTATCAAATGAAAACATGTCGGTGTACAAACAACGATCTTATTTCCAAATGGAAATTCGATCGATCAATCATCATATACATATATATGTTCATATTTCCTTATTTCATATATTTAGAAAATATATGATATTAATCATTGGAAAACATTTCCATAGCTTATTTTCACATCACTATTATTTCGCAACTATCAGTCCCTAACTGTAACTAGTATGAGAACAATTCTCTAAGTATCAATACGGAAGGTCGAAACCAACATCAGATCGTCACTTAGAAAACCGTTCAACTTACCCTCTCCAGTCAGTTTCCGTATTTGCTTAACTCTATTTCTTAAATTCTTATCATGAAAACATTTCAATTTCTATGTTTAGAAAACATATCTGACTATATTTGGAAAACATTTCCAAAACTCATTTACGGATTTCCAATGAAAGTTGTATAAAACATCGTTACGCTTAATCCATTAATCGCTTATTACTTAACTATATTTCAAATCAACCTTTTCTATCGAACCACAACTATTCCTTTGTCAATTCTGAAGTCAATCAAGTTGGGGTATAATTACCTCTCAGGCCTTAATTGAACAACATCCTTTACTGTGAAATAGATGAAGCTCGTCACTCACTTTTTCCAATCATCTGTTTACGCTAATTCTCGGATTCAGGTTACGAATCTACTTCTTATATGAAAACGTTTGATTATAACTATACCTTGATTTAAAACCCTGAAGGTAAATAGTACTTTCCCGAATTTGATATAATCGAATTCGTCGTATAACTCTCTTTCAAGTAATCTCTATTCGATTAACTCTCCCTTTTTAATAACTTATATTCGATAAACTCTATTACGATTAACACCTATCGAATAACTAATATTCGAATAACTCTTCTTGGTTGGCTCTATTTCATTAACTCTTATCAAATAACAAATATTCGATTTTCTTAAATGTGTCAATTCTTATCGAATAACAAACATCCGATTTAACTTAAATGGATTTACTCTTATCGAATAACCTATTCGATTAACTCAAATTGAATAACTAATATTCAATTAACTCTTCGACTAACTCCTTTGGATTAACTAACTTTGAATAACTCCTTTGGATTAGCTAACTTCGAATAACTCCTTTGGATTACTAACTTCGAATAACTCCTTTGGATTAACTAACTTCGAATAACTCCTTTGGATTACTAACTTCGAATAACTCCTTTGGATTAACTAACTTCGAATAACTCCTTTGGATTAACTAACTTCGAATAACTCCTTTGGATTAACTAACTTCGAATAACTCCTTTGGATTAACTAACTTCGAATAACTCCTTTGGATTAACTAACTTCGAATAACTCCTTTGGATTAACTAACTTCGAATAACCAATATTCGATAACTATTCTTCGAATAAATAATATTCGATAACTCTTCTCAAATGAAAAACATTTGATTTCTCCACTCGAATAAACTATATTCGATTACTCTTCCCTCGAATACTCTATATTCGATAACTCTACTTCGAATAAGTGATATTCGGCAACTCTACTCGATTAACTCCACTTAGATAACTCTAACTGGTCAACTCTAACTGGTCAACTTTAACTGGTCAACTTTAACTGGTCAACTCTAACTGTTTATCTTTAACTGGTTAACTCAAATGGTTTAACCTAACTGGTTTTACTTGCCTCGATTAACTGAACTAATCCACTTAGTTTAACTTAGTTAATTCACTTTGATTTACTCTAACCGATTTACTTAGTTTAACTCAGCTAATTCACTTGATTAACCCAACTAATTTACTTCGATTAACCAATTAGTTTAACTTGACTAATTCACTTAGTTTGACGCAACTAATTCACTTTGATTTGCAAATTAGTTTAACTTAACTAAGTCACTTAGTTTGATGCAACTAATTCACTTTGATTTACCAATTAGTTTAACTTAACTAATTCACTTCGATTAACCGCTTAGTTTAACTTAACTAATTCACATCGATTAACCACTTAGTTTAACTTAACTAATTCACTTTGATTTACTCTAACCGATTCACTTAGTTTAACTTAACAAATTCACTTCGATTAACTCGACCAATTCACTTGGTTAACTCGATCAATTCACTTGGTTAACTCCTATTTATTTAACAAATAAATATCTCCTTTAGTTAAATTCTATTTATTTAATCTCTAAATAAATATCCTTTATATTTCTTTTAACGAATATAATTCCTTTATATTTTGATTAACAAATATATCCCCTTATATTCGATTAACATATATATTCCCTTGTATTTGATTTACAAATATAATTCTTTTATATTTGTTTTTAACAACTATACTCCTTTATATTCAGAATCCTTTTTCTTATATATATATATATAATCCCTTGATTTTATATAAATATACTTTGAAAACCCCTCTCCTACATTCTGGTATTTCTCATGGTATTTAACATGCCATATAACAACGATAAATATCGTCCCACCACACAAAATCACACAGATTATATACATCACATTATATATCACAATATAAAAATCACAGTAAAATAATTGTTGAGGAATCCTGTTGGATTCCTCCAACCTGTTTCCCTGCACCACAGATGTTAGACAACACCAGTATAATATTCTGTTAGAACAGAATCAACATATAACTATTTGACGGTTTATATATATATATACATACATATATATATAATCTCTACTAACTGACTAGCAGTTCAAGTAAACAATCAACACACAGTCAAACAGACAATATTTTAACAGTTCTAAGAATACAACGTGAAAATAAAACTGTTTAGAGTTTGTGAGATTTACTCACATTGGACTATCATCGTTAATAACGATAATTGTCGTTGATTCAGCTCATGCAATTTATTTTACAATAAATTGTAACAAACTCGGATTCACTCCCAGTCAGCTCCATGGTGTAGCCACCGTTCATACGATCCCAACGTATCTTGTTTCGCTCAATTCTGATAACGTATGAGAAAGTTATATCTTACACAAGTTATCCGATATTTTTGAATTGAATTAAACATTGCTATATATATAACCATTGGGCTCTAATAAATTAGAATGGCCTATTACCATTTTTAATTAGACGCGACATTTTTGAGCTTCTTCCCCAAAATAAAACTGCCGTGAATTCCTCTCCACGTTTCACCATTTCAGCTACTTTACTCCTCCACCGCTCCCTCTACAGACCACGAAACTTGCAACCGACACCCTCGTCATACTCCTCTTCGCGAGCCAGCCCACTTCCATCCGATCTTCTTCACTGCGCTGCTACCCTCCCAAACGCGAGTTCGAGCGTTTCTGGCTCGCACAGTAAAACCAATCGACATCCTTTTACACAGAATTTCTCAAAACTTTGCAAACACGATCTGTTCTCCACCCCAAGATCGAAACAAACCTCAAAATCGCAAATTAATGCTATCAGTTCTCGAATGTCGGAGCCCTAGCTCGCGACCCACGCTGACACCAATTTTCCAGCGATGAGTAAACTCACCGAACCCAACAATAATGGTACTGGATCGAAACACTTTGCACCAGGAATCCGAATAAAATAGTTTGGTGATTTATTGTATTTGATTCCATTTTATATGGATTATTGAAGTGTGCGGTTTTGGGTTTTTTTATGCGGTACATATAAGCTGTGTTGGTAGGTACGGTTGGTGGCTGAGATAAAATGGTGCGTGGCCTCCAGTTTGGCCAAGAAAATATTAGGATATTTTTATATTAAGATTTTATATTTTTATTTTCTCTATTTTCTGTTTGTCTCCGGTCCTTAAAAATCCCTGCGACCACATACGATACCTAAAAATCACCAAACTGGACATGTAGCTAGAGTTCGACATTACGGTCCCAACGAAACTGGTTTCGTCGAATTCCGACTCCGTATGCTCACACAGCGTATTTTTAACTGTCAAAATACTGACTATTTTCCACTCTAAAAATCCGTGCGGTCACACACTGACTTCAAAAATCATGGAACTGGAAATCTAACAACTATTTGATATTGCGGATCCAACAAAACTGGTTTCGTCGAATTCCGACTTCGTATGTAAAAGTGGCTATTTTTAACGCTCTAAATAGCCTATTTAAATATATAAATATATTTAAATATAATTAAATTAAATATTAATAAATAAATATTATCGTATATATTCACACATGATATCGTACAGCTCCAGAATATCATATCAGAATTTACGGCTTGATATTTCAGATTCCAGATTATCTCGATGTTCAGTTTATACTGAAAATCCATTTATAACGTATATAAAGCGTCGCAAATTATAAAGGAATTCTACAGCGACTTTTCAGAAATTTGATTTGAACGTACATCAAAATCTACACGATGAAATCTTCATTTTTCTCTTCCATTAGAAAAATATAGCTTAACAGATTCAAACGTTTCTTGTTTCACAGAAATCCGACTTATAACGAATCTTGTATATTCAGTTGAAGTTCAACTAGCCAAATAACGAACTGCCGCGTCGTTACGGGCTCGATTATAATTATTATTGTAATTTATACGTTCAACTATCGTTTATTTAATATATTCGTTATTTAAATAATTAAATAACTTAATTATTATACCTTACAAAACGCGCCATTACAATACGATTATCGACAATTTAATTAAGGTAAATCTTTACTTTAGTATTTTCTTTGCTTCCTTAGCGATAAATTTCAAGTTGACTTACTTATATCGCCTTAATAGGGAAGAGTGGTTTCTCCCCCACTTAAAATTTAGTAATATATTTAAATCATCTTTTTAAACAAATTCTTACATAAGTTAAAATTACCATTAAATTTCCTAAGGGGTCTGTGCTGCTAAAATATGCCTCCAAGCTAATTGATTCAACTTGTAATTTATCGTTCATCATTCATGCTAGGTATAGGTTATTATTTAACACTCAACGAGGAGTATAATATCTTTCTAATAACAATTTATTATATCCAAAAATTCATATTCAAACGTTCATTATAATTTGATCCATTATTCTTGCTAATTTGGGATATGGGAAAATTATCTTTCTAATTTCTCAAGTACTTGTTGTTTTAACCTATTCAAAGTTTTAAGTCTTCAAGGTCTTTCAGTATTCTTAAGCTAATCTCAGTTTTTCCCTTCAAGACCTCTAGTTTGTTTTACCAAATTAAATTTCTATATTAATTTACCAAACCATTTTATTAAGGTTTATTCAATATAATACTTACCTTGATGATTTAAGTATTCCTCAACATTTAAACTGGAATTATATAGTCATCACACTTTCGAAACTTGAAAATGAATATCAGGGATGTCGTGCTCATCCCAGAATTTATTTCCAAGCGACTAGAGTGTGATTCTACATCTATCTAGTATATACTGGGCTTCGTATATACGTTGATCAGACGTATATTCAAAATCCATACATACTCGATAGTCCTATTACGACATCGAATAAAATCCTCAAAACCCTTATCTTCAATTATATTTCAAAATAATAGTCATTTTCAAAATGATTACCTAGTTTCAAAATAATTTATATAGATTTCAAAATACGCTCTCACAATGGGATATTCCAAAATCTCATTCTAGGGCATTTCTAACCCTATGTCTAATGAGATATTATAACTCTGAGGAGTCCTATCTTTTGTTCAAAATATGTCATACCCAAAGCTTTGTATAACCTAGCTCTGATACCAACTGTAACGACCCGCCTTTTTGCCCGATTATCGCCGGTAATTTAAAACCAACTTAAATCATTCAGAAAGACGAATTGTTATGGGTACATACATAAGTTAAACAAAATAACAGAACTTTCATTTCTATCATTCAATATTACATCAGAGTTACATGAATATCAGAGTTACAACATAAACGTACATCAGGAGAAAAATATAAATATACTCTCAGCGGAAGAGAAGAACACAGCGGAAGCTTCAACCCTAGCAAGGACCCCAACTCAGAAAGCGCTCTGAACTTCGCTCCAATGAAACTAACTACAAACTATACTACTAGCTACCTATGTGAAAATTTATGGGCACCTAGAGTTTAGGAAGGAACAATAAACTCCAGGTCAGACATGGGACTGGTGTGAGAACATAAAACATTTGTCTTTATGATTCATTTTAAAGATCGGAAATTCACCGGACCACGCCGCTAACGCGGAACGTGTTTACCCCATGTGAACACCCATGCATATAAATACGCAATGACTTTTATAAAATGAAGCTATCATAAGTTCATCCCACATCATACAATGCAGCGCACACCAGATGGGCGAGTTTTATCTTATGATAACCAAACATGCTTTCATACGTGAAAATCCTCTTTTCATATTATTACATACAGTGGAAAACAATTTCGCAAATAAATGTACTAATCCTAGGTGGCATAATACCCATAATATTATGTCGCCATATATATATACAAACCAAAACCGAATGGCTCGTATTGGAGATTGGATTTCCAACTTGATGATTCCTGACATGAAAGATCAATCAAGGATACAAAACGAAGTGCCTAACGGCTTTTCGTTCATCATGGACACCAACTACACATCGTCAGGGCAGATCAACGGTTTTCGACCAGACATAGCCCCCCGAACATACCCAACTTCCCCAAGTTCATAAGTGGTTTCCCACTGCTGCAGCTTCATCATCAATTCATATTTAAGCATAAAACCTAACCGCTAGTTTCTCATCAATCCGGGGTGTGAGGTTTGTCGATGTCACGTCATACACAAAGCTATGCTTCGATAATTCATGTTTTGATCATCACTAGCCCGTTTCATAACTCGGGTATGCCACATTGACAATTCACGACATATCACTGATTTCAATCAATGCATAACCTCTAAGTTCATATGACTTAGAGATGAGAATAATACATTGCCACAAATCCGATATATATTAGCGGAAATCAGTGTTATGTGGTCAATTTCAATGTCAGACACACCATCCATACAAGTCCGTCCTGGGTCTGAACGGAACGAAATCCGAAAGTTCTCCCAACATGTTCAGACTTCCTACCACTCCGGTAATAGGGGCTTCTCTCTACTATAGCTATTCAATAAAGAAACCAATCGACAGACAGTCCGTTCGATTGTGAAGAACCACAGTCTTCATTTATCGATTCCAAGTCTGGAATTTGCTTCATGCATCATATTATTACTTGGACAGGTTTTCGGACTTATATCTGATCCCAGTCTTTCCAAGTAATAAGTGTATTCATAAAACAATGGTAATGGATCATACGACTTTTCAATTCAATCTCCTTCCAATTATTTCAATTCCTTTACAATGTCAAGGTTGGGTTTGTCATAAATTCTTCCATCATTTTTGACCTTCTTTGAAATCAAATATCCTATTTACCCATCTTTATTTCCAACAAAACCTTTCAATTCTTATACACAAAACATAACCCTTCAATTCCTTAAGTCTTTAAGTTTATCGAATCTTTATTTGGATTAGAATTCCATTTACGATAGTCCAAACAATTTATTATTCAAACATAAGTTGATAAGGTAAATTTGACTTATATTCAATATAAATTCACAATTCAACAAGCACTATCAGAACCATGGTGTAAATATTTTCCTAGTGCTTCTGATAGTATTTGTTCAACCTTGGAATTACATATCGAATATCCGTCACAAACTCCATTCGACTCATTCACTTTTTAAATTCTAACTTTTAGTATTAATAAATAATTCCATGTTCAATCACCTTAAAATCCTTCCGAACCATTTTACAATCCCTTTTAACCATTTAAAATAATGGTTTATGACATAAATTTCAAAGCCCATTTGTCTTTGGAATTGAGAGAATAGCATTTGAAAATTATTAAAAGTGTTGCGATAACCATTAAATTCAAATAGTTTCCAAATAAATTAAAAAATTCCAATAATTCATTACTTTAAGATAATAAAGTAAGAATTTATCATGAATTCTCTCAATTTTTAAAACTTGTTATATTTGAAAATCAATGTTTCGAATCAAACCGATTTCAAACCATAAGGTTATAACCATTTAAATTTTGAAATCGATATTTACGAACTGATGCGCCGTAGCGTGTTATAAATCAATTTAAATAAAATTCACTTGAGTTCTTTCAAATTGAATTTATATTTCCAATTCAAACAACTTTATTTCAAAATCGATTATTAAGTCTAAATCTAAAAATCCTTTCATAATTCCAAATCTTAATTTACATTAAAATAAGTTATAAACCATAAGAATTCAAAACCCTTTTAATTTTAAATGTTAAATTTAAATTTCATAAATGGTCCTTACACCGCATTTATTAATTTAAATCCCAATTGGTTTTCTAGGTTTAAAACGACTTCACTTTAAAATTCAAATTTATATTTGAATTAACCGTTCCGTCTGTCGGACCAGTTAGGGATAGCCAGGTAGAGCTGGAAACTAGATTTCCAAACCCAAGCCTAGACACCATCCTCTCTGTCATCCTAGAATGGTCTGGTATAATATTATAAAATATTATATTCAACTTTCTAAACCTTTTTCAAATTAAAATTTGACCTAAAAGAATAATATTTTAACATTTGAAAATTAATTTTCATTTATATGGAAGGAGAATTGAATCAATTATCTGTATCATTCCACAACCATGGTGTTGTTTATGCATCATGCAAACAAAATAAATCAACCATATAAGTCAGATGATAATAATCATCGTCAATGAACAATTCAGCTGTGCACAAGCGTTACCGTCAATAATGCTTCTAGTGTTCAGTGTATCATCTACTTACATGCACATCCATTCACACAATAACATCCATATCCACACAACAACTAATTATAATCAATCTCATATAGTTATAATTATTACTAATTTAATAAATAATTAAATTAGATTAAATGTTCTCACCGAAATAGCTCCAACATCTTCATAAACAAGACGGACAAGCCCACGAACACTAACACAGCTACTCATATCGCTTACGATCCATATCCATTAGCAGTAATTGATGTCTCTGTTAACCATATATTAAAGTTTCATTAATATTGATGTTCGTTGCTTATATATATAGACATTTCATTTTATTTCTCCACAATTTATACTTAGCTAAAAGTTGCCTGTAATAACCCGAAAAATGTGAACCAGTTTAAAATTTTTAATTTTGGTTATTAACAAGAAATTTGAATAGTTGAAATAATATATTTCAATAAAATATAGAATTGTGTATAATATGGCAGATTGAAATTTTGAACATAAACTTTGTCTGACTGTACGGGGTGGAAAATATAACAGATTTTAACGAAACTGAAGATATTTAAATCTGTTTATCAATACCTTTCTAACGAATCTGAAAAATCGAAATTTCATAATGGAAATCAAAAGTTATGGTCAAACGAATTTTCAGAAAGGTCCCTATATAGTATATATAGCCCTTGAAAATTGAGATTTTGCATACGACCTCGGAATTCGACGAAACCACTTTTGTTGGGTCCCGGATGTCAAATTATTGCTAAGTTTCAAATTTCATAATTTTTGAAGCTAGTATGTGAGCGGGGCAAAAGATAACGTGTTTGGTCAAATTCTGTTAAAATGGGTCGACCTAAAAATGGCCGTTTTGCAAACGAGCTCAGAATTCGACGAAACTGATTTTGTTAGGACCGTATCATTAAAACAAAGCTAGATTTATTTTTCTGGAATTTTTCGATTCAGTTTGTGGTCCTGGCAAATTGAAAAGTAAGTTTAAATTAAATATCGAATGTTTTATATTTTAATTTGAAAAATAACTGACTGTAACAGTCGAAATGGCCAATGAAACATATCCCATTGTGTCCGGAATGGGGGTATTTAGCTAGGGGTGACAGTCGTTGGGTTTAAAAAGGAGTCCGTTTGCAAAAACACTATTTGAAAATTTTCTATAAATATCGGCCAATAGGAAATTTTCTTTTAAAAAAAAATAGAAAACCCTAAAAAAACCCTAGCCGTCAGAACTATCGACGACTACAGTCGTTCGCTCCTTCCCGACGAAAATCCCGCCGCCACAGGCGACGCCAGCCAACGCCACCACCCTTACTCGACGCCGCCCACCTCCTTCTTCAAATCCGACCAACCCCCGCTCTTCCTCCCTTCGCCAGCGTCGAGAACGACGACCAGGAAATCGCCGACTTCACGTCGACGCCACGATCGCCAAAGGCGATTGCACCTTCTCCTCCGACCACCGATAGGACCGCCTCGCTCCCCTTTTTCAAGTCCCACTCTCTGATCGGAGCATCGATCCACGGATTTTCTGAAAAATCCGAACCCTAGTTTCGAAATCAAAAAGGGGTATACGGCTAAACTGATTTTTACACTTTAAAGCGTTGCAAACTTCTAAAAATCATATCTTTTTGCTATGTTAACGAAATTCGATGAAACAGGAGACACCGTGACCGCAAGGAGGCTCTCTGCATTTTAGAAGAAGCCGCGGATTTTTCTGACCTTCCTACGATTTTTAGCACCGCAAGAACCAATGTGAGGAATCTAAATTATCTGTGTGAATGAAATCGCGTTGTATAAATTATATAAGCGAAGTGTAAATTATATACGCATTGTATACCTCATGTACATGTGTTGTATAAGTTATATTAGCAATGTATAAATTATACAAGCGTTGTTTGAAACATATATGCTTTGAATTGTGATGAAATGCAAGTGAATTATTATATTATATATATATATACACTCCCCTCGTCCACAGACCATGGACGATATTTATTGCTTGTGATTGACGTGATATCATATGGTTTGACGAATGGTTGGAAATAATTGTTTGTGGTTGATGTTATGGTTGAAAAATACCATTATGGTTGAAAAATACCTTTGTGGTTGAAAAATACCCTCTTGTGGTTGAAACAAAATAGAATAGGATTGTGGAATTGAAAATAAAACATGCCTCCTGCATGCAAACTAGATGCATGATCCCCATTGTCAAAAACCGCGAGGTTTTAAGGTAGAGCGAGGAGCCGTACTAGGGACGGTCCCGGTTTTAACTACCCTGCCGTTATGCTGCCGAAATTTTCTGAAATATTTACGTGTTAGAATAATTTTCATTCGTTGAAATAAATTGCATAAACTATATTGAATATTCATGTGTTGAGTTGAAATTCATTCGTTGAGTTGAAATTCATGTGTTGAATATTATTCGAATTTAAACAAATGGCTTTAGCGATAAAAATCACATTTTTATATATATACATACTATATCGAATGTTCATGTGTTGAGTTGAAATTCATTCGTTGAGTTGAAATTCATGTGTTGAATATTATTTGAATTTAAAAAAATGGCTTTAGCGATAAAAATCACATTTTTATATATATACATACTTTATCGAATATTCATGTGTTGAGTTGCAATTCATTCGTTGAGTTGAAATTCATGTGTTGAATATTATTTGAATATAAACAAATGGCTTTAGCAATAAAAATCACATTTTTATATATATACATACTTTATCGAATATTCATGTGTTGAGTTGCAATTCATTCGTTGAGTTGAAATTCATGTGTTGGATATTATTTGAATTTAAACAAATGGCTTTAGCGATAAAAATCACATTTTTATATATATACATACTATATCGAATGTTCATGTGTTGAGTTGCAATTCATTCGTTGAGTTGAAATTCATGTGTTGGATATTATTTGAATTTAAACAAATGGCTTTAGCGATAAAAATCACATTTTTATATATATACAAACGATATCGAATATTCATGTGTTGAGTTGCAATTCATTCGTTGAGTTGAAATTGATGTGTTGAATATTATTTGAATTTAAACAAATGGCTTTAGCAATAAAAATCATATTTTTATATATATACAAACTATATAGAATATTCATGTGTTGAGTGCAATTCATTCGTTGGGTTGAAATTCATGTGTTGAATATTATTTAAATTTAAACAAATGGCTTTAGCGATAAAAATCGCATTTATATATATATATATATATATATATATATATATATATATATATATATACAAACTATATAGTATATTCATGTGTTGAATTCCAATTCATTCGTTGAGCTGAAGTTCATGTGTTGAATGTTATCATCTTTTAAAAATAAAATGAATCGACATTGAAAACTATATTTTTATGATAAATATGAAGAGTTAAAATACACATGTGTCGAATAAATATTTTTGATGATAAAAATATTCCTTTTATCATGTATACGCTTAGTTAAAAATACACACGTGTTGAAATAAATAATAGTTTGCTAGAAATATTATTATTAGCTTGTTCTGCATATATATACATGTGTTGAACAGGAAAAATGGATTAGCTGTTGAGTAAAGAAATTATTTGCGTGCCCGACAAATAGGTAAACCTTGATGAGTTGGCTGCGCAATTTTATTTATATATCAACTCCTGTGAATGCCATTGGATGCGGAGTCCTGGTTTTTCTGTGTGAAATAATAAACAACGCCATAGGATAGTAACAATTAATTTTGAACTACACTACATGGCATACTTCTTGACGATAGGCATACTTCATCATATTCCACATAAGCAATTGGAGCTTGTGTGACGAGGTGGAAGATTTACCATACAAGCAAGAGGCTTGTATGGCGATGACTAAGTACTACAGGTTGAACTGATGACTGTTATGGACTATATAAATTATAACGATAAATTGCCAGATTAATAAAAACCCCACACGGGTCTGGAGTTGACAATAATCACGTCGCTCTAGTTATTAGATACAGCACATGGACTATTTATTTCCACACGGAAACGGGGTGACGGGAATTTATTCTCTGGAGTGATTATCAGTACATGCTCCCCCGTAAACACCAAAATATATCACTAAAAATATGTGAATGCTTTTTAGGATTTATTGTGTACCTAATACGGCCCAATAAATTTCCAAACCCCTCCCCGTACAAAGGAGGTTATGGCGAAATTTTTCGAAATATTAAGGCGTTAGTGAAATATTTGAAGTGAAAACGAAGTTGAAAATATAAAATGAACTATAGTTGAAACTATGGAATGGACTATATTTATATATATATATATATATATATATATATATATATAATTAAAAGGAATAGAGGCCGTGCAGTTCGCGTTTCGGAATCGTAATTTGAAACAATTAGTACGAGAAATCCGACCATCGGATCCTCCCGAAACCGCAACCGCTGAGTTCGCCTTGGAAATACCTTTCCAACGGCACCAACCTCGTAAAAATCCAACGGTTGGATTGTCCGGAATGTTTAATTCAAATCTGAAGAAAAACAGCGCCAGAATCGTTTATATTTATATATAACTATAAATATAATTAAATTTAATCGAATAACGACGCTGCAGTTCGAATTTTGGAACCGTAACTTCAAACGACTAGTGTGGAAGATCCGACCGTCGGATTCTCACGAGACTGGAACCGTTGGGTTCGCTTTGGGAATACCTTCCCACTGATATAGACTTTGTAGAAATCCAACGGTTAGATTTTCCGATATGTGTAAAACAAATTTGGAGAAAAACAGCGCCAGTGCCACGGCACGACCTGAAACGTCGTTTAATTAAATATGGCCATTTTTAAATAAATAAAAATGGCGAAAAATCGTTATAAAATATTATAAGCAATATTGATTGAGAATAAACCAATTGGGCTTGAATTGTTGGATATTTGATGGTTGTATGTGTATGACATGAAAATAACACTAAAGAACCGAAAGATGGATGTCGAAAGATATAACCATAAAAATGAATCAATTTAAATTCTAATGACGTGAATTATTTGAAAAGGCCGAGCTAACCCTCATTTCAAATAATTTATCGAGTGATTCTAATTGGAAAATGCAAAGACGATTCAGGACCGACGATCTTCGTATCGGTTGGATGGGCGCTACTGAGGTTCCTAACCGAAGTAGCTACCGGAAGGGGGCGGAAGTAGTAGCCGTCTGAACGTATGTGTTGATTGGACGGATATACGAGGAATTTGACACCTCCGGTTTCGTTCAGACCCAGGACGGACTTGTAAATGGACTGTGTGTCTGACATTGGATTTTGTTCTACATTGATTGATCTCTGTTAAATATATATCTGTTTGGCGGCGGAGAATTTATTCTTTTGCTTAACGCCCTTCTCTGAGACGTACGAGCTCAGGGGTTGTATATCGATAGAAATCAATCGTATGGAGTGGACTGCCTATGTGGCATGCCAAGATGCTGTGATCAAGGCTTCTGTTGCAAAGCAAAGTCTTGTGGATGATGATCAAAGCAAGGTCTATGTGGCCTAGCTTTGTGTATTTCGTAGATTCGCGAACCTCACACCCCGGTATGAGTTAAAAACGGGATACGGACTGCAGGGAGAGCACGACGTTTCTTTCTAGCTATGGTGGTGTCAGTGACTTACCAGCCCTGACATATATATCTATTTTTCACCTTTGTGGTTGTTGGAATGTGAGGCGCCTCGATTAGAGGTCCGTAAGGACCGGGAAACGTGTGTTCAGGAATAAATAATCCTCTAACGTAAGTGAGGATCGGCCCTGAAGCATCCAGGGGTTACCGAGAGTGTGTAGTCCCGAGGCATTTGCTAGAGTGTCTCGAAGCGGAGAGGAGCTTGCCCCTTGCCTCGACTCATGACGGAAATCCAATTTCCAATACGAAATAACAGTCTTGATTGTAGAGCTAGTATGGCGACATAGTAGATGGTAGCTATGCCGCCTATGATTGATATTTATGATGCTATTCGTTTTTGAAACATATATGCACTAGTAATAATACCAAACGATTTTGCTTTATACGTATCAAGCATATTTGGCTATTATAAGGTAAAACTCTATCCTCCGGCTTGCGTTGCATTGTGTGATGGGACTTGAGTCTTATAATGGCTTCATTCTTTCTAAAAGCATTGCGTTGTTTTAAAAGAATTTACTTTGTTTTAAATGCACTAGCAATCACTGGAGTAAACCCGTTCCGCGAAAGTGGCATGGTCCTATGATTTGCTGTTTACTGTTGTTTAACTGTTAAATAGATTCCTCATACCAGTCCCAATGACTGACTCGTTGTTTGTTTCACTTTGCAAACGCGGGTGCCCTTATTTTCACACGGGCAGCCTAGTACACAGGTGACAGGTGGTTTTTGGTTCTGCATTGCTGCATAGCGTGCACTTTTGGCTCATGGCGAGGCTGACTTCATAGAGATGACTTAGATATTTTCCGCCATTACTGTATTTATATTATGATTCCGCCACTGGCGATGCAGACTGATTTACTTTCCGTATTTCTCACTATATGTGTATGTATTCCGCCTTCGGCGATGTAGACTGATACTCTTATTATGTCACTGCATGTATGTATTCCGCCTCTAGCAATGATGACTGATCACTTCCCTTTCTTTTTACTAAGTATATCCCACGTTCTGCTATTCTGATATTCCTACATGTTGTGATTCCGCTGTCATATCCATGTAAAAGTATTTTATTTATTGTTTCTGCTATTATCTGTACTCTGCTATGATGATTAATGTGTTATTTCCTAATGATTATCCTTAATACCGCCCCTTGGATTTTGGGATCGTCACAGTTGGTATCAGAGCTTTGGTTAACCTTAGTTCCGGGATCTAACACATTAAACACCTCGTCAGAATAGAATCAGTAGTGTTCTAATGCGAGTAGCTCATTAGAGATAGGATTAGCAATGTCCTAGAATGAGCTAAGCAGATTAGGAAAACAATTTGATCAGTACATCATCATTATCTTTCCTTGTATTCCCTTGCTTTATCATTTATGAAAATTATCAAATCTGTGAGCTTGACTCTTTTTCTTGCTTATACAGTACTCTTAGATGGCTACACGTGGAGCAGCAGCTAGAGGAGGCCGTGGAGGTCGGGGAGATGCAGCAGGAGGATGGGGGAATATCCCCGTAGTAGTGGAAGGTCCTATTATTCCGCCACCAGCACCAGAAGACTTTGAGCTCGACAAGGTAGCAAAGAGGTACAGAAATCTTGGAGGGAAACCTTTTACTGGCACTGGCACAGTGACCGAGGCAATAGCTTGGCTAAAAACCTGTGAGAAAATCTTTGAAGGTATGGGTATGGGAACTAACAATAATGCCCGACTTGGCATTTGGCTCCTTCAGAAAGAGGCAGAGCTGTGGTGGGATGCCATTACTTCTGGGGATGCAGCTGGTACTATCCGGACTTGGGAGCAATTTAAAGCTTTGTTCAATGAGAAGTTTGTACCGGAACAAGCTCTAGAGAGGATGAGGGAGCAGTTTGCTAATCTCCAGCAGGGAGACCTCTCTATTCAGGACTATCTAAATAAGTTCACCCAGCTATCGTGCTATGCTCCAGAACTGATTTTAACCAACAAAGCCAAGAATAAGAGATTCATATTTGGGCTGAAGCGCAAGTATCACGATAGAGCTATGAGCAACATCAAACTCTCCTTCACGGAACTAGCAGAGATGGCTTGCAACTACGAAGACATGGATGAGAGACATGCTAGCCAAGACCGCGCTAAAAGCCAAGCAGGGAATAAGCGCAAGGCTTCAACAGACCAACCCGAATCTAGCATTACCGCGGCCGCTACTCAAAAACCCGCAAAGATCCCGAAAGGAAACTGCTACAATTGTGTTAAGCCCGGTCATTTCTCTAATGTGTGCAAAGCCCCAAAGAAGCCAAAGGCCAATGACTCAGCCGAATGCTACAACTGCCACAAGAAGGGGCACTATAGCAAGAATTGTCCTTTGAAGAAAAGCGCATAAGTGGCCCATGTTTATGACGGGAATACCCCGCCAGCTATCACCGATGGATCAGGTAAACCCGATGTCTTGGGAGGTACCCTTACCATTAAAAATATTCCTGTTTCTGTACTTTTTGATACTGGTGCATCACGTAGCTTCATTTCTGGTAACATTGTTCATAAATTAAAATTGAAAAGAGGAAAACTTAAAGAACCAATAAAAGTTCAAAATCCGATAGGAGGTTCTGTCAGTCTCGGTTCATACTGTAGATTGCCTGTCTCTTATTCTTGTTACAAATTCTCTTTTAAAGTGATTGTCATGGACCTTTCCGACTTTGATATTATATTGGGATTTGATTGGTTGACAAAATATAAGGCCGAAGTTAGATGTGCCGGAAGAATCGTTAAAGTCGAAACGAAACTTGGACCTATATATATACCATGTCCTGGCTCAGAAATTAATAGAACGGAATTTTGGTCTTCTTTAGAAGTTATTCCCCCTTCGATAGGAAAGATACCGGTCGTGAAAAACTATGCGGATGTGTTTGAAGAAGTAGAAAACTTACCGCCACAAAGAGAAATTGAATTTAGGATAGATCTGATTCCTAACGCCCGACCAGTAGTACATCCAATAAGAAGAATGGCTCCGAAAGAAAAAGAAGAGCTAAGTAGTCAAACCCGGGAATTACTTTGGAAAGGTCTGATCAGACCAAGATTTTCAGCATGGGGAGCCGCAGTAGTATTTGTCCCGAAATCAGACGGTACTCTAAGACTTTGCGTCGATTACAGGGATCTCATTAAGCAGACACTGAAGAACAAATATCCTTTGCCCCGAATAGACGATCTGTTAGACCAATTAAATGGAGCAACAGTATTTTCCAGGATGGACCTAGCTACGGGTTTCCACCAATTGCGTATAGCTGAAGACTGTGTTCCTTTGACAGCCTTCAGGGGTCCCGATTTATTCTACGAATGGTTAGTAATGCCGTTCGGTTTGTGTAACGCTCCGGCATACTTCGTTGATCTTATGAACAGAGTGTTCCGTGGTGTGTTGAATAAATTTGTTCTAGTCTTCATAGATGACATTCTAATCTACTCAAAGTCGGAAGAAGAGCATGCAAAACATTTAGAACAAGTGTTGAAAATTCTAAGAAGAAATGTCTTGAAAGCTAAATTTTCTAAGTGTGTCTTCTGGCAGAATGAAGTTAAATTCCTTGGCCATGTCATGTCAAAAGAAGGAATTGCTGTAGATCCAAGCAAAATTACAGCGATTCAGAACTGGAAACTACCTACTACGCCCACAGAAGTTCGAAGTTTCCTTGGATTGGCTAGTTACTATCGGAAATTCGTTCAGGATTTTTCAAGGATATCAGGAATATTGACAAAGCTTACAAAGAAGCATGAGAAATTCAAATGGACTCCCGAATGTGAAGAAGCTTTCCAAGAGCTAAAACTGAAGTTGACAACTGCTCCAGTATTGACCATTATAGAAGGCAACCAAGACTTGACCGTATGGACAGATGCTTCTATTAGAGGGCTAGGCGCAGTGTTAATGCAAAAGGGCCAAGTGATCGCTTATGCCAGCCATCAACTAAAGCCGCATGAAAGAAACTATGCTACTCATGATCTTGAGTTATTAGCGATCGTGTTTGCTTTGAGAATATGGAGGCATTATTTACTGGGCGAGAAATTCGAACTATATACCGATCATCAATCCTTGAAATATCTGTTCACTCAGAAAGATTTAAACCTGAGGCAACAGCGTTGGTTAGAATTCCTTGCAGCATATGATTTTGAAATTATATACACTCCATGGAAAGCCAATGTTGTAGCAGATGCGCTCAGCAGAGAGAATGAAATCATCGCCAGTTTTGTCATCACGTCTTCATTAATAGACAGGATCTCGACTCTTCAAAAAGACGATGAATTTATTCAAAGAATCAGTCAAAGAATCAAAGGAGGAGAATCCACAAGCTTTCGACTCAATGACAAAGGGATTCTGTGACGACCCCAAACTTCCACGAGTGAAAGTAGGAGTAATCATTTTTGGAATACAACATAAATACAATAAAACAGAACACAGATACAATATAACAAAGGAAATTCATAGAGTAATAACATTATAGCAGCGGAAAAATATAATGTCATCAATCACAGAAAATCCACAGTCACAGAATCTAAGCTATTACAACAAGTTGCAGAAAAGAAATAAGTTTGATGTCTAAAAAGAAAAGAAAAAATTCCATAGAAACAAAAGATAAATGTCTTCAAGCTCCAAGTCATCACCTCTCCACAAAAGCAAATCCAAGAGAGAGAATAAGCAGCTCCAAAGAAAAGACTCCAAGCAAAGAATGAACCTGTCTACTTGGCTGCCCGTGTGGAAAAGAGGGCACCCAAGTTTGCAAAAAGGTGAAACAAACTATGGGTCAGTCGTGGGACTGGTGTGAGAATTCTTAAGTAAAATACTAGTAGATATAAGGCAAATCCAAAGACCACGCCGCTAACGCAGAACGGGTTTACTCTAATGGATTGCAGTGCATAAACGTGTCATAGCAAATAATTAAATACATCGTAAACAACGCAATGTTTTTTTTTGGAAAAAATGGAATCACCATAAGACCCAAGTCCCATCACACAATGCAACGCACACCAGAGGATAGGGTTTTACCTTATGGTGATTAAACATGTTAAATACGGCAAATACGCATCTAATATTATTATTAGTGTATATGAAAGCATTTCAAAATAAATGTATTAATCATAGGAAGCATAGGTACCATATACTTTGCCTCCGTACTAGTAATACAATCAAATTCGTCGGTTCGTATTTGGATTTTGGTTTCCATCATGAGTCAAGGCTAGAGCGGAGCTCCTTACCGATTCGAGACGCTCTAGCTAGTGCCTCAGGATTACCCGCAGTTAACCCTTGGATCCTGCAGGGCCGGTCCTCACATACAGCTTAGAGGATTGGCAATTCCTAAGCACACGTTTCCCGGTCCTATAGGACCTATCCGAGGCGCGCCACATTCCATCATCCACATAAGTAAAGTATCAGCGCTGGGAGGTCCCTGACACTACTTCTAGCTAGAAAGAAACGTGCTGCTTTCCCTGCGTTCCCTTCGCCCGTTTTTGACTCAACCGGGGTGTGAGGCTCGCGAAGTCCCGTTACACAAAGCTACGCCTAAACAGGCCATGCTTTGATCGTCTCCACAAGGTTCTGCTTTTCAACAATAAACCTTGATCATTGCATCTTAGTATGCCACACTTTCACTCCATGCCATACCATTGCTTCTCCATCAATACATAAATGGGTGTTAAGTAGAGAATAAATTCTCCACCACCAAACATTTATATATTAACAGAAAATCAACGATATGATATATATCGAAGTACGATGTCAGACACACCATCCATTTAAAACTTATGCTCTGGGTCTGAACGAAAGTCAAATCCGTGAAACCAACACGTACGTCTGGGCAATGACCTTGACCCATGAATTGGTAGCAAGTCAATTCAGGATCTCGATCGCTGTCCATTCGAGGGAAGATTTACGGTCTTCATACGTCGTCTTCTTACTTCGATCTTTAACGCCGCTGGATTAATTTGGGATGAGAATATCTCGGACTTCCCAAACAATCCTCGTATATATATACATATACATATATATATATATATATATATATATATTGAAAATCCTTCTTATTTGTTAATAATTATTTTTATAACAATTCGTTCTATTTTAATTATTTAAAATAGTCAAACTTCTTACTTAACGACGCATTCTCAAAATCATATTTTAACTTACATTAATTAAAATGTAAACTTTCATTACATATCGCATTCTTGTTTTCTTTACATTTAATAAAATGCAAACTTGCAATTACATGTCACATTCTTACTTATTTACATTGCATAAAATGTAAACTTGCATTTACATGTCGCATTCTCGCCTATTTACATTGAATAAAATGTAAACTCATCCTACGGTGGAATTCCTTTATTTTAACATTAAAATAATGTAAATTTTTCCCTATGGTATATACACTTTTTATATTAACATTTAGAATAATGTTAACTCATCCTACGATGCATATTTTCTTAATTTTAACATTAAAGATAATGTTGACTTATCCTATGGTTAAATTACCCCATTATTAACATTAAAAATAATGTTAACTCACCCTATGGTGTTATTCCTTCTTAATTTCATAAAAAAAATGTAACATTCCTACGGTCAATTCTCTTTTATGTTAACATTATAAAATAATGTTAATTTTATTCTACGAAGTAATTCTCTTGATATTAACATGAAAAATAAAGTTAATTTTATCATACGGTTAAATTTCCTTCATATTAACATTATAAATAATGTTACCTAAATCCTACGGTTGAAATTTCTAGTTAATTTACATTAAAAATGTCCATTTCATCCTACGGTAAAATTTCTATTTAATTGACATTAAAAATGTCCGTTTTCCATGCATTGTAAATTACTTATTTTTTAACATCAAAAATAATATTAATACCTCATACAACGTAAATTCTTATTTGTATCATTAGCAAAATTGTTAATTTTCATTCGATGTGAATACTTATTATTAACATTGACACCAAAAATGTTAATTTATCATACGTTGTAAATACTTTGTTAATGACATCCTACGGTTAAAGTTTTATTATATTAACATTAAAAATGTTAATTACATCATACGGTGTTATCTTTAACATTTAAAAATGTTACTTTACACATGCGGTGAAATTACTATTTAATGAACATTAAAAATAATGTTAATTGCTCATGCGGTGTAGTTTCTTATTATTAACATTTAAAAAATAATGTTACTTTCTCATACCATGTAAATTCCTTATATTCAACATTAAACAAAATGTTAATTTCTCATCACTTTAATTTTACATAATTCAATGTAAATTACATGTTAACACAAATTCCTACTTTGGTTTCACATAATTAAATGTAAATTTATGTCATTCCAAATTTCATACCTTAATTTTACATAATTAAATCTAAATTTATGTTAACATCAATTCCTACTTTAATTACATTAAAAATGATGTAAATTCTCTACGGTATAAATCCTTTTTATAATTACATTATAATATAATGTAAATTCACATACGGTGCAATTCTACTAATGTAAATTTACATGCAGTGGAATTCTTTTACGTTTCATTATAAGATAAGGTGAAATAACATACGGAGAATTTCTTTTCATTATTACATTAAGAATAATATACTTTAATCCTACGGTTAAATTCCTTTTTATTTACATTACAAAATAATGTAAATTAGTCCTACAGTTAATTCTCTTTATATTAACATTATAAATAATGTTAACTTAACATGCGGTGTATTTCAATTATATTGCATTATAAAATAACGTAAAATAGCATACGGTGTATTTTCTTTTTATTATATTAACAAAATTTCAATTTTTCATACGATGGAAATTCTCATCTTATTACATTGAAAATAATGCTAATTTAACATACGACGCATTTTCTTTTAATTCACATAAATAAAAATGTGAAATATACATACGGTTAAAATTACTCTAGTATTAACATTAGAAACAATGTTAAATGAACATACGGTGGATTTCTACCATACTACATTATAAAATAATGTTGAATCATCCTACTTTATTCTTACAAATAAAAGTACATCTTATCATATAGTTGAAATGCTATTTTATTTTGACAAATAAAAATGTACATGTTATCATACAGTGAATATGCTATTTTATTTTGACAAATAAAAATGTACATGTTATCATACAGTGAATATGCTATTTTATTTTGACAAATAAAAATGTACCTGTTATCATACAGTGAATATGCTATTTTATTTTGACAAATAAAAATGTACCTGTTATCATACAGTGAATATGCTATTTTATTTTGACAAATAAAAATGTACCTGTTATCATACAGTGAATATGCTATTTTATTTTGACAAATAAAAATGTACATGTTATCATACAGTGAATATGCTATTTTATTTTGACAAATAAAAATGTACATGTTATCATACAATGAATATGCTATTTTATTTTGACAAATAAAAATGTACATGTTATCATACAGTGAATATGCTATTTTATTTTGACAAATAAAAATGTACCTGTTATCATACAGTGAATATGCTATTTTATTTTGACAAATAAAAATGTACATGTTATATGCTATTTTATTTTGACAAATAAAAATGTACATGTTATCATACAGTGAATATGCTATTTTATTTTGACAAATAAAAATGTACCTTTATCCTACGGTGAATATGCTATTTTATTTTGACAAATAAAAATGTACCTTTATCCTACGGTGAATATGCTATTTTATTTTGACAAATAAAAATGTACCTTTATCCTACGGTGAATATGCTATTTTATTTTGACAAATAAAAATGTACCTTTATCCTACGGTGAATATGCTATTTTATTTTGACAAATAAAAATGTACCTTTATCCTACGGTGAAAATTCTCTCATTTTAACATTAAAATAAATATTAAATCATACTATGTCAAATTCTTGTATTTACATTGAACATAATGTTACTTTACATAATATGACATCTTCTATTTTTATCATAACAACAATTCTATTTTACATACCATGCACTTTTCTTTTTAATTAACATGACAAAAATGCTATTCTTCATACAATACATTTTCTTTTTTTCTTTCTTTCTTTTTTTCTTCTTTTTTTACATTTGACAAAAATGTAAATTTCATACGGTGACAGTTTTCTATATTAACATTTGACAAAAATGTTAATTAGTCATATGGTGACAGTTTTCTATATTAACATTTGACAAAAAATGTCAATTTTTCCCTATTTCAATTTTACATAAGAAGAGAATATAAATCTCATCACAAGTAGCATTCATCACAAGTAGCATTCTTAATTTATTTGCATCAAATAAATTGTAAATTTTCATCACATCGCATGACCACACATCCAAACATAACCACAAATCCAAATCCAATAACTAGCATCCAGGTGATTACAAGGTGATGTTATAACTGGGCATTAGTAAAATCAACACGGTGTAATTAAATAAAGAACATATAAATAATTTTAATTAATTTATAATTTAGATTTAAACCTGAAATTTCAGGTCTAATCACATAGCATTATAGACAATTCCGATTTCACGTCATATGTTATGATCGGTTTAGATCTATGTTTAAATATCATGTCGTATCGGTTCTACTGCTAATAATCATAAAAATAATAATAAAATAAATTAAATTAAAATAAAATTCTCACAGTGGTCTAGTCTGAAAAGATGGCTCGGGTTCAATCAGATCCGGTGTTCGTATTCAATTTGATTTCAGATCTGGAATGATTCCAATGCAAATTCATAGGAAAAATCAAATTCAAGCTTTTAACAACTGGCTGTGTAACACTTAAAAGCGTGGGGAAATCTGAAGCAAAAATTACCTTAGAACGTTCAAAACTTTGATTTCGATTTTCCGGAGTTGTAGTTGACGAAACGACGAGCCGTTTGTTGGAGAAGGACCGGCTACGAGAGGTGCATCCACGCCGGGAAGGGGGGAGGCCGCGCGCTGACGTGGTGGGCCCAGGGGGGGTGCGTTCGGCGCTGGTTCGGGGGCCTGGTGGCGGAGCTACGGGCGACGAAATCGAATGAAACTTGTTTAGGATCGAAGAGCTCGAAAAATCCTTCGAAAAGTTGTACTACGGCGATGGATTTCGTTGAGAAATGAGAGAGTTATGGAAGAGAGAAGTTTCGGAGCTGATGGGTTTGGGTGCGGCCAGAAATGAACGGGGAAGAAGATGATTAACGTGGCGGCTTATATAATATAATATTAGGTTAAATTAATGATTATTTAATTGGCCCGCTTAAGCCCGTTTTGGCCCGAACCCCGATTCAAGCCTGCTTACTATCGTTCATACCATTTAGCCCCCATTCCAAACTCATCTGGATATGTCTCATCAGCCCACGAGTTCGTCTTGGCCTTCGTTTTTCAGTTTTTAAATATAAATCATTATTTTAAATTCAAACGTACGCAGAAATTCACCGAGGTCACACATTAACTTCAAAAATCCTCGAAAAATATATTTAGCTATGTTTTGATGCTGTGGCCTTATGAAAATTAATTTCGTTCAATTCTGAGCCCGTATGAATTTTTAATGAATTTTTAAAGTCAAAAATTTGCCCGTTTACACTGGAAAAATCAATTATAATTATATATTAATTCCAAAAATTACCGAAAAATCATTTTTAGCTTTGTTTTGATGATACGAATCTAACAAAATTTATTTCGTTGAATTCTGAGACTTTTTGAAAAATGACTATTTTCAGGGCGAATATATTTAATATTAAAAATACATTTTAAACCAATATTTTCTAAAACTCGAAACATATAAGTATTTATTGTTTTTCAATGCAGAAACATCATTTTGAAACCAATGGAAGTGGTTTCGAGTTCAAATTCCTACGTATGCAAAAAGTAGCATTTTTGTCCTATGCAAATTACCCACCGACCTTTCTAAAAATTGAATTGGCCATAACTTTTGATTTCCTCTATGAAATTTCGATTTTTCGGATTCGTTGGAAAGATATTTTTAAATAGATTCTAATATTCTTGGTTTCACTAAAATCCGTTAAATTTTGCATCATGTATGGTCAGTCAAAGTTCAAGTTTGACTTTTCAAACTACCGCGCTATTTCTAGCTCTTTTTATATTTAAATTAAATTTGTTCGTTTTAACTTCGATTAAAATAAATAAACCATTAAAAATACTTTAAATTCATTAAAATAAAAATTTTAATTTGGCCCTAAAATTCCGGGTCGTTACAATCTCCCCTCCTTAAGAACTTTTCGTCCCCGAAAAGGAAAAAGAAAAATAGAAGAGGAAAAATAAACGTAGAGAATGTTTTTAACAGAGAAGGTACCGTCTATAACATCAGGCTTTCCACCAAAGAAGTTGGTCCTTTCGTTCCTTCGTAAACATGTGCCAATTAAGCATCGCCACTTCACTTAGTCTTCTTCGAATGCACGATCAAGGGAAGAGTCAAAACAACTGAAATGGTGATTCTAAGAGATAGAAAAGATCGAAGGATGAATGAAAAGATGAAGATGAAGTGACTGGCTGTTATGTATCTCATGAACTGTTCGCCATAGAATATAGTGATTCTACGTAAACGAATTATTATAAATATGTTATATTCCGCTTTGTAAACCAAAGCTCTGATACCAACTGTGACGACCCCAAACTTCCACGAGTGAAAGTAGGAGTAATCATTTTTGGAATACAACATAAATACAATAAAACAGAACACAGATACAATATAACAAAGGAAATTCATAGAGTAATAACATTATAGCAGCGGAAAAATATAATGTCATCAATCATAGAAAATCCACAGTCACAGAATCTAAGCTATTACAACAAGTTGCAGAAAAGAAATAAGTTTGATGTCTAAAAAGAAAAGAAAAAATGCCATAGAAACAAAAGATAAATGTCTTCAAGCTCCAAGTCATCACCTCTCCACAAAAGCAAATCCAAGAGAGAGAATAAGCAACTCCAAAGAAAAGACTCCAAGCAAAGAATGAACCTGTCTACTTGGCTGCCCGTGTGGAAAAGAGGGCACCCAAGTTTGCAAAAAGGTGAAACAAACTATGGGTCAGTCGTGGGACTGGTGTGAGAATTCTTAAGTAAAATACTAGTAGATATAAGGCAAATCCAAAGACCACGCCGCTAACGCAGAACGGGTTTACTCTAATGGATTGCAGTGCATAAACGTGTCATAACAAATAATTAAATACATCGTAAACAACGCAATGTTTTTTTTTGGAAAAAATGGAATCACCATAAGACCCAAGTCCCATCACACAATGCAACGCACACCAGAGGATAGGGTTTTACCTTATGGTGATTAAACATGTTAAATACGGCAAATACGCATCTAATATTATTATTAGTGTATATGAAAGCATTTCAAAATAAATGTATTAATCATAGGAAGCATAGGTACCATATACTATGCCTCCGTACTAGTAATACAATCAAATTCGTCGGTTCGTATTTGGATTTTGGTTTCCATCATGAGTCAAGGCTAGAGCGGAGCTCCTTACCGATTCGAGACACTCTAGCTAGTGCCTCAGGATTACCCGCAGTTAACCCTTGGATCCTGCAGGGCCGGTCCTCACATACAGCTTAGAGGATTGGCAATTCCTAAGCACACGTTTCCCGGTCCTATAGGACCTATCCGAGGCGCGCCACATTCCATCATCCACATAAGTAAAGTATCAGCGCTGGGAGGTCCCTGACACTACTTCTAGCTAGAAAGAAACGTGCTGCTTTCCCTGCGTTCCCTTCGCCCGTTTTTGACTCAACCGGGGTGTGAGGCTCGCGAAGTCCCGTTACACAAAGCTACGCCTAAACAGGCCATGCTTTGATCGTCTCCACAAGGTTCTGCTTTTCAACAATAAACCTTGATCATTGCATCTTAGTATGCCACACTGTCACTCCATGCCATACCATTGCTTCTCCATCAATACATAAATGGGTGTTAAGTAGAGAATAAATTCTCCACCACCAAACATTTATATATTAACAGAAAATCAACGATATGATATATAACGAAGTACGATGTCAGACACACCATCCATTTAAAACTTATGCTCTGGGTCTGAACGAAAGTCAAATCCGTGAAACCAACACGTACGTCTGGGCAATGACCTTGACCCATGAATTGGTAGCAAGTCAATTCAGGATCTCGATCGCTGTCCATTCGAGGGAAGATTTACGGTCTTCATACGTCGTCTTCTTACTTCGATCTTTAACGCCGCTGGATTAATTTGGGATGAGAATATCTCGGACTTCCCAAACAATCCTCGTATATATATACATATATATATATATATATATATATATATATATATATATATTGAAAATCCTTCTTATTTGTTAATAATTATTTTTATAACAATTCGTTCTATTTTAATTATTTAAAATAGTCAAACTCCTTACTTAACGACGCATTCTCAAAATCATATTTTAACTTACATTAATTAAAATGTAAACTTTCATTACATATCGCATTCTTGTTTTCTTTACATTTAATAAAATGCAAACTTGCAATTACATGTCACATTCTTACTTATTTACATTGCATAAAATGTAAACTTGCATTTACATGTCGCATTCTCGCCTATTTACATTGAATAAAATGTAAACTCATCCTACGGTGGAATTCCTTTATTTTAACATTAAAATAATGTAAATTTTTCCCTATGGTATATACACTTTTTATATTAACATTTAGAATAATGTTAACTCATCCTACGATGCATATTTTCTTAATTTTAACATTAAAGATAATGTTGACTTATCCTATGGTTAAATTACCCCATTATTAACATTAAAAATAATGTTAACTCACCCTATGGTGTTATTCCTTCTTAATTTCATAAAAAAAATGTAACATTCCTACGGTCAATTCTCTTTTATGTTAACATTATAAAATAATGTTAATTTTATTCTACGAAGTAATTCTCTTGATATTAACATGAAAAATAAAGTTAATTTTATCATACGGTTAAATTTCCTTCATATTAACATTATAAATAATGTTACCTAAATCCTACGGTTGAAATTTCTAGTTAATTTACATTAAAAATGTCCATTTCATCCTACGGTAAAATTTCTATTTAATTGACATTAAAAATGTCCGTTTTCCATGCATTGTAAATTACTTATTTTTTAACATCAAAAATAATATTAATACCTCATACAACGTAAATTCTTATTTGTATCATTAACAAAATTGTTAATTTTCATTCGATGTGAATACTTATTATTAACATTGACACCAAAAATGTTAATTTATCATACGTTGTAAATACTTTGTTAATGACATCCTACGGTTAAAGTTTTATTATATTAACATTAAAAATGTTAATTACATCATACGGTGTTATCTTTAACATTTAAAAATGTTACTTTACACATGCGGTGAAATTACTATTTAATGAACATTAAAAATAATGTTAATTGCTCATGCGGTGTAGTTTCTTATTATTAACATTTAAAAAATAATGTTACTTTCTCATACCATGTAAATTCCTTATATTCAACATTAAACAAAATGTTAATTTCTCATCACTTTAATTTTACATAATTCAATGTAAATTACATGTTAACACAAATTCCTACTTTGGTTTCACATAATTAAATGTAAATTTATGTCATTCCAAATTTCATACCTTAATTTTACATAATTAAATCTAAATTTATGTTAACATCAATTCCTACTTTAATTACATTAAAAATGATGTAAATTCTCTACGGTATAAATCCTTTTTATAATTACATTATAATATAATGTAAATTCACATACGGTGCAATTCTACTAATGTAAATTTACATGCAGTGGAATTCTTTTACGTTTCATTATAAGATAAGGTGAAATAACATACGGAGAATTTCTTTTCATTATTACATTAAGAATAATATACTTTAATCCTACGGTTAAATTCCTTTTTATTTACATTACAAAATAATGTAAATTAGTCCTACAGTTAATTCTCTTTATATTAACATTATAAATAATGTTAACTTAACATGCGGTGTATTTCAATTATATTGCATTATAAAATAACGTAAAATAGCATACGGTGTATTTTCTTTTTATTATATTAACAAAATTTCAATTTTTCATACGATGGAAATTCTCATCTTATTACATTGAAAATAATGCTAATTTAACATACGACGCATTTTCTTTTAATTCACATAAATAAAAATGTGAAATATACATACGGTTAAAATTACTCTAGTATTAACATTAGAAACAATGTTAAATGAACATACGGTGGATTTCTACCATACTACATTATAAAATAATGTTGAATCATCCTACTTTATTCTTACAAATAAAAGTACATCTTATCATATAGTTGAAATGCTATTTTATTTTGACAAATAAAAATGTACATGTTATCATACAGTGAATATGCTATTTTATTTTGACAAATAAAAATGTACATGTTATCATACAGTGAATATGCTATTTTATTTTGACAAATAAAAATGTACATGTTATCATACAGTGAATATGCTATTTTATTTTGACAAATAAAAATGTACATGTTATCATACAGTGAATATGCTATTTTATTTTGACAAATAAAAATGTACCTGTTATCATACAGTGAATATGCTATTTTATTTTGACAAATAAAAATGTACATGTTATCATACAGTGAATATGCTATTTTATTTTGACAAATAAAAATGTACCTGTTATCATACAGTGAATATGCTATTTTATTTTGACAAATAAAAATGAACATGTTATCATACAGTGAATATGCTATTTTATTTTGACAAATAAAAATGTACATGTTATCATACAGTGAATATGCTATTTTATTTTGACAAATAAAAATGTACATGTTATCATACAGTGAATATGCTATTTTATTTTGACAAATAAAAATGTACATGTTATCATACAGTGAATATGCTATTTTATTTTGACAAATAAAAATGTACCTTTATCCTACGGTGAATATGCTATTTTATTTTGACAAATAAAAATGTACCTTTATCCTACGGTGAATATGCTATTTTATTTTGACAAATAAAAATGTACCTTTATCCTACGGTGAATATGCTATTTTATTTTGACAAATAAAAATGTACCTTTATCCTACGGTGAATATGCTATTTTATTTTGACAAATAAAAATGTACCTTTATCCTACGGTGAAAATTCTCTCATTTTAACATTAAAATAAATATTAAATCATACTATGTCAAATTCTTGTATTTACATTGAACATAATGTTACTTTACATAATATGACATCTTCTATTTTTATCATAACAACAATTCTATTTTACATACCATGCACTTTTCTTTTTAATTAACATGACAAAAATGCTATTCTTCATACAATACATTTTCTTTTTTTCTTTCTTTCTTTTTTTCTTCTTTTTTTACATTTGACAAAAATTTAAATTTCATACGGTGACAGTTTTCTATATTAACATTTGACAAAAATGTCAATTAGTCATATGGTGACAGTTTTCTATATTAACATTTGACAAAAAATGTCAATTTTTCCCTATTTCAATTTTACATAAGAAGAGAATATAAATCTCATCACAAGTAGCATTCATCACAAGTAGCATTCTTAATTTATTTGCATCAAATAAATTGTAAATTTTCATCACATCGCATGACCACACATCCAAACATAACCACAAATCCAAATCCAATAACTAGCATCCAGGTGATTACAAGGTGATGTTATAACTGGGCACTAGTAAAATCAACACGGTGTAATTAAATAAAGAACATATAAATAATTTTAATTAATTTATAATTTAGATTTAAACCTGAAATTTCAGGTCTAATCACATAGCATTATAGACAATTCCGATTTCACGTCATATGTTATTATCGGTTTAGATCTATGTTTAAATATCATGTCGTATCGGTTCTACTGCTAATAATCATAAAAATAATAATAAAATAAATTAAATTAAATAAAAATAAAATTCTCACAGTGGTCTAGTCTGAAAAGATGGCTCGGGTTCAATCAGATCCGGTGTTCGTATTCAATTTGATTTCAGATCTGGAATGATTCCAATGCAAATTCATAGGAAAAACCAAATTCAGGCTTTTAACAACTGGCTGTGTAACACTTAAAAGCGTGGGGAAATTTGAAGCAAAAATTACCTTAGAACGTTCAAAACTTTGATTTCGATTTTCCGGAGTTGTAGTTGACGAAACGACGAGCCGTTTGTTGGAGAAGGACCGGCTACGAGAGGTGCATCCACGCCGGGAAGGGGGGAGGCCGCGCGCTGACGTGGTGGGCCCAGGGGGGTGCGTTCGGCGCTGGTTCGGGGGCCTGGTGGCGGAGCTACGTGCGACGAAATCGAATGAAACTTGTTTAGGATCGAAGAGCTCGAAAAATCCTTCGAAAAGTTGTACTACGGCGATGGATTTCGTTGAGAAATGAGAGAGTTATGGAAGAGAGAAGTTTCGGAGCTGATGGGTTTGGGTGCGGCCAGAAATGAACGGGGAAGAAGATGATTAACGTGGCGGCTTATATAATATAATATTAGGTTAAATTAATGATTATTTAATTGGCCCGCTTAAGCCCGTTTTGGCCCGAACCCCGATTCAAGCCTGCTTACTGTCGTTCATACCATTTAGCCCCCGTTCCAAACTCATCTGGATATGTCTCATCAGCCCACGAGATCGTCTTGGCCTTCGTTTTTCAGTTTTTAAATATAAATCATTATTTTAAATTCAAACGTACGCAAAAATTCACCGAGGTCACACATTAACTTCAAAAATCCTCGAAAAATATATTTAGCTATGTTTTGATGCTGTGGCCTTATGAAAATTAATTTCGTTCAATTCTGAGCCCGTATGAATTTTTAATGAATTTTTAAAGTCAAAAATTTGCCCGTTTACACTGGAAAAATCAATTATAATTATATATTAATTCCAAAAATTACCGAAAAACCATTTTTAGCTTTGTTTTGATGATACAAATCTAACAAAATTTATTTCATTGAATTCTGAGACTTTTTGAAAAATGACTATTTTCAGGGCGAATATATTTAATATTAAAAATACATTTTAAACCAATATTTTCTAAAACTCGAAACATATAAGTATTTACTGTTTTTCAATGCAGAAACATCATTTTGAAACCAATGGAAGTGGTTTCGAGTTCAAATTCCTACGTATGCAAAAAGTAGCATTTTTGTCCTATGCAAATTACCCACCGACCTTTCTAAAAATTGAATTGGCCATAACTTTTGATTTCCGCTATGAAATTTCGATTTTTCGGATTCATTGGAAAGATATTTTTAAATAGATTCTAATATTCTTGGTTTCACTAAAATCCGTTAAATTTTGCATCATGTATGGTCAGTCAAAGTTCAAGTTTGACTTTTCAAACTACCGCGCTATTTCTAGCTCTTTTAATATTTAAATTAAATTTGTTCGTTTTAACTTCGATTAAAATAAATAAATCATTAAAAATACTTTAAATTCATTAAAATAAAAATTTTAATTTGGCCCTAAAATTCCGGGTCGTTACAGATTCTAAGATTAAAGGGTAGGATTTGCATCCCAAACCTTCCCGAGCTCAGAAGAGAAATACTTGATGAGTGCCACAAATCCAAATTAAGTATCCATCCCGGTGTGAGCAAAATGTATAACGATATCAAACGCACATTCTGGTGGAGAGCTATGAAAAGAGATATCTCATTATATGTTAGCAGATGCCCCACTTGTCAGCTAGTTAAGAGTGATCAGCGGAAATTGGCTGGATTATTACAACCATTTGAAGTTCCAGGATGGAAGTGGGAACAAATCTCGATGGACTTCATCGATGGCTGGCCTCGAACGAGAAAAGGAAACGACAGTATATGGGTAATCGTAGATCGCTTCACGAAGACTGCCCATTTCATACCTGTCCGATCCAACAGAACGGCTCAAAGTCTGGCACAGATTTACTTCAGAGAAATAGTTAAACTACATGGAGTGCCACTCAATATAGTCAGTGATAGAGATCCCCTATTTACTAGCAAATTCTGGGAAGCCTTCCAGACAGAATTGGGAACCAAATTAAACCTAGGCATCGCTTATCACCCTCAGACAGACGGTCAAACTGAGCGGGTGAATAGAATTTTGGAAGATCTATTGCGGGCTTGCATTATCGATTTTGGAGGCTTATGGGAAGATCATTTACATTTAGCCGGATACTCTTACAACAATTGATACCAAGCAAGTTTGGGAATGTCTCCATTTGAAGCATTGTACGGTAGACCGTGCAGATCTCCCGCATGTTGGGTAGAACCTGGCAACAGACTTGTGTTAGGGCCCGATATGATTCAAGAAGCATCGGATAAAGTCGATTTCATTAAGAAGAGGTTGAAAACCGCTCAGAGCCGACAGAAAAGTTATGCTGATGCGAGAAGAAGGGATATATCGTTTGCCGTTGGCGATTATGTTTATTTAAGAGTTTCTCCAATGCGAGGGGTAATCAGATTTGGCAAGACTAGGAAGTTGGCACCGAGATTTATTGGTCCCTTTCCTATACTTGAACGGACTGGAACTCTGGCATATAGGGTTTCATTACCTGATTGGTTGCCTGGTGTACATGATGTGTTCCACGTATCTCAGCTCAAAAAACATGTTCATGATCCAGATCTTGTTGTGGAAGAAGCAGCACAACAGGATATAGACATAACTCCAGAATTAGCACTCAAGAGGGATCCATTAAAGATAGTTGGCAAAGAAACTAGAGAACTAAGGAGGAAAAGGATTCATTTAGTCAAAGTACAATGGAGTAGTGATCCTAGAGACTATACTTGGGAAACTGAGGAAAGCATTAAACAAGCCTATCCCAAATGCAGAGTGGACATCTCTGACTAACTCCGGTGCAAGGTACCTTTACAATACTTTGCATTTACATTTTATTTCCTGCTTAACTGTTATTTCCTTTTCGAGGACGAAAAGTTTTAAGTGAGGGAGATTGTAATAACCCGGAAAATGTGAACCAGTTTAAAATTTTTAAATTTGGTTATTAACAAGAAATTTGAATAGTTGAAATAATATATTTCAATAAAATATAGAATTGTGTATAATATGGCAGTTTGAAATTTTGAACATGAACTTTGTCTGACTGTACGGGGTGGAAAATATAACAGATTTTAACGAAACTGAAGATATTTAAATCTGTTTATCAATACCTTTCTAACGAATCTGAAAAATCGAAATTTCATAACGGAAATCAAAAGTTATGGTCAAACGAATTTTCAGAAAGGTCGCTATATAGTATATATAGCCCTTGAAAATTGAGATTTTGCATACGACTTCGGAATTCGACGAAACCACTTTTGTTGGGTCCGGGATGTCAAATTATTGCTAAGTTTCAAATTTCATAATTTTTGAAGCTAGTATGTGAGCGGGGCAAAAGATAATGTGTTTGGTCAAATTCTGTTAAAATGGGTCGACCTAAAAATGGCCGTTTTGCAAACTAGCTCAGAATTCGACGAAACTAGTTTTGTTAGGACCGTATCGTCAAAACAAAGCTAGATTTATTTTTCTGGAATTTTTCGATTCAGTTTGTGGCCCTGGCAAATTGAAAAGTACGTTTAAATTAAATATCGAATGTTTCATATTTTAATTTGAAAAATAACTGACTGTAACAGTCGAAATGGCCAACGAAACATATCCCATTGTGTCCGGAATGGGGGTATTTAGCTAGGGGCGACAGTCGTTGGGTTTAAAAAGGAGTCCGTTTGCAAAAACACTATTTAAAAATTTTCTATAAATATCGATCAATAGGAAATTTTCTTTTAAAAAAAAAATAGAAAACCCTAAAAAAACCCTAGCTGCCAGAACTATCGACGACTACAGTCGTTCGCTCCTTCCCGACGAAAATCCCGCCGCTACAGGCGACGCCTGCCAACGCCACCACCCTTACTCGACGCCGCCCACCTCCTTCTTCAAATCCGACCAACCCCCGCTCTTCCTCCCTTCGCCAGCGTCGAGCACGACGCCCAGGAAGTCGCCGACTTCACGTCGAAGCCACGATCGCCAGAGGCGATCGCACCTGCTCCTCCGACCACCGATAGGACCGCCTCGCTCCCCTTTTTCAAGTCCCACTCTCTGATCGGAGCATCGATTCACGGATTTTCTGAAAAATCCGAACCCTAGTTTCGAAATCAAAAAGGGGTATACGGCTAAACTGATTTTTACACTTTAAAGCGTTGCAAACTTTTAAAAATCATATCTTTTTGCTATGTTAACGAAATTCGATGAAACAGGAGACACCGTGACCGCAAGGAGGCTCTCTACATTTTAGAAGAAGCCGCGGATTTTTCTGACCTTCCTACGATTTTTAGCACCGCAAGAACCAATGTGAGGAATCTAAATTATCTGTGTGAATGAAATCGCGTTGTATAAATTATATAAGCGAAGTGTAAATTATATACGCATTGTATACCTCATGTACATGTGTTGTATAAGTTATATTAGCAATGTATAAATTATACAAGCGTTGTTTGAAACATATATGCTTTGAATTGTGATGAATTGCAAGTGAATTATTATTATATATATATATATATATATATATATACTCCCCTCGTCCACAGACCATGGACGATATTTATTGCTTGTGATTGACGTGATATCATATGGTTTGACGAATGGTTGGAAATAATTGTTTGTGGTTGATATTATGGTTGAAAAATACCTTTATGGTTGAAAAATACCTTTGTGGTTGAAAAATACCCTCTTGTGGTTGAAACAAAATAGAATAGGATTGTGGAATTGAAAATAAAACATGCCGCCCGCGTGCGAACTAGATGCATGATCCCCATTGTCAAAAATCGCGAGGTTTTAAGGTAGAGCGAGGAGCCGTACTAGGGACGGTCCCGGTTTTAACTACCCTGCCGTTATGCTGCCGAAATTTTCTGAAATATTTACGTGTTAGAATAATTTTCATTCGTTGAAATAAATTGCATAAACTATATCGAATATTCATGTGTTGAGTTGAAATTCATTCGTTGAGTTGAAATTCATGTGTTGAATATTATTCGAATTTAAACAAATGGCTTTAGCGATAAAAATCACATTTTTATATATATACATACTATATCGAATGTTCATGAGTTGAGTTGAAATTCATTCGTTGAGTTGAAATTCATGTGTTGAATATTATTTGAATTTAAACAAATGGCTTTAGCGATAAAAATCACATTTTTATATATATACATACTTTATCGAATATTCATGTGTTGAGTTGCAATTCATTCGTTGAGTTGAAATTCATGTGTTGAATATTATTTGAATTTAAACAAATGGCTTTAGCGATAAAAATCACATTTTTATATATATACATACTTTATCGAATATTAATGTGTTGAGTTGCAATTCATTCGTTGAGTTGAAATTCATGTGTTGGATATTATTTGAATTTAAACAAATGGCTTTAGCGATAAAAATCACATTTTTATATATATACATACTATATCGAATTTTCATGTGTTGAGTTGCAATTCATTCGTTGAGTTGAAATTCATGTGTTGGATATTATTTGAATTTAAACAAATGGCTTTAGCGATAAAAATCACATTTTTATATATATACAAACGATATCGAATATTCATGTGTTGAGTGGCAATTCATTCGTTGAGTTGAAATTCATGTGTTGAATATTATTTGAATTTAAAAAAATGGCTTTAGCAATAAAAATCATATTTTTATATATATACAAACTATATAGAATATTCATGTGTTGAGTGCAATTCATTCGTTGGGTTGAAATTCATGTGTTGAATATTATTTGAATTTAAACAAATGGCTTTAGCGATAAAAATCGCATTTATATATATATATATATATATATATATATATATATATATATATATATATACAAACTATATAGTATATTCATGTGTTGAATTCCAATTCATTCGTTGAGCTGAAGTTCATGTGTTGAATGTTATCATCTTTTAAAAATAAAATGAATCGACATTGAAAACTATATTTTTATGATAAATATGAAGAGTTAAAAATACACATGTGTCGAATAAATATTTTTGATGATAAAAATATTCCTTTTATCATGTATACGCTTAGTTAAAAATACACACGTGTTGAAATAAATAATAGTTTGCTAGAAATATTATTATTAGCTTGTTCTGCATATATATACATGTGTTGAACAGGAAAAATGGATTAGCTGTTGAGTAAAGAAATTATTTGCGTGCCCGACAAATAGGTAAACCTTGATGAGTTGGCTGCGCAATTTTATTTATATATCAACTCCTGTGAATGCCATTGGATGCGGAGTCCTGGTTTTTCTGTGTGAAATAATAAACAACGCCATAGGATAGTAACAATTAATTTTGAAGTACACTACATGGCATACTTCTTGACGATAGGCATACTTCATCATATTCCACATAAGCAATTGGAGCTTGTGTGACGAGGTGGAAGATTTACCATACAAGCAAGAGGCTTGTATGGCGATGACTAAGTACTACAGGTTGAACTGATGACTGGTATGGACTATATAAATTATAACGATAAATTGCCAGATTAATAAAAACCCCACACGGGTCTGGAGTTGACAATAATCACGTCGCTCTAGTTATTAGATACAGCACATGGACTATTTATTTCCACACGTAAACGGGGTGACGGGAATTTATTCTCTGGAGTGATTATCAGTACATGCTCCCCCGTAAACACCAAAATATATCACTAAAAATATGTGAATGCTTTTTAGGATTTATTGGGTACCTAATACGGCCCAATAAATTTCCAAACCCCTCCCCGTACAAAGGAGGTTATGGCAAAAATTTTCGAAATATTAAGGCGTTAGTGAAATATTTGAAGTGAAAACGAAGTTGAAAATATAAAATGAACTATAGTTGAAACTATGGAATGGGCTATATTTATATATATATATATATATATATATATATATATATAAATATAATTAAAAGGAATAGAGGCCGTGCAGTTCGCGTTTCGGAATCGTAATTTGAAAGGATTAGTACGAGAAATCCGACCATTGGATCTTCCCGAAACCGCAACCGCTGAGTTCGCCTTGGAAATACCTTTCCAACGGCACCAACCTCGTAAAAATCCAACGGTTGGATTGTCCGGAATGTTTAATTCAAATCTGAAGAAAAACAACGCCAGAATCGTTTATATTTATATATAAATATAAATATAATTAAATTTAATCGAATAACGACGCTGTAGTTCGAATTTTGGAACCGTAACTTCAAACGACTAGTGTGGAAGATCCGACCGTCGGATTCTCACGAGACTGGAACCGTTGGGTTCGCTTTGGGAATACCTTCCCACTGATATAGACTTTGTAGAAATCCAACGGTTAGATTTTCCGATATGTGTAAAATAAATTAGGAGAAAAACAGTGCCACGGCACGACCTGAAACGTCGTTTAATTAAATATGGCCATTTTTAAATAAATAAAAATGGCGAAAAATCGTTATAAAATATTATAAGCAATATTGATTGAGAATAAACCAATTGGGCTTGAATTGTTGGATATTTGATGGTTGTATGTGTATGACATGAAAATAACACTAAAGAACCGAAAGATGGATGTCGAAAGATATAACCATAAAAATGAATCAATTTAAATTCTAATGACGTGAATTATTTGAAAAGGCCGAGCTAACCCTCATTTCAAATAATTTATCGAGTGATTTGAATTGGAAAATGCAAAGACGATTCAAGACCGACGATCTTCGTATCGGTTGGATGGGCGCTACTGAGGTTCCTAACCGGAGTAGCTACCGGAAGGGGGCGGAAGTAGTAGCCGTCTGAACGTATGTGTTGATTGGACGGATATACGAGGAATTTGACGCCTCCGGTTTAGTTCAGACCCAGGACGGACTTGTAAATGGACTGTGTGTCTGACATTGGATTTTGTTCTATATTGATTGATCTCTGTTAAATATATATCTGTTTGGCGGCGGAGAATTTATTCTTTTGCTTACGCCCTTCTCTGAGACGTACGAGCTCAGGGGTTGTATATCGATAGAAATCAATCGTATGGAGTGGACTGCCTATGTGGCATGCCAAGATGCTGTGATCAAGGCTTCTGTTGCAAAGCAAATTCTTGTGGATGATGATCAAAGCAAGGTCTATGTGGCCTAGCTTTGTGTATTTCGTAGATTCGCGAACCTCACACCCCGGTATGAGTTAAAAACGGGATACGGACTGCAGGGTGAGCACGACGTTTCTTTCTAGCTATGATGGTGTCAGTGACTTACCAGCCCTGACATATATATCTATTTTTCACCTTTGTGGTTGTTGGAATGCGAGGCGCCTCGATTAGAGGTCCGTAAGGACCGGGAAACGTGTGTTCAAGAATAAATAATCCTCTAACGTAAGTGAGGACCGGCCCTGAAGCATCCAGGGGTTACCCAGAGTGTGTAGTCCCGAGGCATTTGCTAGAGTGTCTCGAAGCGGAGAGGAGCTTGCCCCTTGCCTCGACTCATGACGGAAATCCAATTTCCAATACGAAATAACGGTCTTGATTGTAGAGCTAGTATGGCGACATAGTAGATGGTAGCTATGCCGCCTATGATTGATATTTATGATGCTATTCGTTTTTGAAACATATATGCACTAGTAATAATACCAAACGATTTTTCTTTATACGTATCAAGCATATTTGGCTATTATAAGGTAAAACTCTATCCTCCGGCTTGTATTGCATTGTGTGATGGGACCTGAGTCTTATAATGGCTTCATTCTTTCTAAAAGCATTGCGTTGTTTTAAAAGAATTTACTTTGTTTTAAATGCACTAGCAATCACTGGAGTAAACCCGTTCCGCGAAAGTGGCGTGGTCCTATGATTTGCTGTTTACTGTTGTTTAACTGTTAAATAGATTCCTCATACCAGTCCCCATGACTGACTCGTTGTTTGTTTCACTTTGCAAACGCGGGTGCCCTTATTTTCACACGGGCAGCCTAGTACATAGGTGACAGGTGGTTTTTGGTTCTGCATTGCTGCATAGCGTGCACTTTTGGCTCATGGCGAGGCTGACTTCATAGAGATGACTTAGATATTTTCCGCCATTACTGTATTTATATTATGATTCCGCCACTGGCGATGCAGACTGATTTACTTTCCGTATTTCTCACTATATGTATTCCGCCTTCGGCGATGTAGACTGATACTCTTATTATGTCACTGCATGTATGTATTCCGCCTCTGGCGATGATGACTGATCACTTCCCTTTCTTTTTACTAAGTATATCCCACGTTATGCTATTCTGATATTCCTACATGTTGTGATTCCGCTGTCATATCCATGTAAAAGTATTTTATTTATTGTTTCTGCTATTATCTGTACTCTGCTATGATGATTAATGTGTTATTTCCTAATGATTATCCTTAATACCGCCCCTTGGATTTTGGGATCGTCACATTGCCAAACCTACATATAAATGGATTCTATTCGCAAATACGATTCCAACGAACTTAATCGTGCATTAATCCGAGTCATAATGAATTAGATATTTACTAATGAAGTTTTGACTTAAACATGAAATAAATAAAATAATTTATACCCTAACAAAGAAGCTCAAGCCCAACAACATCCGACCCGGTCCAACCAAGCTTCTTCCTTCTTCTCCTCCTTGCTCACGCTCTCCTTCTCATGCCTGAACCCATCATGTTGTGCATGCTCGTGCACCTGTACACTGCCAAACATTCACTATCCTTTGATCCGAGACCACCATAAAACTCCCCTTCCTCCCCTCGTCTCACCGCACCACCTCACGTCAAGTTCAGACCTCCACGCCAAAATTCGAGCTCTCGACCGAAACTGGAAAACGCACGCAACAGTCAAAAACATCGACACTAATTTCCTCTGAAATCCACCAAATTACACCGCTTCGAAGATCTCTCCGTCCTGAGCACAACGCCATTCTCCGATTCGACATTGTCGCTTCTTCCTCCTATTAAACCAAAGCCTAATTTTCAACTTTCAAAATCATCATCACAGATTCTAATGAAATTTAAACCAAAAATACTACCCGCTTCGCTGATCATAACGGTGCTGACGGCGCGCTTCAATTCCTTCTGGATTGGGAGAACTGATTTTTCGAAGTTTCAACTCAAAAATTCCTCTTTACTGTAAATCCAAGATTTATCTTTCATTTCATGATGAAATTCGGATCCGTTAATCTCTAAAAATCGAAAATGAAAGTCCAAATAACTCTCACGTGAATTGATTTAACTAGAAACAAATGGATTTTGAGATATGAATTTTTGATTGAGTGGAACCGGGTTTTTCTCTTTTACTGTAAGCTGAAAATGAGAGGGGAAGAAGGACGTCGTGGAAAAATTCAGTTGTAGCTTTGCGCATGTAATAACCCGGAAAATCTGGGCCAGTTTAAAATTTTTATTTTGGCAATTTTAGCGAATTTTGATTATTTAAAATGAATTATTTTAAATAATATCGTCGAGAAATTTATTTTGAATGGAATTAGAACGTATATATTATATACGTCGTCGTTAGAATATATAATAATTATATATAATTATAAAAGGAATTGAAAATGGCGCGGTAGTTCGAAAATTCGATTTCTAATTTCAAATGAATATACAGAATTCAATATAAGTCAGAATTGAACGAAACAGGAAATATTTGAATCTGTATAACTATATCTTTGTAACGAAGTTAACAAACTGAGATTTCATCTTAGAAATGATAAGATATGTCCAGTTTAAAATTCTGAATAGTCGCTATGGAATTCAGGCCCTTAAAAATAGACATTTTGCAAACGACCTCGGATTTCGACGAAACCAGTTCTGTTGGGTCCGTGATGTTAAGTTATTGCTAGATTCCAAATTTCATAATTTTTCGAATCAATATGTGTGCGTGGCAAAAGAAAACGCGTTTGACTAGTTTCAGTTGATTTTAATCGACTGGAAAATGGCCATTTTTCTAACGGTATCAGAATTCGACGAAACTAGTTTTGTTAGGACCGTATCGTCAATACGAAGCTAGAAAGTATTTTTATGGAATTTATAGAGTTGTTATGTGACCCCGGTAATTTGAAATGTACGTTTAAAATTCAATATAGTGATTTAAATGTAAATTAAACGGAAACTGATTCAAACAGTCGAATCAGCTTGCGATACATATCCCATTGTGTTCGGAATGGGGGTAAAACGCTATGGACGACAGGCGGGGAGCCTCGTTTTGAGGTCGAAAATAAAGGTTGCTTTTTGTGGAATTAAATAATAATAAAAAAAACTAACTTTTCTTCCCCCGTTAACCCGCTCTGGCCCCCCCTTTTTTTCATTTCGATTTCAGAAAAAAAAAGAAAAAAAACCCGATGTCCCCCCCCCCCCAGTCGCCCCCCTCCGATGACCTCGCCGCCGCCCTGGCGGAACTCCTCTGGCCTCACCACCCGCCGTCGCCACCTTCTCCCCCAGCTCTCCCTCTCTCCTCTAAAGCGATGTGCCCCTCCCCTAACTAAAACCCTAGCCCCCTTTTCTCGCGCCGACCCCCTGACCAACCACCGCACCCCCCCTCTCTTGCCTCAGCCGCCGACGAGCCCCCCCCTGTAAGTTCTAAACTGATTTTCTTTTATTTTCTTTAAACTGATTTTTCTTTTATTTTCTTTAAACTGATTTTCTTTTATTTTCTTTAAAACTGATTTTCTTTTATTTTCTTTAAAACTGATTTTCTTTTATTTTCTTTAAACTGATTTTCTTTTATTTTCTTTAAACTGATTTTCTTTTATTTTCTTTAAAACTGATTTTCTTTTATTTTCTTTAAACTGATTTTCTTTTATTTTCTTTAAAACTTTAAATAGAAAAAGGTTAAAACTTTAAATAGGAAAAGGTTAAAACTTTAAATAGAAAATATAAATTTGAAATGATTTTTAAATATAAAAATTAGCATTGTTGAAAATATATCTATATCGCAAGGTTTTGAAAATATATGGGAATATTTTAAAAATATATATCATATGATTTTTATATGTTGAACTTCGGATTAAAAATAGAATTTTTATATGTTGAACTTCGGATTAAAAATAGAATTTTTATATGTTGAACTTCGAATTAAAAATAGAATTTTTATATGTTGAACTTCGAATTAAAAATAGAATTTTTATATGTTGAACTTCGGATTAAAAATAGAATTTTTATATGTTGAACTTCGAGATAAAAATATGATTTTTATATATGGAATAACGAGGTAAAATTCGATTTTTACATATGTAGTGAAAGCGGAAAACGAAAGCGACAAAAGGCGAGTTGGCGATGATTTCCTGCATTAGAAGTGCCGTGGAGCTAGGATAGCTATTAGTGAGAACTTCTCACCTTTCAATTTCATTTCTATTTATATATATATACTAGGATGCAGACGGTGCTTAGTAACACCCGACACAATCGTCCACAGACCATGGACTTGTTTGTTTGGTTGCATAGATTAGTTATATGATTTGATTTGAATTTGGTTGTTTGGTGATTTTGATTGATGTGTGAATGGCGTGGGCCTTCACTAGACCGGGGATAAGGCTAGGCCTTGTCCCGTTTCTAGTATCGTGCCGTTATGCAGCCGAAATTTTCTAAAATATGTTAGAAAAATAAAAATATCATTTTATTTAAAGAATGAACTGAATAGAAATTCATATGTTGGAATAAAATGTTTTGTCGTTAAAGATATAATTTTTAACGTGAATGTGAAAAATAAATATTCATTTACAAACCAGACGGTTTGTTTATGTACACCTATTTGAAGGACATTGATTGGGTCGATAAATTTTACACATCGCCCAACTGCACGAATAAAATATTTGTTTGATTGTTTGAAACCCCACACGGGTGTTGGGATGAAATCTGAAGTTCACTCATCCTGATTGATTAAATATGTCGATCGATTGATTGACAGGCTGTTATAAGCGTTGAATATCTATATTTGATGCTTATACAGTGTAGTGCACTTTGGTTGATGGTTGATTATTTTTCAATGCTATTATATACATGTGATGTATGAAAATCCATATAATTAACATTATATGGTAATTGATTGGGCCTCATTCCAATTTGAAAAATAAAGAATAATATAAAATAAATGTTCATGTGTTGACAGTACTCTTCCATTGAGATTGGTCATGTGTTGAACGAAATATTTTGATAATAAAATTTACATCTTTATCAATATAAAATAAATGTTCATGTGTTGACAGTACTCATCCATTGAGATTGGTCATGTGTTGAACGAAATATTTTGATAATAACAACTATTTTGAAAAAGAAATATTTGAAATAGAATATTTGAAAATAGAAATTTATGAAGTCGTGTTGATTAGATTGACGCCATTTTGACGTAAACGATTCATATCGATTCTATCGATTTCGAAATGAATTGAATTGAAAACGATTTCGAAATGAATTGAATTGAAAACGATTTCGAAATGAATTGAATTGAAAACGATTTCGAAATGAATTGAATTGAAAACGATTTCGAAATGAATTGAATTGAAAACGATTTCGAAATGAATTGAATTGAAAACGATTTCGAAATGAATTGAATTGAAAACGATTTCGAAATGAATTGAATTGAAAACGATTTCAAAATGAATTGAATTGAAAACGATTTCGAAATGAATTGAATTGAAAACGATTTCGAAATGAATTGAATTGAAAACGATTTCGAAATGAATTGAATTGAAAACGATTTCGAAATGAATTGAATTGAAAACGATTTCGAAATGAATTGAATTGAAAACGATTTCGAAATGAATTGAATTGAAAACGATTTCGAAGTGAATTGAATTGAAAACGATTTCGAAATGAATTGAATTGAAAACGATTTCGAAATGAATTGAATTGAAAACGAATTCAAATTGAATTGAAAGTGAAGTGAAATGAATTCAAATTGAATTGAAATTTGAATTGAATAGAAATGGATTTTAAAACGAATTTACAAAGAAGAATTCAATTTTGATTTGAATTGAAATGGAAGTTGAAAATGTTTTTGAAACGAATTCAAAACTATTTATATAATCCGTTTTAAATAGAAATCGACGATATATATATTATATATATTATATATATAATATAATGGCCTGAATAGAACGCGCCGCGCCGCGGCAGTTCGCGAATTTCGACCATTTATTTCAAACGGGCATTACGGGAGATCCGACCGTCGGATTCTCCTAAAACCGGAACCGTTGGGTTCGTATCGAAAAGAGCTTTCTAACGAATATTAGAAATTTGAAATCTAATGGTTGGATTTGGAATTATGTCCAAATCAAATTTGAAAAAGGTCGCTATAAGTGCAGTTCGATGGCCATTGATGGAAATCGACTGTACAGGCCTTGATAAAATTATTAAAAATAGTAATAATTTGTGTAAAATCATAAGAAATGATTTGTGAAGATTTGGGATGAAAAACTCCATATTTGAAAAGATAAAAATAGATTTTTATCGAAATGAACTAGTTTTGAACTAGAAATATAATTCTATTTATTTTTAAATAAATAAATTGAATTTGAAAGGGGTTTTAAAAATAACCAGAATTTCCAATGATTGCATTGGAGTGGATTTGAATCGAAATTGTCTTCGGAATATTTCGATGTTGGAATTCGGGATTATACAGATGCTGTTATGGAAATTTGAAAGATGTGGATATTTATATCGTTATTTCCAATACGACATTTGTTAATCATAGAATTTGATATTGAATATAAGCCGATATATTTTCTATTCAGAGCCTTGTATTGAATATCAAATGTGATTTGGGTTTGTCGTGAATGGTGTCTTCACTAACACTGTTCTTGAACCCAGTTAAGGAATGATTAAATCTTTTATTTAGATTTAATGAAGTATACCAATTAAATAATATTTAATTGGAATTGAATTGATATTGATATTTGGGTTTATCGTTAACAGTGTTTTAAATAACACTTGTTCTTTAACCCGATAATTAATGAATGAGATTTTGGGTTTATCGTGAACCGTGTTTTAAATGACACTGATTCTTTAACCAGTTAACGATTAAAACTAAGTGGAGTTTTAATGAATCTTTAATTAGATTGAAAAGATCGAAAATGGAGTATCACCAGTTTTGCTCCAGGCGATAGTTAAATCTTTAATTAGATTTGAACGTGAAATGGTAATTGAATTTACCGATAACACGGTGGTGTTAAATATGAAGTATTACCAGTTTTACTTCATGGGATGAATAGGTTGGGATTGGGAAATTAAATAAATGATTACTTCGGTAAGGTTCGCTAATCCCGACTAGTTTGAATTGAGATTCAAAAATAGAATAAAGAATAAATTCAAGGAATTTATCTTGGATAAAATTAATGGGAACCTTTCCCTATGAATGCGAAATCAGAAACTAACTTTCGGTTAGCTAAGCAGAATGGTTTTCTGGATATTGATCTGATGTTGGTTTCGGCCTTCGGGGTTAATATTTGGGGAATTATTCTCTTGATTAATTTACGGTTAGTGACTGATGAATTGGAATGAGGCGTATGTTGTGTTTGTGTAACACTTATTTAAATATACGCGAGTTATTCGGAAAGACTGGGTTTATCCCATTCTGAATAACTGATACGACGATAAGTCGAAGATGAAGACGATGGTCGAAGACCGGAGGTCTTCACGTCGTTTGGGTGATAACTGATGATCTTGATTGGGCTGTACACCCAAGAAGATGGAAACAGTTGGTGATCGTCCAGACGTACTTGGAGATCGATGGATATGCGGGGTACTAGGTGCCTCCGGTTTCGTTCAGACCCAGAACGGACTTGTAAATGGACTGTGTGTCTGACATTGGATTTTAGTCCGTGTGGTTGATCTCTATTAAATATATATCTGTTTGGCGGCGGAGAATTTATTCTCTTGCTTAACGCCCTTCTCTGAGACGTACGAGCTCAGGGGTTATATATTGATGGACATCAAACGCATGGAGTGAATTGCCTGTGTGGCATGCCTAAGTGGCAATTGATCGAGGCTTCTGTTGAAAAGCAAAGTCTTGTGGTGATGATCAAAGCACGGCCTTTGTGGCGTAGCTTTGTGTAACATTTACTTCGCGTGTTTCACACCCGGTATGGACCAAAAACGGGAGACGGACCTCAGGGAGGGCATGCGTTTCCTTCTAGCTAAAAAGTGGCGTCAGTGGTTTTACACGCCCTGACGAGTTTCACTTATGTGGTTGTTGCTGTTGCGAGGCGCCTCAGTTTGATCGGACGATCCGGGTCCGATGGAGTCATTCGTTGGCTCATTGACGCCCCAAAGGGCGGGGAGACTTATTGTTCAGGCATAATAATCCACGTCGGTGGACCGGCCCTGTCGCTCCAAGGCTTGCCTGCGCGCTTGCCTAAGACACGGGCTAGAGCGTCTCGAATCGGTAGAGGACGATCCCTGGCCTCGGTTCATAGATGGAAATCCAATTTCCAAATACGTGACATTTGCGGTTTTATTTGTAAACCTATATATGGCGACATGATATATGGTACCCATGCCGCCTATGATTGATACTTATGATTTGAAGTTGTTTTATACACTATGCACTTATAATAGTATCAAATGATTTGTTTTAAACGTATCAAGCATTCTTTGGCTGTTATAAGGGAAAACCCTATCCCCCGGCTTGCGTTGCATTGTGTGATAGGACCTGGGTCTTATAACAGCTTCATTTTTCTTTATTTAGCATTGCGCTGTTTGTTTTATGCACTGGTATTCTTGGGAGGAAACCCGTTCCGCGTTATACGGCGTGGTCCCTTGATTTACCTAACTTTTAAAATAAAGAATAATAACTGTTTTAGTTCTCACACCAGTCACATGACTGACCTGGAGTTTATTGTTTTAACCTAAACTCTGGGTGCCCCTATTTTGACACGGGCAGTTAGTAGTTTCGGTTTTGCAGATTTATATTCACAGGATCCTGGTTTACAGCTGGAACGATATCCGGAAAGCTTTGTATCTGTATATCTCATTCTAGTTGTGTATTGTATTATTTTCCGCTGCTATGTATTTAAATGTAATTTAAATCTCTGATATTTCTGTGTAATATTCGTTTATACTCTGTATATTCTTGTAATCTGATGCATTGTTGTAATATACAATGAAATGTTCTTCCGTGTGCGTTCTGTTATGGCTTGTTCTCGAACTATCCGACGCTTCCCTTTACGGGGAAGTTACGGGTTTTCACAGCCCAGGAGAGGAAAAATGTGTTTTTATATTAGATAGAGAAGGGTTACTTAATTATTTAACAAATGGACACTTGGCTTCTCTTAAAAATCCCTTTCCATGCATGTAAACAAATAAGAGACACCTAATCATTATTATAAAATCTTCCAATGCATGTTTGCCAAAATTTGTTTATTTATTTATTTTTGTTAATTTAAACTTTAGCTACATCTTAGTGACACATATACATGTAGTATGTTTTCAATGCTTATGAATGTAACCAAAATATTACTTAATATTTTATAAAAATATTTATTCATATTATTTTAACAAATATAAATATAAGAATAAGGGTTTAGAAACACAATAAAACTTTATGGAAATATATATTATTTTATAAAACATAATATCATCACTTTAATATTGAAAATATTTATTTAAATAAAACCTTAGATATGATCTTAAAATAAGTTATCCACATCAAAATAGATCAAAACAAAAATATTTATCCAACTCGTAAATAATATTTTTTTTAAAACAATATTTGTATTTATATCCTATCAAATTCATTTGATATTCAGAAATTTGAATTTTTAATATATTTTAATCATTAAAAATCCTGATTCGTTACAACATAATTCCAACACAACGGTCCAGATTACATATGTTCCATGGGTACACCAATAAATTCATTCTCAAATGTTTCCAAAAGAATTAAAGCAATAACAACTAATAATAGCATAATGACTTCGTTTTCTTCTTCAGCTCCCATCATGATTCTGTCCATGAATTCTACCCCATCTACTGACCTGTTGAATATGTTAAGAAGAGGGGTCAGAACTCTCTGTGACCGAAATATCGTGTTTACTTAAAGTCCATACCCTAAATTTTTAGTTGGTTACATATGTCAAGGCATGTCTATGTAGCACACAACATTCACACAAACACCAAGTATCTATCCAATGAGGTGGATATCCAAGTCAATAGCTCATTAGTGTTTTTAGGGTAAAGACCCTAGGAGGTGGGCATTCTTGGTCACTTATGGCCCTATTAAATGTGAATTCTTATGATCTCTTATAACCTTAAGTTGGACCCCAGCCCCTTAAGACACCGTCCTAGTACATCAACGCCCTTAATTCTATACTCTCAATTCTAATATGAGAAGTAGTATTGTGAACGTTACTACGTAATGGATATTATGGTAGAACACCTATGTCACTTAAGAATTCCCTTAGATAGTTGGTGAACATGCAATGACCACGTATCTTTTATATACCAGTTCTATCCCTAATTGTTCCCTTATAAGCTTCTAAAGGAAGTGGACATGCCCCATGAAATAACCTACGATTTACCACTTATGCCTAACCACTTTTAGAGAAGGAGGACCCAAAGACTTACTTTATATCTAGTAAGGGTTGGTCCCATGACTTTGGTCCCTCTTCAAGGAATAAACTTTCGGGGGGGGGGGGGGGGATCCTAGTCCTTACCACTCAAGAACCAAATTAGACAAGAAGAGAGTTAGCCACTTAAGACCTTCCCAAGGTGTAGTATTTTCACACACAATAGACTTATATAAATATAGTTATATAAACACGCACACACTAGACCTCCCACATTAAACCATTCACTTGTAGATGTTGGATGTGTCGGGTGGTTTCGCGCATACTTCTACTATAAGTTGGTTTGACCTTGTGTCATAGTGTACTAAGTTTGAATGGCCCATCGCACCCAGACCTCCCATATCAGTTGGGCCTACTTGTTGCTGTTGGATTTGCCAGTCGATTCTAGGCAGGCTTATACCACAAATGGAAACAAACCTCATGTCTGTGCGTCACTATTTATATAGTAAAGTCATTCAATACGCACACACAAGTAATCGGTATATATATTTAGGAACATTTCAAATTCAAATTCTGTCCTAATCGCATTTACTACGTTAATATAACGTTAATTACGTTTATTACGTTTATATAAATATAATAATTATAATGCCTAAATGATGTTAATGCTCATATAAACGAGAGAACGTTCTAACAAGTTAGCAATAGTCAGTTTGTCCTAAATTAAGGTATACAAGTTAATTTTCCATATTTTTGATCGCTACAATTTAGGAATAATGGCATAATAAAAAAAGATAACAGATCGCAGTGAATGAAAAATATACACACATACAAATTTCAACCTGGATCCTAGGCTTGTTGGAATGATTTCAATACTGGATCAAGAATAGGGTATAACATACACATATAATATATTCATGTATGTTTATTAGTTCCACTTTATCTAATTCACCCCTTTTTTGTGTTTTACACATAAAAACGTTTACATTTGAAATATTTCAAGTATGAATATGTTTGGATTAAGAATAGAATCCAAACCTAATTGAATCATGGAATAATCAAATTTAAACCCTTTTAGGTTATAATCAAATGTTTACATATGGGCGAATTACACAAAGTAAAAATAATAACACCCTTTCATCCTCAATCCAATATTAATATCAAAAACCACAAACCAATAACAATAAATTGACAATTCATACGCAACATAAAATAGATGTTTTGGGATTTTTGTATTGATGTTATCGATTTCCAAATCCTCTTAGGCATAGATATCAACATGTTAATGTATTTAAAAAAATAGAATATGCCTAAGAACACGATATTCCACCCATAGATCTAAGGAAGAACAAATAGGATTTCTGTAGTAGATTCAGATATGTGCTTAATCTTTGTGACAAACGTGCTCTAATACTCCTAATATATATGTAAGAAACATATTTTAGAATCTTATATACATATATATATATATACTAAATTCTAGAATTCATAATAAACTTATATGAATTTAGAATAGAGAGAAGATAAGAATAAAGTTAGAGGAATAGAAAAGAAATACCTAATCTTTTCTAGAACTTAGCAATGGCAGAAGGATGATATGGAGGTAGAGATAAGAGAGTAGCTAGGGTTTTGTTTTGTGATATGAGGGCCTATATATAGTTGCTCGTATGAGCGTAGGCCGTTAGATTATTAAAATTTAATCTTGGTCGTGTATTTATATATATCCCTTTAGAAAACCCTAACCAAATATAGATTCATTGAGATCCTCAGCCGCCAGGCGGTCGACACCCCTTCTAGGGGGCGGTCGACATCCTAGTCGCTGAAACGCCCAAAGAATTTATCTGGCGCTGAGGTGTATAATTAAATAATATATTTCTTTATTTTCTTAATCTATTTCCTGACGTTAGATATTCTTTGTCCCCATAATCTTATCCTCGGTTTGAATTTCAAATTCTCCCTTATTTATTTAATATCTTCTGGTCATATATATATTACTCATCTAATTATATTTTATTTTTGTGTTCTACTATCCAAACTCATTTGCTTGTAAATTTCTCCCTTGCTCCTCCTCCACCTCCATGGTCTAGCACCTCCAGCCACTTTCTGTACCTCTTCCCCCTCATCCCCTCCAACTTTGACCCCACTCCATTCCTCTCCCAAAGTCGTGGCCCACCTCCTTGAAAAACTCCAAAAATACCTCTTAAATCCCTATATCACCACACTTAGCTCCAATTTCACCCAAATTCAGACCTCCCCAGCCCTACACAGCTCACACCTAGCCAGCCCCAATTCCGACCACACCAGCCCAAAATGTGGACCCTACCTCATGGCCAATGTGACACCCCACATTCGTTAATGTCACTCATAAGGGAGTGCATTAAATTTCGTGAAGAGCATTAGGTAAATAGTATAGAAATTCACAAGACATATATAAAATAAGCAGCAGAAAATTTCAACATCATTATTAAAAATAAAACGTAGTCCCAAACAGGTTACATCAAAACCAGTTACATCAAAACAAAGTATCTCAAATTTGTCTCACAAAACATCTCATAAAAGAAAATATCAGGGTGTAGTAACATAAAATCATATCCCGCATGGCAAGTCATAATACAACAGAGAGCAAGTCAAAACGGTACATCTTAGAAATTCTAAATCCGAGCTGAAAGAGAAAGTCCTAATCACTGAGGAGTGCTACCACTCTAAGGACCTGGACGGAAAGGAAGAAAGAAGCAAAAACAAAAGGTCAGACATAAAGTTTGGCAAGTTCTAGTGATTTTCATATATGCATAAAATAGGAATACCAAGACAAGTAAAGAAGACTGGAAGAGAAAGTACCGTATCATATAAGATAACAGATAAACTAAGAAGAACAATAGGATAGACATGAATAATAGGAATAAACTATCATCGAGTAATGCTTCACATTTATATCTCTAAAACAGGTTATGTTTACACCAATACTAGTATAACAGGTTTAGGCGTTAGCCTATTTACTTAACAGAAACAGCAGGATTAAACAACAGGTTTTAACAGCTGAATTAAACAACTGGATTAGGCGTACCCTAATTACATAATAGGATTAGGTGTTACCCTAATTACATAACAGCAGGATTAGATGTACCCTAATTACTACTAATGTGATCAGCTTCCTGATACATTAATACCCTATGTCATCCCCAACAACATGGTGTATCTCTCCCTAAGCCAATAACTTATATAACACAGACCTAATTACTAGTGTTACAGTGGCTAAGTTTCCCTAATCAGACTCATGCACGCTCATAACTCCACCAGAACGCTCCCGTACCACATTCCGCATGTGAACCTCTTACTATCCACTTCAGTAAAATGTGCCCTGGCCCCTACCTAGTGTGAGACCCTCTAACAAAATACCAACAGGGATACTGACTTATATGGGTTCCAAACAGTAGATTGACATAAGCCAAAATCCCTAAGCTTGTACCGTCAAATAACTAGGATTTAAGAATCCCCAAAACCCGATACAACAGCAGAACGAGGAACCTCTTAGCATATAAAAAATCATGTTTAATCTGGCATGTTTAGGTTTACTAATAAGCGTGGTTGTAAAATTACATGTTTTGTATGTGTACAAATCTTCCCCAAAACCGTTGCCCAGACATATACAATTTCTATAGTGCTTCAATTTATTAACCGACATCTGGTACTTACAATATTCTAACATGTCCTTTACTTAATGTCTGTATTAAGTCTGTAACGATACACATTTTGCCCGACCTTAATCGATCGCAAAATTGACCAAGACCGTTCAAAACCCGAGTACGTTAACTTTGGGAATACAACAATATCAGAACAACAACAGCAGACTTTTATTACATCATAATAACGTAACATCAGAGTACAGAATATCAGAGTACATCGATTAAATGTACAGCGGAACATAAATTACAATATTATAATACATTACAGCGGAAACAATAAAATAGATACAGCAGAAGACAACTATGCTCTGGACATAGCTTTAAGCTTCAATCCAGAATCCTGCTCGAGATAAGGACCTGTAGACAAACTACTCGACTGCCGTGTGGAAAAGTGGGCACCCGGGTTTGTAAAGGTGGAAACAAAAAACGGATCAGTCATGGGACTGGTGTGAGGATTCTTAACTAATTTAACTAATAGTAATAAGGCAAATCCAAGGACCACGCCGCTAACGCGGAACGGGTTTTATTCCAATGTATTTCCGTGCATAACAATAAAGTAAATCGTTAAACAACGCAATGCCTTTTAGAAAAATGAAACCATCATAAGACCCAAGTCCCATCACACAATGCAACACAAACCGGAGGATAGGGTTTTACCTTATAATGATTAAACATGCTTGGTACGATAAAACAAATTTGATATTATTATTATTGTATATATGTTTCAAAAACAATTTCATTCATAATGTATCAATCTATGGAAGAATAGTATCCCATACTACTATGCCTCCATACTAGTAATACAATTAAAACCACATGAGGTCGTATTGGAAATTAGGTTTCCATCATGAGTCAAGGCTAGGGAGGAGCTCCTTACCAATTCGAGACACTCTAGCTAATGTCTCAGGATTCCCCGCAGAGAACCCTTGGATCCTGCAAGGCCGGTCCACCATACGAGTTGCGGATTGGTTATCCCAGAACACACGTTTCCCGGTCCTATTGGACCTATCATCCGAGGCGTGCCACGTTCCATCATCCACATAAGTAAATATCAGCCAGTTTATGTACCGACACCACTTCTAGCTAGAAAGAAACGTGCTGCTCTCCATGTGTTCCCTTCTCCCGTTTTAGACTCCACCGGGTTGTGAGGCTCGCGAAGTAATGTTATAACTACAAGGCCTGCTTTTCAACAAAAGCCTTGATTATCTTCATCTTAGCGTGCCACGTTGACAATTCACGCCATGCGATTGATAACTATTAATACACAACCTCTAAGGGTGTTGAGCAAGAGAATAAATTCTCCGCCACCAACGGTTGTATATTAATAGAAATCAATTTACATAGAACAAAATTCAATGCCAGACACACATTCCATTTATAAACTTATGCTCTGGGTCTGAGCGAAAGCCAAATCCGTACAAATCAGCACTATGTCCGGATAACTACCATCTTAGCCCCGTCTTGGGAGCAAATCAATCAAGGGCCTCAACACTAGTTACCCATTCGATGTGAAGATCGTCGGTCTTCAATCGCCGTCTTCAATTCTCCGAACATCGTATCATTATTTGGAATGAGAGTAAACTCGGACTTTCCAAATAACTCCCGCATATATAAATTTGAAAACCATTTCATATCGTTGTTAATAATTTATAACGTTCGATCGCTATTTTTACTTTACATACACATCCTAAACATAACAATGTATATTTTACTCTTCCATTTTTCAATTTACACCAAATGTATATTTGGTTTCATTATTTTTCTAATGAAAATCTCTTCCTTAGAAATGTAAATTTCTAATCTTATTATTTACATTGAAACATGTAAATTTCTATTCCTATTTTATTTATATTGAGAAATGTAAACTCATATTTCAATATATTATTATATTGAAAATGTAACCTTTATTTCATATTCTATTTACATTTGAAAATGTAAATTCCTAATCATTCCTTTATTTCTTTTGTTCACATTGAAAAATGTAAATTCTTTAAAAATATAACTTCTATTTCATCCTTATTTACATTGAAAAATGTAGGTTTCTACATTTCTCTAATTACATATAAAAATGTAACTTCCTATTTTTCTTCTATTTACATTGAAAAACATAACTTCTTTTTTACTGCCTCCAAAATGACGATAAAAATATATAATTTTTATTCTGTTCTTTTATCGCATCTAAAATGACGATAAAAATATACATTTCATTTGTATTATCCTTATTCACATTAAAAATGTAAAATTTCTAATTTAATACATTGCAAATGTATTTTTCTCATTCCCTTATTATTACATTGATAAAAATGTTAGTTTCATTCTAATTTAAATTACATAATAAATATGTAAGTATTCATATCTTATTACCTTAATATAGGCAAGATTCATACCTTACCATCTTAATTGCATTATAAACGTAATTCATACATTAAAATATATAGTTTCATCTCATAACAAAATTACATGTAAACATTCATTTTGATAAAAATATACTTCTCCTTCAATTCTTTTCTTTTTAATGTACATAAATAACATTAAAATCAAATCTTTCATTTTCTTTATTACATTAATAAAAACGTAAATCTTCCATTTCATCATAGTTACATAAAAATGTAAAATTTTACTTATTACATAAATAATGTAAATGGTTTTCCTTCATATGCAATTTTTTTACAACAAAATATGACTTAACTTCATATGCAATATCGCTACAACAAAATATGATTATACTTCATATGCAATATCATGATTCCATAATATGAATATATTTCATATGCAATAACATGGTTCAATAACATGAATATATTTCATATGCAATAACATGGTTCAATAATATGAATATATTTCATATGCAATAACATGATGAAAATGTACTGTTTATTTACAATATATATATATTCTATTCTAAATTACATAATGAAAATATACCTTTTTATTTACGGTGCATTTTATCTTTCTTACTCTACATATAAAAATGTAATTTTTATTTACAGTGCAAATTCTCTCTTTATTTGCATAACATAAATGTTTTTAATCTCCAATGTAAACCTCATTCTTTATTACATATGAAAATGTAATTTTTATTTCTATTTCCAATTCCTACTTTTTATTTACATGTAAAAATGTAAATTTTATTACAATGTAAATTCCTACTTTTCATTTACATGTAAGAATGTAAATTTTATTGCAACACATATTTCTACTTTTAACTTGCATGTAAAAATGTAAATTTTATTATAATGCAAATTCAACCTTTTAATTTACATGTAAAAATGTAAACTTAAATGCAGTGCAAATTCTACCTTTTAATTTACATGTAAAAATATCATCTTTCTCTTTACATTGCAAAAATCTCATATTTTAATTTACATTAAGAAAAATGTACATTTCCTTTTATCCTATTTACATTAAAAAAAGTAAATATCATATCTAAATTCTTTTATTGAAAATCTTATTTACATAAAAATGTAAATATCATTCCTTTATTCTTTTACTGAAAATCTAAGTTTTCACTTATAATTACGTAAAAATGTAATTTTATCTTTTAATTCAATTAAAAAGGAAGGTGCAAAACTTTACTTTTAATCCTATTCATAAGGAAAATGTAAATTTTCATTTTTAATTCTATTTACCAAAAAGACGTAAAATTTCCCTTTTATTCTTTTCCTTTTCATCACATGAAAATATAAAATTTCTCCTTAAACTAATTGACAATGAAATCAATGTTCTATTTTTCCATTTCTAACAAATTGACAAAATATATAATGTCTTTTCTATATTTAACAAAATGGCGGTGAGAATAATGTCCATTACGTAATTTAACACATTACGGCGTAAAATAATGTCAATTCTAATTTAACGCATAACGATGTAATATAATGTATATTCTGGTGTAATCCTTTTCAATTACCAAAAATGAATATTTTTATTTCACATTTTTCTAAAATGACAAAAATGTCTCTTCTTAATTAATCCTTTTTAATAGGTAGAAAGGTTCATTTCCTATTTCACTAACATGTTCTAATTAACAAAAATGTTAATTTTGCTTAACATAATCTAATTAACAAAAAAAGTAGTTTTTATTTCATTATATAAAAATGTAGTCTTTACCATCCTTGTATTGTATAAAATGTAACTCTTATATTCTCTTTTACTACATTGTAAAATATAACTTTCCTATCTTCTTTAATTACATAAAAATGTAATCTTTCATTTTCATTCATTTGTCACATTATAGAAAAGTGAAATCTTTTCTATTCTTTGATTACATTAAATGAAATGTAATTTTTCTATTCTTTGAAATGACACAAGTAAATTTTATTTTATAAACTATTTTAACAAAATGAGTGTTCTGTTCAATTATTTATATTTTGAGAAAATAGTGTTTCCTGTTAACAATAAAGCGAAACTTTTATTGTTAATCCAAATTTAACAAACTATGCCATGTTAACAATAAAAGTGTGGTCTTTCTTGTTAATCTAAATTTAACATACAATGTCCTATTAACAATAGATGTGAGATTTCTATTATTAATCGAAATTTAACAAATGCTACTTCATGTTTAACGATAAAAGTGGAATTCTATCGTTAATGTCAATTTAACAAACATGCTACAAATATTTACAACTATTTTATTTTAACAAACATGAGACACACAAATCAATTCAATGATTCATCGCAATCATAAAACAAACAACACCGAATAAATGTATTCACATCATTAACGTGAATTCCATATAAGATGAATATAAAATTTGCAGTGAAATAAATAATTTTATTTTAAAATAGAATTCTCACCTTGCTTTTCAGTCAGATCTAGAATTCAATAAGGTCCAGAAATTTATTCCAATCAGTTCTAAGTTGAAATGGGGGGATGTTCGCCGAAAAGGGGGGAGGGTGCGGCGGCGTGTAGTGGGCCCGGGGAGGTGCGAACGGTGGCGGGTTCGGGGCAGTGGTGCGGCGGCTACAGGCTACGAGAGGCTTTGATTCCGGTCTAGAATCGAAGAGCACGAAAATATCTTCGAAAAGTTGTACTACGGCGAAGAATTTCGTTGAGAAATGAAGGAGGAATCGAAGCTTGAAGTTTTGAAGGGGAATGGGTTTCGTGGCGGCTGAAATGAGAAGGAGGAAGACGGAGTACTGTAGCGTGCGTATTTATACAGGTATATGAGCGATTTTTTTTAATTAAATCCAAAATTAGAGTTTTTCCATCCGATCTCCAAACAGAGCCCAACGACTGTCATTCTAACCTATTTACCCCCATTCCGGACTCATCTAGCTATGTACCGCAGGCCCAAACGACTGTCTTGACCCAGTTTTCTTTGATTTAAAATATTTACTTTTATTTTTAATTCAACCATACAAATAAATTCACCGAGGCCACAAATTAACTTTGAAAATTCCCAAAAAATATATTTAGCTATGTTTTGACGCTGCGGACCTAGGAAAATTAATTTCGTTCAATTTTGAGCCCGTTTGAAAAATGACTATTTTCAAGTCGATTAAAATTGTAACATCCCGAGATTTGCAACGATTTGATTTATTAAATTTAATGTGATTTCTTTTAACAATTGTTTTAATTATAAAAAAATAATGATTTATGTCGTATATTGTTAAGATATTAACTTGATTTGACTTGTTAACAATGAATTTCAATAATTATATTCGATAATAATTTATGCTTGGTTATATTGAATTTGAAACAAATACTGAAGTAACCATATATGGAATGGATAAACTAATTTTGAAACTCCATTCATATATTGAAAAATCTAGATTTGTGAATATAAAGAATATAAACTATTTTGGGTATATAATGAATCTCAACTTGTTATAAATGTAATAATCTCCATTGATTGTAAATATTGCTATAAATTTGGTTAGTATGTAATTATTGAGAATTGGAAACATATAATTTAACTTTAATGATTTAATTATGTAATTCTATGATGAAAACTTAATTGAATTATTCAGGTAATGAAGTTCAACTTGTCATAACAATAATGACTTACATTAATCGCAATTAAAATATCAAGTTAGTTGTTTTGATAAAAAAATTGGAAGTTGAAATTTAATATTAAATTACTTGTGTGTAATTGACTTAATTCATTTATAATTGTAATTTGTATTGAAAATCTTTAATAATAATATAAAAATGGAAATTTTTAATATAAATGAAGAATTGATTTATTAGGTTATTAAGACTTAAAATAAATAAATCAATTTTAGAGTATATCGTTCAATTGAAATTTTGTTGAATAATTAAATGTGAATATTTATCATATAAGGAAAATGATTCATGTAAATAATTAAAATTATAGGATAGACTTGAACTTAAACTTATAACCTTTTGAATTAAATTCAAAGTAGGCATTGAATTAAGGACGAACGCGAAAAATGGAATGCTTTAATGGATAATTAAACCTTTGAAATTAATTTGTATTAAATTGAGTCAATAAATATGTAATTTAAATTTAATAATTAATTATGGAATCTAATGGTGTAACTTAATTAAATAGATTTGTTATTGAAACCCAACTTATTTTGACAATAATATTTTACATCGATTGTAAAGGAAATTTGGTTTTGGTTTGTACTGTTAAGATTTAAAGCTGAAAATTAATATTAAGATAATTAATTAACGTTGAAAGGGGTAGATAACGGATTTTTATGTGAAGTGTCATGACACTGATTTTATTTTACGGTTACGTCCGTCTTGTCGCGCTGATCGTTTTGGTATATTTAATTGTATTTTTCGGTGTTTGGTTTGTGAAGGAGCTGTGTAAACATTTATTTATATCGTACTGAGTTACCCATTATACTTATTAATTGGACATTTTAAATTTAAATTTTGAAAACTTTAGATTTATGGCTATAAATGTGTAACATTCTAGATTTATGGAAATTAATTTTTTGGTCCAAAACTTGCGCAAACTTGAAACTTTTGAGTACCCTATTTATGTTATTTTATACTATTTTTACCAAGCACGTTCCCAATTTCTCTGCCCCTTCCATTTCTTTTGCATCTGCTCTCCTTTCTCATTCCTCCAGATCCGCTCCATCCTTCTATAATAATAATAAAAAAAATCTTGGAACAATCCGCCTCCTTCTCCACATGCGCAGCAACCCGTGGCCATCGTCAACGCTCACCGACGCTGCATCTCCTCTCCGGATTCCCACCAACGTACCAAAGCCACCAACTTTTATACGTGAGTCCATTTTCTTTATTTCTGTGTATTTCTTCTTTGCCTCATATTTCTCCCTTCGATGGTGAGTTTGAAAAGGTACCATGCATGAAAAGGTACCATGCATGAAAAGCTGGATCCATGGTTGGAAAAGTTGAAATCTAGAATAAGCAACATAATTCAATTACACTTGTGGAAACAATTTTTTTTCCTTTAGCTTTTACAGTAATATATGCGTTAGAGATGAAGAAACTATACCCATTTTTGTTGAAACAATTATGCCAAAACCATATATTATGTGGAAATCTTTTGGACAAAACAATAGCTGTGTTAAGTTTAAACTTTTGGGTTTATATAAATTATTTTTCATACCATGCTTTGGAAAGGAAAACATGAACAGTACATGTCCATGATGGAATTATAGAGAATGCACAGGGAACATTGTAAAAAAATAAAAAAAGTAAAAGAATTAGTTGACAGCCGAGATGGCTTAAAACCCATGCGGCCAAGCCACTCTAGTTTGTTTAGAGGGTTTGCATATTTGTTTAAACCTTACTGTTGGAGCTATTTGAGTTAGGTATAACCAATACTATAGGGAATGATGAAAACAAATATTTGTATTGAACGTTGATGAAACTTAACACGTTGTACACCTTTGTAATATATACTTTGTGAAATACAGGCGCATATTTTAATTTATGTTGTAGCTGATGAACACAGTAGTTGTGCGTCTACATCATGCATATCAAATTTTATTTTATAAAAAAAAGGTGTAAATATTTCATGCGTTTGTACTCAAGCATGTTTGCATGCAACTAAGTTTCATGAATGGTTCCATGCATTTGTACATGGTTGCAAATTGCAATTCAAATGCATGTAACATTTTGTCCATTTTGCCGCACACCTTTTGAGCCTGTAAAAAAAAAACAATGTTGTGCCATGCTTGGTAGGATAGATTAGGAGAGTATAAATCAGCCTGGCCTTATCACAGTATGTAGAATGGAAACAAAAAAAAGGATCATTTAAATTTTTATTTTTATTTTTATTTTTTTAAATCAAACACTGTTAAATTATATGCGTGTTGACCGTAATTTGTTTTTTCAGTTCGCTGAAGTTTCAGTGTTGTTTCGGTTCTGCCCCTCTCTCTTATCGTCACTATTCCTCTACCGTTGAAGGTGAGTTCAACTCACACCTAACTAAAATATTCGATTGTTAGTTAAATTAATATCATGCCATTATATGATTGTATGGATTGATGTTTGACAGTTAAATTGCATGTTTATATTTATTTGTATCGATAATGTAATTAGATTTGACTGTAAAATATAATTTTATAGTTAAGTTAAAAATTTGACATTTAATTTCTGTTAAAACCTGACATCTGAAAAATTGAAAGTTTGTATGATATTGGACTGTTTGTATGTATTGATGTGATAAACAACATGAATTTTATATGTTTGATCTATTGATGTTAATTGTGTGAATTTACCTGTTATTCATATTTGACTATTGTGTGTGCTGATTAATCCTAATCATTTACCCTAGATGTTACGGGCATCGAATAAATCGGGATTAATCAATAAATGAATTAAGATTGTAGGTTGAAATGATAAATACCTATGACCCTGATTTGGTTTGAAATGATATATATCCTTTCCCAAAATACTAAAATTAAATTTTAAGTATCACTTGGCCATAGGATAGAAAATTATATACGGACACCGGTTGGTTAAATAAAATTTGTTTTAACCACGATTTTTGAAATATTGTTTTAAAGACAATATAAGCGATGCTTTATAATTTATTTCCTTTGAACTTGAACCTTGAATTTTGAAATATAAAAAAAAGGAAATAAATTAGTATCGTAACTGAAGTTAAATAAAGTGAAAGATAGTGTAAATCGAATTTATTGAAATTGAATGGTTACACCTACCTTTGAAATTTACTATGAATCAACATTGATTTGAATTATATATGAATTGTGAATTCGATATTTGTTATAAATAGAAATCATTAAAATTGAGAATCTGATTTGGAATTTAATTGATTGAATTGAAATGATTGTAAAATAGAAATTTAAACAATTGAAATATTGACATTTGAGTTGGTTGAATTGAAATTGGAATATGACTTCTAGTCTAATTGAAATTTTAAAGGAACGATTCTAATTCCAACTATAGTATTTCCAACAATTTTATAAACTATTTTAATAATGATTATATTCTTTATAAATTATTTTATTTTATAAATTATTTTAAATAAATCATTTTATAATTAACTATTTATTTTATAAATTACTTTAATGTTTTAACAATAGATTTTTAATAATATGATAATTCTATTTTAATAACAAACTATTTATTTTCAAACTATTTCAATTATACATCTAAACTATTATATATATATATTTTTACTATTTTAATATATAAATTATTTTTAAAAGTTGGAATTGCTTCGAGAATTAAGTTGGTTTTAATTGGGAATTTTATTTGGAAATACTTTATTTTGACTATTGAAATGATTTTGAAAAACATGATATTTTGATATGAAGTTCAGACCTCTTTGAAATGTAAAAGAACCGACCGGTGTGAAAAATGTAAACGATTGGTTGTTAAAAAGACCGAGATCGGATATTGTCATACTCTCTGCCAATACCGAAAACCACTTTAACAACTGTGTACGCGGTGGAGTTCCAGAAATGGTGTTGGATGGATTTGGAGGCGATTACTGGATTTGAAGAAAGAGAACGATGATGGATATCTTTGACCTTTGGGTCATAATTAAAATGACTAAAACAGGGCTATACCGTGACCAAGTGGGGTTAGCTACCTCCATCGGCAACACTTCTTCCTTTATTACTATAGTCCCTCGGTTTGATTGATTTGATTTGATGCGCATCCGTGATTTGGGAGTGTTGTCTGAGGTGGGCGGTAGTCGCGGCTATACGTTACCACCAGTCTGGGCGTGTAACTAGTATATTCATACTATGGGCATTCCTCGTGTGCCTTGTCATATTATCCTGATCAAGCCCCCTACGATTTTGATTTAACGTTGTCATATCGCGGCGCATCCCTATCCGCCGACGTACTGGTGTGTTATATTCAAACTATACGGCAACGGTATAAACGGTGTAAGGGTAATAATGGTAATCCCGCTTACACTATTTTATTATGTTATATTTAACCATAGACATTATTATAATAGCGTATTATATTATATTATATAGTATTAGTTTGACGGATCCTTAAGAGATGGAAATTCCCGTAACATCCCTTAAGTTATTGCACTCATATTATTACATGAAATTTGATTTAACTAATATGAGAATGATTTAGTTCTGATCCGAGTGTTTGTTGTGTTTCTTTTTTTTGCAATACGCTCGGGTCAGACCGAGTTACAGTTAGCGAAGATTCCATTACGAAGATGAAGATGGAGCTCAACAGACATTAAAATTATTATTCCGTTGCATATATTGGTAGGTTGTTTGTTAATTTACTCTGATAAATTGTGTAAATATAATCAAATGTATGTTTAACAGCTTCATGAACTGTTATTTATTTATTATATTTTGTCCTTCCGCTGCTAGATTCAGTATTTGTTTTCTTTTTTTTCTTCTTTTTCTTATTTTTTATCCCAATAACTATCCGTATTTTTGATCTGTTTATGTCGACATTAAGGATCATTATCGATTTGAACGGTCAAAATCGCGGATGTTACAAAAATTGACCAAAATTGACAAAACTGAACTCTTTTTTCCACGGCCTCAAATTAATTCTAAAAATCAGGAAAAATTAAACTTAGCCACATTTTGACATTCCGAATCCAACAAAAGTGGTTTCGTCGAAAACAGAGGTGGTTTGTAAAATGACTATTTTTAAGGGCTATATATTAAATATTAAAAATACATTTTTAAACAAATAATTTTCGAAACTCGAAATATATAAGTGTTTATACTTTTCAAATGCAGAAACATCATTCTGAACTCAATGGAAGTGGTTTCGAGTTCAAATTCCTTCGTATGCAAAAAGTAGCATTTTTGTCCTTTGTAAATTTCATAGCGACCTTTCTAAATTTTAAATTTGACATAACTTTTGATTCCCGCTATGAAATTTCAATTTTTCAGATTCGTTAGAAAGGTATTTTTAAATAGATTCTAATATTTCTGGTTTCACTAAAATCCGTTAAATTTTGCATCCAATATGGTCAGTCAAAGTTCAAGTTTGACTTTTCAAACTACCGTGCTATTTCTAACTCCTTTTATAATTAAAATTAAATTATTCATTCTAACTTCGATTTAAATCAATTTTTAATCATTATTATTTTATATAAATTATTTTAAATATCAAAAACTCAGTAAAATTTCTTAAAATAAATTTTAAAATTATCCCAAAATTCAGGGTTGTTACAAAGTCAAATCTAGCATGTTAATACATATGCATACTATTCATTCAATTATGCCCCCAAATTACAACATGTACAGGATTATGCATATTATCCAGTTTTATCAATTTATATCAAGTATATGCACATTGTCCCTTTTTATCAAATTCACAACAAGTATAAACATGTGCATATTATCCCTTTCCCAAATTATAGTTAAACAATCCCCAATTTAACAATATTCCTTAATTCGGCTTTTTATGCCATTTCTTATTATCCAAATTTTATTATACGCAAACTCTAATAGGCACGGCCTAGACTTCCAAAGGCCTCGGCTTGGCTTAAACAAAAAGGAAAAAGAGAGGAAGAAGAATAAAATCAAATCACAAAGGCATATAGGCAAGATTGGAAATAATCTAAAATAGTGGAAATAGGGAAAAGGAAGATAGATACACATAACTGATTAATTATCCAAAAAAAAGGCATATATTTTACTTATAACAAGGACATAGGTGATTAACAGTATAGAATAGGCATAGTAATTATCTTAAACACTGTATATCCTAAACCTAATTTTATTTAACTATTATGATATTGTCTAGAAATAAGATCTGAAAATAACAGGGAACTCACAATGGATCTTGGTGAAGAAGAGATTAAATCTCTTATATATATAAATATAAATAAATAAATAAATATATGTATATATATCTACATGTCATTGCAGAAATGTCCACTCTTATCCCTTTTGTTGTTGTATGTAAATCTTTAATGTTATCTCCGTACATCTTGGCTTCAACAGCATTTCCTCATTATATATTTTTATTTTAGAATAGAATTATAGAGACAGAAGGTATGAAGAAATTGTGTGTATTGGAATGGGAGAATCTACCTATTTATAGATTCACTAAGTGAACCTCAGCCTTTAGATTCTAGGGCTTTAATCTAAACCATACATGTAGCACTAAGTCTGTAATAACCCGGAAAATACGAGCCAATTTAAAAATTTTAAAAATGGTGATTTCAAAGGAATTTGAACCATTGAAATAGAATATTACAATAAAATAGTGAATTAGAAATAGTGAGTCAGTTTGAAAATTTGAATTCAAACTTTGACCGACTGTGTAGGGTGGAAAATAGCGAAACCAAAAATATTTGAATCTGTTAGTCAATACCTTTCTAATGAATATGAAAAATTGAAGTTTCATAACGGGAATCAAAAGTTATGGCCGAATGAATTTTCAGAAGGGTCGGTATATAGAATATATAGCCCTGGAAAATTGATATTTTGCATACGACCTCGGAATTCGACGAAACCACTTTTGTTGGGTCCGGGATGTCAGACTATTGCTAGGTTTCAAATTTCATAATTTTTGAAGCTAGTATGTGAGCGTGGAAAAAGAAAATGTGATTGGTCAATTTCTGTTAAATTGGATCGACCAGAAAATGGCCATTTTTCAAACAACCTCAGAATTCGACGAAACTAGTTTTGTTGGGACCGTAGCGTCAAAACATAGCCAGATTTATTTTTCTGGAATTTTTCGAATCAGTTTGTGGCCCTGGCAAATTGAAATGTACGTTGAAAGTTAAAAATTAAATGTTTTATACTCTAATTTGAAAAATAACTGACTGTAACAGTCGAATTGGCCTACGAAACATATCCCATTGTGTCCGGAATGGGGGTATTTAGCAAGGGGCGAGAGTCGTTGGGTTTAGAAAGGAGTTCGTTTGAGAAAACACTATTTGAATTTTTTTTATTTTTTTTAAAAAGAAACCCCCCCCCCCCGATCAACGGCGAAACCCGCTCCCTACCTTCTCTCTTCCACCGCCGCCGCTTCCAGCCTTCGCCACCGCCATCCCTCGATGCGCCTCAGCCCCCTCTTCAAATCCGACTAACCATCGCCGCCCCTCGTTGCCTGTGCCGCCCGTATCGACGCCCCAAAGACCCGACCTTTCCACCGCCGTCGCCGCCGATCTGGACCACCGCACCCCCTCAAACCACCACCGACTTGAAGCCCTCTCTTCCCTCTTCCACGTCAGCACCCCCGATCGTCCCCCACGTGCCACTGATTTCGCGAAAACTGTAAACCTAGTTTTGAAGCTTCGTGAAAGTGAGTTTTTCTTTGATCATTACACTTTGTAAAATCATATCTTTTTGATGTGTTGACGAAATTCGATGAAACAGGAAACATCGGTACCGCAAGGAAGCTCTCTACCCAACAGAAGAAGCCGCGGATTTTTCTGACATCGTATCGATTTTAAGCACTCCGAAAACCAATGTGAGAAATCTAAATTAACGTGAAATTGAATGGAAAATGTCGTGTATAATTTATATTAGCGAAATATAAATTACATACGTGTTGTATACCTCATGTACATACGTAGTGTAAGCTATATAAGCGAAGTATGAATTTTACATGCATAGAATAATTGATATATGGGTTGAAATGCTAGTGAAATATAGCAAATATATATATATATATATATATATATATATATATATATACACACACACTTCCCTCGTCCACAAACCATGGACGATATTTATTGTTGTGATTTGGTGTGAAATATTGGATGAAAAAAATACGAATGGTTGAATAATTGTTTGTGTTTGATATTGTTTGGTTGTGGTTGAAGAATACCCATTGGTGATTGAAATGAATTGGAAATATTTGTGGAAATAAAAATAAACATGCCGCTGGCGTGCGAATTAGATGCATGAATCCCCATTGTCAAAAACCGCGAGTTTTTAAGGTAGAGCGAGAAGTCGTACTAGGGACGGTGTCGGTTTTAACTACCCTGCTGTTATCCTGCCGAAATTTTAAATAATCTTTGTGTGTTAGAATTATTTTCATGCGTTGAAATTAAAGTCATATATTGAAAATATATCCATATGTGGAAATATTTGTGTGTTGATAAGTGTTGTGTGAAAATTAGATTCATTTGTGAATGAATGAAGTGTTTAAACAATAAAAATCACATTTATATATATATATGAAGTATGAAAAATATTCGCCTTATATAACTAGTTTCAATAATAAAAATCTCATCTTTCTAATATGAACAACATAAATAAAATGTCCATGTGTGGAGATACTCATTTGTTGAGAAGTGTGTGTAGTGGAAAAGTTCATGTGTTGAATAAAAAGATCGAACAATAAAAACTACATTTTTTATTGAAACTATGAAGTGTTGAAACATCTATTGGTCGAATAAATATTTTAAATGATAAAAATATCATTTTTATCATATGTGTGATATGCTAGAGATGTGCGGACGTTGAAATAAATATTTGTGAAAGAAATATTATTTTTAACATGCATAAGAACCAAATAAAATAGTCATGTGTTGAAATATATTTTAGTTCGCCAAGATTATCATCTTTGAAATGTGAAGTGTTAAAAATAGCCACTTGTTCAAATAAATGAGCATGAGTTGAAATATACATTAACTAGCTAATGATATGATTTTAGCCTATGCATGCAACATTAGAATGAATGGTGTTTTTAAACCAAAGCAAATCAAATATGAAATTGAATGGAAAATGATAAATGTTAGAAATTGTATATATGTACATGCATATCTATTGAACAGGTTAAAGGAAAGGGGCTAGAGAAGAGAAATAAAATTTTGTGCCCGACAAATAGGTACACATTTACCGCTTTGTTTGGGTGATGATTTTATGAGCCTGTTGGCTAGCCGCTTTGCTTTTTCTTTTTCTTTTGATATGAGACGCCCGTGTGGCTATTTGGGAATTTTCCCAGACCCTCCCGTACAAAGGAGGTTATGGCGAAATTTTCCGAAATTTAAAGGCGTTAGTGAAATAATTGAAGTGGAAACGATATAGGAATTTTTGAACGAACTATATTTATATAAATATATAAATATAAATAGAATTAAAACGAAATGTGGCCGTGCAGTTCGTGTTTTGAAACCGTGATTTCAAATGACTAATACGGGAAATCCGACCATTGGATTTTCCCGAAACCACAACCGTTGGGTTCGCTTTGGAAATATCTTTCCAACGGCACCAACTTTGTGAAGATCCGACGGTTGGATTGTCTAGAATGTTTAATTCAAAACTGAAGAAAAACAGCGCCAGAAACGATTATATATATATATATATAATTAAATTAAATCGAATAACGACGCTGCAGTTCGTAAATTCAAATCGTAACTTCAAATGGCTAGTGTGGAAGATCCGACCGTCGAATTTTCCCAAAACTATAACCGTTGGATTCGTTTTGAAATGACCTTCCTAATGATGTAAAATTTGTGAAGATCCAACAGTTAGATTTTCAGATATGTGTAAAACAAAATTAGTGAAAAGCAGCGCCAGTGCATCGACACGTCCTGAAACGTCGTTTAATTAAATATGGCCATTTTAAATTAAATAAAAATGGCGATATATCGTTATAAAATGCCATAGACTATATAGAGTGGAAATAAACCAATTTTGTTGTGCTTGCTTGATATGTGATGGTTGAATGTATTTGACATGAAAATTATAACATAATAACTGAAATGTGAATGTTGAATAGTCCAACCCTGTGAATAATTGATTTGAAAATCTAAATATACGTGGGTTATTTGAAAAGGCCAAGTTTATCTCATTTCAAATAATCGATCGACGTTGAGAAGTCGAAGAGTCGAAGTTGGTTGAAGACCGACGATCTCCACATTGGATGGATGGGCGCTACTGATGCTCGTGATTGGAGTAGCTACCATGAAGGAATTGAAGTAGTAGCCGTCCAAACATACTGTTGATTGTACGGATATGCGAGGAATTGATGCCTCTGGTTTCGTTCAGACCCAGAACGTACTTGTAAATGGACTGTGTGTCTCACATTGGATTTTGTTCTATGTGGACTGATATTCCTTTTGTGTACTCTTTATGTATGATCCCGCCACTGGCGATGGTGACTGATTATGTATCATTATGCACTAAGTTGTATCCTGTACTGTGCTTCTCTGATGTGATGATATCTATATGATTCCGCCGTCATATGTGTGTAAATTATTCTATTTTCTGTTTATGCAGTTATCTGTGATCTGCTAATGATGATTAATGTGTTATATTCCAATGATTATCCTTAACACCGTGTCACATGGTTTTGGCATCGTCACAGCTGGTATCAGAGCTTTGGTTAACCTTAGTTCTGGAGTCTAACACATTAAACACTTCATCAAAATAGAATCAGTAGTATTCTAAGGCGAGTCGCTCATTAGAGATAGGACTAGTAAAGTCCTTGAATGAGCTGAGCAGAATAGCAAAAACAATTGATCAGTCCATCGTTATCTTTCCGTAAAATTTTCTGCTTAATTATGCAATAGACTATCATTTCTGTTAGCTGACTTTTTCGTTGCTTATACACAGTTTGAAAAATGGCTACCAGAGCAGCAGCCGCTAGAGGAGGCCGTGCCGGCCGAGGCCGAGGAAGGGGAGAAGTCCCAGCTCAAGAAGGACCTTTGATACAACCTCCGGCAGCTCAATACTTCGAGCTTGACCGTGTAGCTAAGAGATATAAGAACTTAGGAGGCAAGACCTTCTCAGGAATTGGCACCGTAATAGAGGCCCTTTCATGGCTCAAAACATGCGAAAAAATTCTTGAAGGCCTAAGGCTTGGAGACGAAGACAAAGCTATTATGGGCGCCAGGCTTATGCAGGAACAAGCTGAATTATGGTGGGAATCTCTTACCGCCGGGAATAGAGAAGCTGGAAGAACATGGGATGGATTTAAAGAACTCTTCAAAGAGAAATATGTCCCTGAACAAGCTCTAGAAAGAAGGCATGATGACTTCGCCAATCTCCAGCAAGGGGATCTTTCCGTGCAGGATTATCTGAATAAATTTACAATGTTGTCGCCCTATGCTCCGGAACTCGTCGCCACTGCGAAGTCCAAAAATTAGTGGTTTATCCTTGGACTAAGACGACAATATCATGATAGAGCCATGGCCCATGTCAAGCTGGATTTCAACGAGCTGGTGGAAATGACATGCAACTATGAAGACCTTGATCAAAGGAATCTGGATCAGGATCGCGCTAGAAGCCAAGCCGGAAACAAGCACAAGCCTGCTGTAAATCAAGGCGAGTCAAGCCAAGCAGCATCTTTAAAACCTCAGACTGGCAAGCCGCCAAGAGGAAATTTCTTTAACTGTGGTAAGCCGGGGCACTACTCAAACGTCTGCACAGCTCCGAAGAGACAGAAGACGAATTCTCAAGGCTCGAGCCAAGGCTCCCAGAACCCTCGCTCGTGCTTCAACTGTCGCAAGACCGATCATCTGGTCAAAGACTGTACTTTGCTGAAGAAAGCTACAGTAGCTCATGTCTATGACGGGTCTAGCCCGCCAGCTGCTTCCGATGGAGCAGGTAAACCTGATGTTTTGGGAGGTACCCTTACGATTAAAAATATTCATATTTCTGTATTGTTTGACACAGGTGCGTCGCGTAGTTTTATTGCTAGAAACACAGTACACAAATTGAAGTTAAAACAGCGAAAGCTTAAAGAATCGGTTGAAGTTCATAACCCGATAGGGGGTCCTATTACTCTCGGTTCATATTGTAGAGTGCCAGTCTCTTATTCTCCCTACAAGTTTCCTTTTGATTTAATCATTATGGATTTTCCCGAATTCGATATTATTCTCGGGCTGGATTGGTTAACGAAATACAAAGCCGAGGTAAATTGTGTAGAAAGAATCGTTAAAATTCGAACGAAGCTTGGATATATTACGGTACCCTGTCATGGTTCGAATCCGAATAGAGAAGAATTTTGGTCAGCATTAGAACTTATCCCCACTTCCATGGAAAAGATTCCGATTGTCAGGAACTATGCGGATGTGTTTGAAGAAGTTGAAAACTTACCTCCGCAAAGAGAAATAGAATTCCGAATCGATCTAATTCCTAATGCCAGACCAGTGGTACATCCAATTCGCAGAATGACTCCGAAAGAAAAAGAAGAATTGGGCGATCAAACTCGTCAACTGTTGTGGAAGGGTCTAATCAGACCTAGTTTTTCTAATTGGGGTGCAGCTGTTGTGTTTGTCCCAAAGTCAAACGGTACTCTTCGATTATGCGTTGATTACCGAGACCTCAACAAACAGACGCTTAAAAATAAATATCCATTACCCCGCATTGATGACTTGCTAGACCAATTGAATGGGGCGAAAGTATTTTCACCAATGGACCTAGCTACAGGTTTTCATCAATTGAGAATAGCAGAAGAGTGTGTTCCTTTGACAGCTTTCAGAGGTCCAGACATATTTTATGAATGGTTAGTAATGCCGTTTGGCCTGTGTAACGCTCCAGCATACTTTGTCGATCTAATGAATAGAGTGTTCAGGGGAGTTCTGAATAAATTTGTCCTCGTATTCATCGGTGATATTTTAATCTACTCCAAATCAAAACCCGAGCATGAAAAACACTTAGAACAAGTATTGGAGATTCTAAGGAAGAACGTCTTCAAAGCCAAATTCTCTAAATGTGTCTTCTGGCAAGAAGTCAAATTTCTTGGCCATGTCGTGTTAGAGAAAGGAATTTCTATTGACCCAAGCAAAATAACAGCGATTCAAGACTGGAAACAACCCACGACCCCCACGGAAGTTAGAAGTTTTATGGGGTTGGCTAGTTATTATCGAAAGTTCGTTAAGGATTTTTCGAAGATATCCGGTCCGTTAACGGAGCTCACAAAGAAACATGAGAAGTTTAAGTGGACTTCCGACTGTGAAGAAGCTTTCCAAGAATTGAAATCGAAACTGACCACCGCTCCAGTGTTAACTATTATTGATGGCAATCAGGATTTAACGGTTTGGACGGATGCTTCTATTAGAGGTCTTGGTGCAGTGTTAATGCATAGAGGCCATGTAGTCGCTTATGCAAGCCGCCAACTGAAACCGCATGAGAAGAATTATGTGACTCATGATCTTGAGTTACTAGCCATCGTTTTTGCTTTGAAAATCTGGAGGCATTATTTATTGGGCGAGAAATTTATACTGTACACAGATCATCAATCGTTGAAGTATTTATATACCCAGAAAGATCTGAATCTGAGACAGCGGCGTTGGCTAGAATTTCTTGCAGCGTATGTTCTTGATATCCTGTATACGCCGAGGAAGGCTAACGTGGTAGCGGATGCACTTAGTAGAAAAACCGCAATCATCGCCAATCTTATAATTACACCTGGATTGATAGATAGGATATCTGTTCTTCAGAAAGGTGACAATTTTGTGAAAGAGATGGTAAAAAGGATTCAAAGGGGCGAAGGCTCCAGTTTCCAAGTAGATAGTGAGGGAGTTCTGAGGCTGAATGGGAGAATATGTGTTCCCGATATTCCCGAGCTTAAAAGAGAAGTGCTGGACGAATGCCATAAGTCCAAATTTTGCATCCATCCTGGTGTGAGTAAAATATACAATGATATCAAACGCACTTTCTGGTGGAAGGCAATGAAAAGGGATATTTATTTGTATGTCAGTAGATGTTCTACTTGTCAATTGGTCAAGAGTGACCAACAGAAGCTAGCTGGACTGTTGCAACCGTTGGAAGTCCCAGGCTGGAAATGGGAACAAATTTCCATGGATTTCATAGATGGTTTGCCGCGAACCAAGAAAGGTAATGACAGCATTTGGGTAATCGTAGATCGCTTCACGAAGACTGCCCATTTTATACCTGTCAGGTCCAATAGAACTGCTCAAAGTCTTGCACAGATATATTTCAGAGAAATTGTTAAGCTGCATGGAATTCCCATCAGCATAGTCAATGATAGAGATCCCCTATTTACTAGCAAGTTCTGGGAGGCTTTCCAGGCAGAATTGGGAATGAAACTGAATATGAGCACCGCTTATCACCCACAAACAGATGGCCAGACTGAGCGGGTGAATAGAATTCTAGAAGATTTATTGCGGGCTTGTATAATTGATTTTGGTGGGTCATGGGAAGATCATTTGCATTTGGCAGAATTCTCATATAACAATAGCTATCAAGCAAGTTTGAGAATGTCACCATTTGAAGCATTATATGGCAGGCCCTGCAGATCTCCAGCATGTTGGGTAGAACATGGCAACAGACTTGTACTAGGACCCGATATGATTAGAGAAGCATCTGATAAAGTCGACTTCATCAAGAAGCGATTGAAAACCGCCCAAAGCCGACAGAAAAGTTATGCAGACTCTAGAAGGAGAGATTTGACATTTGTTGTTGGTGATCATGTTTATTTGAAGGTTTCTCCGATGAGAGGAGTAATCAGATTTGTCAAGACTAGGAAGTTGGCACCGAGATTTATTGGTCCCTTTCCTATACTTGAACGAATTGGAACTCTTGCTTATAGGGTTCAATTGCCAGATTGGTTGCCTGGAGTGCACAATGTATTTCACGTATCTCAACTTAGAAGACATGTGCATGATCCAGATCTTGTTGTAGAAGAAGCAACACAACGGGATGTGGAGATAACTCCAGAATTAACACTCAGGAGAGAGCCATTAAAGATTGTTGGCAAAGAAACTAGAGAACTCAAAAGCAAAAAGGTTCATTTAGTTAAAGTGCAATGGAGCAGTAATCCTAGAGACTGTACTTGGGAACTGAGGAAAGCATTAAGCAAGCTTACCCCAAATGCAGAGTGGATATCTCTGACTAACTCCGGTGCAAGGTACCTTTACAATACGTTGCATTTACATTTTATTTCCTAATTTACTGTTGTTTCCTTTTCGAGGACGAAACGTTTTAAGTGGGGGAGATTGTAATAACCCGGAAAATACGAGCCTATTTAAAAATTTTAAAATGGTGATTTCAAAGGAATTTGAACCATTGAAATAGAATATTTCAATAGAATAGTGAATTAGAAATAGTGAGTCAGTTTGAAAATTAGAATTCAAACTTTGACTGACTGTGCAGGGTGGAAAATATAACGGATTTTAGCGAAACCAAAAATATTTGAATCTGTTAGTCAATACCTTTCTAATGAATCTGAAAAATCGAAGTTTCATAACGGGAATCAAAAGTTATGGCCGAATGAATTTTCAGAAGGGTCGGTATATAGAATATATAGCGCTGGAAAATTGATATTTTGCATACGACCTCGGAATTCGACGAAACCACTTTTATTGGGTCCGGGATGTCAGACTATTGCTAGGTTTCAAATTTCATAATTTTTGAAGCTAGTATGTGAGCGTGGCAAAAGAAAACGTGTTTGATCAATTTCTATTAAATTGGATCGACCAGAAAATGGCCATTTTTCAAACGACCTCAGAATTCGACGAAACTAGTTTTGTTGGGACCGTAGCGTCAAAACATAGCTAGATTTATTTTTCTGGAATTTTTCGAATCAGTTTGTGGCCCTGGCAAATTGAAATGTACGTTGAAAGTTAAAAATTAAATGTTTTATACATTAATTTGAAAAATAACTGACTGTAACAGTGGAATTGGCCTACGAAACATATCCCATTGTGTCCGGAATGGGGGTATTTAGCTAGGGGCAAAAGTCGTCGGGTTTAGAAAGGAGTTCGTTTGAGAAAACACTATTTGAATATTTAATATAGTCCTCGGCCAATCAGAATTTTCCTTTCGTAAATTTTAAAAATAAAAAAAAAGAACCCCCCCCCCTGGATCAACGGCGAAACCCGCTCCCTACCTTCTCTCTTCCACCGCCGCTGCTACAGCCGCTTGCAGCCTTCGCCACCGCCACCCCTCGACGCGCCTTAGCCCCCTCTTCAAATCCGACTAACCATCGCCGCCACTCGTCGCCTGTGCCACCCGTATCGACGCCCCAAGGTCCCGACCTTTCCACCGTCGCCGCCGCCGATCTGGACCACTGCACCCCCTCAAACCACCACCGACTTGAAGCCCTCTCTTCCCTCTTCCACGTCAGCACCCCCGATTGTCCCCACGTGCCACTGATTTCGCGAAAACTGTAAACCTAGTTTTGAAGCTTCGTGAAAGTGAGTTTTTCTTTGATCTTTACACTTTGAAAAATCATATCTTTTTGATGGGTTGACGAAATTCGATGAAACAGGAAACATCGGGACCGCAAGGAAGCTCTCTACCCAATAGAAGAAGCCGCGGATTTTTCTGACATCGTATCGATTTTTAGCACTCCGAAAACCAATGTGAGAAATCTAAATTAACGTGAAATTGAATGGAAAATGTCGTGTATAATTTATATTAGCGAAATATAAATTACATACGTGTTGTATACCTCATGTACATACGTAGTGTAAGCTATATAGGCGAAGTATGAATTTTACATGCATAGAATAATTGATATATGGGTTGAAATGCTAGTGAAATATAGCAAATATATATATATATATATATATATATATATACATACTCCCCTCGTCCACAAACCATGGACGATATTTATTGTTGTGATTTGGTGTGAAATATTAGATGAAAAAAATACGAATGGTTGAATAATTGTTTGTGGTTGATATGGTTTGGTTGTGGTTGAAAAATACCCATTGGTGATTGAAATGAATTGGAAATATTTGTGGAAATAAAAATAAACATGCCGCCTGCGTGCGAATTAGATGCATGAATCCCCATTGTCAAAAACCGCGAGGTTTTAAGGTAGAGCGAGGAGCCGTACTAGTGCCGGTTTTAACTACCCTGCCGTTATGCTGCCGAAATTTTGAATAATCTTTATGTGTTAGAATTATTTTCATGCGTTGAAATTAAAGTCATATATTGAAAATATATCCATGTGTGGAAATATTTGTGTGTTGATAAGTGTTGTGTGAAAATTAGATTCATTTGTGAATGAATGAAGTGTTTAAACAATAAAAATCACATTTTTATATATATATGAAGTATGAAAAATATTCGCCTTATATAACTAGTTTCAACAATAAAAATCCCATCTTTCTAATATGAACAACATAAATAAAATGTCCATGTGTGGAGATACTCATTTGTTGAGAAGTGTGTGTAGTGGAAAAGTTCATGTGTTGAATAAAAAGATCGAACAATAAAAACTACATTTTTTATTGAAACTATGAAGTGTTGAAAAATCTATTGGTCGAATAAATATTTTAAATGATAAAAATATCATTTTTATCATATGTGTGATATGCTAGAGATATGCGGACGTTGAAATAAATATTTGTGAAAGAAATATTATTTTTAACATGCATAAGAACCAAATGAAATAGTCATGTGTTGAAATATATTTTAGTTCGCCAAGATTATCATCTTTGAAATGTGAAGTGTTAAAAATAGCCACTTGTTCAAATAAACGTGCATGAGTTGAAATATACATTAACTAGCTAATGATATGATTCTAGCCTATGCATGCAACATTAGAATGAATGGTGTTTTTAAACCAAAGCAAATCAAATATGAAATTGATTGGAAAATGATAAATGTTAGAAATTGTATATATGTACATGCATATCTATTGAACAGGTTAAAGGAAAGGGGCTAGAGAAGAGAAATAAAATTTTGTGCCCGACAAATAGGTACACATTTACCGCTTTGTTTGGGTGATGATTTTATGAGCCTGTTGGCTAGCCGCTTGGCTTTTTCTTTTTCTCTTGATATGAGACGCCCGTGTGGCTATTTGGGAATTTTCCCAGACCCTCCCGTACAAAGGAGGTTATGGCGAAATTTTCCGAAATTTAAAGGCGTTAGTGAAATAATTGAAGTGGAAACGATATAGGAATTTTTGAACGAACTATATTTATATAAATATATAAATATAAATAGAATTAAAACGAAACGTGGCCGTGCAGTTCGTGTTTTGAAACCGTGATTTCAAACGACTAATACGGGAAATCCAACCATCGGATTTTCCCGAAACCGCAACCATTGGGTTCGCTTTGGAAATATCTTTCCAACGGCACCAACTTTGTGAAGATCCGACGGTTGGATTGTCTGGAATGTTTAATTCAAAACTGAAGAAAAACAGCGCCAGAAACGATTATATTTATATATATATATATAATTAAATTAAATCGAATAACGACGCTGCAGTTCGTAAATTGAAATCGTAACTTCAAATGGCTAGTGTGGAAGATCTGACCGTCGGATTTTCCCAAAACTGTAACCGTTGGATTTGTTTTGAAATGACCTTCCTAATGATGTAAAATTTGTGAAGATCCAACGGTTAGATTTTGAGATATGTGTAAAACAAAATTAGTGAAAAGCAGCGCCTGTGCATTGACACGTCCTGAAACGTCATTTAATTAAATATGGCCGTTTTAAATTAAATAAAAATGACGATATATCGTTATAAAATGCTATAGACGATATAGAGTGGAAATAAACCAATTTTGTTGTGCTTGCTTGATATGTGATGGTTGAATGTATTTGACATGAAAATTATAACATAATAACTGAAATGTGAATGTTGAATAGTCCAACCCTGTGAATAATTGATTTGAAAATCTAAATATACGTGGGTTATTTGAAAAGGCCGAGTTTATCTCATTTCAAATAATCGATCGACGTTGAGAAGTCGAAGAGTCGAAGATGGTTGAAGACCGACGATCTCCACATTGGATGGATGGGCGCTACTGATGCTCGTGATTGGAGTAGCTACCATGAAGGAATTGAAGTAGTAGCCGTCCAAACATACTGTTGATTGTACGGATATGCGAGGAATTGATGCCTCTGGTTTCGTTCAGACCCAGAACGGACTTGTAAATGGACTGTGTGTCTAACATTGGATTTTGTTCTATGTGGACTGATATTCCTTTTGTGTACTCTTTATGTATGATCCCGCCACTGGCGATGGTGACTGATTATGTATCATTATGCACTAAGTTGTATCCTGTACTGTGCTTCTCTGATGTGATGATATCTATATGATTCCGCTGTCATATGTGTGTAAATTATTCTATTTTCTGTTTATGTCGTTATCTGTGATCTGCTAATAATGATTAATGTGTTATATTCCAATGATTATCCTTAACACCGTGTCACGGGTTTTGGGATCGTCACAAAGTCAGAGCAAACCTAGCCACAAAACAGTCCAGATACGCAATTCAGAACCTTCCACGGATCAGGGTTGGTCGACCCACCGACACTATGGGTCGACCCAACGTGACTTGGTTCGACCCCGGACCGTTGTGGGTCATCCCATCCCCCCGTAATTCCTACATTAATTTTGCGCTCGTTTCTGATTTGAATTAGTTCGAATTATATTTATATATAAGCCTCTTATATGTATACAAATTTCTAATGCTCATAACTTCTTCATACGTTGTCCATTTTATGCAAACTTGAGGTCTATATGAACCAAAATTTCGAGACGGACGCAATGGTTAAGCCAGGTTTACTTAATTCTGAATATTTAAAAAAGTAATTCTCATTCTACTGTTTGTAAATTATGGTGATAGTGTATTAAGTTTTGGGGTGTTACAGCCAAACTCCCATAGCTTCTAAACCAGACCCCGTTTGCTCCGAAAACTCAAATATATGTCAATTTGTTCGTTTGTAAGTTTAGAAACCCCACCGCATCGAAATTCTACTTGATGCTTTTTAGAACTCTCCAATGACGCTAAGAGGTTCCCTAAGTCATCCTGGAACGTTAAGATACTTCCAATCAAAGATTAACGGAGTGCAACCCTAGGTGAGAAGCTATAAATTTAAAAAAGGCTAATTATATATTAACTATAGTTAGTAAACTTTTATTAGCTATATTATGTCTTTTGATTGATAAAATATGTTTATAATGAGGTTTAATGATATTTAATATGATAAAAAATATGATTTTTAAGTGATATACTTGTAGTCACTTGGGTTTATCACACTTAGAATGAATGTTGTGGACATTGGGAATTGATTGAACCTTAAGTGATTATTAGAAAGTAATTAATTAATTATTGGTTAATGGATATTAATGTGAAACCTATTTGGGTAGTTAAATGATAACTGGTTGGACATTGATAGTCGACGTTGATTGATATTGCAGTTAATATATTGATTGACAAACCCATATAAGCGTTAATAGTTTAAGGCATATATGATATACACCATGATGTGTCTATTGATGGATGTTATTATTATTGTTGATATAGTGTTATGTGATAGACTAGTTAAATATGACCAATAGATGTGATTATTGGTTCATTGGTTAGGTCTCCAATAAATAAAATAATTTAATGATTATTTTATTAATATAATAATTAGTAAAAAAAATAAAAGTCTGAATTTGACGTCCTATTTTGGATGGACATAAAGTTTATGTTATTCGATGAAAATTCGTAAAAGAAAGAAGTTGATTTGAAATAGTTTTCATAGAATTAAGGGTCGTTCAAGTTTTTACTTTAAATTGAATAGTAAGAGATAAAAATGAAGTTCGGTTACGGTATTTAAGAAAAGTTTAAAATAATTTCATTTACAAAACAGTTTTATATATTTTTATAATAAATGTCAGGTAAATTTGGATTCAAAATATTGAAGTTTGAAAAATAATATTATTTAATGATTTAAATAATATTATAATACTTAAATATTTGAATAACTGAATTTGGAGTTGAAAATTGAAAATATAGCTTTTGAAAATTATTATATATGTTTTATATAATAAGTAAAATATTTTTGATCCTGTTCGACGTAGTTTATATTATATGTCAAAATATGGTCAGAATAGAAATCGTTACACAGCTATAGTCCACGAATTTCGACCATTGACTTCAAACTGATATTCTGGGAGATCCGACATTCGGATTCTCCCCGAATGAAAAATGTATGATTCAAAAAAAAAGAGCTTTCAAATGAAATGAAGTGCTTTGAAATCCGATGGTTAAGTTTTGAGATACATTCAAATCAAATGTGGATATAAACAACGCCTGAACCAACGATGTCCTGAAATCAGGATTTTGGGAAATGGACTATTTTTATATAAATAAAAATAGGAAAAAATCATTATAAATTATTACAACTGAATTGAGAAAGGTCCGAGAAAAATATACTTGGTTTTGAATGATAAAATCAGGTTAATTGGAATTTGACTATTTTTGTAATGCCTTGTAACAACCCGGAAATTCTGAGCCGATTTAAAATTTTTATTTTGACGAATATAATGGATTTTGTATATTTAAAATGGATTATTTTAAATAATAACGACGGAAAATTTATTTTTGATGAAGTTAAAATGAAGAATTTTATTTTAATTATATAACGAGCCTGAAATGCCACGGCAGTTCAAAAATTCGATTTCGAATTTCAAATGAATATACGAATTCGTTTTAAGTCGGAATTCAACGAAACAAGAAATATTTAAATCTGTTTGATCATATCTTTCTAACAAAGTTAAGAAACTGAGATTTCACTTTAGGAATGAAAAGATTTGTCCAGTTTAAAATTCTGAAAAGTCGCTGTGGAATTTATATATATTTTAATTTATATAAAGGCCCTAGAAAATGGAAATTTTGCAAACAACCTCGGTTTTCGACGAAACCACTTTTGTTGGATCCAGGATGTCAAATTATTGCTAGGTTTCAAAATTCATAATTTTCCAAATCAATGTGTGAGCGTGGAAAAGTTAAACGTGTTTTATCAGTTTCAGTCAATTTCGATCGACCAGAAAATTGTCATTTTTCAAAGGTCTCAGAATTTGACGATATTAGTTTTGTTAGGACCGTATCGTCAATACGAAGCTAGAAATAATTTTTCTGAAATTTTTGAGGTCTGTATGTGACCCCAGTAAATTAAAATGTTCGTTTAAAATTGAATATATAGATTTAAAATTTAATTTAAACAAAAACTGATCAAAACGATCGTATTGGCTCACGAAACATATCCCATGGTGTTGGAATGCAGGTAATTAGCTATGGACGACAATCGATGGGTTTGAATTAAAAACTTACTTTTTTGGAATTAAAATTAAAATTAAATAAATTTATTTCCTTCTTGGTCAACCCCCATTCCCTTTACCCGACGTTGAAAATTCAAAAGAAAGAAAAAAATCTCGTTCAAATCCTCCGCCGCTCAAGCGATTCCTCCCCCCTCCGCCGTCGCTGCCTGACGTCGCAACCCACGGCATTAACCGCGCCTCCTCCCTAACCGTCTCCTCCTCTTCCACTCTTCTCTCTCCTCTTCCATCTTCTTAAAACCATAGCCCCAAATCTGCCAGTAGATCCACCGCCAGTCATGGTGGGACCGCCTCCGACCCTCCCTAACCACCTGCGAAGCACCCCTCCACCTCTCCTCCTCTAGAATGAGCCGGAACCCACGGGAAAACCCACGCCCAGCCACCAACTCGCGTTGGAATGCCACCGTGAATCAACAACTGCCATTTCCGCCGCCCATAGCCAATGTGAGGCGCTGCAGCTCCTCCACCTGCGTTGGAACAAATCAACACCCATCTCCAGTAAGCTTTCCTTTTTCATATATTTTATTTCAGTTTTAAATTATAAAAATACTTTGGTTGTAAAATAACATTGATATAAGAAATATAAATTAGCATTGGTAAAAGGTCGGATTTTTGAAGTGTAAAAGGTCGGATTTTTGAAGTGTAAAAGGTCTGATTTTTAAAGGGTAAAAGTTCGGATTTTTGAAGTGTAAAAGGTCGGATTTTTAAAGGGTAAAATGAAAGGACCCGTAACTTCCCCGTGAAGGAAAGCACGAATACTTTGAGAACAACACACAAATGAACGCATACGGAAGAACATTTCATTGCTATTACAACAATTCCATCAGATACAAGAATATACAGAGTAATTGAATAAATTACATTCAATAAATATCAGAGATTACAATAAATTACATAGCAGCGGAAAATAATACAAAGTCACAACTAGAAGTGATACACGGATACAGAGCTTTCCGAGCATCGTTCCAGCTGTAAATCAGTACCCTGTGAATATAAATCTGCAAAACCAAACCTACTAGCTGCCCGTGCGGAAAATAGGGGCACCCAGAGTTTAGGTTAAAACAATAAACTCCAGGTCAGTCATGTGACTGGTGTGAGAACTAAAACAGTTATAATTCTTTATTTTAAAGTTCGGTAAATCAAGGGACCACGCCGTATAACACGGAACGGGTTTCCTCCCAAGAATACCAGTGCATAAAACAAACAGCGCAATGCTAAAATAAAGAAAAATGAAGCTGTTATAAGACCCAGGTCCCATCACACAATGCAACGCAAGCCGGAGGATAGGGTTTTTACCTTATAACAGCCAAAGCATGCTTGATACGTTGAAAACACATTATTTGATACTATTATAGGTGTATAGTGTCAAAACAATTTCAATCATAAATATCAATCATAGGCGGCATGAATGACCCATACCACTATGTCGCCATACTAGGTTCTACAAATAAAACCGAAACACACGTATTGGAAATTGGATTCCATCATGAGTCGAGGCAAGGGGCAAGCCCCTCTCCGCGTTCGAGACACTCTAGCAAATGCCTCGGGACCGCACACAGCAATCCCTGGATCCTCCAAGGCCGGTCCTCTCTTACTTCTGAGGATTGGCAATTCCTGAACACACGTTTCCCGGTCCTTACAGACCTATATCCGAGGCGCCTCGTATCCAACAACCACACAGGTGAAAAGTATATAAATGTCAGGGCTGGTAGGTCACTGATACCACCCTAGCTAGAAAGAAACGTCGTGCACTCCTTGGGTCCGTATCCCGTTTTTGACTCATACCGAGGTGTGAGGCTCGCGAATTCACGTTACACACAAAGCTAAGCCACACAGGCCGTGCTTTGATCATCAACCACAAGACTTTGCTTTTCAACAGAAGCCTTGATCAATTGCCACTTACGCGTGCCACATTGGCAATTCACTCCATGCGACTGATGTCCATCGATATACAACCTCTGAGCTCGTACGTCTCAGAGAAGGGCGTTAAGCAAGAGAATAAATTCTCCGCCGCCAAACAGATGTATATTTAATAGAGATCAATCAACATAGAATAAAATCCACTGTCAGACACACAATCCATTTACAAGTTCGTTCTGGGTCTGAACGAAACCAGAGGCATTTTCCTCGCATATCCATCCATCTCCAAGTACGTCTGGACGACCACCAACTGATTCCCTCATCCTGGGTGTACAGCCCAATCAAGATCATCAGTAATCACCCAAACGATGTGAAGACTTCCGGACTTCAACCACCGTCTTCATCTTCGACATCTCGTCGAATCGGTTATTCAGAATGGGTATAAACCCGGCCTTTCTGAATAACCCACGTATATAATAAATGATTGTTACACAAGCACAACAAACGCCTCATGCCAATTCAGAGTATTCTTTTATTCACAAAATCACATTCCTAGGGAAAGGTTCCCATTAATTTTATCAAAGATAAATTCTTCTAAATTTATTCTTTAATCTTCCTTTGGATATCATTTCAAACTAGTCGGGATTACCGAACCACACCGAAGTAATTATTTATTTTATTTCCCAATCCCAACCTATATATCCCATGGAGCAAAACTGGTAATACTCCACAACTAACACCACGGTGTTATCGGTAAAATTAATTACCATTTCACGTTCAAATCTAATTAAAGATTTAACTATCGCTTTGGAGCAAAACTGGTGGTACTCCATTCTCGATCACCTTTCAGATTTGATAATTTAAATTATCAATTCACATTTTTAATCTAATTAAAGATTCATTAAAACTCCACTTAGTTTTAATCTTTTCAAAAGTCAACATCTTGCCTTTAACTGGGTTAAAGAACCAATGTCATCTAAAACACGATTCACGATAAACCCAAATCACATTTGATATTAAATACAAGTCTCTGAATAGAAAATATACCGGCTTATATTCAATATCAAATTCTGAAACCAACGAATATCGTATTGGAAATAACGATATAAAATATATCTTTCAAATTCCCATAACAATATCTGTATAGTCACGAAATCCAACATCGAAATATTCCGAAGATAATTTCGATTCAACTCCAGTCCAATTCACATATTGGGAATATTGATTACTTTTAAAATCACTTTCAAATTCAATTTATTTATTTCACAAACAAATTGATTTTTAATTCTAGTTCAAAACTAGTTCATTTCGATAAAAATCTATTTTTATCCTTTCAAATGTGGAGTTCTTCAGCTCAATTTTTCCCAAATCATATATTATGATTTTACACAAATTATAGATATTTTTAATAATTTTATCAAGGCCCGTACAGTCGATTTCCATCTACGGCCATCGAACTGCACTTACAGCGACCTTTTCTAAAATTGATTTGGGAATAATTCCAAATCCAACCGTTAGATTTCAAATTTCTAATATTCATTGGAAAGCTCTTTTCGATACGAACCCAACGGTTCCGGTTTTAGGAGAATCCGACGGTCGGATCTCCCGCAATGTCCGTTTGAAATAAATGGTCGAAATTCACGAACTGCCGCGGCGCGGCGCGTTCTATTCAGGCCATTATATATATAATATATATATATTATATATATATTTCGTCGATTTCTATTCCAAAAACGAATTTTATAAATCGTTTTAAATTCGTTTCTAAAACAATTCAACTTCTATATTCAATTTCAAATCGATTTGATTTCAATTCAACTCGAATTCATTTCCATTTTATTTAATTCGAATTCAAATTCGTTTCAATTCAAATTCAAATTCGTTTCAATTCAAATTCATTTCAATTTAATTTCAATTCGAATTCCATTAAATTTCAGTTCGTTTTCAATTCAACTTGAATTTGTTTTATATTCCATTCCATTCGAAGTCCTTTTATATTCAATTCAAATTCGTTTTCTTTTCAATTCGAATTTGCTATAATATTCATTTCAATTTGAATAAAATCGATATAAATATCGTTCACGTCAAAATGGCGCAAAACTAATCAACACGGCTTTATATTTTTCACAACTTCTTTATTCTATTCAACAAATGAATATTTATCCCATTCAACACATGAATCTATATTGCTTTCAACACACGACTAATCTCAACACATGAGTACTGTCAACACATCACTATTTTTGTTATGTAAAATATTTTATAAAACTATGGTATCTATCGTTTGATTTTCAATTAGACTCCACCGTGAAGTAGTTCTAATTTTAAATATGATAAAGATGTAAATTTCATTGTATAAAATATTTCACTCAACACATGAACATCGTCAACACATGACTATTTTTATATTCAACACATGAATTTTCTTTTATAATATTCATTGTTTTCCCGATTGGAATGAGGCCCAATCAATCACTATATAATGTTAATTATATGGATTCCATACAACACATGTATATAATAGCATGGAAAAATAATCAATCATCAACCAAAGTGCACTACACTGTATAAGCATCAAATATAGATATCTGACGCTTATAACAGCCTGTCAATCAATCGATCGACATATTTAATCAATCAGGATGAGTGAACTTCAAATTTCATCCCAACACCCGTATGGGGTTTCAAACAACCAAACACAGATTTTATTTGTGCAGTTGGGCGATGTGTAAAATTTATCGTCCCAATCAATGTCCTTCAAATAGGTGTACATAAACAAACCGTCCGGTTTGTAAATGAATATTTTATTTTATTCACTTCCACGTTAAAAATTATATTTTTAACGATAAAATATTCTATTTCAACACATGAATTTCTATTCATTTCATTTACACAATAAAAATGATATTTTTATTTTTCTAACATATTTTAGAAAATTTCGGCGGCATAACGGCACGATACTAGAAACGGGACAAGGCGTAGCCTTATCCCCGGTCTAGTGAAGGCCCACGCCATTCACACATCAATCAAATCAATTCCATTTCACCAAACAATTCAATTCAAACCAATTAGACTAACCAACTACACAACCAAACAATTTAACAAACAAGCCATCCATGGTCTGTGGATGACGGGTGTCGGGTGCTACTAAGCACCGTCTACATCCTAGTATATATATATAACTAGAAAAAGAGAATTTGAGTGAGAAGTTCTCACCAAAAGCTATCCAATAACACAACTCTTTATTGACAGAAATCTTCCTCGTTCTTGCCTTTTTCATCTTCGTTGCCCGTAGCCACTACATATATAAAAATCACACATTTTTATATTTTGATGTCTTTAAAATAAAAGTCACGTTTTTATTTGTTTACTTTCAATTTTAAAAATCATATTTTTACTTCGATGTTCAATATATAAAAATCACATTTTTATACCGCCACTATATAGATAAAAATATAATTTCACATCTATGTTCATATAGTAAAGATTATATTTTTATCACGCTATTCTTCATATAAAGATTCCGCCTTTTCAAAAATAAAGTTTTCGCCTTTGTATAAATAAAGTTTTCGCCTTTATATAAATAAAGTTTTTGCCTTTATATAATTAAAGTTTTCGCCTTTATATAAATAAAGTTTTCGCCTTTATATAAATAAAGTTTATATTTCTCCCGAAGTAAAAATCATATTTTTACTTCACTACTCATATCAAAATATCGTCTTTTCATATTTAAAAATATCGTCTTTTAGATTTTAAAAATCACGTCTTTTAGATTTTAAAAATCACGTCTTTTAGATTTTAAAAATCACGTCTTTTAGATTTTCATAGAAAAAAACTGATTTTCTAAGTATGTTTTATATATAAAAACCGATTTAAAAACACTCATTACCTTAAATAAGTAAAATCAAATAAAAAAAACTCACAATTGGTGGAGGGGAGGGCGAGAATGGGCGGCACTGGAGTTTGGACGTGGCGGGCGGAGGCTGGAGAGTTGGCGCCGGGGTGGAGGGTGGCGAGTTGGAGGAAGAAGGGGGAGGAGAAGAAGAAGGCGGCGGCGCGTTGTAGGGGAGGCAGGGGTGACGGGTACTTAGGGTTAGGGGCTTCGACGAAGGGGGGGTCACGGGTTTTCAGGGGGTGTTCGATGGTCGTGGGAGGAGGAGATGAAGCGGCGGCGGCGGCATCGTCGCTAGGGGGGGGGGGGGGGCGCGATGTGGTGGCGGCGGCTCTCCCCCCCGTCGCCTTCCTCTTTCCATTTTTTTTTATTTTATTTCGAAATGAACGGTAATGGATAGTGGGGGGGATAATAATATATAATTTATTTATTTCATAACTTTATTTTAAAATAAAGTTGACTTTTACATACGACCTCTAAACGAGGTCCACCGCCTGTCGTCCATAGCGTATTACCCCCACTCCGAACACAATGGGGTATGTATCGTAGGCTGATTCGGCTGTTACAATCAGTTTCCGTTAAATTTACATTTAAATCACTATATTGAATTTTAAACGTACATTTCAAATTACCGGGGTCACATACTAGCTCGAAAAATTCCCGAAAAATATTTTCTAGCTTCGTATTGACGATACGGTCCTAAAAAAAACTAGTTTCGTCGAATTCTGAGACTGTTAGAAAAATGGCTATTTTCCAGTCGATTAAAATCAATTGAAACTGGTCAAACGCGTTTTCCTTTACCACGCTCACATATTGATTCGAAAAATTATGAAATTTGAAACCTAGCAATAATTTGACACTGTGGATCCAACAAAAGTGGTTTCGTCGAAATCCGAGGTCATCTGCAAAATGTCCATTTTTAAGGGCCTGAACTCCATAGCGACTTTTCAGAATTTTCAACTGGACATATCTTTTAATTCCCGCTATGAAATTTTGATTGGTCGGATTCGTTGGAAAGATATTATCAATTAGATCCTATTATTTTTGGTTTCACTAAAATCCGGATTGTTTTGCACCCGGTACATTCAATTGAAGTTTGAAATCAAATTATCGAACTACCGCGCCGTTTTCAATTCTATTTATAACTATATATAAATATTTATATTCTAACGACGACGTATATAATATATACGTTGAATTCCATTCAAAATAAATTTCTCGTTGATATTATTTAAAATAATTCATTTTAAATATTCAAAATTCGCTAAAATTGCCAAAACAAAAATTTTAAACTGGCCTAGATTTTCCGGGTTATTACAATCTCCCCCACTTAAAACTTTTCGTCCCCGAAAAGGAACAAAGTCGAAAGTGGTTTGATTAATCAACTCTACGCTCGATCTGGCTTCCATTCTCCAACTTTTCAGTTTCTGAGAATTTTCAAAATTTCAAAAATTTGGCTAACACCCTAAATTTTCGAAAAATTTCGCCATAACCTCCCCAGCACCGGGATCATCGGGGAATTTTAAATAGCTTTCCCGGTCCTTCGGATCTCAAAAAGAAAAAGAAAAAGCCAAGCGGCTAGCCAATAGGCTCATAAAATCATCATCACCCAAACAAAACAGTAAATTATGTAGTAAACATGTACCTATTTGTCGGGCAAACAAATTTTATTCTTCGGCTCTAGCCTCCTTGCTATGACCTGTTCAATGTAAGTATTTGTATATGCAAGCAAATGCAACTAATTTTCAATACAATTCAATATTCGGTTCAATTAGGCATAAATGGTTAAAATTAGCAAACAATTAAACAAACAACCCAAACATCAATCAATTAGTGAATTAGAGTTTCAAATTCATAATTTTTGATATATATACAAAAAATCATGTTTTGATGCCAATTCACAACAATGTGTTCTAACTATATTAGTTTTGGTTCTCACACCAGTCTAATGGAAATATATAGAAAATCACACCTTCGAAACTCGAATATAAATATTGATGATGTGGCCACATCACCAGAATTATCCCCGGGTGTCTAGAATGTGACACTATATCTATCCAGTATATTAAAACTTCGACTATACGTTCATGACGCGTATACGCGAAATCTATATATACTCGATTGTCCATATTCAAAATAAATAAATATCAGATACGTATAAAATGGTTTAAATTTTCAAAACAAAATTGTTTTCATTTGAAAAATATACTCTTCACACTCGTTCTAGGATACTACTGATCCTATCTCTAACGAGTAATTCTGATTGGATATTACTAATCCAATATCTGATGAATTCTTTCGTATGGTTCTAATGTGTCTTGTTCTCGAGCTCTGTAAACCAAAGCTCTGATACCAACTGAAAGGACCCGTAACTTCCCCATGAAGGAAAGCACGAATACTTTGAGAACAACACACAAATGAACGCATACGGAAGAACATTTCATTGCTATTACAACAATTCCATCAGATACAAGAATATACAGAGTAATTGAATAAATTACATTCAATAAATATCAGAGATTACAATAAATTACATAGCAGCGGAAAATAATACAAAGTCACAACTAGAAGTGATACACGGATACAGAGCTTTCCGAGCATCCTTCCAGCTGTAAATCAGTACCCTGTGAATATAAATCTGCAAAACCAAAACTACTAGCTGCCCGTGCGGAAAATAGGGGCACCCAATGTTTAGGTTAAAACAATAAACTCCAGGTCAGTCATGTGACTGGTGTGAGAACTAAAACAGTTATAATTCTTTATTTTAAAGTTCGGTAAATCAAGGGACCACGCCGTATAACACGGAACGGGTTTCCTCCCAAGAATACCAGTGCATAAAACAAACAGCGCAATGCTAAAATAAAGAAAAATGAAGTTGTTATAAGACCCAGGTCCCATCACACAATGCAACGCAAGCCGGAGGATAGGGTTTTTACCTTATAACAGCCAAAGCATGCTTGATACGTTGAAAACACATTATTTGATACTATTATAGGTGTATAGTGTCAAAACAATTTCAATCATAAATATCAATCATAGGCGGCATGAATGACCCATACCACTATGTCGCCATACTAGGTTCTACAAATAAAACCGAAACACACGTATTGGAAATTGGATTCCATCATGAGTCGAGGCAAGGGGCAAGCTCCTCTCCGCGTTCGAGACACTCTAGCAAATGCCTCGGGATCGCACACAGCAATCCCTGGATCCTCCAAGGCCGGTCCTCTCTTACTTTTGAGGATTGGCAATTCCTGAACACACGTTTCCCGGTCCTTACAGACCTATATCCGAGGCGCCTCGTATCCAACAACCACACAGGTGAAAAGTATATAAATGTCAGGGCTGGTAGGTCACTGACACCACCCTAGCTAGAAAGAAACGTCGTGCACTCCTTGGGTCCGTATCCCGTTTTTGACTCATACCGAGGTGTGAGGCTCGCGAATTCACGTTACACACAAGGCTACGCCACACAGGCCGTGCTTTGATCATCAACCACAAGACTTTGCTTTTCAACAGAAGCCTTGATCAATTGCCACATACGCGTGCCACATTGGCAATTCACTCCATGCGACTGATGTCCATCGATATACAACCTCTGAGCTCGTACATCTCAGAGAAGGGCATTAAGCAAGAGAATAAATTCTCCGCCGCCAAACAGATGTATATTTAATAGAGATCAATCAACATAGAATAAAATCCACTGTCAGACACACAATCCATTTACAAGTTCGTTTTGGGTCTGAACGAAACCGGAGGCACTTTCCTCGCATATCCATCCATCTCCAAGTACGTCTGGACGACCACCAACTGATTCCCTCATCCTGGGTGTACAGCCCAATCAAGATCATCAGTAATCACCCAAACGATGTGAAGACTTCCGGTCTTCAACCACCGTCTTCATCTTCGACATCTCGTCGAATCGGTTATTCAGAATGGGTATAAACCCGGCCTTTCTGAATAACCCACGTATATAATAAATGATTGTTACACAAGCACAACAAATGCCTCATTCCAATTCAGAGTATTCTTTTATTCACAAAATCACATTCCTAGGGAAAGGTTCCCATTAATTTTATCAAAGATAAATTCTTCTAAATTTATTCTTTAATCTTCCTTTGGATATCATTTCAAACTAGTCGGGATTAGCGAACCACACCGAAGTAATTATTTATTTTATTTCCCAATCCTAACCTATATATCCCATGGAGCAAAACTGGTAATACTCCACAACTAACACCACGGTGTTATCGGTAAAATTAATTACCATTTCGCGTTCAAATCTAATTAAAGATTTAACTATCGCTTTGGAGCAAAACTGGTGGTACTCCATTCTCGATCACCTTTCAGATTTGATAATTTAAATTATCAATTCACATTTTTAATCTAATTAAAGATTCATTAAAACTCCACTTAGTTTTAATCTTTTCAAAAGTCAACATCTTGCCTTTAACTGGGTTAAAGAACCAATGTCATCTAAAACACGATTCACGATAAACCCAAATCACATTTGATATTAAATACAAGTCTCTGAATAGAAAATATACCGGCTTATATTCAATATCAAATTCTGAAACCAACGAATATCATATTGGAAATAACGATATAAAATATATCTTTCAAATTCCCATAACAATATCTGTATAGTCACGAAATCCAACATCGAAATATTCCGAAGATAATTTCGATTCAACTCCAGTCCAATTCACATATTGGGAATATTGATTACTTTTAAAATCACTTTCAAATTCAATTTATTTATTTCACAAACAAATTGATTTTTAATTCTAGTTCAAAACTAGTTCATTTCGATAAAAATCTATTTTTATCCTTTCAAATGTGGAGTTCTTCAGCTCAATTTTTCCCAAATCATATATTATGATTTTACACAAATTATAGATATTTTTAATAATTTTATCAAGGCCCGTACAGTCGATTTCCATCTACGGCCATCGAACTGCACTTACAGCGACCTTTTCTGAAATTGATTTGGGCATAATTCCAAATCCAACCATTAGATTTCAAATATCTAATATTCATTGGAAAGCTCTTTTCGATACGAACCCAACGGTTCCGGTTTTAGGAGAATCCGACGGTCGGATCTCCCGCAATGTCCGTTTGAAATAAATGGTCGAAATTCACGAACTGCGGCGGCGCGGCGCGTTCTATTCAGGCCATTATATATATATATATAATATATAAATTATATATATATATATATATATTTCGTCGATTTCTATTCCAAAAACGAATTTTATAAATCGTTTTAAATTCGTTTCTAAAACAATTCAACTTCTATATTCAATTTCAAATCGATTTGATTTCAATTCAACTCGAATTCATTTCCATTTTATTTAATTCGAATTCAAATTCGTTTCAATTCAAATTCAAATTCGTTTCAATTCAAATTGATTTCAATTTAATTTCAATTCGAATTCCATTAAATTTCAGTTCGTTTTCAATTCAACTTGAATTTGTTTTATATTCAATTCCATTCGAAGTCCTTTTATATTCAATTCGAATTCGTTTTCTTTTCAATTCGAATTTGCTATAATATTCATTTCAATTTGAATAAAATCGATATAAATATCGTTCACGTCAAAATGGCGCAAAACTAATCAACACGGCTTTATATTTTTCACAACTTCTTTATTCTATTCAACAAATGAATATTTATCCCATTCAACACATGAATCTATATTGCTTTCAACACACGACTAATCTCAACACATGAGTACTGTCAACACATCACTATTTTTGTTATGTAAAATATTTTATAAAACTATGGTATCTATCGTTTGATTTTCAATTAGACTCCACCGTGAAGTAGTTCTAATTTTAAATATGATAAAGATGTAAATTTCATTGTATAAAATATTTCACTCAACACATGAACATCGTCAACACATGACTATTTTTATATTCAACACTTGAATTTTCTTTTATAATATTCATTGTTTTCCCGATTGGAATGAGGCCCAATCAATCACCATATAATGTTAATTATATGGATTCCATACAACACATGTATATAATAGCATGGAAAAATAATCAATCATCAACCAAAGTGCACTACACTGTATAAGCATCAAATATAGATATCTGACGCTTATAACAGCCTGTCAATCAATCGATCGACATATTTAATCAATCAGGATGAGTGAACTTCAAATTTCATCCCAACACCCGTGTGGGGTTTCAAACAACCAAACACAGATTTTATTTGTGCAGTTGGGCGATGTGTAAAATTTATCGTCCCAATCAATGTCCTTCAAATAGGTGTACATAAACAAACCGTCCGGTTTGTAAATGAATATTTTATTTTATTCACTACCACGTTAAAAATTATATTTTTAACGATAAAATATTCTATTTCAACACATGAATTTCTATTCATTTCATTTACACAATAAAAATGATATTTTTATTTTTCTAACATATTTTAGAAAATTTCGGCGGCATAACGGCACGATACTAGAAACGGGACAAGGCCTAGCCTTATCCCCGGTCTAGTGAAGGCCCACGCCATTCACACATCAATCAAATCAATTCCATTTCACCAAACAATTCAATTCAAACCAATTAGACTAACCAACTACACAACCAAACAATTTAACAAACAAGCCATCCATGGTCTGTGGATGACGGGTGTCGGGTGCTACTAAGCACCGTCTGCATCCTAGTATATATATATAACTAGAAAAAGAGAATTTGAGTGAGAAGTTCTCACCAAAACCTATCCAATAAAACAACTCTTTATTGACAGAAATCTTCCTCGTTCTTGCCTTTTTCATCTTCGTTGCCCGTAGCCACTACATATATAAAAATCACACATTTTTATATTTTGATGTCTTTAAAATAAAAGTCACATTTTTATTTGTTTACTTTCAATTTTAAAAATCATATTTTTACTTCGATGTTCAATATATAAAAATCACATTTTTATACCGCTACTATATAGATAAAAATATAATTTCACATCTATGTTCATATAGTAAAGATTATATTTTCATCACGCTATTCTTCATATAAAGATTCCGCCTTTTCAAAAATAAAGTTTTCGCCTTTATATAAATAAAGCTTTCGCCTTTATATAAATAAAGTTTTCGCCTTTATATAAATAAAGTTTTCGCCTTTATATAAATAAAGTTTTCGCCTTTATATAAATAAAGTTTTCGCCTTTATATAAATAAAGTTTATATTTCTCCCGAAGTAAAAATCATATTTTTACTTCACTACTCATATCAAAATATCGTCTTTTCATATTTAAAAATATCGTCTTTTAGATTTTAAAAATCACGTCTTTTAGATTTTAAAAATCACGTCTTTTAGATTTTCATAGAAAAAATTGATTTTCTAAGTATGTTTTATATATAAAAACCGATTTAAAAACACTCATTACCTTAAATAAGTAAAATCAAATAAAAAAAACTCACAATTGGTGGAGGGGAGGGCGAGAATGGGCGGCACTGGAGTTTGGACGTGGCGGGCGGAGGCTGGAGAGTTGGCGCCGGGGTGGAGGTTGGCGAGTTGGAGGAAGAAGGGGGAGGAGAAGAAGAAGGCGGCGGCGTGTTGTAGGGGAGGCGGGGCGACGGGTACTTAGGGTTAGGGGCTTCGACGAAGGGGGGGGGTCGCGGGTTTTCAGGGGGTGGTCGATGGTCGTGGGAGGAGGAGATGAAGCAGCGGCGACGGCAGCGTCGCTAGGGGGGGGGGCGGATGTGGTGGCGGCGGCTCTCCCCCCCGCCGCCTTCCTCTTTCCATTTTTTTTTATTTCGAAATGAACGGTAAGGGATAGTGGGGGGGGGGATAATAATATATAATTAATTTATTTTATAACTTTATTTTCAAAAAAGTTGACTTTTACATACGACCTCTAAACGAGGTCCACCGCCTGTCGTCTATAGCGTATTACCCCCACTCCGAACACAATGGGGTGTGTATCGTAGGCTGATTCGGCTGTTACAATCAGTTTCCGTTAAATTTACATTTAAATCACTATATTGAATTTTAAACGTACATTTCAAATTACCGGGGTCACATACTAGCTCGAAAAATTCCCGAAAAATATTTTCTAGCTTCGTATTGATGATACGGTCCTAACAAAACTAGTTTCGTCGAATTCTGAGACTGTTAGAAAAATGGCTATTTTCCAGTCGATTAAAATCAACTGAAACTGGTCAAACGCGTTTTCCTTTACCACGCTCACATATTGATTCGAAAAATTATGAAATTTGAAACCTAGCAATAATTTGACACTGCGGATCCAACAAAAGTGGTTTCGTCGAAATCCGAGGTCATTTGCAAAATGTCCATTTTTAAGGGCCTGAATTCCATAGCGACTATTCAGAATTTTCAACTGGACATATCTTTTAATTCCCGCTTTGAAATTTTGATTTGTCGGATTCGTTGTAAAGATATTATCAATTAGATCCTATTATTTTTGGTTTCACTAAAATCCGGATTGTTTTGCACCCGGTACATTCAATTGAAGTTTGAAATCAAATTATCGAACTACCGCGCCGTTTTCAATTCTATTTATAACTATATATAAATATTTATATTCTAACGACGACGTATATAATATATACGTTGAATTCCATTCAAAATAAATTTCTCGTTGATATTATTTAAAATAATTCATTTTAAATATTCAAAATTCGCTAAAATTGCCAAAACAAAAATTTTAAACTGGCCCAGATTTTCCGGGTTATTACATAAAAGGTCGGATTTTTAATAATTTAAAGAAGTTGAAAAATCGAATTTGTATATAAGAGAAGAGTAAGTAAAAATTCGATCTTTATATGAGAAGAAGTAAGATAAAAATATAATTTTTATATAAGTACGATAATAAAAATATGATTTTTATTATATGTAGAGATTAAAAATATGATTTTTATTATATGTAGAGATTAAAAATATGATTTTTATTATGTATAGAGACTAAAAATTATGATTTTTATTATATATGAGGATTAAAGATATGATTTATATAAGATAGCGAATATAAAAATTTGATTTTTATATGTATGAAGTGAAGATAAAGATGTGATCTTTATAGAAGTAGCAATGTAAAAATATGATTTTTATATATAAAAATAAATAATAAAAATGTGATTTTTATTATTAACAGAGTGAAATAGATTGCGATGGAACTGACTAGAAGCGAAACAGAATCCAGACCGTTCAGAAATAAAGAATGGCAGAGTGGAACCATCGGTGAGAACTTCTCACTTTAAATTTTCTTTTCTAGTTAAAATATATACTAGGATGCAGACGGTGCTTAGTAGCACCCGACACCATCGTCCACAGACCATGGACTTGTTTTTTTGGTTGTGTAGTTGGTTAGATTATTTGTTTGAATTTGATTGTTTGGGTGAAATCGAATTGATTAGATTGGTGTGTGTATGGCGTGGGCCACCATTAGACTGGGGACAAGGCTAGGCCTTATCCCGTTTCTAGTATTGTGCCGTTATACCACCAAAATTTTCTAAAATAAGTTAGAAAAATAAAAATATCATTTTATTGAATAAATAAAATATTTTATTGTTAAAAATATAATTTTTAACGTGTGTGTGAATAAAATAAAATATTCATTTACAAATCAGACGATTTGTTTATGTACACTGATTTGATTGATATTGATTGGGCCGATAAATTTTACACGTCGCCCAACTGCACAAATAAAATCTGTGTTTGTTGATGTGAAACCCCACACGGGTATTGGGATGATATTCGACGTACACTAGTCCCAACAATTAGTTGTATGTCGCTCGATAGGTTGACAGACAGTTGTGTTGTGCACTTTGGATGATGGTTTATTATTTATCGTTGCTGTTATATACATGCATTGTATGGAATCCATATAATTAACATTATATGGTAATTGATTGGGCCTCATTCCAATTTAGAAAATAAAGAATAAAATATATATTCATGTGTTGAAGAAAATATTCATTTGTTGAATAGAATATATAAAGCCGTGTTGATTAGATTTGCGCCATTTTGACGCGAGCGATATTTATATCGGTTTTATTCGAATATCGAAAAAGAAGTGATTTCAAAATATAACGTTTTGAAAATATTATCATTTATCTGTTAATGATATGAAATATTTAATTTTGATTCAAAATTGAATATGAAGTTGAAACAGTTTTGAAAACGAATTTAAAACGATTTATAAAATACGTTTCAAATGGAAATCGATGAAATATATATAATATATATTATATATATTGAATGGCCTGAATAGAACGCGCCGTGCCGCGGCAGTTTGCGAATTTCGACCATCGACTTCGAATTGACGTTGCGGGAGATTCGACTGTTGGATTCTCCTGAAACCGGAACCGTTGGGTTCGTATCGAAAAGAGCTTTCCAATGAATATTAGAAATTTGAAATCTAACGGTTGGATTTGGAGTTACGTCCAAATCAAACTTAGAAAAGGTCGCTGTAAGTGCAGTTCGGTGGCCGTTATTGGAAATCGACTGTACGGGCCTTGTAAAATTATTAAAAATATTAATAATTTATGTAAAATCATAATAAATGATTTAGAGAGAACTGGGATGAAAAATTCCCAATTTGAAAAGATAAAAATATTTTTTTATCGAAATGAACTAATTTTGAACTAGATTTGAAATTGTTTTGAAATAACCAGAAATTTCCAACATATGAATTGGAATGGATTTGAATCGAAATTACCTTCGGGATATTTCGATGTTGGATTTCGTGATTATACAGATATGGTTGTGGAAATTTGAAAGATATATCTATATCGTTATTTCCAATATGATATTTGTTAGTTTCAGAATTTGATATTGAATATAAGCCGATATATTTTCTATTCAGAGCCTTGTATTTAATATCAAATAGGTTTTAGGGTTCGTCGTGAATGGTATCTTTAATAATACTGTTCTTAAACCCAATGGAGTTAAGAAAATTAGAAAACTAACTGGAGATTAGCTAAGTTGAATGATTTTCTGTGTATTGATCTGATGTTGGGTTCGGCCTTCGGGGTTAATATTTAAGGAATTGTTCTCTTACTAATTTACAGTTAGAGACTAATGGAATGGGAATTGGGTTTATCGTGAACTGTGTTTTAAACGACATTCGTTCTTTAACCCGATTAACAGTGAAACGTAATTCGGAATTTTTGAATCTTTTTATTTAGATTTAATAGAAATTTTCCAAAGTATAGTTTTCCTATATATAAATTGGAATGGAATGGAATTCGATTTGGTAATAATCGAAGTGGGCTTCTGTGGAGGAAGACAGGTACTATATATGGAATTTGAGAGGCTTTGTCGTAATTCCATTTATATTATTGGTTGGATACGGAAATTGATATTGATTATATATTGATCTGTTTTCCGTGAAAATTCCATTATTAATGGAATGTGGTGTTTGGGTTTATCGTGAACAGTGTTTTAAATAACACTTGTTCTTTAACTCGATTAACAATTGAATGAGATTTTGGGTTTGTCGTGAATGGTATCTTTAATAATACTGTTCTTAAACCCAATGGAGATAAGAAAATTAAAAACTAACTGGAGGTTAGATAAGTTGAATGGTTTCCTGGGTATTGATCTGATGTTGGTTTTGGCCTTCAGGGTTAATGCTTAGGGAATTGTTCTCTTACTAATTTACTGTTAGAGACTGATAGGAAGATTAAAGTATAAATTTAAGAGAATTTATCTTTGATAAAATTAATGGGAACCTTTCCCTAAGAATGTGAAATTTAGAAACTAACTGAAGATTAGTTAAGATGGATGGTTTCTTGGGTATTGATCTGATGTTGGTTTCGGCCTTCGGGGTTAATATTTGGGGAATTGTTCTCTTACTAATTTACGATTAGTGACTGATGAATTGGAATGAGGCGTATGTGGTGTTTGTGTAAAACTTGTTTATAATATATGCGAGTTATTCAGAAAGACCGGGTTTATCCCATTCTGAATATCTGATACGACGATATGTCGGAGATGAAGACGGTGGTTGAAGACCGGAGGTCTTCACTTCGTTTGGATAATTACTGATGATCTTGATTGGGCTGTACACCCAAGAGTAGAGAATCAGTTGGTGATGGTCCAGACGTACTTGGAGATTGACGGATATGCGAGGGCCTCTCCCCTGTATTGGACATATAGGGGAGGAATAAGATGCCTCCGGTTTCGTTCAGACCTAGAACAGACTCTAAATGGACTATGTGTCTGACATTGGATATCATTCTGTGTGATTGATGTATATCGGTTGCATGGAGTGGTTTGCGTGTGTGGCATGCTAAGATGCAAATGATCAAGTCTTTTGTTGAAAAGCAGAGTCTTGTGGTTGATGATCAAAGCACGGCCTTTGTGGCATCGCTTTGTGTAGCGTTTATTCACGAGCATCACAACCAGGTATGAACCAAAAACTGGAGAGGACATCCGGGAGGACATGCGTCTCTTTCTAGTTAGGAGTGGCGTCAGTGCTTGAACTGGCTGACGAGTTTGACTCATGTGGTTGCCGGATTTTGAGGTGCCTCGGTTATATCGGTCGATTCGGGACCGATGTAGTCATTCGTTGCCTCATTTACGCCCTAAAGGGTGGGGAGATGCATGTTCAGGGTTTAAGTTTAATCCACTCCGTGTGGACCGGCCCTGACGATCCAAGGGTCACTCGAGCTCTAGTCCTGAGGCTCAGGCTAGAGAGCCTAACGAATCGGTTAAGGACTATCTTTTGCCTCGGTTCATAGATGGAAATCCAATTTCCAATACGTGATATTACGGTTTTGATTGTATACCTATATTTGGCGACATGATATATGGTACCCATGCCGTCTATGATTGATATTTATGATTGTATATAAAATTAGAAACTAACTAGAAACGAGCTAAGATGGGTGGTTTCCTGGGTATTGGTCTGATGTTGGTTTCGGCCTTTGGGGTTAATACTTAGGGAATCGTCCTCTTACTAATTTACGGTTGGAGTCTGATTTAGAATTTACATTTATAGTAATAATAAAAGATGAAATTTAGCGTATCAAGCATTCTTTGACTGTTATAAGGTAAAACCCTATCCTCCGGCTTGCGTTGCATTGTGTGATGGGACCTGGGTCTTATAACAGCTTCATTGTTCTTTTTTAGCATCGATGTTTGTTTAATGCACTGGTATTCTTGGGGTAAAAACCAGTTCCGTGTTATACGATGTGGTCCCTTGATTTACCTAACTTTAAAATAAAGATTAATAACAGTTTTAGTTCTCACACCGGCACATGACTGACCTGGAGTTTATTGTTTTAACCTAAACTCTGGGTGTCCTTATTTTCCGCACGGGCAGCTGGTAGTTGGGTTTTGCAGATTTATATTCACAGGATCCTGGTTTATAGTTGAAGTGATATTCAGAAAGCTCTGTATCCGTGTATTTCTTTCAGTTATATTTTGTATTATTTTTCCGCTGCAATAATGTATTTAAATCTCTAATATTTAATGATGTGTAATATTTGTTCATACTCTGTATATTCTTGTATTCTGATGAAATTGTTGTAATATACAATGAAATGTTCTTCTGTTTGTGTTCTGATTGGTCGTGTTCTTAAAGCGATTCGTTCTTTCCTTACCGGGGAAGTAACGGGTTATCACAGTGGTGTCAGAGCTCGAGAACAAGACACATTAGAACCGAACGAAAGAATTCATCAGATATTGGATTAGCAATATCCAATAATAATTACTAGTTAGAGATAGGATCAGCAGTATCCTAGAACAGGTGTGAAGTGCATATTTTTCAAATAAAGATGAAAACAAATTTTTTTTTGAAAAATTAAATTCAATTATTCGTATTTGAATATTTTATTTTATATTGATTTGGACGATTCAGTATATAAAGATTTCGGATATACGCGTCATGAACGTATATTCGAAGTTTTAATATACTGGATAGATATAGAATCACACTCTAGTCGCCCGGAGATGATTCTGATGATTGATATATCATCATCAGAGTTTGTGTTCGTGTTTCGAAGGTGTGATATCTATATATTTCCATTAGACTGGTGTGAGAACCAAAACTAGATAGGGCTTATTTTTATGATTTGGCATCAAAACATGATTTTCTGTATATATATCAAAATTATGAATTTGAAACGCTAATTCACTAATTGATTGATGGTTGTGTTGTTTGATTATTGGTTTGAAATTTTGAACCATTATTCCAAATTGAACCGAATATAGAACTGTATTGAAAATTGCTTGAATTTGCATGCATATACATGTGTATACATTGAACAGGTCACAGAAAGGAGGCTAGAGAAGAGGAATAAAATTGTTCGCCCGACAAATAGGTACACATTTACTGTTTTGTTTGGGTGATGATGATTTTATGAGCCGATTGGCTAGCTGCTTGGCTGTTTCTTTTTCTTTTTGAGATGAGAGGGCCTGTGTGGCGGTTTGGGGATTTTCCCGATGCTCCCGGTGTAGGGGAGGTTATGGCGAAATTTTTCGAAAATTAGGGGTGCTAGCCAAATTTTTGAAAAATTTGAAAAGTTCTTAGAAACTAAAAAGTTGAAGAACTTAAGCCATAATGAAAGTTGAGTTGATTAGAAAAAAAATTTCAGCTTCGTTCCTTTTCGAGGACGAAAAGATTTTAAGTGGGGGAGATTGTAACAACCCGGAAATTCTGAGCCAATTTAAAATATTTATTTTGGTGAATATAATGGATTTTGAATATTTAAAATGAATTATTTTAAATAATAACGACGGAAAATTTATTTTCGATGAATTTAAAATGAATAATTTTAATTTAATTATATAACGAGCCTGAAATGGCACGGCAGTTCAAAAATTCGGTTTCGAATTTCAAATGAATATACAGAATTCATTTTAAGTCGGAATTGAACGAAACAAGAAATATTTAAATCAGTTTAATCATATCTTTCTAACGAAGTTAAGAAACTAAGATTTCACTTTAGAAATGAAAAGATATGTCCAGTTTAAAATTCTGAAAAGTCGCTGTGGAATTTACATATATTTTAATATATATGAAGGCCCTTGAAAATGGAAATTTTGCAAACGACCTCGGTTTTCGACGAAACCACTTTTGTTGTATCCAGGATATCAAATTATTGCTAGGTTTCAAAATTCACAATTTTCTGAATCAATGTGTGAGCGTGGCAAAGTTAAACGTGTTTTGTCAGTTTCAGTCAATTTCAATCGACCAGAAAATGGCCATTTTTGAAACGGTCTCAGATTTGATGAAATTAGTTTTGTTAGGACCGTATCATCAATACGAAGCTAGAAATATTTTTTCTAAAATTTTTGAGGTCTGTATGTGACACCAGTAAATTGAAATGTGCATTTAAAATTGAATATATGGATTTAAAATTTAATTTTAACGAAAATTGATCGAAACGATCGTATTGGCTCACGAAACATATCCCATTGTGTTCGGAATGGTGGTAATTAGCTATGGACGACAGTCGGTGGGTTCGATTTGGGGTTCGAATTAAAAAGTTACTTTTTTAGAATTAAAAATAAAATTAAATAAATATATTTCCTTCTTGGTCAACCCCCATTCCCTTTACCCGACGTTGAAAGTTCAAAAGAAAGAAAAAAAATCTCATTCAAATCCTCCGACGCTTAGGCGATTCACCACCCCTCCCCCCCGTCGTTGCTCGACGTCGCAGCCTCCGGCCTCAACAGCGCCTCCTCCTTGACCGTCTCCTCCTCTTCCGCTCTTCTCTCTCCTCTTCCACCTTCTTAAACCCGTAGCCCCCAAATTTTCCAGTAGATCCACCGCCAGTCATGGTGGGACCGCATCCGACCCTCCCTAACCACCTGCGAAGAACCCCTCCCCCTCTCCTCCTCTAGAACGAGCCGGAACCCACGGGAAAACCCACGCCCAGCAACCAAATCGCACTGGAACGCCACCGTGAATCCACAACTGCCATTTCCGCCACACGTAGCCGCTGTGAGGCGCTGCAGCTCCTCCACCTGCGTTGGAACAAGTCACCACCCATCTCTAGTGAGATTTCCTTTTTTGTTTATTTTATTTCAGTTTTAATTTATAAAAATACTTTGGTTGTAAAATAACATTGATATTAGAAATATAAATTAGCATTGCTAAAAGGTCGGATTTTTGATGTGTAAAAGGTCGGATTTTTAAAGGGTAAAAGGCTGGATTTTTGAAGTGTAAAAGGTCGTATTTTTAAAGGGTAAAAGGTCGGAGTTTTAATAATTTAAAGAAGTTGAAAAATCGATTTTTTATATAAGAGAAGAGTAAGTTAAAATTCGATCTTTATATGAGAAGTAGGAAGATAAAAATATTTTTTTTATATAAGTATGATAATAAAAATATGATTTTTATTATATATAGAGATTAAAAATATGATTTTTATTATATGTAGAGATTAAAAATATGATTTTTATTATATATAGAGACTAAAAATTATGATTTTTATTATATGTGAAGATTAAAGATATGATTTTTATAAGATAGAGAATATAAAAATTCGATTTTTATATATATGAAGTGAAGATAAAGATGTGATCTTTATAGAAGTAGCAATGTAAAAATATGATTTTTATATATAAAAATAAATAATAAAAATGTTATTTTTATTATTAATAGAGTGAAATAGATTTCAATGGAAGTGACAAGAAGCGAAACAGAATCCAGACCGTTCAGAAATAAAGAATGGCGGAGTGGAACCGTTGGTGAGAACTGCTCACTTTAAATTTTCTTTTCTAGTTAAAATATATACTAGGATGCAGACGGTGCTTAGTAGCACCCGACACCATCGTTCACAGACCATAGACTTGTTTGTTTGGTTGTGTGGTTGGTTAGATTATTTGTTTGAATTTGATTGTTTAGGTGAAATCGAATTGATTAGATTGGTGTGTGTATGGCGTGGGCCACCATTAGACCGGGGACAAGGCTAGGCCTTATCCCGTTTCTATTATCGTGCCGTTATGCCGCCGAAATTTTCTAAAATAAGTTAGAAAAATAAAAATATCATTTTATTGAATAAATAAAATATTTTAACGTTAAAAATATAATTTTTAATGTGTGTGTGAATAAAATAAAATATTCATTTACAAATAAGACGATTTGTTTATGTACACTGATTTGACTGGTATTGATTGGGACGATAAATTTTACATGTCGCCCAACTGCACAAATAAAATCTGTGTTTGTTGATGTGAAACCCCACACGGGTACTGGGATGATATTCGACGTACATTAGTCCCAATAATTAGTTGTACGTCGATCGATAGGTTGACAGACAGTTGTGTGGTGCACTTTGGATGATGATTGATTATTTATCGTTGCTGTTATATACATGTGATGTATGGAATCCATGTAATTAACATTATATGGTAATTGATTGGGCCTCATTCCAATTTTGAAAATAAAGAATAAAATAATTATTCATGTGTTAAAGAAAATATTCATTTGTTTAATAGAATATATAAAGCCGTGTTGATTAGATTTGCGCCATTTTGACGCGAGCGATATTTATATCGGTTTTATCGAATATCGAGAAAGAAGTGATTTCAAAATATAACGTTTTGAAAATATTATCATTTATATGTTAATGATATGAAATATTCAATTTTGATTCAAAATTGAATATGAAGTTGAAACCGTTTTGAAAACGAATTTAAAACGATTTATGAAACACGTTTTAAATGGAAATAACGAAATCTATATAACATATATATTATATATGTTAAATGGCCTGAATAGAACGCGCCGCGGTAGTTCTCGAATTTCGACCATTGACTTCGAATTGACGTTGCGGGAGATCCAACCGTCGGATTCTCCTGAAACTGGAACCGTTGGGTTCGTATCGAAAAGAGCTTTCCAATGCATATTAGAAATTTGAAATCTAATTGTTGGATTTGGAGTTACGTCGAAATCAAATTTAGAAAAGGTCGCTGTAAGTGTAGTTCGGTGGCCGTTATTGGAAATCGACTGTACGGGCCTTGATAAAATTATTAAAAATATTAATAATTTGTGCAAAATCATAATAATTGATTCAGAGAGAATTGGGATGAAATATTCCCTATTTGAAAAGATAAAAATATATTTTTATCGAAATGAACTAGTTTTGAACTAGATTTGAAACGGTTTTAAAATAACCAGAAATTTCCAATATATGAATTGGAATGGATTTGAATCGAAATTACCTTCGGGATATTTCGATGTTGGATTTCGTGATTATACAGATATGGTTGTGGAAATTTGAAAGATATATCTATATCGCTATTTCCAATACGATATTTGTTGGTTTCAGAATTTGATATTGAATATAAGCCGATATATTTTCTATTCAGAGCCTTGTATTTATTATCAAATGGGATTTTGGGTTTGTCGTGAATGGTATCTTTAATAATACTGCTCTTAAACCCAATGGAGTTAAAAAAATTAGAAAACTAACTGGAGATTAGCTAAGTTGAATGATTTTCTCGGTATTGATCTGATGTTGGGTTCGGCCTTCAGGGTTAATATTTAGGGAATTGTTCTCTTACTAATTTACAGTTAGAGACTAATGGAATGGGAATTGGGTTTATCGTGAACTGTGTTTTAAACGACATTCGTTCTTTAACCCGATTAACAGTGAAATGTGATTCAGAATTTATAAATCTTTTTATTTAGATTTAATACAAAATTTTCCAAAGTAAAGTTTTCCAATATATAAATTGGAATGGAATGGAATTCGATTTGGTAATAATCGAAGTGAGCTTCTGTGGAGGAAGACCGGTACTATATATGGAATTTTAAAGTCTTTGCCGTTATTCCATTTATATTACTGGTTGGATACGGAAATTGATATCGATTATATATTGACATGTTTTCCCTGAAAATTCCATTATTAATGGGATGTGGTGTTTGGGTTTATCGTGAATAGTGTTTTAAGTAACACTTGTTCTTTAACCCGATTAACAATTGAATGAGATTTTGGGTTTTTCGTGAATGGTATCTTTAATAATACTGTTCTTAAACCCAACGAAGATAAGAAAATAAGAAATTAACTAGAGGTTAGATAAGTTGAATGGTTTCCTGGGTATTGATCTGATGTTGGTTTCGGCCTTCGGGGTTAATGCTTAGGGAATTGTTCTCTTACTAATTTACCGTTAGAGACTGATAGGAAGATTAAAGTATAAATTTAAGAGAATTTATCTTTGAGAAAATTAATGGGAACCTTTCCCTAAGAATGTGAAATTTAGAAACTAACTGAAGATTAGTTAAGATGGATGGTTTCCTGGGTATTGATCTGATGTTGGTTTCGGCCTTCGGGGTCAATATTTGGGGAATTGTTCTCTTACTAATCTACGGTTGGTGACTGATGAATTGGAATGAGGCGTATGTTGTGTTTGTGTAACACTTGTTTATAATATACGCGAGTTATTCGGAAAGACCGGATTTATCCCATTCTGAATAACTGATACGACGATATGTCGGAGATGAAAACGGTGGTTGAAGACCGGAGGTCTTCACATCGTTTGGATAATTACTGATGATCTTGATTGGGCTGTACACCCAAGAGGAGAGAATCAGTTGGTGATCGTCCAGACGTACATGGAGATTGACGGATATGCGAGGGCCTCTCCCCTGTATTGGACATATGGGCGAGGAATAAGGTGCCTCCGGTTTCGTTCAGACCCAGAACGGACTTGTAAATGGACTGTGTGTCTGACATTGGATATCATTCCGTGTGATTGATGTATATCGGTTGCATGGAGTGGTTTGCCTGTGTGGCATGCTAAGATGCAAATGATCAAGGCTTTTGTTGAAAAGCAGAGTCTTGTGGTTGATGATCAAAGCACGGCCTTTGTGGCATCGCTTTGTGTAGCATTAATTCATGAGCCTCACACCCAAGTATGAACAAAAAACTGGACAGGACATCAGGGAGGACATGCATCTCTTTTTATTTAGGAGTGGCGTTAGTGCTTGAACTAGCTGACGAGTTTGACTCATGTGGTCGTTGGGTTTTGAGGCGCCTCGGTTATATCGGTCGATCCGGGACCGATGGGGTCAATCGTTGGCTCGTTTACGCCCCAAAGGGCGAGGAGATGCATGTTCGGGGTTTAAGTTTAATCCACTCTATGTGGACCAGCCCTGCCGATCCAAGGGTCACTCGAGCTCTGATCCTGAGGCTCAGGCTAGAGAGTCTAACGAATCGGTTAAGGACTATCTTTTGCCTCGGTTCATAGATGGAAATCCAATTTCCAATACGTGATATTGCGATTTTGATTGTATACCTATATTTGGCGACATGATATATGGTACCCATGCCGTCTATGATTGATATTTATGATTGTATATAAAATTAGAGACTAACTGGAAACGAGCTAAGATGGGTGGTTTCCTGGGTAGTTTGATGTTGGTTTCGGCCTTTGGGGTTAATTCTTAGGGAATAGTCCTCTTACTAATTTATTATTGGAGTCTGATTTAGAATTTACATTTACAGTAATAATAAAAGATGAAATTTAGCGTATCAAGCATTCTTTGGTTGTTATAAGGTAAAACCCTATCCTCCGGCTTGCGTTGCATTGTGTGATGGGACCTGGGTCTTATAACAGCTTCATTGTTCTTTAATGCACTCGTATTCTTGGGGTAAAAACTCGTTCCGTGTTATACGGCATGGTCCCTTGATTTACCTAACTTTAAAATAAAGATTAATAACTATTTTAGTTCTCACACCAGTCACATGACTGACCTGGAGTTTATTGTTTTAACCTAAACTCTGGGTTCCCTTATTTTCCGCACGGGCAGCTAGTAGTTGGGTTTTGCAGATTTATATTCACAAGATCCTGGTTTATAGTTGATGTGATATTCGGAACGCTCTGTATCCGTGTATTTCTTTCAGTTATGTTTTGAATTATTTTTCCGCTGCAGTAATGTATTTAAATCTCTGATATTTTATGATGTGTAATATTTATTCATACTCTGTATATTCTTGTATTCTGATGAAATTGTTGTAATATACAATGAAATGTTCTACTATTTGTGTTCTGATTGGTCGTGTTCTCTAAGCGATCCGTTCTTTCCTTACCAGGGAAGTAATGTGTTATCACATGCCTTTTATAACTAGTCTTGAGAAATGGTTAGAGGTTAGGATTTTAATTCGCAAATTGAATATAATCCTTAATAATCCTTTTTATAAGGTTAAAGGGAATTATACAAATTATTTCTGTAAGGCGAATTGCTTAACCATGTTTAAGTTTAAGAATTAAATTTTGTGAAATGATTTCCAATTAAAGGAGACTTAATCGGTAGGTTTTTTTTTTGAGAAAAAGATGTGTGATCTTCCAAAAGGAAGAGAGCACACATATATATAATAAAAAGTATAAAGTGATACAAAGATCCAAATACAGACCTAATTCGGTAGTCTCACATAGAAATGTACAGGGTAATAGATAGATGAGTTCCAGCAAGGCCACCACCCATGATACTTCATTATCGAATTCCGGCAAGGCCACCACCCGATAAGAAGTACATATCTATACCCATACATATAACAAACTATGTGCACATAACAATTGGTGTAACAAATCACCAAAAATACAAACAACTCCACTCCTCATACATATATCCAACACAAATCAAAAAATCAAGCCAAACAGCAACTCCAATATCTCCACAATTACTTCTACAACCTGTAATCTGAAAAAACCGAAACAAAATTATCAGTACTTACACATATATATGAATATATACCAATATATATATATATACATATATATATATATAGACATATATTCATATATACATGTATGGAGAGAAAAACATAAAAACAAACAAACAAAAGGAATGTGACAACCCAAGTAAAAAGAATTCAGCAACCCAGACGATGACTATTACATCTAAAATAGCTATTAATACGAATGAATAAGCTCAAGTTTAATCTAACCTTAAATAGAAAACGCCCAAATTGCAAACTCCCAAATAATTTATTGTGCGAATTAGACATTCAAAACAAACAGAAGTTTACTATATTGATGATTAATTTATCCTTAGGCATAGAAGTTGAATGAAAGACTCTCTAGTTCCTCTCAACACAAATGAACCAACTAATGAACATTACTAAGGAATCCAATATGTAATTCTGTCTGGAATTGAATCGTAACCTATAACAATTCCAATAATCGATACAACTACTAAAGGAATTAAAACCATCAAAAGTAAACATCCTAATAACCATATTAAAAATAGAGAAGGTAAAATAACACGAGTAAAATAAATGATCTACATCCTCCTCTCCAATATTACAAAAATAACATTTTACATCAAAAATAACATTTTTTCTTTTTAATAGCTCGATAGTATTAAGCTTCTTATGGATGATCAATCACATTAGGAACTTTGCTTTAGGAGTAGAATTCGATTTCCAAAGAAATTTAAAGGGATATAATGAAATACCAGAAAAATTAATAAAACTATACATAGAATGAACAGTGAAAACTAAACTCTTATCCATACCCCAGCTAATAGAATCACCATTTTCGTCCAAGGGATACAATGCTAACTTTGCTTTAAGTAAGGCTACTTGTCTTAATAAATCTTCCTCTAAAATATTATCAAAGGAAAACTCCCATGGAGGATCTAATTCTGCTTCGTAAACATCCTTAATTAAAGCATTCTTAAATCTACAAATGTTAAAAAGATCACTAAATTCAATTTTTAACGGCACTATAGAAATCCAGGCATCGTGCCGAAAATAAGCAAGGTTTCCTGAATGAACTAACATTTTGCATCCTACATTAAAAAAGTCAAAATAACCCAAAACAGACTTCCAAAAGTGAGATAATCTATTTTCCCACCCACCACTATTTTCTACAAAAAACTCTCCTCTTGAATAATAAGATTTGGAAACAATGGACTTCCAAGAAGTCTTCACTTCTGGGCATCTATATTTCCATAACCATTTAGCTAGCAAAGCAGAGTTAAAATTATGTAGATTTATTATCCCCAGACCCCCCTCCAACTTAAATTTACAACACATGTCCCAATTAATTAGACATTTATAACCACTACAACTAGAATCCCCATTCCAAAGGAAGTTTCGCCTAATCCTATCGATCTTCTCAATGACCCATTTAGGGAAACGATGCACAGCCATCCAATAAGAAGGAATGGATGATAGGACCGAATTGACAAGTACTAACCTACCTGCTGTGGACAGAAATCTTTTGTTCCAGTTAGATAATTTGTTATTAATCTTATCAATGATGACTATCCAATCTTTCTTCTTGAGCTTTGAAGGTCTTATCTTAAAGCCTAAATAATCAAAAGGAAATTTCATAATCGAACAATTCAAAGTGCTAGCCACTAAAGTCTCAATATTGTTAAAATCATTAATGACCATCAGAACACTCTTATCAAAATTAATTCTTAGGCCAGATAACATCTCAAAACACTAAAGGATAAATTTAAGAGCAATAATATGCTCAGGAAGATGAGAAGAGAATAACAAGGTATCATCTGCAAATTGAACGATCGATAATTCATTATTAAATTCCTCATTCCCAACACTACCTAGAACACCTAAACTCCCTGCTCTCTTAATAATTTTTGAGAAGACATCTACTGCTAAATTAAACAGAAAAGGCAATATAGGGTCGCCTTGTCTAAGTCCTCTCTTGGATTGAATCTTCTTACCCATTACCCCATTAACAACTATGCTGGAACAACCATACCTAAGTAACGACATGATCCAGTTGGTCCATCTAACACTAAAACCCCTAGCAAGACATAGTTGACAAATAAAGTCCTAATCAATTGAGTCAAATGCCTTCTCAAAATCTAGCTTCAAGATGGCACATGTTATATTGTTCTTACAACAGACATTAATATATTCCTGAACCGCTGCCACACCATCTACTATATTGCTACCTTTAATAAAAGCTGTTTGGGAGCCATCAATAAGGTCATTCATCTTGCTACTCAACCTATTCGCTAAAACTTTAGAAATGATCTTGACTGAAACATTAATAAGGGAGATTGGTCTAAAATCCTTAAGAGTATTAGCCCTCTCCCTCTTATGAATAAGAATGACATTGGCAAAGTTAAAACTACCTAAACGTAGATCCCCACTATAAAATTCATTAAACAATTCGATAATGTCAAATTTTAAAACTTCCCAAAATTGTTTGTAAAAACTAACAGAGAAACCATCAGGACCAGGAGCTTTGTCACTAGGCATATCACTGATTGCCTTCCAAATCTCCTACTCTGAAAAAGGTTTATCCAAATCTACGAGACTGACCCTAGTATCAGAAGGATATAAGTCATTCCATCTGACATTAGTTCTTCTCTTAAACTTAGAACCAAAAATCCGATTATAATAACTAGTGAAAGCTTCATTAAGATCCTTCTGAATAGACAGTTCTATATCATTTACAATAATCGAGTGAATCGTATTAGCCTGTCTCCTCTTGTTAGCCACACTATGAAAAAACTTGGTGTTATTATCTCCTTCCTTGATCCATTGTATACGACATCTTTGCCTCCACATGATCTCTTCTTTTTCTATAATCTGTTTAAGATCTTGTTTAAGATTACAAAATCTATCTTTCTCAGTGGAATTGAGGATCCTAGTCTCGCTATTTTTATCTAACTCTGACAGTCCACACATGATCTTATCTTTTCTAAATTTTACATTACCAAAGATATATTTATTCCAACGCTTAAGAAAAAATCTCAACTTACCTAACTTCGCCACAAAAATCTTAGCAGAATTACCTCTATAAATATTATTAAAATAAAACAAGGCCTTCCATTTCATTGAGACAAGATTAGTGAAACTATGATCCAGTAGCCACATCTTTTCGAACTTAAAACTACTACTAATTGAAATATTCGAATTACACGTAAGAATAATAGGACAATGATCAGAGAGTAAAAACGGTAATCCCTTAACTTTACAAATCGAAAATCTCTCCTTTAATTCAGAACTAGTAAAAAATCTATCTAATAATGCAAAGGAAGGGCTATCACGGACATTCGACCAAGTGAACAATCCAAGTGAACAATCTATTATCCAGAGGAATCTCTATTAAATTACAGTCTAATATAAAATCATTAAATTCCTCCATATCAGAGAAATCACCTTCTCGTGGTGATCTCTCCCCTAGAAATCTGGTGACATTAAAGTCCCCCCCCACTACCCAAGAATTAGGAGAAATATTACTAAAACTAGAACACTCTTCCCATAGGACTCTTCTTTCCTCTTTAGTGTGGGGACCATACACATTTGTGATGCCCAAAAAGGTATTATCAGAAAGGGATTGTAAAACAATATGAAGAGAATGTAACTTTGGGAACTCAAGCACCAATCTAAATTGATTGTCTTTCCAACCAATCATAATTCCTCCGGCAGTACCAGACCAGCTACGGAAAAGAGATCCACCTAACCTAATAAAGAACCTAAAATCTGGACATTCAATTTTAGTCGCTTGAAGTAAAACAATAGCAATGTGATTGTCTCTAAAAAAAGACCTAATTTTAGAACATTTTTTAGGTACGTTTAAACCCCTAACATTCCAACTAATAATCCTAATCTGTTCAAGGAGGAAAGTCGCTCTAGTTCTCTATTTCTAATATACTCAGCATCAATCTCAATATTCGAAAAAATTATTCGAAAAGACCAGAAATTTTCTCAATATCGGTAGGTTGATAATCCAATAAGGATTTTTTTGACAATAATTATTCGAAAAGACCGGGTTCAACCCATTTCAAATAATTATACGACAAATTTAAAGTCGAAGATATTGTAGACGGTCGAAGACCAGAAATCTTCACATCGAATGGACTACTTGCTGATGCCTTGTGTAGCTCTCATTATAAAGTTAAAGTGGTAGTAGTCCATACGTACTTTTTGATAATCCGTATATGCAGGGGCCTCTTTCCTTATTTGGACGAGGAATAAGGTGCCTACGGATTTGTTTAAACCCAGAACGAACAAGTAAATGGATGTATGTCTGGCATTGTACTTTACAACATAACCAATTGGTTTATATTAATGTTATATCCATTGGTGATGGGGAATTTATTATGTTAGCTTAACACCCTTCTCTATGACTTATGAGTTAAGAGGGTTATATATTAATAGAAACTAATTAGATGTTGTGAATTGACAACGTGACATGCTAAGTGCTACTTTGTGGGACATTGACTATAGGGCCTCACACCCTGGGATGAGTAGAAAACAGGATGATGGACGCCAAAGAAAGGACATACATTTTCCTTCTAGTTAAAAGTGACGTCATAGTGTGGAGCCCAGGCAATTTACTATTGTGGATGACTGTTAGCCTACTTTGTGAACTAGGCAACACAAAGTCAAGAACCAACCATTGAAGAGTATTTTAAGTTATGAGACTCCGGTTCGGATCGGAAGAAAACACCACACTTCAGATTGATAGCCATTCCGGTTCGGATCGGATAGAATTCCCTGTTCGGATCGGATGGCTCTTACTGGATAAATTGGCAAAGTTTATCTGATCGGAACGGAAGACGAATAAATCTCGAACGGATCGGAAGGTCATATGCTCGCCATAGCACAGGAGCGGAGCGGAATAGGTTAGAGAAGGAGTGGCGCCCAAACCAATCCGGGTCGGATCGGGTATCCCGATCCGAACCCCTTACCTGCACGTCTCCGACCCGCACCCATGATCCAGGAAAATCTCCTATGAAATCGCCTGGAGAACCGGACCGGATATGACTAATTCCTACCCCTAACGTCCATCTCTTTGATGTGTTGTCAGCTTGATAGTCCATCCGAACCCGAAGAGAGTGCGATGGATGACACGTGTTCCGACCCGGATTGAATCTCAGGCAAATTCACACCTATAAATACCCCATCTAGAGACAAAGAGAAGGATCTTTTCAGCACTTTTGAGAATCCAAGTACCTCCATCATCCGAATTCCTTTACTCCCGGAAAATCCAATCCATCTTTCATTTCTTGTTTTAATCATTTGAGTGAACAAAAGTGAGTTGTGAGTGAATCTTACATTGCCTTTGTAACTGAATTACTGAATATAGTGAGAACTAAGTGGACGTAGGCATTTCTTCGCCGAACCACTATAAATCTTGTGTGTTCATTTTTATTTCTGTTTTATTTTATCTTGTTTCTAATCAATTTGGGTGTTAGAACCACATTTGGGTCTAACATTTTGGTGCTTTCACTGAGAATTGAACTCAGGACCTCATCTAAATTCTTTATTTTCCGGGATCTCTTTCTACTTTTTGGACCGTTGAGTTCAAAGAAGTGAATCCTTAAGTTTCTCCGCTTTCTTGCATTCGTTGAAGTAATTGTCAAAAACTCATGGCCAAAGGAAAAGGCAAGGAAGTTCAGTCTGTTCAAGGAAATGGAGCTGGCAAAGATCAGCAACATGCTGTTGTAACAATGTCTCTGGGGCAGAGTTCAGCAGCAGGTAGAGTCCATGCAGGAAATCCGAACCGGGAGCAAGGAGAGAGCTCCGATCTGATCCGGGTAGGAGACTCTGAAGCAGTGCACTCGCCCAATCTGAACCGACCCGAGTTGCTCGCTGCACACCGATCCGACCAGGCACCCCAGCTCCGATCCGACCCGACTTCCTACCTCCGATCCGACCCGATGCTTGGTGAAGCTGGAACATCTACTCGAGTCCCCGCGAATGCTCCAATTCCAGCTGCCAGGGTTGGAGACCAGGTCAATCCATCTGCTCCCATCACTCAAGGAGATTTCTCGCGCTTGCTTGATATGCTTGAGAGCACGAGGGAAGCTATGAGAGTTCATGAGCGCACCAATCTCATGATGCAGGAAAATATGAGGCTCATGAGTCGGGAAATCAATGAGCTCCGCAGGCAAAGAACTCCATCACCGGTTCGTCATACACCCGTAGATCAATCTTCATCTTCCGAGGAAGAGAGGCCCCGTGAACGAAGGCCACTCGAACGACCTCAGAACGTGGAGCAGCTAACGTTTGGATCTTTGGGATCTCGCGAGGATATCGCACGAGCATTAGGAAACGATAGCCCCACTCGGGGGCAAAGACTCCAGTCCCCTCTTCCCGAGATAGACCGGGAACGCAGGGAAAGGAATCGAGCAGAGGCAGCTCGAAGAAGAAGGGCATCCCCTGAGCAAGAGCCCCGGAGGAACTCGGACACTAGGGCCAGGGAACCTGAGCAGCCCCTGACGAGTGCCGATGTGCAGGCAATGGTTCGCCGAATTACGTCCGAGAGCCGGAATTATACAAATGAAGACTATGGAATTGAGCGAAGCCATACCCCGTTCACTGACGATATCCTAGATTTCCAGTTTCCCCGACGCTTTAACTTGCCACAGATGGATAAATATAACGGAAGGACTGATCCAGGACAGCACTTGATGCGGTATTCGTGGCTTATGAATGCCGCTGCTGCCCCTGATGAAGTAAAGTGCAAAGCGTTCCCAATCTACCTAGAAGATGTGGCTTTATTTTGGTTTACCCGACTTCCTCCTCGTTCAATTTCTAATTACAAAGAACTAAGCGAGCGTTTCATGAACCAGTTCCGACTACATGCCCGAAAGTCCAAGAGTGTTATTGAATTGTCGAGAATCAAACAGGCGCCAGGAGAGTCTTTAAGGGCATATTTAGATCGTTTTAACCAAGCTGTAACTGAGGTCAGTGACCCGCACGAGCCCACTATTCTGATGGCATTGAAGGAAGGAGTCGATCCTGAATCCGAATTTGGAGACTACCTTTCTGGGAAGACACCTCCCACGAGGGCGATATTCTACGAAAAAGCCGATATTTATCTGAGACGAGAGGAAGCCAGGGCAAACCGAAAAAGAAAGTCTGAGACAGCTTCAAAGGAGAATGTGCAGAGTAATATTGCCATGAAGCAGTCTGGGGAAAGTTCTGGCAAGGTCGAAGTAAATGTAGGAAACAAGGGTGGAAACAGCAATACTGGAAACGGGGGAAACAACAACAACCGTAATTCGAACGGTAACAGGAGAAACAGAAATAGGGGAAGCGACCCAAACAAAAGGCCCCGATTCCAGAACTACGAGAACTACACACCATTGAATGACACCCTGGAAAATATTTACCTGGACACGTACAATGTGTTGCAGTACAAAAGACCGCCACCTCGTGATTCGACCGAGAAAGAAATGGCGACAGGCAAATTCTGCTTGTTTCACGGAACACATGGACATTCGACCAATGAGTGTCGGCATTTGAGGGATGTAATTGAAAAACTGCTGCGTGAAGGAAAGTTGGATGAGTACAAGGTTGCCCCGAGGGACAGGGGGCAAGGAGAGCAGGCCCCAAAACAAATCCTACCTGCTCCTAAGCCTACCGCGCAGCAGAAAGGTAAAGGGATCGTCATCAACTCCATAGCAGGCGGACCTCACCCGGCAATCCGAAGCTTTAGGTCAATGGACCAATATGTGAATGCTGCCAAGCATCTAGATGTGAATGAAGGTGACGATTTGGAAGATGTCACCCCCATAAAACAACAAAAAACCATGTTCGATGACGTAGTATTTCGCAGCCGAGACAACACGGGGATACAATCTCCCACCAACGATCCGTTGGTTATTACTACCACTATTGGGCCGGCCTTGGTCCATAAGGTATTAGTAGACAACGGAAGTTCCGTTAATATTTTGTTCAAGAAGTCATTTGATCAGATGAAGCTTGAGCCCGAAGATCTGAAACCTTGTGAAGGATGGATTAGAGGCTTCAACGGAGCGACGACAGCTCCCATGGGATATATAGAGTTGCCCGTGACCTTAGGGCAAGGAGAACGTAGAAGAGTGCGAATGCTTCAGTTCGTAGTATTGGACGTAGATTCGCCATATAATGCATTTCTAGGGAGACCTGCCCTCGCTGAGTTTAGAATTTGTATCGCCCCTTGGTGCTTGTTACTAAAGTTCCCAACCGAAGCCGGGACTGGGGTAATAAGAGGGGATCAGGTTTCTGGACGGGCCTGCTATGTGGCCGAACTGAAGATGTTGATGAAAGGAATTAATGCTGAGAGTAAAGATGCCTCATCTCCCTCAAAGGGGGACTCGGCATAGCAATTAGAGAGATTGAACCCAAGGGAGTTGCCCAAAGGAACGCCTGAAGACCTGGATCCTAGAAAAGACGAGGAACCAGAGGCTAGGAATGCAACTCCTAATGAAGCGACAGTGGAAATTTCTATTGATAAAGCTGATCCGACGAAAGTTTTGAAGATTGGTTCCCAATTGGATCCACGTCGTGCTGAAGAGCTGACAGACTTTTTGAAGGCAAACTTAGATGTGTTCGCCTGGACCCATGCTGACATGTGTGGGATATCGCCTTCCATTATTAGTCACAAATTGAATGTGAATCCGAAGCATCCGCCTGTGAAGCAAAAGAGACGCATGCTAGGCCCAGAGAGGTCGGCTGCTCTCAAAGAAGAAGTAGAGAAATTGAAGCAAAATGGATTTATTCGAGATTCGACTTATCCCGACTGGATATCGAATCCTGTCTTGGTAAAGAAGCCAAACGGAAAGTGGCGAACTTGTATTGACTTTTCAGATTTAAACAAGGCTTGCCCAAAAGATAGTTTCCCACTTCCCAGGATTGACCAGCTTGTAGACTCGACAGCAGGTCATGAACTTCTCTCTTTCATGGATGCATACTCTGGATACAATCAAATTCCTATGCATGTACCAGACCAAGAGCATACAAGTTTCATTACGAATTTGGGGTTATATTGTTATGTTGTAATGCCGTTCGGATTAAAAAACGCTGGAGCTACTTATCAGCGGTTGGTAAATAGAATGTTTTATGATCAAATAGGAAAAACTATGGAAGTCTATGTGGATGATATGCTTGTTAAATCAAAGCAGTCCTCCAGCCATACGCAAGACTTAGCAGAAATGTTTGGTATCTTGCGAAAATACCGTATGAAATTGAATCCTTTAAAATGTTCATTTGGAGTGGCGTCGGGAAAGTTCCTTGGCTTCATTGTGAGTTCCCGAGGAATTGAGATCAACCCTAGCCAGATAGCGGCGATAAGAAATATCAAAGAACCGAGGAGAATTAAAGACGTCCAAAGTCTGGCAGGGAAGGTAGCGGCGCTGAGTAGATTCATCTCCAAAGCCACCGATAAATGTGTTCCATTTTTTGATTTGATAAAAAGGGGAAAGAAGAACTTCCGGTGGACTCCCGATTGTGTCGAGGCTTTTCAAAATCTGTTAGAGCTGTTAGAGAAACCGCCAATCTTATCAAAGCCTGTAGATCACGAAGAACTATTTGTTTATCTAGCAGTCTCGGCTCACGCTGTCAGCACAGTTCTGGTTCGAGAAGAAGACAAAGTACAAAGGCCAGTATACTATGTGAGTAAGAAATTAGCAGCGGCAGAGCGCAACTACCCAAAGATCGAGAAGCTCGCTTACAGCCTCCTGATTGCATCCCGAAAACTTCGTCACTACTTCCAAGCCCATCCAATAACCATATACACCGATCAGCCGTTAAGACAGGTATTGCAGAGACCCGAAGCGTCGGGAAGGTTGATTAAGTGGAACATAGAACTAAGCCAGTTTGATTTGAATTTTCAACCACGAAAGTCAATCAGGGGGCAAGCTCTAGCAGACTTTATTGCGGAGTTCACCATTCCAGAGGAAGAAATAATCAATGACCGAGTGGTCAAATTCGAGGATAAGCTAGAGATGAATCCGTGGAAATTATATACAGATGGAGCTAAAAATGACCGAAGATCCGGAGCTGGAATTGTCTTAGTCACTCCCGAGGGACGGTCGTTATATTACGCCCTGCGATTAGAATTTTCGGCAACAAACAATGACTCTGAGTATGAAGCCCTGATTGCCGGGCTGAAACTCGCTAAAGACCTCGGAGTAAAAATGATGGACATATTTTGTGACTCTAAGATTGTTGTTTGTCAAGTGCGAGAGGAGTTCGCGGCTCGAGGACCTCGACTTGTCGCTTACCTCAAGAAAGTGAAAGAGCTATTAAATAGCTTAGAGCGGTACAACATAACACATATTCCCAGAGTAGAAAACCAGAAAGCGGATAGACTAGCAAAGTTGGCTAGTTCTGACAATCCAGAAGAGACTGAGGTAATTCCAATTGAAACGTTGGAGTCGCCAAGCTTTGAGTCGATGGAAATGGAATTCGTTCTTGAAGCGGAACCAGAGAAGGAGTCATGGATGACTCCAATCAAGAGTTTTCTTAAGAATGGGACACTCCCATTAAAGAAGAGTGAGAAAAGAGCTGTAGTTCGTAAAGCTGCCAGATATGTTATGCAAGACGATACCCTCTATAGACAAGGATTTTCTATGCCCCTGTTACGATGTATCGCACACGACGACATCAAGCGTGTACTGAGAGAAGTGCACGAAGGTGAGTGTGGAGATCATACAGGAGGTCAAACTTTAGCAAAGAAAATATTGCGGTACAGATACTTCTGGCCTACGATCAACAAGGATGCAGCTGATTATTCACGACGCTGCGATAAGTGCCAGAGATTCGCCAAAATCCCCAGGGCACCATCAACCCAGCTTAAATCGATGGTGAGTCCTTGGCCATTTGCCACATGGGGAATCGATATCATTGGAGTTTTACCGATTGCTAAAGGGGGAGCTAAGTATGCCATAGTAGCCGTGGATTATTTCACAAAGTGGGTGGAAGCTGAACCCTTGACTAAGATCACCACAAGAAAGGTGAAAAGTTTTGTGGTCCGAAATATTATATGCCGATTCGGGATCCCAAGGACGATTATTACCGACAACGGGACCCAATTTGATAGCACTGAGTTCAGAAACTTTTGCCAGAAATATAAGATAGACAAACGATATACTGCAGTTGCCTATCCACAATCTAATGGGCAAGTAGAGGCAATAAACAAGGTAATAAAATCCATCCTCAAGAAGCGATTAGAGCGTGCAAAGGCAAAATGGGTTGATGAATTACCCCTAGCTTTGTGGGCATATCGAACAACGTTTAAAATGGCTACCGGTCATACCCCTTTCTCTCTCTCCTTTGGCTCAGAAGCAGTAATTCCAGTTGAACTGGAAGTTCCTTCCCACAGGGTTACGTATTATGACCCGATGACGAATCGGGCACTTTTACTTGAGTCTCTTGATGAAGTCGAAGAGAAAAGGGACGAAGCAGACTTGCGTGCAGCAAGACATCGGCGTCAGATGGCACGCTATTATGACAAAAAAGTTCGCCTCAGAACTTTTGAACCAGGAGATTTGGTGCTAAAGAGAGTTTTTCCATCTCTTCCTCACCTCGGCCCAAAATGGGAAGGACCCTTTGTCATCCAACGGAAACTTGATAAAGGAACATTCAAGTTAACGACCGTAGATGGCGAAGAAGTCCCTCGAGCATGGAATGCCCAACACTTAATGCGATATTTGGATTAGAAATGCTATACTTTTTGCTGTTCTTCCTGTAAACTCTGTAATAAGGCACGACTTGCCTTGGGAAAATATGACGATATGAATAAAGGACTATAAAGTGGATGTAGGCTATGACTTAGCTGAACCACTATAAAATATTGTGTGTTATTTACTTTTATGCATTTACATTCGTTAGTTGTTCTGTTGTGATTATAAAATACAGGATAACTGAGAGCCTAAAAAGGTTGAAACAGTTTGGACATAAAAAGAAGCACAATGATTATTTGTGCAATAAGACATAAAAGAATGAGAAAACGACATTCTGAACTCTAACTCTCCAGAGAAAGAGAGAGAGTATAAAAGCGTCTCAGACTGAGCGCTGAAAAAGAAATTCTATTCTGAACTCTAACTCTCCAGAGAAAGAGAGAGAGTATAAAAGCGTCTCCGACTGAGCGCTGAGAAAGAGGTTCAACTCCGAACTCTAACTTTCCAGAGAGAAAGAGAGTATAAAGGCGTCTCCGATCGAGCGCCGAGAAAGAAATCTTTTCCCGTTGAACGACCGGGGAATAAACAAATAACTGAACTCGAACTCTAACTCTCGAGAGAATGAGAGAGAGTATAAAAGAAATGCCAGGAAAAACAACAGGTGTTGATGATACAGGAAATGCTATCCCGTTAGAGAATCGGGAGCATTCAGATTGCATGGTTAAGCACTGAATAACTTATGGAGATTGACTGGGGACACATATACATACACATATCTCCCCTCTCCACAACTTTGTTTCATAACTATAGATATGCATTTTTACATAAGTGCAGAACTGCTAACAGATAAACATTGCAAAAAGTGAATTATTTTTATTTACAAATGAATGAATTTGTACAGGGAAATAACTAAAAAAGAAAGTGCGGGAGCTGCTGTTGTGGCAGCACTTATTGATTTACAAAGATGCTAAAAGGACACAGGAGAACCCACTATTTGGGTTTGGGATGAGCCTTCGATTTCTTGGCAGCTTTTTCCGCATCCTTTGCTTCCCTCTCGGCTTCAGTCAAGATTCGCTTTGATTTCTTTTTCCCTGAAGATGTAGCACTGGAGCCAGCAGACTTCTTCCCGGAGGGCTGGGCACTGGAATCAAAAGAAGATTTTTTAGCAAGTTCTTCGGTGATAGATCTAGTTGAGAGCTTAACAACTAACCTTGAACCTGCATCCACAACTGCAAGGGGCTTGAGGACCTCAGGGTCTAATTCTTCAGCCTTTAATTGCAAGCGCTTGTCTTGATCAGCCTTCATGGCAGCCAAGGTAATGTCATCAGCGCTTTTCGATTCCCCAGTTATTACAATCTCCGGTTCCTCATCATGCCCCTCGTCTCCTCCGTCGTCTTTTAAAGCTGCAATCATTTCTTCATCATGGGGAGTAGTGACCTCGGTTGGTTCACTTCTTTCCCCCAGGTCGGTGGAAGCAGCCTTGTCTTCTCCTTCTTTGACCCTATCAGCGGGCTTTGTCCCAGTGGTAGTTCCTTGAACTACATCTGTCTTCGCGGAGGATTCAACGCCTACAAAATGAGAAACATCGATTATCAACTCAGGCAAGAGCAAAGGATTTCTCATCGAACGTTCAGTCATGTAGCCAAAGGTAGTAGTAGCCTTGACAAATTGAGGAGAAAAGATAGGGATACCTTCTGAAGACTTTTCAGCGGGGGTGACTACTACCTCTGGAGTTATTTCAGGAATGGGAGATAGCAAAGTTGTTCGGGGAATTCCCGGGTTTTCGGGATCATACCCTTCTACTTCGGGAGTTACAGGAGCAGAAGAAGAGGAACCAGCTTCAGGGACGGTTTTCTGTTTAGACTTCCGCCTCTCTTCTTCCATGGCCTCGGCAATTAGACGGCGCCCTTCAGCTAGGCGCTCCGGTTCGTCGTCTCTTAGGTATTTCTCCATCAGCTTATCTTCATCGAGGGAATCGACCTTAAGCTCTTCTTTTTCCCACTCGACGATTTGATTCCACACATGAACCAAAGTGGATGGATAGTCCTCGATCCAGGAAATGTTTCGACGACGAATAATGTGCGCGAAGAATTCGATCATTAGTTCGCCGAAGCCCTGAATATCGGCCTCCGCCTCTGATAATTGTTTGCGGGTTTCCTCCGCAGATTTAATGGCGCATTCCACATTGCCCTCAGCCAGAGCAGCCCTGTTTTCCGCCTCTAACAATTTTGAAGCCAAGTCAGCGTTTTTCTTTTCTAACTCAGCACTCCTTTTCGCTAGCTCAGCATTTTTCTGCTCAAGCTCAGCATAAGCAAGACGTGTCTTAGTAGCCTCTGATCTGGCTTCGTCAGCTTGCTTCTTCAACTCAGAACGCTCCTGAGTGTGGGATTCTAGCAAATCATGATAGCGCTTTTGCATGTCCTCAAACTGTTGTTTGAAGTTAGAAGCGTTCTTCTGAGCGATAGCTAGTTGAGCTTGAGTATCTTCTAAATTTTTTCCTAAGGTTTTTAGGGCCTTAGCATCCTCCTCTGCAGTCTTTTGCATTGAGTCAGCATTTGTCATCAGAGTTCGGATGATTCTAGAAAGAGTGCGGGAATACTTGAACATCTCGGTATATTGTTTTTCCACCAAATCAATCTTTGCTCTGGCCTCCTCTGCCCAATTAGAAGAAATAGGTTCAAGGGAAGGTAGAAAGGTCAGAGTCTCGAAGTAGTGCTCGGGAAATTGCTCCTTTAAGTAGGCCAGCCTTACTGCAGTTCCCGCGTCTGGTGGAGGAGGGGCGAGGACTGTTAGTTCAGTGTCCCTTCCTGAGGAAGATCCTGTAGAACCCTTGTCTGTCCTGGGTCGTTTAGTAGCAGGGACTTTTTGCTTACTTTTAGGCCCAGTTTCCTTCGGAGGAGTTTTCTCTCTACTCCGCTTTTCATGGGAGGAAGTGGAATCCCTAGATTGTGGTCTGTCCTCCTCCCTACGACCTTGATAGCTTTTGTATTTTTCTTGTTCCGGTCGAACTGGTGAGCGGGAGCGTGAGGATCGAGATCGATAAGGATCATAAGGTCTTCTTTCCTCCCTACCGCGGTCATCCCGGCGATTATACTCAGCATCCTGAGGAGGATTGGACATGCTGCGACGAAGCTGTCTTATATCATAAGAGGATCGAGACATTGTACCTGCACGATAAATTAAACAAAGTTTAGAATCGACGGATCCATGGAGAAAGAAGTGCAATGAATGCTAGTGCTACGGTGTAAAGTGCATCCTATGTGGTGTGTGTGTCCCCCCAACCAACCCGAGTCTGAAGCTAGACTGGTGCGGGCAGGCTTTTTGGCCTTAGCAGGAGTAGTCTCTTCAGAAGAAGTGAAGACTAAAGGGTCCTTTCTGAAATCTTCTGAAGTATATATAGTCTCGGGTAAGGGGAGATCCCCCAAACCCTGAAATATGTGCTCGTCGGTGCTAGGAACATCCCCTTCGGAAGCGTGAAGTGGCGACCCTTGGGGAGATTTTGATTTGTCTAGCGAGGTAGTTTCCTCGGGGGCAATATACCCTTCACGATGTTTTTTGGCCAGATTAGCCAGTTCATCATCTTGAGTGGAAGAGGGAGAGGGTGAAGTTTAAAGAGAAGCTGCAGGAATTCCCGAGCCTTCTCCTATTTCTGGAACTGTTTCCACTGGAGGAATATATGCATAGGGAACCGTCCCATGACCGATGCTACAGAAAACGGATAGCAGCCCGTGAAAATGAAGGTACTCATCTTTAAGGACCTCGTCAATAGTAAGGAATTTTTGGTCGCCGTTGAGAAGACGGTGCATTCGATCAACGAACGCTTGGTATGATACCTGCTTGGGATTGTCGACTGCAAATAAAAAGGAAAACAGGTCAGGATGATGATTCAAGTGTATAGAGTCCAGGATCAGAAGATCAGTGCTTTACTTGATTTTGTCCATCTCCTGGCGCATCCAGACTGTTGCTTTATATAGAACCACTCTAGTCTGGAATCTCCAGCTTTACTGCTAAACGGCGTAGAGATTATCTTCCTCTTGGGGACTGATTCAAAGTAACAGAAAGAAGGTGTTTCTCTAGTCCGATGTTTGAAATTGTAGAAAAAATGAACATCGTCGAACGTGAGCTCCACGCCTAGAATTTCACGATATGCTATGAATAAGGTATGCAGATAGGCATATGAATTGGGATGCAGCTGCATGGGGGCAATCCGCATTTGTCTTAAGAAGTCGACGATGAAAGGCGAGAATGGAGGAATGGCGCCAACCATGCACATCAGTCGAGTAACTGTCATGTATCCTTCTGGAGGGTTATGAGGACGGTCAGAACGTGAGGGCACTAAAGTGTCTCTCTTCATAATTCCATACTTCAAGCAAATTCTCACAAGTCGGTCATTGTCAATTGTCGATTCTACAGAATCTGGAGGTGACTCCAATATGATGGCTGAGTCAAATTCATCAGGTGCTCGATTGTCACCAATCCCTCCTTCCTCCTCAAAGCCTAGGGAAACTTCATTTTCTGAAGACATTTCGTCACTTTCCCGATGACCAACTCCGTAATCCGGACCCTCGCTGTCCCATTCTGGGTCAGATGAAGAAGATATATCCTCGAGAGTGGTTTTACTGGAAGATTCTGGAGCCTCTTTCCTCTCAGCTAGACGAGAAGAGCGTCTGGGCCTCATTGTCATGGAACTATTGAAGAAGCAATAGCACGAATTAGAGTAAATTATCCCGTGTCCCCCTTTTTGTGTATGTGTGTGAACTAAAGTGTGTGCAGCAAACGTGGGAAATACAAAATAGAAGTACAGCAATGTAAGACGAAGCTTTAAAGAGAAAGTAATAGTCAGAGTTGTTCTTGATTCTCGTTTATGTTCACAAGGCACTATCCTAACTGTCCGCGAAGCATATTCGTCTAGAGTAAGCGTTAGTTGAATTAATTGGGTAGTCTTTATGTGCCAAGTTTGATGCGTTCGGTTCGGTTCGGATATACATATGATGGCTGGCTCAATACAAACACAGATAGTGGTCGGTTCGGATGTATCATTAAAGCAAGGCCAGTTCAAGACAAGGGAAGCAACGGGTTCGGAAGCAGGACTGATCTGATCGGATCGGGTGACCCGATCCGAACCGAACTAGCACCACTCAACCGATCCATTTACTTCAACCTCTTATCCCATTCACTTCTCCGACCCGAACCGACGTTTTCTTATCCACCCTGTCTTTCTAAAGTGTGTAACCCGGACCGATCCCTTATCCTTCCCTTCCGCTCCTCCGTCTTTTACCCGAACCGACTCCAGTTGGTCACCACGCTCCTCGTCTTCTTCCTCTTTCCCCCCTTTCACACAAACAAGTCCACGTTATCACCAAAGCTATCGTTAAGGGCAGAAATTTGCCCTCTCCAGCTTCGCAACGCCTCGAAGCGACGGCGCATCCACCAGTAACGACGTGGAGTCCAAGCGAAGCCTGTGGCTAAACCATCCCAATCCAACACAAATTGAAATCAAGAGCAATTACTATGAAGCTATTCGAGATTAAAGAGCTACCTACGTGTTCGATTTAAGAAATCTACGAGGGATAGTTTCAGAATATTCGAGTTTCTGATGTTTTCAATACTTAGGTCCGAGCGGCAACAGAAAAGAAGGAGAAAAGAATGAAGGCAGTAGTGAGTTTATATAAAGAATGGTGTTGACTCCTCGTCTCCCTATTTTGTCTCGCCCGCTCGGACCGGAGTGGAAGCCCAGTAGCACAACTCTCTCTGAAGGCCCAATGTCTAAGAGCTAAATCCACGAATACGCTTCGGATCGGAATCCGAACCGAGTGGAAATTTCACACGTTGATTTAGCATCCGACTCGAATTGAAGAGAAGGAGAGTAAAGGAGGAGCATACCTGCAAGAAGCATTACATGGCGAGATGAGTTCCCAAATTTGCTCAGAAATGAAGAAAATGTGACATTACTCCTGACAATTCTGGTTAAACGACATCAAAGCACGCTTTGTACAACGAAAGCATCCTTTGAGGGGGCAGAATGTTAGCCTACTTTGTGAACTAGGCAACACAAAGTCAAGAAACCAACCATTGAAGAGTATTTTAAGTTATGAGACTCCGGTTCGGATCGGAAGAAAACACCACACTTCAGATTGATAGCCATTCCGGTTCGGATCGGATAGAATTCCCTGTTCGGATCGGATGGCTCTTACTGGATAAATTGGCAAAGTTTATCTGATCGGAACGGAAGACGAATAAATCTCGAACGGATCGGAAGGTCATCTGCTCGCCATAGCACAGGAGCGGAGCGGAATAGGTTAGAGAAGGAGTGGCGCCCAAACCAATCCAGGTCGGATCGGGTATCCCGATCCGAACCCCTTACCTGCACGTCTCCGACCCGCACCCATGATCCAGGAAAATCTCCTATGAAATCGCCTGGAGAACCGGACCGGATATGACTAATTCCTACCCCTAACGTCCATCTCTTTGATGTGTTGTCAGCTTGATAGTCCATCCGAACCCGAAGAGAGTGCGATGGATGACACGTGTTCCGACCCGGATTGAATCTCAGGCAAATTCACACCTATAAATACCCCATCTAGAGACAAAGAGAAGGATCTTTTCAGCACTTTTGAGAATCCAAGTACCTCCATCATCCGAATTCCTTTACTCCCGGAAAATCCAATCCATCTTTCATTTCTTGTTTTAATCATTTGAGTGAACAAAAGTGAGTTGTGAGTGAATCTTACATTGCCTTTGTAACTGAATTACTGAATATAGTGAGAACTAAGTGGACGTAGGCATTTCTTCGCCGAACCACTATAAATCTTGTGTGTTCATTTTTATTTCTGTTTTATTTTATCTTGTTTCTAATCAATTTGGGTGTTAGAACCACATTTGGGTCTAACAATGACAAAATCAACGCACCTCGGAAGATGGCCAATTACGACCAAGATGACGGTCAAATGAGACTATGGAACGTAATGTTTAGAAATAACCCGAACTCACCGGGAATTGGTGGGCCGACTTTGCTGCTCCAAGGATCACATGCGTGTGAGTCGTGGACATCTTTCTAGGATTGATTTGAGTAGATAAAGAAGATCCTTTGCCTTGCTTCATGATGGAATCCAATTTACGAGACTTTGCGTTTTTCAGTTGCAAACCTATATGGCGACATAATGGGATGGGGCATTACATAGTCTTAGATTGATACATTTATTTTTTTAAATGATTTCTACCTTTAGACACTAATGATAATATCAACTGGTTTTCTCATATCAAGCATCTTTCGCTATTATAAGGTAAAACTCTTCCCTCCAGTTTGCGTTGCATTGTGTGATAGAACTTATTACGTGAGCGTATAAAAAATAAACGCGTATCGAGTCAACCATTCAAAATTAAGTAATAACGTAATAAAATAATAAGTCCAATGGTCAAACAGACTCCATGTAACACCCCGCCTCCGCTAGGGTCACTCGCAAAGGAATGCACTAGCTTTAGAGGGGCATTATTGGTAAACATGCACAGAAATATCACAAGACAGAACATATAAAATAGCGGAAGTAAAATCAAACTTTCATAACATGAATAAATAAGGTCTAAAGCCTTTTACATCAGAGTACATCAAAACCTGTCTTGCAATAGTAAAGAAGCATAAAGACATTTTCGTAAATTATTCCCCAAGTAAAAACAGTAAAGTAGCCATAGCCAAGTAAAGTCCAAGCCATCCATGACGACCTTCAAGCAGAAGAAGTCCGAACTAAACAACAGTATTTCCTCCCTATAACCTTGGGGGGGGGGGGGGGGAAACGGAAGAAAAGAGGCGAAACAAAACGGGTCAGTCAAAAAGACTGAGTAAGCCCTATCTACTATCAGCATAAAAACTAGTAAAGTTAACTGACATGAGAAACTGAGATGAACATAAGCATGATGACAAGATAGATAAGCTAAATCTAAATAACAAGATGAACTACTGAACTCCGATAAACTAAGGTGTCATGATAAATTACGATGTCAAGATAAAACAAGGTATCCCATCGTCAGGTTCCTATAGAGTATAATATCCCCAAGATATCTATCACGTATAACATCCCATGGTATCTATCCTGTCTTTTAACTCTGCACCTACCGTACTAGTATCCCCACCGTATCATGTGTTAACCATGAATGACCCTTACTCAAAAGTCGTGTAATGGTCCATGTCAACCTAATATATCGCATATATAGGTTACTCAACTCGTATGTTTCTTTCCATGTAAATGTTCAGTCCCTTGCCGTAGACCGTACGGGCTTTCCCATGTGGTTCTATACTACTCCAACGTAATTCCACGATCCTTAAGATCGTTTTGGACTTTTACCCTAGACCTAGCTAGGCTTCCCCAACATGAATCATCGTTTGTGCAACTAGGACTTATGCCACCTAGGACCGCTAGTGATTATGCTTACCTATTGCACGTTTTCGTATTTCGGTTTAGGTTCAACCACTCAGGGCCACTAGGAATTACGCTAATCGTCAACCGCGCCCCTTTTCCCACGCATTCATCGTGAATCATTTTTCCATGACTGTAGGCACATGTATCACATCGTGCAATCCGAGTCCTGTCACAGGGCAGATCAAGAAATACAGGACTCGGTCGGGAGCTTTCTATTTATCTGCCGATGCAGATGCTAAGGTCTGTTTTTCTATACGTGGCTATGGTCCCACGAGACCACTCCCTCAACTAGTGAAAGACAAGATAGGATAAATCCTGTATGAGAACACACTACTGGCCAACCCACATCCTAGCCTTACCGCAACCATAATTAGATAGCAATTATGGTATTTTGGGTGTTCTCTGCCTTTCCGTACGTACACGCTTGACCAAAGATGGTAGGTAGCCTGACGAAATGCTATCTAGGGCACGACCGTGTATCATCGACTATCCCCTATCCATCCCCGTCTTTAGGTCGCTCGCATAGCAACCAAGGCATACTCCTGGTTCTTCTAACACAGACCTTAACCTCTCATGAGCCTAGTATGATCACCTGGCAGCTCATAGAGGGATACCAAGAATATCCTCACGTTCCCCGAAGCCGCTGCTTCGTTACCCAGTTCGCTGGAGCCTTTATCTAAATCAGATAACTTGCTCCTACTCGTGTGCTTAAACGATGACCTACCGTATTAGGTTACTCATCTATCTATGAACTGGTCTAAATTTTCTTGACTAAGAATTATTACTTAGTTATCCTTCAACTAAGGTTTACCACTTAGCCTCATTCCCGTTATCCCTGTTAATTACGGTTTATCCACCAAATTCTCCGAACTAGGGTTTATATAATGGATTAAGTGTCACTTAAGTTCATGACTTAACCCGTATACAAATCATGTCAAAATTGGCTAAGTATCCAAGTCCAAGACTTAACCCTACAAACCATGTGTCAAGTTGGTTAAGTATATTAAGCAATTCACGACTTAACCTCGTCCAATTATCATTCTAGATTGGTTAAGTATATATTAACTTGACCCTATCAATTTACTTAGTCAAATCGGTCAAGTGTATTCAAGCGATTCGTGACTTAGCCTTATCATGTTTTCACATTAGATTGGTTAAGTATTGGTTAACTTAACCTTATCAAATAACCGAGTTGGAGTGTTAAAGTATAGGTTACTTAATCACTTCAAAATTACCGAGTTAGATTGGTTAAGTGTTGGTTAACTTAACCACTTCAAAATCACCGAATTGGATGGGTTAAGTCTAGGTTAACTTAACCACATCCCCTAACTGTATTATACGGTTAAGTGAAATTAGGAAAGCTTAATTAACCGTATCAAATTCACGTGTAGGTTTGGTTAAGTGTTGGTTAACTTAACCCCGTCCACTAGTCGTATAAAAATGGTTAAGTGTCATTAGGCAAATCAAGTTACTTAACCTACCCAACCTTGTCATATTTTGTTAAGTATCTTTAGCCTAATTAAATTACTTAACCCATTTGTCCATGTCATATTTGGTTAAGAGTCATAAATCAAATTAACTTAACCCTATCATGTGGCATTAATTACTTAATGCACCTCAACCTCTCACATTAGACTTTGTTGTGGTTACTAGTTAAGCCGGTCGGTTCCGGGTAGCTTTACACCACAACTTGGTCTAACCTCGGGTTCAAGCACAACATGACCAACTTCTCACATTGGGTCCTATTGTTTGCAACTACTAGTTAGGCCGGTCGGTTCCGGGTAGTTTTACGTTGCAAACTCAACCCAACCTCGAGTTGGTCACTTTCATGTTTAGTCTAGTGTCATGTTCATATTCAAGTTTTTAAGAATATGGGTAGACCTAACTTAATAGGTAAATTCCCAATTCCATAGTATGGGTAGACCTAACTTAATAGGTAAATTCCCAATTTCATATTTTCAAACATACTCACATGTCAACTTCCATGTTATATTTCAAGTCATGTTTTCAAGTTGTATTTTCATGTCATTAGAAATTACCCATAACATAACCCAACGCTTTTAAACTCGCATATACGTTCGCAACAACATAATGGATTAAAAGAAGAGACTTAGCAAAGGCATGACACAAAAATGGATATTAAGCCACAAGTTAATCATGGTGGCAAATGAGGCACAAATGTGTTCATTAACTTGCATGTTACGTTCTTAAGCCTCAAAAACATGCATAAACCCAAACTTGGCACATAAGCGAATCATGGTGACAAAAGACATGGAATGATGACTAGTAACTCGCATATATCATCATATAAGGGTTATGAATTCATATGCAAGTTGACATAAAGGTTATGAGGGTTCTCATGTTGCATAATGCAACATTTCAACATAAAGGTTGTAGCTTTTAGCCCACAAGATCAAGGTAATGACTTCATAAACTTGCATGACATGATAGCATGTATCATACTCAATGATCAAACCCCAACTTGCAACATGAACATTTAAATTCATAGTTAATATCTAAGAGTAGGGAAAGGGCTTACATTGCTATGAAGGCATAAATCGATTAAATTAAAGATTGAGACAAAGCCCATGCATGCCATCATCCCAAAAACCCAAAGATGAAGGCTCCAAATCAATAAAAACCCCATCTTGATGAACAAAGGTCCAAGCTTTAGCCTTGAAATCAACTTGAGAAGCTCTCATACTAACATAGGGACTCTCTAACACTCACATGATCATGAAACCTCTCATAGAAATGAAGTGGAGGCTAGGGTTTTGAGTGGAGGCCATGAGAGGAGCAATTTTGCCATAGTTTAGATGCATGAATGAATAATGAGGATTTAGGAGAGGGTTAGAGGCTTATTTATAGAGATTAGGATTAGTTAGGACCCTTAGATTAACCCTAGGACCAACCTGAACCATCAGATTTCAAACCAGGCCCAAAAACCTAGCCAAGACAGAAAATAGGTGCACCAGGAAAAACTGCCCGGCCACCATAAGTCGACCCCCAAGTCGACAGGGATGTCGACTTGGGTCAATCCATGTCGACTCCAAAGTCGACAGGGCTGTCGACTTGGGGTACCTGGCGGGAATTTTTCCCGCCTAGCCTTTAAGCCCTAATTTTCGAAATTAGAACTCGTTTTTGAACTTGAATTTTCTGAAAACTTCGTCGGACCATAACTTGGTCATACGGACTCCGATTCACGAAAACTCAGACTCTATTTCGCGTATTTTTCCGAGACGAACGCAATGGCATAGCCCGTTTTACTTGATTCAGAATTTAAAAAATGAAATTCTGCCTTGATTATCCTTTTAACATGTTATCGAAATACGGGTTGTTACATTCTCCCCACCTTTTAGGATTTCGTCCCCGAAATCTCCAAGTTAGGAAGAACATATCCTACCATCCATCGTTCATCTACTCAAAACATCATCCACAAGCAGCCATTTTCCTTAGATGATTTCTAATGCTGTATGAATATATGCAAAACGTGTGTGTACATGTTCCTTAGCTAATGCTAGTGATCAGGCCTGAATAATCTTTCTAATGCAAAAATATGTATAGTGCCATGAATCCAACATGTATGCAAATAGTCCTAGTCATATAGATACTATATGTGTGCACAATCATTCATTCATATGCAACAACCGCATGATAATACATTCGATTTCATCCATAAACAAGTATAAATACTCGTGCATATGCAATATGAAATGTGACCGAGTCGAGCTAGTATCTAATGTGTATTCGCGCATCCACGAGCAACCACTTGCAACCATATCAATCATAACATGTTTCAAATACATGTTTACATCCATAGGGTTCTACCTAGGATTCCCTTGAAACAGTGTCGAGAAGATAAACAAGACAAACTCCTTACGGGGTTTGTAACAGAAAATAGGACCGAGAGGATGTCCACAAAAGATAGCCTACAAGTAAGCTCTACAGAAAACAGGGATCAAGGATATACTCTCAAAAAGAGATATCATGCGCGTATCTAGTCTTTGACCATCAAAGTCGTATTTCCTTGAGCTTAATTCCATTGTGCCTTGACCGTCTTTTAACTTCGCGATTTCGTAGCTTCTTATTTCCTGTTTCCTTAGCTAGAACTCATTTCTTCGTCGCCTCTCGTTCCACTTGCATTATCCTTTTTCGAGAATACTTGGCGCAACCATGACTGCGTACTCATGATCTCATGCAAGCTTTCCAAAATTCACTAGTGAATCTTGGATCTCGTTTATATACTATAAGGTATTCCATGTAGAAGAACTTTCTCTTGAAAGTAAACAGATGTCAACCAGGTTATCAAGCGCACTTACTAGGGTGATCTCTATAACCCATGCATAAATGAAGTAAACCATCCGTCTTATCGGCGAACACCACTCGATCGTGCTTCAAATTTCCAGTAAAGGCATCAAGGGATTCTAAGTAACTAATCATGACAGAACCTCAAAAAGGTTACAAGATACTTCGAGGGTATTACCAAGGCTAGTCAAAAGGTCTAACTATCCTCCTATCAAAACCGAGAGTGGCATCCCCTACCGGATAACCACTTCATCCCTAGAATCCATCCATATCTTATAAACATAAGCATTATTTCCAAACTCAACACTTGGCATAGACATTCTCAAATCCAAAAAAGTCATGTATAAATGGACTGATTCTCCAATAGGACTTTGAGACAAAAATGGGATTCTCTATTACGCTAGTACTTAAGGTGCAGAGACTCAACTATCGAAGCAAACTTAAATGATACGAAAAACGAAGTCCTAACGGGATGATAGAGAAGAAAAGCTAAACCTTTAACATGATCGTTACCCTCCTTCCGAGGTACCCTAGAAATGAGAGCATACTATTGCCCTCCCGATGATCTTGTCCTTGTCCCATAATACTTAACTATCCGCCCCGTTTTACCATGCCAAAGGTACTCTCTCGTCATGGGTTTCATTGTTCATCTTTCTCCCTCTTTTGAGGACTAAGCCATACCAACAAGTTGCTCATCCTTAAGCTCATATCCTTTATCCTCCTTCTCACTATCCTTTCTTATAACGCGGCCACTGGTCTCTCGAGAACCACCTCCATCGTATGGAAAGCACTTTCGTAGATAGAAAAGACTAGTGGCAGTTAAAACCACTGTGACTACAGATGGAGGAAAGAAAGGAAAAGAGATTCAATTAAGGAAACAAGGATAGTGCTAATGGCCTTTAGGAAATAGCCTTTTTCTTTTAAAAGAAAATTTTCTTGAAAAATGCTTCTTTGTAAACGATTTTCAAATAGTTTTCAGAAGGTCTTTAAAAACTTTTGCCCAGTCTGGTAAACTTCTGCTCTGATACCAAATGTAACACCCCGCCTCCGCTAGGGTCACTCGTAAAGGAATGCACTAGCTTTAGAGGGGCATTATTGGTAAACATGCACAGAAATATCACAAGACAGAACATATAAAATAGCGGAAGTAAAATCAAACTTTCATAACATGAATAAATAAGGTCTAAAGCCTTTTACATCAGAGTACATCAAAACCTGTCTTGCAATAGTAAAGAAGCATAAAGACATTTTCGTAAATTATTCCCCAAGTAAAAACAGTAAAGTAGCCATAGCCAAGTAAAGTCCAAGCCATCCATGATGACCTTCAAGCAGAAGAAGTCCGAACTAAACAACAGTATTTCCTCCCTGTAACCTGGGGGGGAACGGAAGAAAAGAGGCGAAACAAAACGGGTCAGTCAAAAAGACTAAGTAAGCCCTATCTACTATCAGCATAAAAACTAGTAAAGTTAACTGACATGAGAAACTGAGATGAACATAAGCATGATGACAAGATGGATAAGCTAAATCAAAATAACAGGATGAACTACTGAACTCCGATAAACTAAGGTGTCATGATAAATTACGATGTCAAGATAAAACAAGGTATCCCATCGTCAGGTTCCTATCAAGTATAATATCCCCAAGATATCTATCACGTATAACATCCCATGGTATCTATCCTGTCTTTTAACTCTGCACCTACCGTACTAGTGTCCCCACCGTATCATGTGTTAACCATGAATGACCCTTACTCAAAAGTCGTGTAATGGTCCATGTCAACCTAATATATCGCATATATAGGTTACTCAACTCGTATGTTTCTTTCCATGTAAATGTTCAGTCCCTTACCGTAGACCGTACGGGCTTTCCCATGAGGTTCTATACTACTCCAACGTAATTCCATGATCCTTAAGATCGTTTTGGACTGTTACCCTAGACCTAGCTAGGCTTCTCCAACATTAATCATCGTTTGTGCAACTAGGACTTATGCCACCTAGGACCGCTAGTGATTATGCTTACCTATTGCATGTTTTCGTATTTCGGTTTAGGTTCAACCACCCAGGGCCACTAGGAATTACACTAACCGTCAACCGCGCCCTTTTTCCCACGCATTCATCGTGAATCGTTTTTCCATGACTGTAGGCCATGTATCACATCGTGCCATCCGAGTCCTGTCACAGGGCAGATCAAGAAATACAGGACTCGGTCGGGAGCTTTCGATTTATCTGCCGATGCAGATGCTAAGGTCTGTTTTTCTATACGTGGCTATGGTCCCACGAGACCACTCCCTCAACTAGTGAAAGACAAGACAGGATAAATCCTGTATGAGAACACACTACTGGCCAACCCACATCCTAGCCTTACCGCAACCCTAATTAGATAGCAATTATGGTATTTTGGGTGTTCTCTGCCTTTCCGTACGTACACGCTTGACAAAAGATGGTAGGTAGCCTGACGAAATGCTATCTAGGGCACGACCGTGTATCGTCGACTATCCCCTATCCATCCCCATCTTTAGGTCGCTCGCATAGCAACCAAGGCATACTCTTGGTTCTTCTAACGCAGACCTTAACCTCTCATGAGCCTAGTATGATCACCTGGCAGCTCATAGAGGGATACCAAGAATATCCTCACGTTCCCCGAAGCCGCTGCTTCGTTACCCAGTTCGCTGGAGCCTTTATCTAAATCAGATAACTTGCTCCTACTCGTGTGCTTAAACAATGACCTACCGTATTAGGTTACTCATCTATCTATGAACTGGTCTAAATTTTCTTGACTAAGAATTATTACTTAGTTATCCTTCAACTAAGGTTTACCACTTAGCCTCATTCCCGTTATCCCTGTTAATTACGGTTTATCCACCTAATTCTCCGAACTAGGGTTTATATAATGGATTAAGTGTCACTTAAGTTCATGACTTAACCCGTCTACAAATCATGTCAAAATTGGCTAAGTATCCAAGTCCAAGACTTAACCCTACAAACCATGTGTCAAGTTGGTTAAGTATATTAAGCAATTCACGACTTAACCTCGTCCAATTATCATTCTAGATTGGTTAAGTATATATTAACTTGACCCTATCAATTTACTTAGTCAAATCGGTCAAGTGTATTCAAGCGATTCGTGACTTAGCCTTATCATGTTTTCACGTTAGATTGGTTAAGTATTGGTTAACTTAACCTTATCAAATAACCGAGTTGGAGTGTTTAAGTATAGGTTACTTAATCACTTCAAAATTACCGAGTTAGATTGGTTAAGTGTTGGTTAACTTAACCACTTCAAAATCACCGAATTGGATGGGTTAAGTTTAGGTTAACTTAACCACATCCCCTAACTGTATTATACGGTTAAGTGCAATTAGGAAAGCCTAATTAACCATATCAAATTCACGTTTAGGTTTGGTTAAGTGTTGGTCAACTTAACCCCGTCCACTAGTCGTATAAAAATGGTTAAGTGTCATTAGGAAAATCAAGTTACTTAACCTACCCAACCTTGTCATATTTTGTTAAGTATCATTAACCTAATTAAATTACTTAACCCATTTTCCATGTCATATTTGGTTAAGAGTCATAAATCAAATTAACTTAACCCTATCATGTGGCATTAATTACTTAATGCACCTCAACCTCTCACATTAGACTTTGTTGTGGTTACTAGTTAAGCCGGTCGGTTCCGGGTAGCTTTACACCACAACTTGGTCTAACCTCGGGTTCAAGCACAACATGACCAACTTCTCACATTGGGTCCTATTGTTTGCAACTACTAGTTAGGCCGGTCGGTTCCGGGTAGTTTTACGTTGCAAACTCAACCCAACCTCGAGTTGGTCACTTTCATGTTTAGTCTAGTGTCATGTTCATATTCAAGTTTTTAAGAATATGGGTAGACCTAACTTAATAGGTAAATTCCCAATTCCATAGTATGGGTAGACCTAACTTAATAGGTAAATTCCCAATTTCATATTTTCAAACATACTCACATGTCAACTTCCATGTTATATTTCAAGTCATGTTTTCAAGTTGTATTTTCATGTCATTAGAAATTACCCATAACATAACCCAACGCTTTTAAACTCGCATATACGTTCGCAACAACGTAATGGATTAAAAGAAGAGACTTAGCAAAGGCATGACACAAAAATGGATATTAAGCCACAAGTTAATCATGGTGGCAAATGAGGCACAAATGTGTTCATTGACTTGCATGTTACATTCTTAAGCCTAAAAAACATGCATAAACCCAAACTTGGCACATAAGCGAATCATGGTGACAAAAGACATGGAATAATGACTAGTAACTCGCATATATCATCATATAAGGGTTATGACTTCATATGCAAGTTGACATAAAGGTTATGAGGGTTCTCATGTTGCATAATGCAACATTTCAACATAAAGGTTGTAGCTTTTAGCCCACAAGATCAAGGTAATGACTTCATAAACTTGCATGACATGATAGCATATATCATACTCAATGATCAAACCCAAACTTGCAATATGTACATTTAACTTCATAGTTAATATCTAAGAGTAGGGAAAGGGCTCACATTGCTATGAAGGCATAAATCGATTAAATTAAAGATTGAGACAAAGCCCATGCATGCCATCATCCCAAAAACCCAAAGATGAAGGCTCCAAATCAATAAAAACCCCATCTTGATGAACAAAGGTCCAAGCTTTAGCCTTGAAATCAACTTGAGAAGCTCTCATACTAACATAGGGACTCTCTAACACTCACATGATCATGAAACCTCTCATAGAAATGAAGTGGAGGCTAGGGTTTTTAGTGGAGGCCATGAGAGGAGCAATTTTGCCATAGTTTAGTTGCATGAATGGATAATGAGGATTTAGGAGAGGGTTAGGGGCTTATTTATAGAGATTAGGATTAGTTAGGACCCTTAGATTAACCCTAGGACCAACTTGAACCATCAGATTTCAAACCAGGCCCACAAACCTAGCCAAGACAGAAAATAGGTGCACCAGGTAAAACTGCCCGGCCACCATAAGTCGACCCCCAAGTCGACAGGGCTGTCGACTTGGGTCAAGCCATGTCGACTCCCAAGTCGACAGGGCTGTCGACTTGGGGTACCTGGCGGGAATTTTTCCCGCCTAGCCTTTAAGCCCTGATTTTCGAAATTAGAACTCGTTTTTGAACTTGAATTTTCTGAAAACTTCGTCGGACCATAACTTGGTCATACGGACTCCGATTCACGAAAACTCAGACTCTATTTCGCGTATTTTTCCGAGACGAACGCAATGGCATAGCCCGTTTTACTTGATTCAGAATTTAAAAAATGAAATTCTGCCTTGATTCTCGTTTTAACATGTTATCGAAATACGGGTTGTTACACTCCAATTCGATGAGAACTATTTCAGTGGATCTATAATTACGAAATATAATAGGGTTCAAAATTTCGTATCAATCGGACTAACTATTTGATCATACGAGCGATAAAAGCATGAGAAAAACTTGAATGAACTTCACTTTTAAACCAGTGCAAAAGCTATAACACCCCAAAATTTAATACACTATAAGTATACTTTAAAGATAATAATTTTGGAATTACTTAATTAAATATTTAGAATTAAGTAAAATCGACTTTACCTTTGAGTTTGTCTCGGAATTTTAGTTTAGATAGACCCCAAATGTAACAGCCCGCCCGGAATGGACCTAAATTTCGACCCAGAAAAGGCCCATCGAAACTGAAAACCATTCTAAACTGGTTGTTGGTTCCTATAAGGAAATACATTTGCACAGACAACATATATATACACTTCATATGGAAATCTCACACAGCAGAAAGAGAAAATATATTACTAAAATAAGATGTAACACTTTATTAAAAATCACAGAATTCCAACACAACAGTCCAGATTACATATGTTCCCTGGGTACACAAATAAATTCATTCTCAAATGTTTCCATAAGAAGTAAAGCAATAACAACTAATAATAGCATAACGACTTCGTTTTTGTCTTCAGCTCCCATGATTCTGTCCATGAATTCTACCCCATCTACTGACCTGTTGAATATGTTAAGGAGAGGGGTCAGAACTCTCTATTACTGAAATATGGTGTTTAATTAAAGTCCATACCCTATATTTTTAGCTGGTTACATATGTCAAGGTATGCCTACACAGCACACAACATTCACACAAACACCAAGTATTTATCCAATGAGGTGGATATCCAAGTCAATAGCTCATTAGTGTTTTTAGGGTAAAGACCTAGGAGGTGGGCATTCTTGGTCACTTATGGACCTATTAAATGTGAATTCTTATGATCTCTTATAACCTTGAGGTGGACCCTAGCCCCTTAAGACACCATCCTAGTACATCAATGTTCTTAATTCTATACTCTCAATTGTAATATGAGAAGTAGTATTATGAATGTTACTACTTAACGGATATTACTATAGAACACCTATGTCGCTTAAGAATTCCCTTAGATAGTTGGTGAACATGCAATGGCCACATATCTTTTATATACCAGTTCTATCCCTAGTTGTGCCCTTACAATCTTCTAGAGGTAGTGGACATGCCTCGTGAACTAACCTACTCATTACAGCTTATGGCTAACCACTTTTAGAGAAGGGGGACCTAAAGACTTAATTTAAATCTAATAAGGGTAGGTACCATGACTTTGGTTCCTCTTGAAGGAATAAACTTTTGGAGGGATCCTAGTCCTAACCACTTAAGAACCAAATTAGACAAGAAGAGAGTTAGCTACTTAAGACCTTCTCAAGTTGTAGTATTTTCTCAAACAATAGACTTATATAAATATACTTACATATACACACACACACATACTACACCTCCCACATTAAACCGTTCACCTATAGATGTTGGATATGACGGGCGGTTTCGCGCATACTCCTACTACAAGTTGTTTTAACCTTGTGTTATAGTGTACTAAGTTTGAATGGCCCATGGCACCCAGACCTCTCACATTAGTTGGGCCTACTTGTGGTTGTTGGATTTCCCGGTCAGTTCTAGGCAGGCTTATACCACAAATGGAAACTAACCTCATGCTATGCATCACTATTCATATAGTAAAGTCATTCAATACGCACACACAAGCAATCATTATATATATTTGGGAACATTTCAAATTTGAATTATGTACTAATCGCATTTACTACGTTAATATAACGTTTATTACGTTTATATAACTATAATAAATATAACGCCTAAATGATGTTAATGTTCGTATAAATGAGAGAACATTCTAACAAGTTAGCAATTGTCAGTATGCACTAAATTAAGTTATACAAGTTAATTTTCCATATTTTTGATCGCTACAATTTAGGCATGATGGCATAATAACAAAATAACAGATCGCAGTGAATGAAAAATATACAAACATACAAATTTCAACTTGGATCCTAGGCTTGTTGGAATGATTTCAATACTGGATCAATAATAGAGTATAACATAAACATATAATATATACATGTATGTTTATTAGTTCCACTTTATCTAATTCACCCCTTTTTCGTGTTTTGCACACAAAAACGTTTACATTTGATATATTTCAAGTATGAATACGTTTGGATTCAGGATAGAATCCAAACATAATTGAATCATGGAGTAATCAAATTTACACCCTTTTAGGTTATAATCAAATGTTTACATAAGGGCGAATTACACAAAGTAAAAACAACAACACCCTTTCATACTCAATGCAATATTAATATCGAAAATCCACAAACCAATAACAATAAATTGATAATTCATATGCTAACATAAAATAGATGCTGAACAGAACTTGAGTCCTGGAAACTATTTATACTTGACAGAAATAGCGAGGAAAAGTCCATCTTCGTAGTATTCCATGACTATATCGTTAAGGTGATCTTTCAGAAATTCAGATATTCTATTGTGGCTTTGTAAATTATTCGTATCATAGTAGAAAGCTTGTTTCCTATCTTCTTCAACTCGACGGCATGGTTAGATGACATCTCTGTCTTCTCATCTCGCGCTTCTCGACCTGCTTCGACAAGCTGTCATTAACCCTCTTCTCCTCCTCTAATAAGGCCTTCAATTTTACGCATTCGCCATCGCTCTTTGCCTTCTCCCATGATAAGTTGTCAACCTTAGTTTTCAAAGCATTATTGTGACGACCCTCCATGCACCAACCGACATTTACTCCAAAGGTGCACTGTACACATGTCCAGTTAGCACGGGACGGATCGTCAGAAGAAAAAAGGGAAGAAGGAAATGAACTAACAAGGAACCTGTAAAATGTCTCACAGCGCATGGATCAAAATATAATAACAAAATACTTGACATAAAACAGGTGAGACAGTGTATAAGCTGAAAATAAACTAACATAGCAGCGGAAAATCCAAGTACAGCTTATGATCCAAAGTTAACATTATTACAACTTTTCAACTGTCTCAAAAGAAAAAGCAAGATAAAGGAGGTATGCTACTAATGCCCTAGTAGCGACCACCAACGACACAGGGAGAATATCTATATATCATACGTGGAAGCCTCCTGCTCGCCTCCGAATCGGCTACTCGCGCATCACCAGCTAACATGTCTCCAGTCTGCTCGTGTGAGCACCCAGAGTAATAAGAGGAGACATAAAACTCTGTGTCAGACATAAAGCCTGGTATGAGCGATAAGCATCCAAAAAGAACAATAACAGGTAAACTAAAATATACCTGAACCTGGACCTGCAACCAAAGAGTTAGCACTACATATTGTACAACACTCTAAGGTGCTATATCAAATGGTGTAAAGATAACGGGGGTGGGGGTGTGCATGTCATAGTGATGGAAAACAATCAAACATAGCAACCATCCTCACATCTCTCACTCAGTGCATAAAGCATACGATATTCACCACTTCGATCACCCAACATACCTTGTTATGATCACTTTGCCCCATGAAGTCATAAATGGCTTCACTACACTGATACATAGCTAAAAATCCTTCGCTGTGTCCACTTTGCCCCATGGAGTCGTAATGACCCCACTACACTAGTTCATAGCCTTACTAATCCTTTACTATGTCCACTCTGCCCCATGGAGTCACAATGACCCCACTGCACTGGCTCATAGTCCTACTATGCATCACTTTGCCCCTCAAGTCATAATGACTCTACTGCACTGATAACGTAGTCTTGCTACCATCACCTTTCCCCTCGAGTCATAATGACTCTACTGCACTGATAAGTAGCCCATCATCCATTTTCAGTGGTGAATCGAAGTTATGAATGTCGACAACTCCTTAGCACACATCCCGCAGCAAAGCCCAACCATTAAGTGAACTCATTGGTTCCCAAATGGATCCTGAGCTCTAACTTCCCATTTGGACTACCTTTGCATCATGGGTTATGGGTCATCACCGGATCGGTTCGGATCCCCTCTTAGCCATCAGTTCGGTTCGGATTGGAATGCTCCTCCTTCGCTGGATCGGATCGGGTCGGGTCTCCACGTCCAATCACCATCACTGGTTCGGGTCGGGGTCCTTCAATGTGCCACGGTTTGGATCGGGTCCTTCTCATCACCCCGGGTCTGGTCGTAGTCTCCTAGCCTCGTCGTAGTTCATTGATTCGGGTCGGAGTACCATGGCGGATCGGGTCGGAGAACATCAGGCGGGTCGGATCGGACGATGCATGCCACAAGAAGAATGAATAGATCGAAGAATGAAGTATGGGAGCGGATCGGGTCCTCCCTCCGTTCCGATCCAGATCGGTCTGTTTTCTGCACTTTTCCTACAAGCAGTTTTACGCCACTCGACGGCGTTTTCAATAATTCCAACTATTCTAATCAATCACAAAGCATACCATACAGTCATAGCAACATTGGGAATCAACCACAAACAACAAAATGATAGGTTAAAATGGATCAAACATGGCAAAAACCCCATATTTCCCCTTAAGCATGTATAGGTGAAACTAATGATATGATTAGCAAAACTTAATCAAATTAACCCAAATTCATATCAGAGGTCTATATCATCATTTCGAATTTTATAAATATTTTCCAGAATTTTATCTTGTTTAAATTCGCTAATTAATACTAATTACCCCTAATTAACCATAATTAGTGAGGAGTTATGAAAATCACTCACCTTAGCCACAAACAAAATTTAGATCTGAAATAAATCTCTGATTTGATGCGAATCCCGATGCTAAACAGCAGCTCTAACGTTGATTTGGTGTAGATCTCCCTTTATTTGATGTTGCTAAGCTTAATCCTTGATTAGAAGATGATTTGGAGGTGATTTAGAGGTTGGAGGCCATTTTTAGGATTTCTTGGAGATAAGTGGAGGCTAGAAAACTGAAATGAAATGATTCTCTAACCCTTTTCAGCCTCCCCACAACCCTAATCCCGAAATGGGTTATGGGCCTATTCACTAACCCGGTTAAGCAGTTTTTCACCTTCCATACCTTATTTCAGCTATATCTCCCAAACGGTAAGTCCGTTTTTCACATATGTCCGCTCTACGGAAAGAAAACCATCAAACGAATCTAATGGAAGTGGTTTCAGATCAAAATTCCTTTCCAATCAAAAGTTATGGCCAAAACAAGATCAGCTAGGGGCAAAACGGTCATTTAAAAATCGACAAAAATCATGAACATGGGAAACGAGTCTAATGGTTGTTTCCCAAAGATACATGACCATACGACTTCATATGGGAAAGAAATAAATATTTTACGATCCTCCGATGTGTAGAATGCGGGTTGTTACAATTATTTTCCTCCCTAAGAGAGGTGATCTCAGCAGAAGATGAAGAGGTCATTCCCCTAGAAAAGAACCAACCTTTCGCCACCTAAAAGATAAGAAAAAGGAAAAGTTAACCTCTATGTGAAAATAATATAGCAAAAAAGAAACTAAGGAGAATAAACTCGTACCTGAAGCTGATCCTTAACCAGTTGTCGGTAGAAGTCCTCTGAGTCTAAAGGCATGGAGGGGGGTGAAATGTTAGCAATTTTGGAAGAGGAAAGGGCAATATTCACAAGCTTATCAAAGTCCAAAACCGACGGAGGTGGAACAGGAGAGATAACATGATGAGGAGAGGAGGTCGTAAATGAGCTATGCACTCCGGTATTAAGTTCCCTAGGAAAGCCAGGTGATACCGAACTGCTTGTAGTTTTGTTCCTCGGAGAAGTGTCGGGAGAAGGATCAATATCAGTGACCTTATCAACATCAGAAATGGAGGGGTCAGAAGTTGTCTGTGTTCTAGTCATGATAGTAACGTCTTCAGAAAAGTGAACTGACTTATCATGCTTCGGTCTTTTGGGCAATGGCTTAATATCATAATTAGCAAGCATCTTTAAAGCTTCAACATCAGACCGAACTAAGGTATTGAGAGCGGAGGTACCCTTAGAAGCATGTGTGCCTAATCAAGAATAGCCATAACCGAAAGGAAAGGATGAAAAGACCAATACACAAAAATAAGATACCATGCTCAGGAAGAAACACAACACTGATCAAAGTACATGGGAATACAGAAGACGTTGCGTTAAACGTACTGGAGCTCAAAGATAAGCTCTCAGCATCAGAAGATTGGAGGGGCGGTTGTCCCAAAATATTTTGTCCCAAAGGAAGAAGACCACATTCACGAAGTCTGTCTACGGTAAGCAAGGTTTACCGATGAGGTAGCTTCTCGAGTGCTTTGAAGATAGCCTTAACAATCCGAGTCTCCTCTATTGACAAAGTCATGGTTTTGGAAGAAGGACCTGTGTAAAAACGGAGGTTAAAAAAGAAACATGAAGATAATGTAATTGCTTTCAGAAAACAAGAAACTCACCAAGGTCGACGAACTTTCCCGATATACCGGGGGAGGTTCTAACATAAAAGAATTGATCATCCCAGGATTTAGTTTTGCTGATGCTATCACTTATCAACTTCTTTATAGGGTTCACACGTAAAATAAGTGATTTCGCACTTTTGGAAATTCGTATCATATGACGAATGAGTGTAGGAGTAAGAGAGGCTTGACCTGATACGAGTGCCAAAACTTCCAAGCATATATGTAAAGTGTATGTTTTGGGTGAGAGCAATCCCATATCACACAAAAGCCTAAGCATGAAAGGTGGGAAAGGAAGGAAGCCCCGATGCCAAATGTGGATCACTGAGTAAGAAAAGTACCCTTCTGGAGTATTTTGGATGGTACTGGGCGGTAGTCACGATAACATCTACGCCAGATATTCCAAAGCTATTGAGAATGGTCTTCACTTGTCTTGGGAGGTGATTAAAGAAGATTTTAAAATAAACTCCTTCTTGGTTCGTGGGGCGCTGGAACCATTAGATTTTGACTTAACATGATTCTTTTTACTAGTCGTGGTGTTGTCCAGGTGAGATTCGCTTGGAATTTAAGCCATCACATAATTAATCTTTGCAAAGTTTATGCATGGTTTACATTCACTTGGAAACAATTAAGCTTTGGGTGATGAACAAGTTAGTCACCCCGACACTAAAGTCAGAAGAGCAAAAGAACGGTGCTGGAAAGATTATACTCCCAAAAGAAACCGGTAGCGGTTATACCGGAACCAAATAGTCCTAAGTCGTCACCGAAAGCCTGATTGACATTTAAATCAACTACAGGTGAAGTCAAATCCGAAACATTAAGGCTATGAAGTTCTTAAATTTTACCAATGTCAAAACCAAAAAGGAAACAACCTTTCAGCACTGTTTTCGGGTAAAAGGGATGAAGGAGAAGAAGGAGAAGTATTTGTGTCGAATTATCTTTCAAATATGGGCCATACAGATGGAAAATAGATCAATGGGTCTGGTTAAGGGATACCAAGAGACAGAGAGTCGAAACTCCAAAAGAAAGTCAAAGTTTGACTTGAAAAGTCGAAAATACCCCTTCACTAGAGGGAATATTACTGCAAAAATTAACCCTGGGACGGGCAGACGGTGAAGGGGTGTCGTATCATCATTAGCGTAGGAGAAATCCAAAAGAAAAGACCTAACATAAGACCGAAAGCAGATGAAGATAAGGAACAAAAGCCTACAAATCGAGACCAAGAAGAACGAAAGGGATGTCGGTATTAACTTTCTTAATGTTGATACAAAGAAGAACGAAAGGGCTATCGTTATTAGCTCGCTTAGTGCCGATACATAAAAATATGAAAGATAAGGAAACTTACCAAAAGCCAACTACTGGGACTCAAGCTCAATAATCTTCGAAAGGTAACTTTAGTAATCAACAGACTAGACACTGGAAGCACCTCTCCGGAAGACTGAAGCACACTTCATGAATATGCCAAAAGGAAAATCAGAGCTTCTAAAGGGAAAAGCTATCTACGCTAATCTGTTTTGTGTCAATACCAAAAGGTGTGCCGGTTCCCCAAACTACACACTTGATAGAGAATTAATAGCAAGATCAAAAGCTCATAACCAGAAATCAAAGCATTCCATACCAACAGGTTTGGTATCAATACAAAAAAGGGAGAGACAACGTTAAAGAGATGTTCCAAAGTCCGAGATCATCGAGACCGGCACTCTAAAAGCAATACTACATCTATCAACAAGGTCAAAAGAGAGACCGAGAGCAAAGCAACCAAAACCAAAAGGGAAAAGCGGCCGACATGTAGCTGTTGCATCTGAAAGAGGTCTCTGATGACCCAATATCAAAAGGGGCCTTGATTTGTCTATAAATAAGACCCTAAGGGTCTCATTTTCGGGGATGAATTCTCATTTCTCAATCTTGTACTCTTTTCTCCTAGAGTAAACCCTAATTTCGGAATCAATTTTTGGATTTCCTATGTAGACTCTTATGTAATTCAAATCAACAAGCAAGAAAGAGTGGATCAACACTTAACATATTTCCTATGTATTTTCTAAGTTACTTCCTTTATGAAGCACCTCATGTTTTCTATATGAATAAGGCTCCTTGTGCAAGTTTAAACACTACCTCAAATTCTTTGCAAAACCTCTTCCTATAAGCCATTTAGCTTTTTACCTCATGTTGTGCGTAGGGAACACTTATCCCAGATAATTGTTGGTTCTTAAGTCACGGAAGTGTGATGCGCACCACTTGGAGCAAAGAGTAACTAATCTTTCGAGCTTTATAACTTGATATCTAGGAAACAATGAACTAATTCAAGCTTGTGGAAACTAGATAACCCCATTTTCCCTTTAGGTCCACTTCCATAGACCTATCTCCGGTGTTGACGCAAAATATCGTTAATAATTAACTAGTTCATTCAGATAAATATACCTTTTGCATTTCCAAAATTTGGAATACACCAATCATAGTCTTTTAAAATCTCTAATTATGGTTAAAATATTTTATCCGTATTTTTAATTATTTCATTAAGGGCCTTACAGCCGGTTTCCAATTTTGGTCACTGAACTGCATCCATAGCGACCATTTTCCAAAGAAGATTTGGACTTGTTTTAGAATCATATCGTTTGATTTCAAAACTTCTTATTCGAATTGAAAACTCTTTTCATTTCGGACCCAACGTTTCCAATTATTAGAGAGTCCGATGGTCGATCTCCCAGTACGTCAATTCAAAGTTACGGGTCGAACATCACGAACTGTCGTTGCGCGACACATCCTATTCAACACTAAAGCAATTTATAATTAAAAATAAACTGAATCTCTTCCAAAATAATTTCTAAATTATATAAATTAAAAATAATTACAATTGGAAATCCTATTTCAATCATTTCCCTTGTAAAATCAAATATTTCAATATTAAGTCATTTTAATATTATAAACTCCGGGTGCCAATATTTTCCACATGGGCAGCTAGTAGCTTTGGTTTTAAGATATTCTTTAACAGGATCCTGAATTATGGCTGGAGCTATACTTTAAATTTTTTTGTGGTCTTTCATTGTGTTAGTTTCTATTTTTGTGCTGCATATATTTATGAATTTAAGTTTCTGCTGTTTGTAATTTATTATTCTCTGATATTTTTCCGCTGTGTATTTCTATTATTTGTACTCTGATATTTTTGTACTCTAATGTAAATTGTTGTAATAGCAATGAAATTAAAGGTTCTCTTGTTATGTGTTCCGATGTGCCATGTTCTCAAACGAACCGCCTTTGCAAGCATTTCGAGTTGGTTCAATTACCTGCTTGGGGGTAGATGGAAGGACGGGTCGTCACAATGAAGAGAATATTGGATAAAAATAGGCAAGCGTAAAACATGAAAAGATATATATTATTTGTACAAGATTGGGTACCCCAGATCAATTTCCAAATTTAGTGTTATGCAAATAAAAATTGACAATCTATTAATAGAGAATAGGTGATAGTAACAATAGCTTTAATATTTTTTTTTTGGTGACTAGTGTGGATGATTTAGAAATGTGCATAGTGGTAAAATAATTTTTATCAAATAATATATATATATATATATGTGTGTGTGTGTGTGTGTGTGCGTTTGTAATAGGTTGTTCCAATAACTAAAAAGAAAGAAAAATGGAACTTTATCCAAAAATTCATAAAGTATTATTTAGTCAAAGTTGGGGATATATCATGAGTCCATTATTTTCATTTTCAATTAACATTGTTTTAGTTTATAAAGACTAAATCATTTAATATAAATGTTCATTAATTAGCAGTATTAGGTTCATTTGCTTTTATAAAAATGAATAATTAGTTATGCTATATAAATGTGTATTTATCCTTAATTTTTGGATCATTTGCCTTTAGAAAAGACAGATCACAAGTCATGCTGATATATGCACACTTAATGCAAATACTTAGCAAATGATAATTCCTATTTTAATTAAATATGTAGACAAATCATTCAGTGAACATGTCAAATTTAGTGAACACTAACTTTATCTAGAATTTGCTATCAAAATCTTATTTGAATAATCTGAACTCTATATAAGCATGTATATACGTTGCAAGTTATATCATCAAGGTTAACTTAGAAGAAATGGAATTTTCTAAAACATCAACTCTTACAATTATTCTGTTGATCATCTTTGCCTTCAACAATACACCTGGTAAGAAATTATTTTTCATCTTATAAGCTATTATGACTTTTAGGCCCTATATTAATTTTTGTTGTCTTGTTTCATACACAGTGATTAGTGTTTGTGAGGAGATTCCAGTTCGTTGCATCAAAGATAGCGATTGTCAAGCGAATTGCAGCTCTAAAAATCACTCAACTGGGAAGTGCGTTAATTATCCTGGTTATCTTCATTGTAATTGTTGCAAATGAAAAATCGTAAGATTGTAATATTCATAATCTATGTTTAAGTAAAATAAATGATAATCCAGTTGGTTTATTCATAGTTGTGCTTGCTATGCATAAAATAATACTTTATAACATTTTAAAATAAAAAAAGTTTTGTGCGTTATTAATATATTACAATATTAGGTTTATGAATAAATATATAAATGATTTTATTCATACTCTTAAAATTATTTATTTGAATAAGTTTTCTTACAAAGCATTAATTACACATTTGACTACGTTTATGTATTACTTTAATGTATAGTGGTTATGTCGTAGGATTTGAAAAAATAAAAATGGTTTAGCGACATATTGTGAAACTATAATAATGTCTAACTGGTAACCTATGTCATAATACAGAGGTGTAGATTTTATCACACTATCGTCTCTTTTTTGTGAGAATTTTCTAAATTTTAATATTAAAATCATATATATCACATAATAGTTATTTCTAACTGTTGGAGCGAGAATCAATCGGTGAACGCGAATACTTTTAGAGAAAAATTATGAAGAGATAAAAACTAAAAGGGGGTGGAAATATTGTAATGAATACCCTTTATTTCATGAAATATATTATCTCTTGAAAGCACCTTCCCCCTTTTTTCCTTACTCTTTCCTCCACATCTAAATATTCCCTCATTTAGTAATTTGTGGTTGCTTCGAAAACAAAATGGGAAAATAATTTTTTTTTGGGTGTTTAAAAATATATCAAAATCAATCAGCCTCCAATAACTCCATTAGAAAATTTAATGCAAGTAAAGAAATTGTTACTCATACTATCCTATATTTATATATGTTTAAAAAATTAGGAAAATGAAGATAAAAACCGTTACTATCTTAATTTTAAAAATTTTGTCATCCTTTTAAATTTATTAAGAGGTTGAGAGATAACGAAAAATAGTTTTCAGAGGAAAGTACGTGAAAATGTAAAAATGAAGATTATAAAAGGAAATTTTCTATTATGCTCTATATTTATAATAAGGGAACTGAATATTGGATTTTTCCACAATAAAGTTTTTAATATAATTTTATGGTTTAAATAGATACTTTTTCAATGACCATAACAAAATTTATTTTTCCATTAACTATACCCATAATTATATTACTTACATAATGAAGTTTTCGGTCATTTATTCATCCGAAATATATTGCTACTTTATTTATCATACTAAAATTCCATTATGATAGAATCATACTTTATAGAATATTTAAATAGCATCTATTTATAAAAGTGAACGATTTTTTTTTAAAAGTGTTTTGTTGAATTAAAGAATAAACTACAATTTAATGTTCGTTAGTTCCGATATATTAGAGAACTAATTACAAATATTTTTCAACGAAGCTCAGTCATTTTGGAAATAAAAAAACATCAATCTTATCCAGTAAAAATAAAGTTGTGAATCACTTTAAATTTTTGATTTCTAAAGCTACTAACAAAGGTGTGTATAAACAATTGAATAAATCTTCACAAATAAGGAAGGGCATTAGTCTATAAAATCTGCCACTTTCATCCTCTAGATTTAATATGGCATGATTTTTAACACTTACTCATATATTTTTATTCTTATCCACCATACCTATTAGTTAATCCACCCTATTTTTTAGGATTACTACCTAATTTTCTAATTGTATGGTGTCTATAATTATTTAAAATTAATAAGTTCATCCACCCTATTTTTTTTTATGTTTACGGGTTTTTTCTGTTTTCTTGGGTACAGAAGTAAATTGGAGAAGTATATATTGTCTTTCCCTTGATGAAAGTTGATTTGTCAGTATTACCAACACAATGCTCTATAGAATCATTGTTGTGTGTGTTTTCGTTTTCTATAATTGTTGCATTTAGCCACTCCTCATATGTCTCATTACATGTAATTTTTGAATGCATTAACCACTGTTCAGTTTCGTTTGTACTAAAAATGTTAATGTTCTCATTTGTATTGGAAGAACTATTCTTCTCATACATAATCCTCTTGAACCTAGATCAAAAGACATAAAATAAAATAAAACTTTTTTATGATTACTTTTCAATAGCAAACATTGTAATTTCATTCATTTGTTTCACATTGGATTCAATTGTCAATAAATCGATATTTGATTTTGCAAAATGATATCATTTTGAAAAGAAGCTAAATTTACAATCAAAACTCTATTGCATATCGAATTATCTTTAAAAAAATATTTTTTCCTTTTGAAAATAAGGTATCTTACATCAACCGTCTACTTTACTACTTCAAATTTGGACATACTCTTCTTGACAGAGCATTATAATGAGACGAAAAAGAGAGTATTTTTGAATTTTATTTTTTTGATTTATAAATATTTTATATTTGATTATAAGAAGGATGAAGGAGGAGAGGCTAAGAAAGAGGAATGTGAAAAAAATTAAAAAGTCTACTTTGTGTGGATAAACTAATCAATTTTTAAAATTCAAATAACCCATAAAATTAGGTAGTAGTCCTAAATTTAGGGTGGATTAATAAATAGGTATGGTGGATAAGAATAAAATTTCCCTTAAATTATATATAATTAGAATATTTAACTAAATAGAATCTTTGATAATGCGTATCACAATGTCACTTTTGACATGAGTTATAATCCACTTACATTGTTTGCATTTTAATTGGCATGATTGGTGTCGGTAATTATCTTTCTATTTAACATGTAATTTTACGCCTTTGTATTATACTTTGAACTTTTTAGATTTCATAGTGTTCATTGTGTTAGAAATGAATTAAAACTTATACTACAATTCCTATCCAGAAATTCCATTAAGCTTGCCAATGAAATTTTAATATTTACCTGTATCGGCTTCGCATAAGGGATATATTATCCAACAATGTACTTGAATTTGCGTATAAGCGTGGAATATATTTTCAGTCAAAACATTGTAAATAATTGGTTCTCAATTATTAACACTATTATGCCCTAGCATAATCATTAGTATGGTATTATATGCAAGCAACGAAAAAAACCTTCTCACCAACATAAAGAAATAATAAAATAAAAACATCAAAACCATAAAGATAGCCCACTATGTTTAGATAGGCAAAAATAATATAACAATAAATTGAAAACCTTAATAACCAAGAAAAAAAATGTAAGAAAAAGACATAAGTTCATAATTATATTGATTTTGTAACAACCCAAATTCCGACAGACCGAATTTTTTTCCAAATTCTAATCTATCGAAACTCGTGTGGTTTTCTCTAACACCCAGTAGAAAAGACAGAGATATAAAATATATCAAAGCTCAAAAAAAATCACATAGCGGAATGGATAAAATATAATGTAATCAAAATATAGCTTACCGTGGTAACAATATTGCCGAACCAGTATCCAAAGCTATCATATCTCCTCCACAAATCTAACCTGCGAGTATGTTATGAGGAGGGGATCAAAACAGAAATTCTGGTGACTTGATTTAAACTGCACATTTTGGATAATCCTACATATACCGTTCAGTTATGTTTTCTTGTTTATTAGGTTACTTGGGTTAACAGCACTTAAGGCTTACACACACACGTCATACCCATCTACTTCCCTATGGATTAACCTAATACAGTATATATGTAGCTACCCCCAATATCACGGTACACCCCATGTGTAACACCCTGTACTTTCTATGAATGTATAAGTGATAAATCAGAGAATAATTAATTTTTAAAACAAGAATCAAGGGAAATGGGTTGCGCCATTGCGTTCGTCTCAGAATTTTGCTTGAAAACAAGTCCGAGTTTGCGAGAATCGGAGTCCGTATGACCAAGTAATGGCCCTCCAAAGTTTCAGGAATTTTCAGAGTTCAAAACAGCTCGAATTCGAATTCAAATTTCGAATTCAAAACACAGAACAGACTGGGCGGGAAATTTCCCGCCCAGTACCCAGGTTGACTGGGGAGTCGACTGGGCAGTCGACCCCCCCCCCCCCCCCGACCAGGTCGACTAGGCAGTCGACCTGGGGGTCGACCTGGTCGCCGAACCTGGTTTTGGGCCTGGGTGCATTGTTATGTATCTGGTCACGTTTTCTGCCTAGGTTCGTCTGCCTAAACCTATTTAAACTGCCCCAAACCTAGCCTTCTCCACACACAATTCTATTCTGCTTCTACTCTGCCTCTGTTCTAAATAAAAATAAAAATGGCGTCGCTACTCTACTGGAATCAAAACTAGAAGCTAATCAACATCGAACTAAGAAACTCAATTCAAGCTTGAAACTTCAACAACGGTTAAAGAAGTTCAACTAACGTTGCTACAACTATCTTTATTTTAGAATCCAATCAAGGCAAGTTCATTTATTTTCCGATATAAACGTTAATTCTGATTGTGATATGAATTGTAAATCTGAATCTGAGATTATGTCTGTTCTGTTCTGTTTAGATCTACCTTATTCTGTATATCTTTCTGCTTTCTGTTATATAGCCAGGCTACCATGAGCCTGAGCCAATCTCATAAGAGATTAACGTACGCTAAAATATTTGGGACAATAAAATGAATAATGCATGAAATGGGCATGACCGATATGTGACTGATTTGAGGAAAGAACATAAGTCGAACTTGGAACTTAGGACATAAATCTAAGGCATATAATTGAACCTATGACTTGAGTTTTGTAGCATAAAGAATATTGAACATACGACTTGAGAAGTTAAGGGATAAAATTTACATTGGACATATGACTTAGGAATTGGGGCATAAATTTGACCATAGGCATGTAATTAGTCTAGATACATATTACATGTTGTAAACTTGATCTGGAACTGAGCAAGCTATGTATGATAATCTGTGATTTGGGGACATAATTCAATATCTGATTTTAAGAATATGATACATGATTAAAACCTAGATTTGTGGCACATTTTAAGAAGGGGAAGATATGTGACTTAGGTGTAGAAATTAAAATCTATAATAAGATTTGAGGACTATTAAGTGTGAATACACCTAAATAGGGATTTTTGGATATATGGCATGCATTGTAATATTTGGTATAATTTATAGATGAATCTGCTGTACAATGCTAGTTTAACTAAAATGGGAACATATGTTATATGGTAAATTATGTCCATATTCTGTGTTATGTAAATTTATGCAAATATGGGGTATATGATCATATTGTGAATCATGATAATTATTTATGCCTAATTTATGATTAAGCAAGGCATGTAAATAGAAACTTTAGAAATTTTAAATCTGCTAAATCTGTCATTTGCTAAGTCTGTTGAAAATGCCAAATCTACTAAACTAAATCTATTGAGATGCCTAAACTGCTAAAACTGTTGAGATGCCTAAACTGCTAAATCTGTTGAGATGCCTAATATGTTATCTGCTAAATCTGCTAGTTTGCTTAATCTGCTAAATCGGTTAAGTCGCCTAATCTGCAAAATCTGTTATTTGCTATATCTGTTGAGTTGACATAATTAGTCTGTTATTGACATAATATGAATTGGCTATAGTTATGAATAATTGATATGTATATTAGGCGTGGGCATAAATGGTAAATTATTAATTAATTGGCCGCAAAGATGAACATGGCTAACTCGAGGTTAGAATGAGTTTGCGGCGTAATCCTGCCCGGAACCGCCCGGTACATCCAGTAGCCGTAAACAATAGGTTCTAATGTGAGAAGTTAGTCATAATATGCTTAGACACGAGGTTAGGTCTGGATTGTGGCAGAAGTCTGCCCGGAACCGCCCGGCCCATCCAGCGGCCACAAGCTAGCGACCTAATGTGAGAGGTCTGTGCATTAATAATTAATTAATGCAAATCTGAGATAAAAATGATGTCCAAAACGTGTTGGGTGGATAGGGTTAAACCAACTGGACTAATATATATAATAAACCCGTTCACGAATCTGTAGGCCCAATACAAAGTTAGACAAATCTGAAATTTTGTTAAATCTGTACATCTGATCCGTTAGTCTGAAAACTTGTTGATTTGATTTTCTGTTCTATGAACTAGTTAATCTGATCTCTGTATGTCTGAACTTGTAAACAAGTTAATCTAAATCTGTTAGTCTGGGGACACAAGGTTAGGAGGGAATTTACTTGTGTCATCTGTTGTTTGGGACCCGTATAAGTTAGTAACCCTTTCTGGTATCAAAACTTTGACTCAACAGTAGGTAGGGTCCGGGCACGCTTACTGAACTAATTATAAGCGGTTCATTCTGATAATGGCAAGGGGTGTTGGTGGTGCGTTCCAACCAGGTCATGTGCGTGCATGGATCCCGGTCTGCATCTGAGGATGTAAGACGCCGTGACATCTGTAAATAGGTCTGTGCCAATTGGTTGTCACTTTAGGGAGTGATACACCCTACTGTGGGGCCGACACAGGGTATTCATGTATTAGGGAGCCGATCGCTTGGGGTAGGGTTTTAGAGTACACTTAGTTCTGTCTGTTTCTGTTGATACCGTCTGTTTCTGTTGGGTGGTAACACCTGTCTGTTTCTGCGTGGTACCATCTGTTGGGGTGGTAAAGGACCATTACTAGTGTACACCTAATTCTACATTCTGTTTCCGTAGGGATTAATCTGTTTCTGCTTCTGTCTGTTTCTGTTCAGGTGGTAAAGGCCCATTACTAGCACTCTCTTTTGTGGAAATTATTCTGTACCCATTTCTGTTTCAGTTTAGACATTAGGGTGACACCTAATTCTGTTATACTAGTATTAGTGCAGAGAAGTATAAAGAAATAGCTTATGTCATTCTGTTCTTCTGTAATATCCACTACACCTGTTACTATTATCTCTCATCCAGTTTTATTTTCATGTCATGTTATTATTAAATGTTCATAACTGAAAATCACTGGACTTGCCAGACTTTTTGTCTGACCCTTGTTGTTTCGCCTCCTTTCTTCCATCCCCCCCTCGGTTTTGTAGAAGGGAGTACTCTAGCCTGATCTAGATTTCTTCCGCTTGAAGTGCTTAAAGTATGGCTTGTCTTCTTCTGTGGGGATTATGATTTTAAACTATGCATTCTGAAGGCTTTTGTACGAGACTGATATTTTGTACTTGAATTCTGATATTGTGATTTGAAAGGATGTAACCAAGCTTATTTCGGTTTCTGTTGTAATAAAGTTACAAAATTTTCAAGTACTGTTTTATCTGTCTTGTAAGTTTCTGTTCTGTTTACTAAAATGCTCCACCAAAGTTAAGGCATTCCCTTTGTGAGTGACTTTAATGGAGGTGGGGTGTTACCCTTGGTATCAGAGCTGAAGGTTACCAGATTGGGTAAAGTTTTTGAAAACTATTTTCAAAAAGGTTTTAGAAGGAAGTATTTTCGAAAGTAAAGCCTATTTTTGAAAAACATACTCCCCAAGAGACATATATCTTACCTTCAGTCCTTTTTGTAATTGAATCTTTCCTTTTTCGTTTCAGCATGTCTGAAGCATCTGAGATACCAGAGGGTGTTCATGTACTCAGTTGGTTTCGTCAATATCTTGAGGCTAGGACCGCCGCTGCTGGTCCAGCAAATGATCCCCCTCCTCCGCCCCCTCCTCGTGCAGTTGCTTTCTCAAAGATCTGTAGAGATTTTAGGGCCATGGGTGGGAAGGATTTCAAGGGAACTGAATCATTCGTAGAAGCGAGGAACTGGCTCAAAGAAACTGAGGATCTATTCGTTATCTTCGAGGTGGACGATAGGCAGCAGGTACAGTTGGTGGTATGGATGCTCAAAGACGAAGCTTCCTATTGGTGGGAAGTCACTAACACCGAGAGACCAGTTGAGACATGGATGGATTTCAGAACAAGGTTTGAGACAAAATTCCTCTCGCAAGCTGAACAAAGTCTACAACTGGAAAAGTTCTTATCTCTTAAGTAAGGAAGTATGACGGTCGAGGAATATGTCAACGAGTTCAACCAACTGGCTAGATTCGGATTGGATTTAGTCAACACTCAGGATAAAAAGGCTCTCCGCTTTTTTAAAGGATTGAACGAGCCACTGCACAGCCTAGCCATGACTCATGTACCCATGGGAACGACTTACGAGAAATTGGTGGACATGGCACTACTGCACGAGGAAGACAAGGGCCTGAAAGAAACAAAGAAGGAAGAACCACAGAATAAGAAAGTGTGGCCCAAAAAGGAAACACAAAAGAAGGATGAGAAGTCTTAAGATAAGAAGGGGAAAAAGTGCTTTACTTGTGGATGCTCGACTCATCTGAACAAGGATTGCAGAAAAAGGAAGGGCACATGCTTCAATTGTGATGGGACACTTCACTAGGGACTGCCCGAAGAAACGAGGGCAAGGGCAGAGGGCAGAACCCACTTCTGGAGGACAGGCGAATGCTCAAGGGACTGGTAGATAGGGTAGAAATAAAAAAAATTTAAGTAGAAGGTTTAATTTTCTTATTTGATTGTTGAGTTAAAACTCTTTCTGATTCTAGCATTTTGATTCTGTAATCGATACTCTGCACTTTAATACTAGTATTGTTTTTGATTCTGCTGTAGACTCAAACCCATAAGGGTTATGACTCATCTGTTTGTGAGAGATTGGGGTTTGAGAGATATCTGTGTTAGGCGTCATGTAGGACGCATACATTCTGGGTTTTATCATGCTTAGTTCAGTAACCTGATCTGTACCAGTAATCTGTAAATATCTGAATACTTCCGATAAGATTAAGATTTCCAGTTTTGACATTATCTAAAGAGGGTTATCCTCTGGGTGTTAATTTGATGTTGGTTTCGGTCTTCGGGGCCGATACTTAGGACCCATGTCTAATGAGAACCAAGTTTTTGTTTTATCTGTACTCGCTTCCATCATTCGACTGTATCCTATCGATCGAATCTTCGAACTTTAGGTAGAAACTAATGGGTGTAAACATGTGTTTGAGACATGTTATGTTTGATGGTTGCAAGTGGATGCAAGTGGTTGCTAGTGGTTGCTCATGGATGCTTATACACACACTAGGCACTAGATCGGCTCGAAAACACTCTCATACTGCATATGGAAGTGTGAGCATTTTAAATTTTTGTTGATGCAAAATGATTGACTCAGCACATGGATGTTGCATATGACTGAATGGTTGTGCACTCATATAGAAATGATATGAATCAAATAGGAAAATTTGCATACATGTTGGACTCATGGCACTGGCATAATTCGCATTAAGGAGGTCAACTGAATCAGTGGACCGCCTGATCTTTGCATTAGATAAGGAACATATACACACACTTTTTCATATGTTCATACAACATTAGAAGTTTCTAAGGACAATGGACGCCAATGATTGATGATTGAGTAGATGGATGTTGGATGGTAGGACACATTCTTCTTAACTTGAGGATTTCGGGGACGAAATCCTTTAAGGAGGGGAGAATGTAACACCCCGTACTTTCTGTGAACGTATAAGTAATAAATCAGAGAATAATTAATTTTTAAAATAAGAATCAAGGGAAATGGGTTACGCCATTGCGTTCGTCTCGGAATTCTACTTGAAAACAAGTTTGAGTTTGCAAGAATCGGAGTCCGTATGACCAAGTTATGGCCCTCCAAAGTTTCAGGAATTTTCAGAGTTCAAAACAGCTCGAATTCGAATTCAAATTTCGAATTCAAAACCCAGAACAGACTGGGCGGGAAATTTCCCGCCCTGTACTCAGGTCGACTGGGGAGTCGACCCCCCCGACCAGGTCGACTGGGCAGTCGACTTGTGGGTCGACCTGGTCCCCGAACCAGGTTTTGGGCCTGGGTGCATTCTTATGTATTTGGTCTCGTTTTCTGCCTAGGTTCGTCGGCCTAAACCTATTTAAACAGCCCCAAACCTAGCCTTATCTACACACAATTCTATTCTGCTTCTACTCTGCCCCTGTTCTAAATAAAAATAAAAATGGCGTCGCTATTCCGCTGGAATCAAAACTAGAAGCTAATCAACGTCAACCTAAGCAACTCAATTCAAGCTTGAAACTTCAACAACGGTTAAAGAAGATCAACTAATGTCGCTACAACTATCTTTCTTTTAGAATCCAATCAAGGCAAGTACAGTTATTTTCCGATATAAACGTTAATTCTGATTGTGACATGAATTGTAAATCTGAATCTGAGATTATGTCTGTTCTGTTCTATTTAGATCTACCTTATTCTGTATTTCTTTCTGCTTTCTGTTCTATAGTCAGGCTACCACGAGCCTGAGCCAATCTCATAAGAGATTAACTTACGCTAAAATATTTGGGACAATAAAATGAATAATGCATGAAATGGGCATGACCGATATGTGACTGATTTGAGGAAAGAACAAAGGTTGAACTTGGAACTTACGACATAAATCTAAGGCATATAATTGAACCTATGACTTGAGTTTTGTAGCATAAAGAATATTGAACATACAACTTGAGAAGTTGAGGCATAAAATTTACATTGGACATATGACTTAGGAATTGGGGCATAAATTTGACCATAGGCATGTAATTAGTTTAGATACATATTACATGTTGTAAACTAGATCTGGATCTGAGAAAGCTATGTATGATAATCTGTGATTTGGGGACATAATTCAATATCTGATTTTAAGAATATGATACATAATTAAAACCTAGATTTGTGGCACATTTTAAGAAGGGGAAGATATGTGACTTAGGTGTAGAAATCAAAATCTGTAATAAGATTTGAGGACTATTAAGTGTGGATACACCTAAATAGGGATTTTTGGATATATGGCATGCATTGTAATATTTGGTATAATTTATAGATGAATCTGTTGTACAATGCTAGTTTAACCAAAATGGGAAAATATGTTATATGGTAAATTATGTCCATATTATGTGTTATGTAAATTTATGCAAACATGGTGTATATGATCATATTGTGAATCATGATAATTATTTAGGCCTAATTTATGATTAAGCAAGGCATGTAAATAGAACCTTTAGAAATATTAAATCTGCTAAATCTGTCATCTGCTAAGTCTGTTGAAAATGCCAAATCTGCTAAACTAAATCTGTTGAGATGCCTAAACTGCTAAATCTGTTGAGATGCCTAAACTACGAAATCTGTTGAGATGCCTAATCTGTTATGTGCAAAATCTGCTAGTTTGCTTAATCTGCTAAATCTGTTAAGTCGCCTAATCTGCAAAATCTGTTATCTGCTATATCTGTTGAGTTGATATAATTAGTCTGTTATTGACATAATCTGAATTGGCTATAGTTATGTAAAATTTACATGTATATTAGGCGTGGGAATGAATGGTAAATTATTAATTAATTGGCCGCAAAGATGAACATGGCTAACTCGAGGTTAGAATCAGTTTGCGGCGTAATCCTGCCCGGAACAACCCAGCACATCAAGTGGCCGCAAACAATAGGTTCTAATGTGAGAAGTTAGTCATAATATGCTTAGACACAAGGTTAGGTCTGGCTTGTGGCAGAAGTCTGCCCGGAACCGCCCGGCCCATCCAGCGGCCACAAGCTAGCGACCTAATGTGAGAGGTCTGTGCATTAATAATTAATTAATGCAAATCTGAGATAAAAATGATGTCCAAAACGTGTTGGGTGGATAGGGTTAAACCAACTAGACTAATATATATAATAAACCCGTTCATGAATCTGTAGGCCCAATACAAGGTTAGACAAATCTGAAATTCTGTTAAATCTGTACTTTTGATCCGTTAGTCTGAAAACTTGTTTATTTGATTTTCTGATCTGTGAACTAGTAAATCTGATCTCTATATGTCTGAACTTGTAAACAAGTTAATCTGAAATCTGTTAGTCTGGGGACACAAGGTTAGGAGGGAATTTACTTGTGTCATCTGTTGTTTGGGACCCGTATTAGTCAGTAACCCTTTCTGGTATCAAAACTTTGACCCGATAGTAGGTAGGGTCCGGGCACGCTTACTGAACTAATTATAAGTGGTTCATTCTGATAATGGCGAGGGGTGTTGATGGTGCAGTTCCAACCGGGTCATATGCGTGCATGGATCCCGGTATGCCTCTGAGGATGTAAGACGCCGTGACATCTGTAAATAGGTCTGTGCCAATTGGTTGTCACTTTAGGTAGTGATACACCCTACTATAGGGCCGACACAGGGTATTTATGTATTAGGGAGCCGATCGCTTGGGGTAGGGTTTCAAGGTACACTTAGTTCTGTCTGTTTCTGTTGATACCGTCTGTTTCTGTAGGGTGGTAACACTTGTCTGTTTCTGCGTGGTACCATCTGTTGGGGTGGTAAAGGCCCATTACTAGTGTACACCTAATTCTACATTCTGTTTCCGTAGATATTAATCTATTTCTACTTCTGTCTGTTTCTGTTCGGGTGGTAAATGCCCATTACTAGCACTCTCTTCTGTGGAAATTATTCTGTACCCGTTTCTGTTTCAGTTTAGACATTAGGGTGACACCTAATTCTGTTATACTAGTATTAGTGCAGAGAAGTGTAAAGAAATAGCTTATGTCATTCTGTTCTTCTGTAATATCCGCTACACCTGTTACTGTTATCTCTCATCCAGTTTTATTTTCATGTCATGTTATTATTATCTGTTCATAACTGAAAATCACTGGACTTGCCAGACTTTTTGTCTGACCCTTGTTGTTTCGCCTCCTTTCTTCCGTTTCCCCCCAGGTTTTGTAGAAGGGAGTACTCTAGCCTGATCCAGATTTCTTCCGCTTGAAGTGGTTAAAGTATGGCTTGTCTTCTTCTGTGGGGATTATGATTTTAAACTATGCATTCTGAAGGCTTTTGTACGAGACCGATAACTTGAATTCTGATATTGTGATTTGAAAGGATGTAACCAAGCTTATTTCGGTTTCTGTTGTAATAAAGTTATAAATTTTTCAAGTACTGTTTTATCTGTCTTGTAAGTTTCTGTTCTATTTACTAAAATGCTCCACCAAAGTTAAGGCATTCCCTTTGTGAGTGACCTTAACAGAGGTGGGGTGTTATACCATGGTACCCCACTCGCACGGTCTCCGCCGTAACACTACCGAAATATACGCAGTCCATCATCCTACGCCGGAGTGACGTATGGATCTCTATATACAATATTACGTTTCGCGTATATCTGCCATTGCCATGCTACATAAGCGTACGGACTTCCACCTTCGATCAAATCAGATTCCATCATAGAGTAATGCCCTCGAGTCTATGATACACCACTCAGAGAAGACGTTCATGTATCTAGACTTTCCCATGTTCGTATCGTCAATCGTACTCGATGCCTTAACAGCACATATTCTCTACTGTGCACCGAGTTTCGTGGCAGGGCTGTACAAGAAACACGGAACTCGGTCGGGAGCTTTTCCATATCTGTACAGGCCTTCCTTTAAGGACCTCAAAATATAGATATCCTTCGGGTCTATTTTTCATGGTGGCTATGGCCTACCTCGGCCCCTTCCTCAACTAGTAAAGACTACAAAAGCTAAGCGACTTGCGCCTAACAAACAATTTAAACAACCAGTTGGCATCTCCCCTCAAGCACCGTGCCTCAATAGTGAAAGGTGGATGGCAACTTGGGTTTAGCTCCATTCTTTCCGCATCCCACTAGCTGCCGATGACGGGTACTCGACGATCTACTATCCCTGTTGGTCATGACCCTTGCCTCCCTATTGAGCCGACCGCCGAATCACCCTAGCGTCACCTCGTCATAGCTTTCTGACTACAAACCTACTTTTGCAGTCAAGGCTACTCACTGGGTATTTACGCGTAGACCTAACCACTGTGAGCACAGCCCGAACGCTGCGCCACCACAGAGGACTACTAGGGGCAACTTCCATGTCCCAGAAAGCCGCGTGCTTCCCCTTCCAGTCCTTCGGAGCCGACAGAATAATCAGATGAACATGCGCTCCTCTCATGCCTCATGACATCACGATGATCTACCCTATTGGGTTTTTTACCCTATATCATACGGATTGGTCCAAGTGCCTTATTTTAATATGTTATTAGACCCTATGTCTAAAAATTCCATTATGCGCCTGCTCTACCTCATCGGGTTTCCATCTAACTTGGTTATTCCCATTCACATTTACTTCTTATTCAAGTTACCAAGTTCCTCTTGATTATTAATTTCGGTCATATAACTTAACCCATTTACGTTTATTAATAAGCCCACAACATGTTATTCTCTAGATTGTGATCCAAGGTCTGTAATCCACAATCCTTTTATATTATTGTTTGATTTCATAGTTACAATAATATGTTCTACTTAATATATAATTACGTATATCTCAATTCACATGTTTTCTGTTTAACATGTCGCTCATTATTTATGATTAAATATAACTTATTTCATCTCATATGTTTGCCTCATTCTTTCTTATTTAATCATAATTCTATCTTGTACTATTACTACCACTTATCGTTGTTTACTAATTAATTTAGTTCTCTTAACTAAGGTTTACTAATAAGTTTCCTTTCCATAGATATATCTTATGTTGCCCTCATCCGTAGATTTCAGATTCTCGTTCTTACAAATAACTTAATTTACAATTAAGCACCACTTATCTCATTACATAAGTTATTCCATTTCCTTTATCTTTTATTATAACCAAAGTTGTAATTTCCACTTGTCCCTAGGACAGCCTACCTATTCTATAACATTGTCATTAATGTAATTTATTTATAATAGGTTATTATCATTCACCGTTCAATCCACTTCTTTTACATTTGTAACATTCCTTCATTTCCTTGGTTATTTTCCATTAATCACAATTAGTGCCATTTTTCTCTATCCTTTTATATACATATATTTTATATATGTTTATGCACTAGACCTCGCACATTAAGCCGACCACTTGTGGATGTTGGATTTGCCGGGCGGTTCCGGGCAGACTTCTACCACAAGTTGAACTTAACCTCGTGTTTTCGCACCGTTACATGTATATCTATGCACTATACCTCTCACATTAAATTAACAACTTGTGGACGCTGGATTTGCCGGGTAGTTCCGTGCAGACATTGTAACAGCCCGCACCTCCGTTCGCGCAAGATATTGTCCCCAACTTAGCCACCGTATAGGTGTGGGGTTTTGTTTCTCAAAAGGCCTCAGGGTTAGTAAGAGATGGGCTCTACTATATAAGTACCCACTTCACACAGGCTTCCACGATGTGGGACTTATGGGTGTTACATTCTCCCCTCCTACAGAGCCCAACGTCCCCGTTGGCTCACAAACACCTCACCCAGGCGTTGTGGTCCACACGGGAACCACAATTCCGGCTGGGTATTGGATCTGATACCACGTATAACACCCCATGTCCATTAATGTCACACACTAAGGGATTGCATTAACTTTCATGGAGCATTATAAGAGTACAGAACTGAACATAACAAGATAGACATATAAAATAGTACTTAAAAATTCAAAAGTTATTTATTGTAGCGGAAAAGAAAAACATGTCTGGTTACAACATCAAAACCATATACTAAAGACAAGTACATAAATATCCATCTTGAACAAATTTATTATCAGAGTTCATAAAGCAAAACCATAACCCCACTCCAAATATCCATAATGAAAAAGAGATAAAGCTGAGCATTACTTTCAATACTTCAAGAATGAAGAAATCTAAGTCAAGCTCCGCTAATCCCATCCTGAGGACCTAGGGGGAAGGAAAGAAAAGAGGCGAAACAAATAGGTTAGACATAAAGTATGGCGAGTCCAGTTATTTTTAGTATGAAACTAAGTAAAGCATAATGACAGGAATAAACTGGATGAAAGATATAACGATGACATAAGATAAAGCAGGATAACATGATGAATATAAAGGAATGTCTAGTGCGCTTCCCAGATTTCTTACTTAATTTAATTCTCTGCACCTCCTACTAGTAATTCTTATCGAAATGATCCCAACCCGCAATTGGTAGCCCTCAGGCGTAACATCTAGTAAGAGGTATCCACCCTATACAATCCTTGACAGCCTACTTGCCCGTAATAAATACTAGATGTCCCCACACTACCCCTAATCGATTGGCTCGCTAACTTGTAGATACCTGTGCGGGTCCTAGCTTAGGGTTTATCACTCCCTAAGTGGCAACCCTTTGTTGCACAGCTTTATACCAACGGATGTACAGTGGCTAAATCTTCCAATGCCGGGAACACCTTTTTGCACGCTTAACGAACCCATCGGAACCTGCACTGCTACACCCTCGCTATAATTCGACCGCTTATAATCAGCCCAGTAAGCGTGCCCCAACCCTGCCTAGCTCAGGGATACCAATACCTCTAAGTGGGTTACTGTCTCAAAAGGGTCCCTACCGCTACTAGGTTTTTTCCCAGGGTTTATCCTAACCCGACTTATATTGGTTAAGTGTTGTCTATCTGCCCAGTTGAATTAACCCCATCCACTTATCAAATCAATATGTATTATTGGTTAAGCTTGTCTTAACCCTATCCACTTATCAAATCAATGTGTATTATTGGTTAAGCTTGCCTTAACCCTTTCCACTTTCTTCATGTAATATTAGTTAAGTTGTCATTTTACATAGGTTAACTTAACCCTACCCACCTAACATGTTTTAGGTATCATATTCATCTTTGATTGGCATTAATTAGTTATTAACGCACAGACCTCTCACATTAAGTCAATTGCTTGTGGCCGTTGTATTTGCAGGGCGGTTCCAGGCAGACTTAACCTCGTTTCTAAGCATCTTTCAGTTGAGCCTACGATCTCTCACATTAGACTGACTGTTTGCGGTTGCTGGTTAGGCCGGTTGGTTCCGGGCAGGCTTCTACCGCAAACGGAGTCTAACCTCGTGTCTCAGCATGCTTATCTTAGCCAATTTATTCATTTACAGTTTGTGCCAATTTCAGGCTAATTATGTCAATTACCCAAAATCCCCAATTTCATATCATGCCCAAAATTTATCGTTTGTTATGCCCAAATCAACTCAATGTATATTTTGTCAAATTTAACATTTGTCATGGCCAAATCAACCTAACATATATTATGCCAAATTTCCCAACATTCCCTAAATTACCATTCGTATGTTCATCTCTACGAGATTCGGCCTAGGCTCGAAGGTAGTCTGGCTAAAAAAACAAAAAGGGAAGGAAGGAGGAAAGAGATAAAGAACAGGCATAATACTAACAATAAAATAGGCATAAGTATGAACTGATCATGAGGATATGATAAAACTGATGATAATGTCAACATGGGCATATAAGAATCATAAATCTGGTGTATAGGCTAAGATAGAATTGATGAGATTCAATCTTTATATCATGTATAATTCCCAAATCCAATTTACAACAAGTCAGAATTGCTTTATTATTTACATCTAAAAATAATCAATGGACTCACAGAGACTGGATTTAGGAAGAGAATTAGGCGTAATTGTTGTTGTTGCAAATCTAATCTTGAATACTCTTTATTTTGATTGTTTGGATGTGATCTTCTAACTTGTATACCCCTATTCTGATTTTATTTTGTGAAGAAGAAAGCCTAGTTTAGATTTGAGCAACATGGAGGTGCCATGGATTAATGTAATGAAATTAGGTTTATGCTACCTGTTTATTTATAGGAGTTAGGTGAATAAGGGCCTTTAGATCTGACCTAGAACCATCCGAACCATCCAGACCAGAAAAACACATCACCCAACGAATCAGAAAAGACACGTACCACAAACAAGTCATCGGCCAGATCTGGGTCGATGGGGTCGACACCCCTATAGGGGGGTCGACACCTATGTCGACTCCCCTAGGGGGGTCGACACCATAGAGTAGGAGATTTCCCACTCACCCAATTTGGCTTATTTTTTATTTTAAAATTCACTTTTGATTTATTATTAAATTATGCTAATTCTAGAATTCTTCTAAGCTTCATAACTTCTTCATACTGTATCCGTTTTACGCAAAATTGGACTCTGTCCCAAGAAAAATTCCGAGACGAACGTAATGGCGCAACTGGTTTCCCTTAATTATTCTTCTAAAAAGTAAGTATTATTGAAATTTGCTAATTTTAATATTTTAAAATTACGGAGTGTTACATTCTCCCCTCCTTAAAGGATTTTGTCCCCGAAATCTCCAAGTTAAGAGGAATGTATATCCTACCATCCAATCATCCTTCTACCACAAGCATCCATTTTCCTTAAAAGATTCCTAATGCTACATGAACATATGCAAAAGTGTGTGTATATGTTCCTTATCTAATGCAAAGATCAGGCGGTCTACTGATTCTGTTGACCTCCTCAAATCGAATTATGTTAGTGCTATGAGTCCAACATGTATGCAAATTATTCCCAATGCACTTTATAACTTCTATATGAGTGCACAATCATTCACTCAAATGCAACATCCACATGATAACACATCAAATTTTCAATTATACAAGCATATGTGCAATATGAAAGTGACTAAGCCGATCTTAGTGCCTAAAGTGTGTGTAAATGCATCTACGAGCAATCACTAGCAACCACTTGCATCCACCAAACAAACATGTCTCAAACACATGTTTACATCCATAGGATTTTCTACCTAAAGATCGAAGAAATAATCAAGAGTATACACTAAACGATAGAACAAGTATATACAAAGCGGTAGAAAAAGAAGAAGTTAAGAACAAACCCTCAAAAAGGAAAGGTTACGACGCACGTATCTTGTCTTCAGTCTCCAGGTCGCATCTCCTTGATCATATCGCCATTGGACTTTAACTAACTTGACCTCTCGGTTGCTTAATTTCTTGAACTCCGATCCAAGGATGCATGTAGGAACTCGCCTAATTGTGGCATCTCGCTCTACTTCCACTTCTCTAAGCATGCTCGGTTCTATCACTTTCGCGGTATCATGTAAACACTTCCTCAAATGCGACATGTGAAATACGTCATGAATACCACTAAGCTTCTTAGGCAACTTTACTCTGTAGGCCATCTGTCCAATTCTTTCTATAATGGGGAATGACCCTACGAACCTTGGTGCCAATTTCCCTATAGATCCAAAACGAACTACGTTCCTCAATGGTGACACTTTAATAAAGACCATTGCCCCAAAATTGAACTCAAGATTGGTCCTTCTCTTATCAGCATATGACTTTTGTCGGTCCTATGCCGTCTTCATATGTCTTCGAATAAAATTTATCTTCTCCGAAGTTTCTCTAACCATATCGGGCCCAAGTAAAATCTTATCCGTAGATTCACACCAAGTAGGTGATTGGCGAGGTCGTCCATATAGAGCTTCAAAAGGTGCCATGCCAAAACTAGTATGATAGCCATTGTTGTAGGCGAACTCTACTAATGGAAGGTGTTCCTCCCATGTCGCTCCAAAGTCCAAGATGCATAACCTCAAAAGATCTTCTAGAATCTGATTCACTCTTTCTTTTTGGCCGTTCGTTTTAGGGTGATAAGCAGTGCTCAAACACAATTGCGTTACCACTGCCTCTTGCAAGCTCTTCGAAAACTCACTAGTGAAAATGGGATCTCGATCGCTTATGAAACTAGAAGGTATGCCATGTAGATAAACTATCTCTCGGAGATAAACATATGCTAACCATGCCGCTGTCAATTTACTCTTAACGGGAAAGAAGTAAGCGCTCTTGGTAAGTTTATCTACTACTACCCAAATCCCCGTATTACCTTTCCTTGACCATGACAACCCGTCGACGAAATCCATGGAAACACTTTCCCATTTCCACTATGGAACCTCTAAAGGATGAAGCAACCCACCAGGCTTCTTTTGCTCAACCTTGACTTGCTGGCACACTAAGCATCTAGAAATGAACTCATCCAAATCTTTCTTCATTCTGGCCGAAAAGAAAACTCGACTCATGTACCTATACATCTTGTCACCACCGGGATGTATGGTTATCTTAGAACGATGTGCGTCTTCAAGGATTGTCTTCCTCAAGCTCTCGTCTCGAGATACACAAAGTCTCCCATCCCTACGCAACCAGCGTTTGTCATCTACAATATACCTACTAAGATGGCTCGAAGACTCCCCTTTTATGAGCTTGTCTATTATCTCTATCAACTGTGGGTCATCTCGCTGTGTTGTTCCTATCTGTCCCAAAAGCGTAGGTCGCACCTCTAACGATGCCAACAAACCGGGTACATAATCAATAAAGGGTCTAAAATCAAAGGTGGATATGTACTCCAAACTATGCCACTTGGCAAACAAAGGAATCAAAGTCAACTTCTTTCTACTTAAAGCGTCATCCATGATGTTACCCTCGCCAGGGGTATATGCAATCTAAAAATCGTAGGATGCTAAGAACTCCATCAACCTCTGTTGCCTTAAGATTAGATCTTTCTGAGAGACCAAGTATTTTAGTGACTTATGGTCTGTATACAACTCAAACCTCTCCCCAAGAAAATAGTGACGCCAAGACTTAAGCACAAAAACTATGGCAGCTAACTCTAAGTCATAGGTAGGGTAATTTTTCTTATGGACCTTTAACTGCCTTCCACCATAACATATCACCCTGCCCTCTTGCATTAAAACTGCACCAAGCCCTGTCCCGCAAGCATCGGTATATACTGTAAATGGTTTACTCCCATCAGGCAAAACTAAAACTAGAGCTGACGTCAATGCCCTTTTCAAACATTGGAAAGCATCGTCACAGTCAACATCACAAGAAAAGGTCAAATTCTTTTTTGTCAACCGTGTAAGTGGGGATGATATCTTAGCAAAGTCCTTGATGAACTTTCTATAATAGCCTTCCAAACCAAGAAAACTTCTTACTTCTATTGCATTCTTAGGAATCTTCCAATCTTGGATTGCTACCACCTTCACAAGATCTACTGTTATCCCTTCCTTAGAGACCACGTGCCCTAAGAAAGTCACTTCGTTCCTCCAAAAATGACATTTGGAAAACTTAGCTTTGAGTTGATATGCTCGAAGGGTCTCTAAGACTTCATTAAGATGTAGGGAATGTTCTTCCTCGCTTCTAGAGAATATCAAGATATCATCCACAAAGACTACCACAAACTTGTTTAGAAACTCCCCAAACACCCTACTCATCAAGTGTACGAAATATGCGGGTGCATTCGTAAAACCAAAAGGCATGACAAGCCACTCAAAGAAACCGTCGGGAGTCCTAAAAGCAGTCTTATATATAATATCCTCAACTGATGAAATCCTGTAGCTAAGTCCAACTGCGAGAAAACCGAATCACTAACCAACTGATCGAACAAATCATCTATCCTCGGCAAAGGGTGTCTGTTCTTCTTCGTGATCTTATTCAGCTCCCTATAGTCCACACACAATCTAAGTGAACCATCCGCATTCGTGGCAAAAACAACTGGAGCACCACACTACGAGATACTTCTTCTCATGAACCATTCTCAAGTAACTCTTTCACTTGTTTACTAAGCTCCCTCCTTTCTCTTGGAGACATGTGGCGCACAGGCAATGCAACTGGCTTTGCATTGTCAGCCAAGTATATACGGAAATCTATCTCGCGTTTTGGAGGTAAGCCCCTAACCTCCTCAAAGACATCTGCATACTCACGTACTACTCGAACAGATTGCAAATCATCAATAGATGTGTCAAGAGATTCTAGGTAGCTAAGCATAATAGAACCCTTAGTGTCGCATGAGATATCGAGAGTATTACCCAAACTAGTCAATAGTCCAACTACCCTCTTTTTACAGTCGAGAATGGTATCATACCTGGCTAGCCAATCCATCCCTAGAATCAACCAATAGCCCGTGAAACCATGCACATAAGCGTTGCATTCGAACTCAATGCCATACACAAATATTCTCAAATCCCAACATAACATAGACAAATGAGCCGTACCTTTAATAGGATTAGAGACAACAATGGGATCCGCTACTATACTAGTATCTAGGTGCATAGACTCAACAATAGAAGTAGATAAAAACGAATGTGAAGCGCCAGAATCAAACAAAGTACGTATAGGATGATCGAAAAGGAAAATCAAACTTTCAATAGAAATGTTTCTACCTCTTTCTTGCGTAGCTGCCCGGAGAGCATGAACCTGCCCTCCAGAAGTATATGATGTCCTCTGTCCTTGCCCTTGCCTTCTGGGGAAGTCTTTAATCATATGTCCTGCCTCACCGCACTGAAAACAACTAGTCTTTTTCGCCTTCGTCTTTCTACAATCTTTAGCTAAATGACTTGGTATACCACAAAAATGGCACTTCCTTTTATCTCGGGGTTTCCCACTCTTCTTAGGATCCATTTTCTTGTTCTGTAATCCTTCAGTCTTCACCTCTTTCTTTTCACCTTTCTTCTCTTCATGTATCAACGCCATATCAACAAGATTCTTGAAAGTAGCCCCCATAGGAATGTGGGACATAGCCAACCCATGTAATGGTTCATTCAGACCCTTGGCAAATCTTAGAGCTTTCTTATGTGGTGTATTAACTAGTTCCATACCAAATCTTGCCAACTGGTTAAACTTGTTAATGTACTGTAACGACCTGTGTTTTTGGCACTCGAATATGTAATTTAATTTATTTAATTTAAATATTATATTTGGAATATCGATGGAATTAATATCTAATTCGCTATTTAAACAAAGTTCGACGTTATATATTTATATAATTATAAATAGAGCTTGAAATATAGCGCTGCAGTTTGAAAATTCGAGTTTGAACTTCAACTGGACATACAGAGTCCGATATAAGTCGGATTTCTGTGAAACAAGAAACGTTGGGACCGTATTGACGATAATTTTCATATGAAAGAGAAAAAAATCCAGATTTCGTGTTATAGTTTGATAGTTATAGCCAAATCAAATTTTGAAATAGTCGCTATGGAAAATCGTTATATAAATTTACACGTTAAAATAGCCGTTTTGCAAACGGACTCTGTTTTCATCGAAATCAGTTTCATTAGAATCGTATCGTTAAATTATTGTACGATGGTGAGTGGCATGGAAAACCGATGTCGTATGTGACCACGGTAGCCGTAAACGCTCGTTCAGTGCAGTTAAATTAATTCAACTGAATAAAGGGATATTCGAGTGTAACTTGAACAGACATTCGAATTAAGCCACAAAACCAGTTCCGTTGAGTTCGCAGCGTCGATTATAGTCAGGGTAGGTATATAGTTTGTTATTTTTAGAGATCAGCAAATTTGGTGTTGAAAAGGGTATTGCGGTGCGCGGTGAAAACAGCCTACCGGGGCAATAGTCTCAGAATGCGACGAAACTAGTGCCGTTGGGTTCGTATCGAAAAGTTATTGTCGGTGTTCGCAGTTTCAAGTTGATTTGATTTATCTGGTGACCCTGGTAGATTGAAATACGTGTTTATTTCTGGTTTTATAAAGGATTTTTTTTCAAACGACCTCGGATTGCGACGAAACTTGTTCCATTGGATCCGGAATTTCTTTTTACATCAGGAAAAGCAATTTTATCAGTAGACGGAGGTCGTATGTAGCGGATTTTTGAGTTACTTCGCCGTGAAGTTTCGATGATAATATTATATAAATTCCAACACTATATATATACCCCATTATACTCTAAAAACCCTCGTCAAACATCATTCGTTGGTCAACCAAAAATGGAGCCGCCACTCATTTGATCAACAGCCGTATTCTCCGACCGTTCTCCCCTTAATCCTCTCGATATTTGATAAAAATCCGCAAAACTCATTTAAGTAAATATAAAGGTCGCCGTATGGTTTGGGAGGAGCGTTCTGATTGGGGACGGGTTGCGTGAACGAGCATCAAATAGCAAATAGGAGAAGGGATGGACTAGTGCTCTAAAACGTGAAGGACGTGAGTGCCTGCTAATATCAATGACTAACAAATAGGAGAAAGGAGGGCCGATTGTTGAATTGAAAGTTGGTAGGGGGGTTTGCTAATTGAAGCAGCATGGTGCGATCTGTAAGTATAAAAGGGGAAGACGTAATTACATGTTGGGGATGGGTTTGAAGGAGTATGATGGTGTTCACCTTGGACTGGATGTGAAGGACGGGTGAATACTAGTACGAGGAGCATGGAGGGGTTAATTCATGCGACGGAAAGTGGAGGGATGAAAGGGGAAATGCTGTGCGAATTGAAACAAATAATGGAAGAGGAAACCAAAGAAACAAGGAGTAGTATTACACACAAGGAATCAGTGCGGACGGAATTAAGGCAAAACTACTTTGACCTGGTCACGTTTGTTTTAAAGGTAATTAGTTGGACCTAACCGTAATAATTGAAGGTATTAAAAACTAATTCACCTATAATTATCTGATAAATCATGTATGTAAAAAAATATTTACACCTTGATATTCTAATTTACAAATGGATAAGTTTAAGTAAAATGGTTTAAACTAAAGTCGGTCTATGAACATCCGATAACCGGAATCCTTTTGAGTACATAAGTAGAAATTAGTTTAACCATTTTGAGTAAGGAAATTTATAATTTAATTAAATAGTATTTATTTAAAACATGAATAATTGTTTATTCATTAACAGAATTGAGCCCAATCAGAGACCACGAGTTCGCAGTGACGAGCACTACACTCTGGAGCAAAACCAGACAGAATTGGAAACAACTGGATTTTCTGTTAAATTAAACACTTGTTTAATTTAACCGAGATCAGCTGTTTAAACAGCGTATCAACTCAAGGTGAGTTAAACTCACTCAGTTTTCCCAATTATATTTTATATAAATTGGGTTTTTATTTTTGTGTTCTGTGCTTGCTGATGGTTGCCTGATTGCTAGTTATACATTTGTTTGTTGATTCGACTGATGAAATTAAACTGCGTTTAATTTTAGTGAAATTACCGAATCGTTATTTTTAACGGTTGGTTCCAATAAAGGTAACTTACCTTGGTTGGTCACATTTATTTATAAACGTGCTTAAATGGTTGAATTGTTTGGATTGCTCATGGTTGATGTTAAATGGTCGTTATTTAGTTTATCAGTTAAACAAAACTGAACAGTTTGATTTGAGATAACCATTTGAATACAGGGAAGAACAGATTGGAGGGATCCAATCGGATCCCTCAGAATGTATTATTTATTTTCATATTATCATATATGAACTGATCCGTTTGTGTGATGGATTTGAGGATTGATTATTGATTTAATATTCAACATCTGTTTGGTTTAAGCCAATGGGTGATATTGGTTAAGTGTTGGCAGAGTATGGCCTTTAAAATCAATCGGGTTATAGACAGTGATTCACCGTCAGGTGGGCCGATAGAACTAAAGTTATAAAATTTATTTTATAACTGAAGTTGAATTTGAAATATATTATTTTGAATAAAAGTTATTAAAGTGAAATAGATATTTTATTAATTTCAGACTTTGATTGGTTACTAATTTATTTTACAAAGTAAACGCTGATGTTAATCAGAGGATAAGGAGATGAATCGAATGGTTTAACTTTGACAATTGTTTTGTAAAGAAAACAATTAATGGGATTTATTTAAATTAATTATATTTTTAATTAATTTAAAGTGAGAATTTATTTGGAATCGGCTAACAAGATAATCAAGTTTGAGTGAATTAAATCGACCATTTTGAGTTTGAATTGATTATCAAATTAATGTATTTTTGGATTAAATATCGTCTAAATTTAGATAAGGTTTTAAAAAGGGTTTAAGATAAACCAGAACATATAAATGCGTTTCAAATTGTAAATCGTTAATATTGGATTAACTTTATTTGAAATGAGATCAAGTAAAAAGGGAAATTTGAAATAAGATTTCAAAAGTAGGGAATGGTCGAACAGATTTGAAAGAAGATTGGAAATAAGTGAATCTGGTTAAAGAAGTGGATTTCCCAAGCTTAAATAATAAAGGATAGTGTAACAAGTATGTTTGAAAGGAGGATGGAGTGGAAATTATATATGGTTATAAAGTATTTTACTAAGTATTATAATGTAATGGTTCTGAGGACATTAGTATATAAGAATATAGTTATTCGAGATAGAGCTAATCAAAACATAGTTATTCAGGATAAGTTGCCATTTCATACGACTGCTAGCGAAATTCGCAGGGCTGTAGATATCCTACGGCGGTCGGATGTTTCCTGAGGGAATCAGGCGTAACCATTGTGATCGCTGCGATCTATAGTCAAGCGAATGGATTTAAGTCGAGTATTAGTTAATCGATAGGAGTTAAATAAGTCGAGTTAATCAGTTAGAGTTAACCAGTTAAAGTTAATCAATTTGAGTTAATCCATTAGAGTTAAAGCGAATTAGAGTTATTTAAATATCGTATTTTCGATCTTAAAAGCATTAGAAGTTTAATTTAAGAAAAGTGAATCAGTTTGTTTAATTAGAAGGCCAAGTGGTGCGGAATACTGAACTAGTGAACTCATTGGAGTGTCATGATTGAAACACTGTATATTTTGATAGTTAAAACACCAACTATCAAATCTTACCAATACGAGTGTTGGTACGGAAAGACCGGGATCGAATTTATATTCCAAAACCATTCTGACCAACAAATACGTGAAGATCTCAGAAGATGTTTGAGCTGGAGCATTGAAGACCGTGGACTACAATACACGGAGGAACCACTAATATTCTCTGCCTGGCAAGCAGAGATAAGCTGTGATTCTGTCGTGGTTGGAATCTACGGGTTGCAAGGACTTCTCGCTACTGATCCATGGGGTGATTCCTATATTGGATGCGGTAGGAGAGTGCCTTCAGTTCATCCTGTTCCTGGATGACCTGTATGGACGGATGTCTGACAGAGTATTTCCAAAGGATCACGTACATTGATTTCTTCAAACGTGCTATGGTTGTTGGCGGGGAAATTGCCGTTCTCTTAGCTTCCAGCTAGAGTACTTTTGTGGATATCAATTAGTGATATCTGACGGATCTGACGATGTGGCATTCAGAGTAAATGGCGACCAGATGTCAAGAGTTAATTCTGGCCTCAAGCCTTATCAACCGGGAAATGAAAAAAATCGGGCAGGCAGCATGGCTATGTGGGTCGCTCCCATTAGGGTGTATAATCACATATCTAGAGATTCATTTCATTCTTTATCTATTTCGATGTTGTCCCTTGTCGGGAGGCGGTTGCTGATCCCAACCGTCGGTGATATACATTCGATACACTCAAGCGAAATGGGTGGTCGGTCATGTGAGGGCCGGGTTGCAAGATGTTCTTGTTGAACCCAGTGTATTCGTCTCTAGAGATACACTATCGGCAGGTGGTCCCATACCTTGTCAAGGTCGGAATCCAATCTCCAATAAGCGCCTGCGGGTTTCGATTGTATACTATATATGTGGAGCGTGAGATGCAAGCGTTCCACTAGATTTCTATTTACTTGTGTTTAGACATTATTATAATATCTGACAAGATATTGGTTTCAAACTGTTTTGGGTTATCGTAATGTAAAAACCGTCCGTATTTATGTGTGGATTTGGTCTTACGAGTATCCTTTTCTTTTGAAAAGATTTTGAACTTTAAAATCATGATTGGATGGTTCACCCTTATTACTGTGCGAATTTATCTCACTCTGGTTCACCAGACTGACCCGGTGTTTTGTAAATGCTCGGGTTAGGCCGGGTTGTACAGGTTCAGGTTATCGACTGCTATGAAGAGACGAGCTGGAAGAGTCCATACGTATGATATTACTACTATTCCGCTGTGTGTTATATATGGGAACAGGCTATTATAACTGTCCCATGGTATGATGTACTCTGATACTGTAAGTATTTTAAAGCTTTCAATAAAGATTATTTCTGTATTATATTTTGTTCCGCTGCGATGTGAGACTGTGTGGTATTGCTTTCTTCTTCTTCTTCTATTCAATATTTCTACCTTATCTATTCTCACCCTCTAACTTCTTTCTATTAATGATCTGGAATGTTCGATGTCTGAATGGTCAACACGGTAGTTTGATGCTGATTTTCGGAGTCGAAAATCCCAGTTCGTTACATGTACTCCTTCATAAACAAACTCCCTTGTTTCAAAGCCAAGAACCTCTCCATGTATAAATTCTCCTCTGCTTGTGAAAGAAATTTTAACTCGAATCTTTGTCTAAAATCCATCCACGTCTCCACTGCACGTCCTCCATTAGTTACTTCCCACCAAATGAGGCTTCATCCTTCAATAACCAAGCAGCTAGCTGAACCTTCCTTCCCTCGTCTATCTCAAAGATACCAAACAAGTCTTCCACTTCCTGGAGCCAATTCCGACCCTCAAAAAATGTCTCAGTTCCGTGAAACGGTTTTCCGTCCATCGCACGGAAGTCTTTGCATATCTTAGAAAAAGAGTCTAAACAAGTCTTTGCATTCCTTCTGAACTAGTCTAGTATCTGTACGCCTCGGGTATATCGGATTCCCCATACATGCTGAAAGGAAAAAGGAAGAGATTCAAAACAGAGAATCGAAAGATAGATATATAGCTTTTGGGGATTATGTTTTTCATAATAAACTTTTATCTTGAAATTACCCTCTTTAAAACATGTTTTCGGAAATACTTCTTTATAAAAATGCTTTTGAAAATGATTTTTCAAAATCCTTTATCTGTTCTAGTAACCTTCAGCTCTGATGCCACCGTAATAGCCCACACCTCCGTTCGCGCAAGATATTGTCCCCAACTTAGCCACCAGATAGGTGTGGGATTTTGTTTCTCAAAAGGCCTCGGCGTTAGTAAGAGATGGGTTCTACTATATAAGTACCCACTTCGCACAGGCTTCCATGATGTGGGACTTAGGGGTGTTACAGACTTCAACCACAAGTTAAATTTAACCTCGTATCTAGGTCTGTTACAATTTTCTTTTTATTCTAAATTTAAGCATATTATTCTTTCCAAATTTTTATTGTAATTTACTTTACATGTCATCATATTAAGCCCATTATATGTCGCATGTTCTTCCTAACATGTAATTAATTTCATCTCAAAATAACATGTGATCGTCAAATCATGTAATTATTCTAATTTAACATGTAATTACTCCAATTTCTACAAATAAGGGTTCAAGTACATAAATATCACAAGTTAACATGTAATTAGAACAACAGTAATCGCTATACATATTTTAACACGTTTGCATTTCAACACGTTTACATTTCAACATGTGAACATTTCAGCATATTAAATGTTTCAACATATGAATTTTCCAACATATTAATATTTAACATATTAATATTTCAACATGTCATATTAGCATTTCAACATTTTAAATCATTCTAGCAGATTTACATTGCATATTAACGGGGAATGTCAAATGATAATATATCATTATAAAAATGATATAACTTAAATCCAATCACCTAATTTGCTTTCCAAATCCTGAATACGGTTCAGATCTACCATTCCGTGGTTTCCACTAACTGGATTTAGAACCAAACAACCGTGGATCCACAATTCTTACTAAAAGAAAAAGGGAAGAAAGAGAAAGAAAATTAAATAGACCATATCCAAAAATTTACCTTATTTCGAATATGATTCTGAACACCTTTTTTATTTATATTCATTCTTCTCCTCTAGATCTTGAATCAGAATTTTCCTAAACTAATTATTCTATTTTTCTGAAGAGATTTGAGGAGGAAGAAGAATGGAAGAGTATAGATGTTGTCTCAGAAATATAAGATTTAGGCTAGAATCTGTTAGCCTATTTATAGGTGTTCAGGATCTTATCGTACATGCAGTGCTGAGTCAACAACGAACATAGTTAAGAAAACAGTCCGGATTCATTAACGAATCTGGCTAGATCTAGGGTGGGTCGACCCCCTACGGGTGGGTTGACCCATGGGTCGACCCCCCGTGCCTGGGTCGAACCCGGCTATAATTATTGGGTACAACAATGCGTTGTTTAATATGATTTTTGTTTGATGATAACAAACATATGTTGTTATTTAAATGTGTTTGCAATTGTACTATTTTATATTACACAGTGTCACAGAAATAAATATTTGTTGAATAATATACTATTCTACACAATTGAATATTTTCATAGTATACTTTTTCAATCAAATATTTTATTTCAACATCTGAAATAGTACAACATTCATACTCCACTATTGTATATTCACAGATATTTTCCACATGATATTTTACTTGTAAATAAATTGAATACGATAGACAAATTTGTTTGAATACAATAAAACGATATTTTATTTCAATCAAATTTGTTTATTACAAATATCAGTACAATCTTCTTGTTCAGTGCATTTGTTGCTCAGTACATCACTCAGTCACTCTACACAGTTTCATTTATACATTCACTTACACTTATAAACACTACTGCTTCAATCTTCTATGTTCACAGCATTCAGCCAATCCAGTTACCTTTCACATACGAAAACACACATAGAGTATCTGGAACATAAATATTTTAAATTCTTAGAAATATATTTTTAATTTTAAAAATTTATTTGCCTCAGAATTTTGGTGTGCTTCTCATCATCTTTCATGACTAGATCTGATTTGTATATATTTCTAGCACCCACTGATCAGCCTCAACATACTACATTGGTTTGTTGATTAGAACCAGTAGCTGATTCTTAACAACCACAACATAGTGCAGCAGTCTGCTGATAAATAAATTACTAGTGCAGGATATATGTATACACATACTGTTGTACATATATACACATATACAGATGTACAGGGGAATATGGTCGAGCCATAAGCACATTTGTGAACCAAGCTATCATACACAAGCTTATACGTGGTACTGGACGAGTTCAATAAATGCCAACATGTCAGAATGGTCGAGGCATGAAAATACAACAGTGAAAGCAGCTAAATGGACAAGCCATTCACAAGTTAACAAAGTCAAACTAGAATGGTCAAACAATAAACATTTCAGCAGTATGGTCAATGCAACTCAATCAATCATGGCAGCATATACAATGATCAGTAAACATATAACATGTTTCAAGTGTACAATTGATCAGCCCAATCAAGTACAGCCAAAGAAAACATGCAAGGATCAGATTCGGTAAGATGAAGGTCATGGCATTTTAAAACAACTAAGGCATGGTGCACAAACAATTGCAAGTGGACATGGCGACATATTTGTGTGGACACTTATCAAAACAACATGGTTCAGGTAGAGACAAGCATGGGTCAAGCAAAACTTGCAAATGGTTCAGCATGTATGACAAGTTCAACACAACAGGTCAATCAAAGCATAAGTGGGAGCATCAGTTTTTCATATGGACAGAGCAGTGGTGGAGCAGCAACAAGATACAACTAAAATGATATAGTAATGCATTAGGTTTACACACAGCATGCAACAATGGGCTCAGTGGAATATAACATGTTTTTCAAGAAATCCGGAGCAACAATGTAGAGACACGCATACATGATCAAGCAGCATACATAATGGTTCATGATCATAGCAGTAATCAAAGGCACTTCAACAATCACTAAGCAACTGGAAATTAGGTCTGATTTAATGCAAGTGAAAATTAGAGATTGAAACAGCATGAAGGTTAAAACCACATTGTCAAGCATTCAACATGAAGCTATGAAGCATGAATATATGGCATGTGAAAACGGCAAGCTCAAATGTGCACGGTTTTTATTTTCAAGTGTCAAGAGAGATGTGCATCATATTATCAAAATCAGAAACTAATGGACATGATTTCAGTTATCAATTCATATATGGATCAACCAAGACAGGAGGACAAACATTAAATATTTAATCAAATCAGTGTTCAAATATTTTGGCAAGGTTTCAATGCAATTAATTACTCCAGAGATGAATCAATGTTTGGCAACTACTTTCAATCAAGCAATTACTTATTTCCTGATTTCTCCAATACATTCAAGCAAATGAATTCATTTCTTATCAAGGTAGATAAAAGAGAAATTTTATCAATCAATCTCGAGAACATTTTTGGCAAGGATACTAAAGATTTCCAGAAATTCTTCCAAGGCAACTATTAATTTTTGGCAAGAAATCAAGTGAGTGTTTTATGAGATAAATCAAGCAAATCAACGAGCAAATACTTGGAAAGTTTTTCAATCATTTCGAGAAGTTATCAATCAAATTTAGGGAAGATATTAAATAAGGCAATTTCTAGAATTCATCCGGAAAATATCAAATTTAGGGAAGATATCAAATTTAAGCAAGTCATTTTATACGAAATCAGAGAGAAATTATAGGATTTCTATATCCTATATGTATCACCAATTCATCATCGGCAATAGGAATTCAAACTACAAACAACTCAATCGAAAACCAGAGCATAATCGAAAAATAAAATTCAGAGAAACTCACTAATTTATCCATCGTTTTCGATCACCACTATCCCAAATCGAAGCAAAAGAGAGCATCCAGTTTCGAAGGTCAGCAGAGAAGAAAATCAAAGAGGAATCGATTCGATTTGAGGGTTTCAGAAACCCTAGTTATTTTGAGAGATCAGACGCATTCTTTTTTAGGAAGAAGAGATCAATCGTGAAAATGAAATAACAAATGGGTCGGCATTTCTTTTGGGCTTAAAGGAGTTTATTTTTTAACTAGGGTTTTCCAATTGTTTTTTATTTTGTGTTTATTTTGTGTTTTAATTCATTGATCGATTTCTAAAGTCTATAAAATCTAGGTAATCCAGTCAGGGTTTTAACTGGCAGTTTACTAGAGTCTGTAAAAACAAGGGTTTACTGGCTACGGGGTTGTAGCTAGGGGAAATCTGATCTAGGGGACATAGATCAGTCTGGCGTTTTGAGCGTAGGATTAGATTAAGAGCGAGGGGTTCACGAGTTTACATGGTCTTGTGAGCGGGATCTATTCTATTACCTAGTAGAAACCTTAGGAATGCAACAATAGGCAGGATTTTATCGAAGCTGGGTATATCTTGTGTCATTACTTTTCTGCATTTATTTTCTGCTACATTCTGTGATTAGATATTTTTTAAATATCCTGCTAAAATTCAATAAACCCTATTCACCACCCTCTAGGGTTTAATCTAGATCCAACAATAATATATATATATATATATATATATATATATCTTATGCATACAGTGTTTAGTTTGAATTGATTTGTACATATTCGTATATAAGGCCCTTATATGTATACAAAACTTGTAATGACCATTTTACGTGTGTGTATATATACGCACAACCTTTATTTGAATTTCAAATTTTAAACGTGTTATGCTGTTTATTAATTCTTACCATATTTCTTTGATTGCGGCCTTATCTTGAACTTTTCTCTTGTATGCAAGCGACATGCTCTAACGAACTGGACTACTAAGGGTATTGTTAATAAGGCTTAGAACATTGGTGGTCATTGTTCTTTTCTCATTCCTCTTTTTCATATTTGTTGTAATCTTTTATTTATAACATTGCATGTAACCTTATTATTTTGCATGCATCTTTTTCTTTTATTTCTCTTTTATTATTAATGCATAATATTTGCAAATCAGTGCATGCAACACATTTACACTGCATGCAACCAATCCTTTCTTTCTTTTAACGCATGCATTACATTTTTATTCACATTAATCTTTTTCTTCTTTTTTAATGCACGTATTTATTACATGCAATCACATATTATCTTTATTTTATTCTTCATATATATATTTATGTCTATGTATATATATACACTTAAGCATTATTTAATTATTTAATTGTCATAAAAATGCAGGGTGTTACATTCTCCAATTCTTAGGAAATTTCATCCCCGAAATTTGACAAGGGTGAAAATCAATTATCCCCTCGCATAATATACATCCATCATGTGTGCATCCATTTTTGCAAACATTGTGCACTTGTGCTGTAACAACCCGCAAAATCAGGACCAATTTAAAATTTTATTTTAGGGAATTTTAATGAATTGTGACAATATAAATAATAATGATCACAAATTTGATTTAAATCGAAGTTAGAATGAATGATTTAATTTTTATTATAAAAAGAGTTAGAAATAACGCGGTAGTTTGAAAAAGTCAAACTTGAACTTTGACTGACCGTACAGGATGCAAAATTTAACGGATTTTAGTGAAACCAAAAATATTAGAATCTATTTAAAAATATCTTTCCAACGAATCCGAAAAATCGAAATTTCATAACGGGAATCAAAAGTTATGGCCAATTCAATATTTAGAAAGGTCGCTATGAAATTTATAAGGGCCAAAATGCTACTTTTTGCATATAAAGGAATTTGAACTCGAAACCACTTCCATTGAGTTCAGAATGATGTTTCTACATTGAAAAACAATAAACACTTATATATTTTGAGTTTCGGGATTTATTTGTTTAAAAATATATTTTAATATTAAATATATTGGCCTTAAAAATAGTCATTTTTCAAACGACCTCTGTTTTCGACGAAACTACTTTTGTTGGAACCGGAATGTCAAATTATTGTTAGGTTTCAATTTTCAGAATTTTTCGAATTAATATGTGAGCGTGGCGAAATAAAATGTGTTTTGACTATTTCAGTTAAATTTGAACGCCTTAAAAATAGCCATTTTTCAAAAAGTCTCGGAATTCGACGAAATAAATTTTGTTAGAACCGTATTAACATAAGAAAGCCAAAAATAATTTTTCTGGATTTTTCTGAGTTAGTTTGTGTCCCCGGTAAAATTATTTGTACGGAAAGATTAGAAATAAAGGACCTAAATTTTAAAACTGCAAAACGGAGGCCTAGATGACAGTTTGGGCTGATGAGACATGTCTAGATGAGTTTGAAATAGGGGCTAAATGGTAGGAACGACAGTCGTTGGGCCTAAATCGGAGTTCGGACCAAAACGGGCTTAAACGGGCTAATTAAAAAATAATAATTAGATTAACCTAATATTATAATATTATAAAAGTCGGGTCCTTCTTCTTCCTCCAACGTGATGCAGCCGCACCCTTGAACCCATAATGGCCGAAACTTCTCTCCTCCCTATCTCCCAAACCACTAAGAATTAGACCATGCCGTAGTGAAACTTTTTGAAGCTCTTCTCTTCCTCTTTCTTCTCCAACAAACCTCACATCAAACCGTTGCCCGTAGCTCTCGATTCACCTCCCCGAAACCGCCGCCTTTATGTTGCCGCCACCCTTTGTACATGTAGCCGCACCCCTCCATCTTCCCGGTGAAGATAGCCCTCTCGTAGCTCTTCAATCTCCCGCAAACCGTTCGTAAAACCGTCGACTATAGCTCCCGAAATCCGCATTCAAAGTTTTGAACATTTCTGAAAATTTGAGGTAAATAGCTTCAGATTTTGTCACGCTTTTAAGCGTCACTGTGTCAGTTGTTAAAGGCCAGAATTCTAATTTTTAAATAAATTTCAATTTGAAACCTTTCAGATCCGTAACCGATGTGACGCCAAACACGAGATCTGATTAAAATCGCTTCATTTCAGAAACAAGCAAGGTGAGATTCTATATTTTATTTTTTTATATATATATATTGTTAGACCCAAATGTGGTTCTAACACCCAAATTGATTAGAAACAAGGTAAAATAAAACAGAAATAAAAAAGAACACGCAAGATTTATAGTGGTTCGGCGAAGAAATGCCTACGTCCACTTAGTTTTCACTATATTCAGTAATTCAGTTACAAATGCAATGTAAGAGTCGCTCACAACTCACTTTTGTTCACTCAAATGATTAAAACAAGAAACGAAAGATGGTTTGGATTTTCCGGGAGTAAAGGAATTCGGATGATGGAGGTACTTGGATTCTCAGAAGTGCTGAAAAAAGATCCTTCTCTTTGTCTCCAGATGGGGTATTTATAGGTGTGAATTTGCCTGAGATTCAATCCGGGTCGGAACACGTGTCATCCATCGCACTCTCTTCGGGTTCGGATGGGCTATCAGGCGGACAACGCATCCATGAGATGGACGTTAGAGGTAGGAATTAGTCATATCCGGTCCGGTTCTCCAGGCGACTTTATAGGAGATTTTCCTGGATCAAGGGTGCGGGTCGGAGACGTGCAGGTTGGGGGCTCGGATCGGAATACCCGATCCGAACTGGAGTAGCTTGGACGTCTCTTCTTCTCTAATCATACTCCGCTCCGCTCCGAAGTCGTGGCAAGCAGACGGCTTTCCGATCCACCTGAGATTCATTGGCCTTCCGATCCGATCAGGTGTGCTTTGCCAATTTATTCAGTAAGAGATATCCGATCCGAACAGAGAATTTTACCCGATCCGAACCGATACGCTGCTATCAATCTGAAATGTGGTGTTTCCTTCCGATCCGAACCGGAGTCGCATAACTTGAAATACTCTTCAACGGTTGGTTTCTTGACTTTGTGTTGCCTAGTTCACAAAGTAGGCTAACATTTTGCCCCCTCAAAGGATGCTTTCGTTGTACAAAGCGTCCTTTGATGTCGTTTAACCAGAATTGTCAAGAGTAATGCATTGATTTCTATTCGGTTCGGCGTCCGATCCGAGTGCCTTTTCTTTACTTCTGAGCAAATTTGGGAACTCTCCTCGCCGTGTAATGCTTCTTGCAGGTATGCTCCTCCTTTACTTCCCTTCTCTTCAATTCGAGTCGGACGTTAAATCAATCGCGTGAGATTTCCGCTCGGTTCGGATTCCGATCCGAAGCGTTTTCGTGAGTTAGGTTCTTGGACGTTGGGCCTTCAGAGAGAGTCGTGCTACTGGGCTTCCACTCCGGTCCGAGCGGGTGAGACAAAATAGGGAGACGAGGAGTCAACACTATTCTCTATATAAACCCATCGCTGCCTTCATTCCTTCCTTCTTCGTTTCTATCGCCGCTCCCAACCTTAACATTGAAAACGTCAGAAACTCAAAAATTCTCAAACTATTTCCTGTAGATTTCCCGAATCAAACATATAGGTAGCTTTTCTAATCTCAAATAATTTTGTTGTAACCGTTCTCGATTTCGATTAGCGTTGGGTTAGGATGGTTTGGCCATAAGCATCACTCGAACCCTCCGCCGCTGCTGGTGGATGCGCCATTGCTTCGAGGCGTTGCGAGGCTGAAGAGGGCGAATATTTGTTCTTAACGACGGCTTTGGTGATAAAGTGGACTTGTCTGTGAATAAATGGGAAAAGAGGAAAGAGATGAAGAGTGGGATGACAAGCTGGAGTCGGTTCGGGTGGAAGACGAAGGAGCAGAAAGGAAAAGGAGGGAAAGGGGATCGGCTCGGGTTTCGTTCTTTGGAAAGATGGAAAGGAAAGAAAAAGTCGGTTCGGGTCGGAAAAGTGAATGGGATAAGAGGTTGAAGTAAACGGATCGGTTAGGTGGTGCTGGTTCGGTTCGGATCGGACTACCCGATCCGAACAGATCAGTCCTGCTTCCGAACTCATTGCTTTCCTTGTCTTGTACTGACCATGCTTTAGTGAGGCACCCGAACCGACTGTTATCTGTGCCTGCGTCGAGCTAATCATCATATGCATATCCGAACCGATCCGAACATATTGAACTTGACACATAAAGACCACCCAACTAATTCAACTAACACTTATTCTAGACGAATATGCCTCGCGGACAGTTAGGATAGTGCCTTGTGAACATAAACGAGAATTAAGAACAATTCTGACTATCACCTTCTCTTTAAAGCTTCGTCTTACATTGTTGTACTCTTATTTTGCACTTCCCGCATTTGTTGCACACACTTTAGTTCACACACACACACAAAAAGGGGACACGGGATAATTCACTCTAATCCGTGCTATTGCTTCTTCAATAGTTCCACGACAATGAGGCCCAGACGCTCTTCTCGTTTAGCTGAGAGGAAAGAAGCTCCAGAAATTTCCAACAAAACCACTCTCGAGGATATATCTTCTTCATCTGACCCAGAATGGGATAGCGAGGGTCCGGATTACGGAGTTGGTCATCGGGAAAACGATGAAATGTCTTCAGAAAATGAAGTTTCCCTAGGCTTTGAGGAGGAAGGAGGGATTGGTGACAACCGAGCACCCGATGAATTTGACTCAGCCATTATATTGGAATCACCTCCAGATTCCGTAGAATCAACAATTGACAATGACCGACTCGTGAGAATTTGCCTGAAGTATGGAATAATGAAGAGAGACACTCTAGTGCCCTCACGTTCTGATCGTCCACATAACCCTCCAGAAGGATATATGACGGTCACTCGTCTGATGTGCATGGTTGGCGCCATTCCTCCATTCTCGCCTTTCATCGTCGACTTCTTAAGACAAATGCGGATTGCCCCCATGCAGCTGCATCCCAATTCATACGCCTATCTGCATACCTTATTCATAGCATATCGCGAAATTCTAGGCGTGGAGCTTACATTTGACGATGTTCATTTCTTCTATAATTTCAAACATCGGACTAGAGAAACCCCTTCTTTCTGTTACTTTGAGTCGGTCCCAAAGAGGAAGATAATCTCTACGCCGTTTAGCAGCAAGGCTGGAGATTCCAGACTGGAGTGGTTCTATATAAAGCAACAGTCTGGATGCGCCAGAAGATGGACAAAATCAAGTAAAGCACTGATTTTTTGACCCTGGACTCTATACACTTGAATCATCACCCTGACCTGTTTTCCTTTTTATTTGCAGTCGATAATCCCAAACAGGTATCAGACCAAGCGTTCTTTGATCGAATGCACCGTCTCCTCAATGGCGACCAAAAATTCCTTACTATTGACGAGGTTCTTAAAGATGAGTATCTTCATTTTCACGGGCTGCTATCCGTCTCCCGTAGCATTGGTCATGGGACGGTCCCTTATGCATATATTCCTCCAGTGGAAACAGTTCCAGAAATAGGCGAAGGCTCGGGAATTCCCGCAGCTTCTCTTCAAACTTCACCCTCTCCCTCTTCCACTCAAGATGATGAACTGGCTAATCTGGCCAAAAAACATCGAGAAGGATATATTGCCCCCGAGGAAACTACCTCGGTAGACAAATCAAAATCTCCCCAAGGGTCGCCACTTCACGCTTCCGAAGGGGATGTTCCTAGCGCCGACGAGCACATATTTCAGGGTTTGGGGGATCTCCCTTTACCCGAGACTATATACACTTCGGAAGATTTCAGAAAGGACCCTCTAGTCTTCACTTCTTCTGAAGAGACTACTCCTGCTAAGGCCAAAGAGCCTGCCCGCACCACTCTAGCTTCAGACTCGGGTTGGTTGGGGGGACACATACACCACATAGGATGCACTTTGCACCGTAGCACTAGCATTTATTGCACTTCTTTTTCCATGGATCCGTCGATTCTAAACTTCGTTTAACTTATCGTGCAGGTACAATGTCTCGATCCTCTTATGACATAAGAAAGCTTCGCCGCAGCATGTCTAATCCTCCCCAGGATGCCGAATATAACCGCCGGGATGACCGCGGCAGGGAGGAAAGGAGGCCCTATGATCCTTATCGATCTCGATCCTCACGCTCCCGCTCACCAGTTCGACCGGAACAGGAAAAATACAAAAGCTATCAAGGTCGTAGAGAGGAGGATAGACCACAATCTAGGGATTCCACTTCCTCCTATGAAAAGCGGGGTAGAGAGAAGACACCTCCAAAGGAAACTGGGTCTAGAAGTAAGCAAAAAGTCCCTGCTACTAAGCGACCTCGGACAGACAAGGGTTCTACAGAATCTTCTTCAGGAAGGGACACTGAACTAACAATCCTCGCCCCTCCTCCACCAGATGCGGGAACCGCCGTAAGGCTGGCATACTTAAAGGAGCAATTTCCCGAGCACTACTTCGAGACTCTGACCTTTCTACCTTCCCTTGAACCTATTTCTTCTAATTGGGCAGAGGAGGCCAGAGCAAAGATTGATTTGGTGGAAAAACAATATACCGAAATGTTCAAGTATTCCCGCACTCTCTCTAGAATCATTCGCACGCTAATGACAAATGCCGACTCAATGCACAAAACTGCAGAGGAAGATGCTAAGGCCCTAAAAACCTTAGGAAAAAATTTAGAAGATACTCAAGCTCAACTAGCTATTGCTCAGAAGAACGCTTCTAACTTCAAACAATAGTTTGAAGACATGCAAAAGCGCTATCATGATTTGCTAGAATCCCACACTCAGGAACGTTCCGAGTTGAAGAAGCAAGCTGACGAAGCCAAATCAGAGGCTGCCAAGACACGTCTCGCTTACGCTGAGCTTGAGCAGAAGAACGCCGAGTTAGCGAAAAGGAGTGCTGAGTTAGAAAAGAAAAACGCCGACTTGGCTTCAAAATTGTTAGAGGCGGAAAACAGAGCTGCTCTGGCTGAGGGCAATGTTGAATGCGCTATTAAATCTGCGGAGGAAACCCGCAAGCAATTGTCTGATGCGGAGGCTGAAATTCAAGGTTTCGGGGAGCTGATGATCGAATTCTTCGCGCACATTATTCGTCGTCGAAACATTTCCTGGATCGAGGACTATCCATCCACTTTGGTTCATGTGTGGAATCAAATCGTTGAGTGGGAAAAAGAAGAGCTTAAGGTCGATTCCCTCGATGAAGATAAGTTGATGGAGAAGTACTTGAGAGACGACGAACCGGAGCGCCTAGCTGAAGGTCGCCGTCTAATTGCTGAGGCCATGGAAGAAGAGAGGCGGAAGTCCAAACAGAAAACCATTCCTGAAGCTGGCTCCTCTTCTTCTGCTCCTGTAACTCCTGAAGTGGAAGGGTATGATCCCGAAAACCCGGGAATTCCCCGATCAACTTTACTATCTCCCATTCCTGAAATAACTCCAGAGGTAGTAGTCACCCCCGCTGAGAAGTCTTCAGAAGGTATCCCTGTCTTTTCTCCTCAACTTGTCAAGGCTACTACTACCTTTGGCTACATGATTGAACGTTCAATGAGAAATCCTTTGCTCTCGCCTGAGTTGATAACCGATGTTTCTCATTTTGTAGGCGTTGAATCCTCCGCGAAGACAGATGTAGTTCAAGGAGCTACCACTGGGACAAAGCCCGCTGATAGGGTCAATGAAGGAGAAGACAAGGCTGCTTCCACAGACTTGGGGGAAAGAAGTGAATCAACTAAGGTGACTACTCCCCATGACGAAGAAATGATTGCAGCTTTAAAAGACGACGGAGGAGACGAGGGGCATGATGAGGAACCAGAAGTTACAATAACCGGGGAGTCGAAAAGCGCTGAGGACATTACCTTGGCTGTCATGAAGGCTGATCAAGACAAGCGCTTGCAATTAAAGGCTGAAGAATTAGACCCTGAGGTCCTCAAGCCCCTTGCAGTTGTGGATGCAGGTTCAAGGTTAGTGGTTAAGCTCTCAACTAGATCTATCACCGAAGAACTTGCTAAAAAATCTTCTTTTGATTCCAGTGCCCAGCCCTCCGGGAAGAAGTCTGCCGGCTCCAGTGCTACACCTTCAGGGAAAAAGAAATCAAAGCGAATTTTGACTGAAGCAGAGAGGGAAGCGAAAGATGCGGAAAAAGCTGCCAAGAAATCAAAGGCTCATCCCAAACCCAAATAGTGGGTTCTCCCGTATTTTTTTTTTTTTTAGCATCGTTGTAAATCAATAAGTGCTGCTACACCAGCAGCTTCCGCACTTTCTTTTTCAGTTATTTCCCTGTACAAATTCATTCATTTGTAAGTAAAAATAATTTACTTTCTGCAATGTTTATTTGTTAGCAGCTCTGCGCTTATGTAAAAATGCATATCTATAGTTATGAAACAAAGTTGTGGAGAGGGGAGCTATGTGTATGTGTATATGTCCCCAGTCAGTCTCCACAAGTTATTCAGTGCTTAACCATGCAATCTGAATGCTCCCGATTCTCTATCGGGATAGCATTTCCTGCGTCATCAATATCGGTTATTTTTCCTGGCATTTCTTTTATACTCTTTCTCATTCTCTTGAGAATTAGAGTTCGAGTTCAGTTATTTGTTTATTCCCCGGTCGTTCAACGGGAAAAGATTTCTTTCTCGGCGCTCGGTCGGAAACGCCTTTATACTCTCTTTCTCTCTGGAAAGTTAGAGTTCGGAGTTGAACCTCTTTCTCAGCGCTCAGTCGGAGACGCTTTTATACTCTCTCTCCTTCTCTGGAGAGTTAGAGTTCAAAATAGAATTTCTTTTTCAGCGCTCAGTCTGAGACGCTTTTATACTCTCTCTCTTTCTCTGGAGGGTTAGAGTTCAGAATGTCGTTTTCTCATTCTTTTATGTCTTATTGCACAAATAATCATTGTGCTTCTTTTTATGCCCAAACTGTTTTAACCTTTTTAGGCTCTAAGTTATCCTGTATTTTATAATCACAACAGAACAACTAATGAATGTAAATGCATAAAAGTAAATAACACACAATATTTTTATAGTGGTTCAGCTAAGTTATAGCCTACATCCACTTTATAGTCCTTTATTCATATCGTCATATTTTCCAAAGGCAAGTCGTGCCTTATTACAGAGTTTACAGGAAGAACAGCAAAAAGTATAGCATTTCTAATCCAAATATCGCATTAAGTGTTGGGCATTCCATGCTCGAGGGACTTCTTCGCCATCTACGGTCGTTAACTTGAATGTTCCTTTATCAAGTTTCCGTTGGATGACAAAGGGTCCTTCCCATTTTGGGCCGAGGTGAGGAAGAGATGGAAAAACTCTCTTTAGCACCAAATCCCCTGGTTCAAAGGTTCTGAGGCGAACTTTTTTGTCATAATAGCGTGCCATCTGACGCCGATGCCTTGCTGCACGCAAGTCTGCTTCGTCCCTTTTCTCTTCGACCTCATCAAGAGACTCAAGTAGAAGTGCCCGATTCGTCATCGGGTCATAGTACGTAACCCTGTGGGAAGGAACTTCCAGTTCAACTGGAATTACTGCTTCTGAGCCAAAGGAGAGAGAGAAAGGGGTATGACCGGTAGCCGTTTTAAACGTTGTTCGATATGCCCACAAAGCTAGGGGCAATTCATCAACCCATTTTGCCTTTGCACGCTCCAACCGTTTCTTGAGGATGGATTTTATAACTTTGTTTACCGCTTCTACTTGCCCATTCGATTGTGGATAGGCGACTGCAGTATATCGCTTATCTATCTTATATTTCTGGCAAAAATTTCTGAACTCAGAGCTATCAAACTGGGTTCCGTTGTCAGTTATAATTGTCCTTGGGATCCCGAACCGGCATATAATATTTCTGACCACAAAACTTATCACTTTTCTTGCTGTGATCTTGGTTAAGTGCTCAGCTTCCACCCATTTCGTGAAATAATCCACGGCTACTATGGCATACTTAGCCCCTCCTTTAGCAATTGGTAAAACTCCAATGATATCGATTCCCCATGTGGCAAATGGCCAAGGACTCACCATCGATTTAAGCTGGGTTGACGGTGCCCTGGGGATTTTGGCGAATCTCTGGCACTTATCGCAGCGTCGAGAATAATCAGCTGCATCCTTGTTGATCGTAGGCCAGAAGTATCCATACCGCAATATTTTCTTTGCTAAAGTTTGACCTCCTGTATGATCTCCACACTCACCTTCGTGCACTTCTCTCAGTACACGTTTGATGTCGTCGTGTGCGATACATCGTAACAGGGGCATAGAAAATCCTTGTCTATAGAGGGTATCGTCTTGCATAACATATCTGGCAGCTTTGCGAACTACAGCTCTTTTCTCACTTTTCTTCGATGGGAGTGTCCCATTCTTAAGAAAACTCTTGATTGGAGTCATCCATGACTCCTTCTCTGGTTCCGCTTCAAGAACGAATTCAATTTCCATTGACTCAAAGCTTGGCGATCCCAATGTTTCGATTGGAATTATCTCAGTCCCTTCTGGATTGTCAGAACTAGCCAGTTTTGCCAGTCCATCCGCTTTCTGGTTTTCAATTCTGGGAATATGTGTTATGCTGTACCGTTCTAAGTTACTTAATAGCTCTTTCACTTTCTTGAGGTAAGCGACAAGTCGAGGTCCTCGAGCCGCGAACTCCTCTCGCACTTGACAAACAACAATCTTAGAGTCACAAAATATGTCCATCACTTTTACTCCGAGGTCTTTAGCGAGTTTCAGCCCGGCAATCAGGGCTTCATACTCAGAGTCATTGTTTGTTGCCGAAAATTCTAATCGCAGGGCGTAATGTAACGACCGTCCCTCCGGGGTGACTAAGACAATTCCAGCTCCGGATCTTCGGTCATTTTTAGCTCCATCTGTATATAGTTTCCACGGATTCATCTCTAGCTTATCCTCAGATTTAACCACTCGATCATTGATTATTTCTTCCTCTGGAATGGTGAACTCCGCAATAAAGTCTGCTAGAGCTTGCCCCCTGATTGACTTTCGTGGTTGAAAATTCAAATCAAACTGGCTCAGTTCTATGTTCCATTTAATCAACCTTCCCGACGCTTCGGGTCTTTGCAACACCTGTCTTAACGGCTGATCGGTATATATGGTTATTGGATGGGCTTGGAAGTAGTGACGAAGTTTTCGGGATGCAATCAGGAGGCTGTAAGCAAGCTTCTCGATCTTAGGGTAGTTGCGCTCTGCCGCTGCCAATTTCTTACTCACATAGTATACTGGCCTTTGTACTTTGTCTTCTTCTCGAACCAGAGCTGTGCTGACAGCGTGGGCCGAGACTGCTAGATAAACAAATAGTTCTTCGTGATCTACGGGCTTTGACAAGATTGGCGGTTTCTCTAACCGCTCCAACAGATTTTGGAAGGCCTCGACACAATCGGGAGTCCATTGGAAGTTCTTCTTTCCCCTTTTTATCAAATCAAAAAAAGGAATACATTTATCGGTGGCTTTAGAGATGAACCTACTCAACGCCGCTACCTTTCCTGCCAGACTTTGGACGTCTTTAATTCTTCTTGGTTCCTCGATATTCCTAATCGCCGCTATCTGGCTAGGGTTGATCTCAATTCCTCGGGAACTCACAATGAAGCCAAGGAACTTTCCCGACGCCACTCCAAATGAACATTTTAAAGGATTCAATTTCATACGGTATTTTCGCAAGATACCAAACATTTCCGCTAAGTCTTGCGTATGATTGGAAGACTGCTTTGATTTAACAAGCATATCGTCCACATAAACTTCCATAGTTTTTCCTATCTGATCATAAAACATCCTATTTACCAACCGCTGATAAGTAGCTCCAGCGTTTTTTAATCCGAACGGCATTACAACATAACAATATAATCCCAAATTCGTAATGAAACTTGTATGCTCTTGGTCTGGCACATGCATAGGAATTTGATTGTATCCAGAGTATGCATCCATGAAAGAGAGAAGTTCATGACCTGCTGTCGAATCTACAAGCTGGTCAATCCTGGGAAGTGGGAAACTATCCTTTGGGCAAGCCTTATTTAAATCTGAAAAGTCAATACAAGTTCGCCACTTTCCGTTTGACTTCTTTACCAAGACAGGATTCGATATCCAGTCGGGATAAGTCGAATCTCGAATAAATCCATTTTGCTTCAATTTCTCTACTTCCTCTTTGAGGGCAGCCGACCTCTCTGGGCCCAGCGTGCGTCTCTTTTGCTTCACAGGCGGATGCTTCAGATTTACATTCAATTTGTGACTGATAATGGAAGGTGATATCCCACACATGTCAGCATGGGTCCAGGCGAACACATCTAAGTTTGCCTTCAAGAAGTCCGTCAGTTCTTCAGCACGGCGTGGATCCAATTGGGAACCGATCTTCAAAACTTTCGTTGGATCAGCTTTATCAACAGGAATTCCCACTGTCGTTTCATTAGGAGTTGCATTCCTAGTCTCTGGTTCCTCGTCTTTTCTAGGATCCAGGTCTTCAGGCGTTCCTTTGGGCAACTCCCTTGGGTTCAACCTCTCTAATTGCTATGCCGAGTCCCCCTGTAAGGGAGATGAGGCATTCTTACACTCGGCATTAACTCCTTTCATCAACATCTTCAGTTCGGCCACATAGCAGGCCTGTCCAGAAACCTGATCCCCTCTTATTACTCCAGTCCCGGCTTCGGTTGGGAACTTTAGTAACAAGCACCAAGGGGCGATACAAATTCTAAACTCAGCGAGGGCAGGCCTCCCTAAAAATGCGTTATATGGCGAATCTACGTCCAGTACTACAAACTGAAGCATTCGCACTCTTCTACGTTCTCCTTGCCCTAGGGTCACAGGCAACTCTATATATCCCATAGGAGTTGTCGTCGCTCCGTTGAAACCTCTAATCCATCCTTCACAAGGTTTCAGATCTTCAGGCTCAAGCTTCATCTGGTCAAATGACTTCTTGAACAAAATATTAACGGAACTTCCATTGTCTACTAGTACCTTATGGACCAAAGCCGGCCCAATAGTGGTAGTAATAACCAACGGATCATTGGTGGGAGATTGTATTCCCGTGTTGTCTCGGCTGCGAAACACCACGTCATCGAACATGGTTTTTTGTTGTTTGATGGGGTTGACATCTTCCAATTCGTCACCTTCATTCACATCTAGGTGCTTGGCAGCATTCACATATTGGTCCATTGACCTAAAGCTTCGGATTGCCGGGTGAGGTCCGCCTACTATGGAGTTGATGACGATCCCTTTACCTTTCTGCTGCGCGGTAGGCTTAGGAGCAGGTAGGATTTGCTTTGGAGCCTGCTCTCCTTGCCCCCTGTCCCTCGGGGCAACCTTCTACTCATCCAACTTTCCTTCACGCAGCAACTTTTCAATTACATCCCTCAAATGCCGACACTCATTGGTCGAATGTCCATGTGTTCCGTGAAACAAGCAAAATTTCCCTGTCGCCATTTCTTTCTCGGTCGAATCACGAGGTGGCGGTCTTTTGTACTGCAACACATTGTACGTATCCAGGTAAATATTTTCCAGGGTGTCATTCAATGGTGTATAGTCCTCGTAATTCTGGAATCGTGGCCTTTTGTTAGGGTCGCTTCCCCTATTCCTGTTTCTCCTGTTACCGTTTGGATTACGGTTGTTGTTGTTTCCTCTATTTCCAGTATTGCCGTTTCCACCCTTATTTCCTACATTTACTTCAACCTTGCCGGAACTTTCCCCAGACTGCTTCACGGCAATATTACTCTGCACATTCTCCTTCGAAGCTGTCTCAGACTTTCTTTTCCGGTTTGCCCGGGCCTCCTCTCGTCTTAGATAAATATCGGCTTTTTCGTAGAATATCGCCCTTGTGGAGGGTGTCTTCCCAGAAAGGTAGTCTCCAAACTCAGATTCAGGATCGACTCCTTCCTTCAATGCCATCAGAATAGTGGGCTCATGCGGGTCACTGACCTCAGTTACAGCTTGGTTAAAACGATCTAAATATGCCCTTAAAGACTCTCCTGGTGCCTGTTTGATCCTTGACAATTCAATAACACTCTTGGACTTGCGGGCATGTAGTCGAAACTGGTTCATGAAACGCTCACTTAGTTCTTTGTAATTAGAAATTGAACGAGGAGGAAGCCGGGTAAACCAGAACAATGCCACATCTTCCAGGTAGATTGGGAATGCTTTGCACTTTACTTCATCAGGGGCAGCAGCGGCGTTCATAAGCCACGAATACCGCATCAAATGCTGTCCCGGATCAGTCCTTCCGTTATACTTGTCCATCTGTGCCAAGTTAAAGCGTCGGGGAAACTGGAAGTCTAGGATATCGTCAGTGAACGGGGTATGGCTTCGCTCGATGCCATAGTCTTCATTTGTATAATTCCGGCTCTCAGACATAATTCGGCGAACCATTGCCTGTACATCGGCACTAGTTAGGGGCTGCTCAGGTTCCCTGGCCCTAGTGTCCGAGTTCCTTCGGGGCTCTTGCTCTGGAGATGCCCTTCTTCTTCGAGCTGCCTCTACTCGATTCCTTTCCCTGTGTTCCCGGTCGATCTCGGGAAGAGGGGATTGGAGTCTTTGCCCCCGAGTAGGGCTATCGTTTCCTAATGCTCGTGCGATATCCTCACGAGATCCCAAAGATCCAAACGTTAGCTGCTCCACGTTCTGAGGTCGTTCCAGTGGCCTTCGCTCACGGGGCCTCTCTTCCTCGGAGGATGAAGATTGATCTACAGGGGTGTGACGAACCGGTGATGGAGTTCTCTGCCGGCGGAGCTCATTGATCTCCCGACTCATGAGCCTCATATTTTCCTGCATCATGAAATTAGTGCGCTCATGAACTCTCATAGCTTCCCTCGTGCTCTCAAGCATGTCAAGCAAGCGCGAGAAATCTCCTTGAGTGATGGGAGCAGATGGATTGACCTGGTCTCCAACCCTGGCAGCTGGAATTGGAGCATTCGCGGGGACTCGAGTAGATGTTCCAGCTTCACCAAGCATCGGGTCGGATCGGAGGTAGGAAGTCGGGTCGGATCGGAGCTGGGGTGCCTGTTCGGATCGGTGTGCAGCGAGCAAGTCGGGTCGGTTCAGACTGGGGGAGTGCACCGCTTCGGAATCTCCTACCCGGATCGGATCGGAGCTCTCCCCTTCCCTTCGGTTCGGATTTCCTGCATTGATTCTCCCTGCTGCTGAACTCTGCCCCCGAGACCTTGTTACAACAGCATGTTGCTGATCTTCGCCAGCTCCATTTCCTTGAACAGACTGAACTTCTTTGCCTTTTCCTTTGGCCATGAGTCTTCAACAATTACTTCAACGAATGCAAGAAAGTGGAGAAACTTAAGGATTCACTTCTTTGAACTCAACGGTCCAAAAAGTAGAAAGAGATCCCGGAAAATAAAGGATTTAGATGAGGATTCCCAGTGAAAGCACCAAAATGTTAGACCCAAATGTGGTTCTAACACCCAAATTGATTAGAAACAAGGTAAAATAAAACAGAAATAAAAAAGAACACGCAAGATTTATAGTGGTTCGGCGAAGAAATGCCTACGTCCACTTAGTTTTCACTATATTCAGTAATTCAGTTACAAATGCAATGTAAGAGTCGCTCACAACTCACTTTTGTTCACTCAAATGATTAAAACAAGAAACGAAAGATGGTTTGGATTTTCCGGGAGTAAAGGAATTCGGATGATGGAGGTACTTGGATTCTCAGAAGTGCTGAAAAAAGATCCTTCTCTTTGTCTCCAGATGGGGTATTTATAGGTGTGAATTTGCCTGAGATTCAATCCGGGTCGGAACACGTGTCATCCATCGCACTCTCTTCGGGTTCGGATGGGCTATCAGGCGGACAACGCATCCATGAGATGGACGTTAGAGGTAGGAATTAGTCATATCCGGTCCGGTTCTCCAGGCGACTTTATAGGAGATTTTCCTGGATCAAGGGTGCGGGTCGGAGACGTGCAGGTTGGGGGCTCGGATCGGAATACCCGATCCGAACTGGAGTAGCTTGGACGTCTCTTCTTCTCTAATCATACTCCGCTCCGCTCCGAAGTCGTGGCAAGCAGACGGCTTTCCGATCCACCTGAGATTCATTGGCCTTCCGATCCGATCAGGTGTGCTTTGCCAATTTATTCAGTAAGAGATATCCGATCCGAACAGAGAATTTTACCCGATCCGAACCGATACGCTGCTATCAATCTGAAATGTGGTGTTTCCTTCCGATCCGAACCGGAGTCGCATAACTTGAAATACTCTTCAACGGTTGGTTTCTTGACTTTGTGTTGCCTAGTTCACAAAGTAGGCTAACATATATATAATTAATTTAATTTAATTATATTATCATTATGCAAAATGAATGTTGTATGGATTGAATGGTTGTATGGTGGAAATTGATGTTTGTGGCCTGTATTGTTATTGACGTATTATATGATTGGTGTTGGAATTGATTGTGGGAATTGTTATTCGATGTCTAGTAGAAAGATCGTAATAAATTTTTTTTTTTAATCTTTTGTTTTGATTTATAGATAAAATTTTAATCTTTTATCATGATTTACAAATCAAAGTTTTGATTTTTATTTTGAAATGAATAACATTAATAAAGATTCGATCTTTAGAATGAATCTTTGTTTTTGTTTGTATAAAATGAATCTTTGTTTTATTTATAAAACATGAAATCTTTTATTTTTATTTATAAAGATTAAAACTTTATAAAAATTGAACCTTTGGTTTTGTTAACAAAGATTACAACTTTGATTTTGTTTGCAAAGATTACAACTTTGATTTCGGTTACAAAAATTACAACTTCGTTTTTTTATTATAAAAAGGCTAAATCTTTTTATGTTGAAAATAAGGAGACAATATTTTTATGTTTAAAATAAAAAGACAATCTTTTTATATTAAAAACAAAAAGATGAGATTTTGACGATGAAAATAAGAATAAAAATAAAATCTTTTTATGTTTAAAATAAAAAGACAATATTTTTGTATTGAAAATTTGCCGAGATAAATATAAAGATAATCTTTTTATGTTTAAAATAAAAAGACAATATTTTTATATTGAAATTTTGACGATGAAAATAAAAAGACGATCTTTTTATATTTCAAATAAAGAAGTTATTATTTTCTTTGTAAAATAGAAAAAAATCATATTTTTACACTGTAAAATAGAAAAAAAAGTCATATTTTTTTTATTGTAAAATAGAAAAAGTCATACTTTTACATTGCAAATAGGAAAATGAATATTTTTACATTGTAAAATAGAAAAGATCATATTTTTATATTGTAAAATAGTAAAGTTGATATTTTTACATTGTAAAATAGTAAAGTTGATATTTTTACTTTGTAAAATATAAAAGATCATATTTTTACATCGTAAAATAGTAAAGTTAATATATTATAAATATAAAAAGATGATATATTTTTTTCATTGTACATAAAAAGAAGATGTTTTTACATTGTGTGAAATAAAACATATTTTATTATGGAATTTATGAATAAATTTCCACAGCATGAAATAAATAACATTTTTATATGTTATTTATGAATGATTTTTCATCGCATGAAATAAATAACATTTTTATATGTTATTTATGAATGATTTTTCATCGTATGAAATAAATAACATTTTTATATGTTATTTATGAATGATTTTTCACCGTATGAAATAAATTACATTTTCTGTATGTTATTTATGAATGAATTTCCACCGTATGAATAAAATTACACTTTTTAGACGTAATCAAAAAGGTGAATTTACTTTGCATAACAAAAGTTACAGTTTTATATGTAATTTATATATGAATTTGCACCGTATGACAAAAATTGCATTTTTCTATGATATAAAAATGTAAATTTACATTGCATGATTAAAATTACATTTTTCAATGTAATTTAGAGATGAATAATAACGGTAGAATGAAAATTACATTTTTTTCATGTAATTAAAAATGTGAATTTGCGTTGTAGGATAAAAACTACATTTTTAGATATAATTTAAATATGAATTTATGTCGTATGATAGGAATTACATTTTTCTATGTAATTAAAATATGAATTCCCATCGCATAATAAAGATTACATTTTTCTATGTAATTTAGAGGTGAATTAGAACGATAAAATAAAAATGACATTTTTCTATGTAATTTATATATGAGTTATAACGGTATGATAAAAATGTAGAAATATATTTGTTTACATTTTCTTATGTAAGTAAAAGAATAGAAATTGAAAATGCAATTATTTACATTCTCTTATGTAAATAAAAAGAATAGAATTTAGAAATACATTTATTTACATTTCCTTGTGTAAATAAAATAATAGAATTTAAAAATGCGATTATTTACATTCTCTTATGTAAATAAAAAGAATAAAATTTAGAGAAATGTATTATTTACATTTCCTTATGTAAGTAAAAAGAATGGAATTTGAAATTACAATTATTTACATTTTCTTATGTAAATAAGAAGAATGGAATGTAGAAAAACACATATTTACATTTTCTATTGTAAATGAAAAAGAACAACATTCTTGTCAAGACTTGATTAGTGAATTTAAATTGTCATTTTGAGTTAACATGTCAGTGAATTAGAAAATGAACATTTTTTTTGTCATTAAAAAGGATTAGTTAAAAATGAACATTTTTGTGTCATTAAAAAGGATTAAATAGAAATGAACACTTGGTGTCATTAAAAGATTAAATTAAAAATAAACATTTTTTGTTTATGCATAATAAAAGAGACTAAAACAAAATACTCATTTTTGTATATTAAAAGTGAATTAGACAAAATGGACATTTTTGGCACATTAAAATGAATGAAGTAAAAATAGACATTTTTATTCATTGAAAAAGATTAGACAAAATTCTCATTTTGTTGCATTAGAAGTTAAGAAACAAAATCATCATATTTGTTTATGTTGAGAAAAAGAATGGATTTAAAATGTATGTTTTCATACATTAAAGAGAATGAATTAAGGATGTATATTTTTATACATTAAAAATAATGAAGTCAAATATTCATTTTGTCATTAAAATGAATGAGACCAAAATATGCATTTTTTGTAAATAAATAAAAGTCACGATTTTTATTGTCATATGCTCATAATAAAGAGTATTGAAATATTTGCCTGTGATGTTGTATTTTGATGTGTTAAATGTGATGTTAGTATATCCAAAATTGAACATTACACTTCCATTTACAAGTCATCCGACTTGTTTATGTGATTGGGACGATTATTTTTACACATCGCCCAAGTGCACAAATAATTTATTATTTGTTTGTTGGCTGAAAACCCCACACGGGTATTGGGACGATACTTGAATGACACAAATCCCAATGTTTAATTATATGTCTATCGATTGATCGACAGACTGCGATGAGCGTTATTATTTCATTTTAACGCTCACACAGTTGAAATCGTCACTCTGGTTTGTTAATGGATGGATTGAGAATTATTTTCTGTATTACTCTATACATGAAATGTATGAAACCCATATGACCCAAATTATATGGTACATGGTTGAGTCGCATTCCAATGCAGAATTTCTTTTTAAATAAAGAAGTTTTATATAAAAAAGGATTTTGTAAAATAAAAGATTTTGTATTATAAAGTATATTTTACATTCAGAATCTTTTATATATAGAATATTTTATTGATTATTTCAAAATGTGTTTTTTTTATATAGTAATGAATTAATAACTTTAAGATAAATCTTTTATTTAAGATCATTAGATCTTAACATTTATGTTTGGTGATTGATATGTGAATTGGATTTGTAGTGGACGATGTTTTAAATAACATTTATCCTTTAATCCAATTTACATTGAAATTACTATTTGAAATTTATAAATCTATTTTATAAATTAAATCAAAATTGGAATATTAATAAATCTTTTTAGAAAGATTAAAAAATTTAATTTATTTTATCTTTGATAAAATTAATGAGAACCTTTTAACATAAATAATAATTTTTATTTAAAAGGATATTCAAAGTTGGAATGTGGCGTATGGTTGGTTTTAATTACAAATACGCGAGTTATTCAGAAAGACCGGGTCTAACCCATTCTGAATAATCATCACGACGATCAAGAGTCGAAGATGAAGACGGTGACTGGAGACCGGAGAGCTTCACATCGTTTGGTTGATGGTGACTAATATCTTGAATTGGGACTGATCCCCCAAGGCAAGGTAAAAGTGATGATCTTCCAAACGTACTGGAGATCGACGGATACGTTGTTTCGTTCAGACCCAGAACGGACTTGTAAATGGATAGCATGCCTGACATTGAAATTTATTTCATGTAATTAAATTGGTTTTTATTTAATATATAAATGCATGGTGGCGGAGGATTTATTCTCTTGCTTAACACCCTTTTGTATGTTAAATATTTACCGATCACATGATATGAGTTGTTGATGTGGTATGCCAAGTTGCACTTGATCAAGGCTTATTGTTGCAAAGCAGAGCCTTGTGGGATGATCAAAGCATAGTCTATTTAGGCATAGCTTTGTGTATGACGTGACCTCACGAGCCTCACAGCCCGGTAGAGTCTAAAACGGGAGAAGGGAACGCAGGGAGTGCGCACGTTTCTTTCTAGCTAGAGTGGTGCCAGGGACCTACTAGCGCTGGCATTTATTCATTGTGGTTGTTGGATTGTTCGAGGCCTCGGTTTATGCGGTCGCCACTGGCCGTAGTATAGGTCCAAAAGGACCGGGAAGCGTGTGTTCAGGAATTGCCAATCCACAAAAGCAAGTGTGGACCGGCCCTGCAGGATCCAAGGGTTGGGCAGAGTACCAATCCTGGGGCATTGCTAGAGTGTCTCGAATCGGTAAGGATCTCCTCCCTAGCCTTGACTCAGATGGAAACCCAAATTTCCAATACGACATCATGCGGTTTTGATTGTATACCTATATATGGCGACATAGTGGGATGGGGCACTCATGCCGTCTAGGATTAATACATTTACTTTGATGTTCTTCAAATTGGTTGCACACTATTATTATATAATACCGTGTTTATCGTATCAAGCATCTTTTGATCATTATAAGGTAAAACCCTATCCTCCGGTTTGCGTTGCATTGTGTGATGGGACTTGGGTCTTATAATGGTTTCATTTTTCTAAAAAAAACATTGCGCTATTTTGACGATTTACTTTAGTCATGCACTGGCAATCCATAGGAGAAAACCCGTTCCGCGAAAGTGGCGTGGTCCTGTGATTAGCCTTATTATATTATATAGGTTAAGTAGAATTCTCACACCAGTCCCATGACTGACCTGTAGTTTTGTCCACTGGCAAACTCGGGTGCCCATATTTTCCACACGGGCAGTCGAGTACCTATTTTTGCAGATATATTAAACAGGATTCTGGGTTGAAGCTTAAAGCTGTGTCCAGAGATAGAAAGTCTTCCGCTGTGTTCTTCCGTTTTAGTATATTACATTTTTTTTGTATTTATCTTCCGCTGTAATTATATTCCAATGTACTCTGATATGTATATTCTGTACTCTGATGTAACATTATATGATGATATGTTATAAAAGTCTTCTGTTGTGGTTTTAATATGTTGTATGCCCAAAGTTAAAGTATTCGTAGATTTTCACTTTTTGGGTCAGACCTGTGTGGTTTATGGTCGATTCAAAGGGTGAGAATTTGCGGGTCTTTACAGTTGGTATCAGAGCTCTGGTTAGCTCAAATCTTTGGGGTACAACTTGTTAGAACTGAACAAAAGACTCATCAGAGATTGGATTAGTAATGTCCAATAAGAATACTCATTAGAGATAGGATCAGTAGTATCCTAGAATGAGTAAACTCGTTAGAGATGGGGTTAGTGATGCCCTAGAACGAGTTAAGAGTTACGAATTTATAATTAACGTATTTTTGATATTTATAATCTATTCTCTGGAATATGATTTCTATATATATAAAGTTATGTATATTTTGAAAAGATAATCAACCATAAAAAAATTAAAATTAAGATAGTTAATTTTACAATTTTTAGCTACGTTCCTTTTCGAGGACGAAAAGTTTTTAAGTGGGGGCGATTGTAACAACCCGCAAAATCAGGACCAATTTAAAATTTTATTTTAGGGAATTTTAATGAATTTTGACAATATAAATAATAATGATCACAAATTTGATTTAAATCGAAGTTAGAATGAATGATTTAATTTTTATTATAAAAAGAGTTAGAAATAACGCGGTAGTTTGAAAAAGTCAAACTTGAACTTTGACTGACCGTACAGGATGCAAAATTTAACGGATTTTAGTGAAACCAAAAATATTAGAATCTATTTAAAAATATCTTTCCAACGAATCCGAAAAATCGAAATTTCATAACGGGAATCAAAAGTTATGGCCAATTCAATATTTAGAAAGGTCGCTATGAAATTTATAAGGGCCAAAATGCTACTTTTTGCATATAAAGGAATTTGAACTCGAAACCACTTCCATTGAGTTCAGAATGATGTTTCTACATTGAAAAACAGTAAACACTTATATATTTTGAGTTTCGGGATTTATTTGTTTAAAAATATATTTTAATATTAAATATATTGGCCTTAAAAATAGTCATTTTTCAAACGACCTCTGTTTTCGACGAAACTACTTTTGTTGGAACCGGAATGTCAAATTATTGTTAGGTTTCAATTTTCAGAATTTTTCGAATTAATATGTGAGCGTGGCGAAATAAAATGTGTTTTGACTATTTCAGTTAAATTTGAACGCCTTAAAAATAGCCATTTTTCAAAAAGTCTCGGAATTCGACGAAATAAATTTTGTTAGAACCGTATTAACATAAGAAAGCCAAAAATAATTTTTCTGGATTTTTCTGAGTTAGTTTGTGTCCCCGGTAAAATTATTTGTACGGAAAGATTAGAAATAAAGGACCTAAATTTTAAAACTGCAAAACGGAGGCCTAGATGACAGTTTGGGCTGATGAGACATGTCTAGATGAGTTCGAAATGGGGGCTAAATGGTAGGAACGACAGTCGTTGGGCCTAAATCGGAGTTCGGACCAAAACGGGCTTAAACGGGCTAATTAAATAATAATTAGATTAACCTAATATTATAATATTATAAAAGTCGGGTCCTTCTTCTTCCTCCAACGTGATGCAGCCGCACCCTTGAACCCATAATGGCCGAAAGTTCTCTCCTTCCTATCTCCCAAACCACTAAGAATTAGACCATGCCGTAGTGAAACTTTTTGAAGCTCTTCTCTTCCTCTTTCTTCTCCAACAAACCTCACATCAAACCGTTGCCCGTAGCTCTCGATTCACCTCCCCGAAACCGCCGCCTTTATGTTGCCGCCGCCCTTTGTACATGTAGCCGCACCCCTCCATCTTCCCGGTGAAAATAGCCCTCTCGTAGCTCTTCAATCTCCTGCAAACCGTTTGTAAAACCGTCGACTATAGCTCCCGAAATCCGCATTCAAAGTTTTGAACATTTCTGAAAATTTGAGGTAAATAGCTTCAGATTTTGTCACGCTTTTAAGCGTCACTGTGTCAGTTGTTAAAGGCCAGAATTCTAATTTTTACATAAATTTCAATTTGAAACCTTTCAGATCCGTAACCGATGTGACGCCAAACACGAGATCTGATTAAAATCGCTTCATTTCAGAAACAAGCAAGGTGAGATTCTATATTTTATTTTTTTATATATATATATAATTAATTTAATTTAATTATATTATCATTATGCAAAATGAATGTTGTATGGATTGAATGGTTGTATGGTGGAAATTGATGTTTGTGGCCTGTATTGTTATTGACGTATTATATGATTGGTGTTGGAATTGATTGTGGGAATTGTTATTCGATGTCTAGTAGAAAGATCGTAATAAATTTTTTTTTTAATCTTTTGTTTTGATTTATAGATAAAATTTTAATCTTTTATCAAGATTTACAAATCAAAGTTTTGATTTTTATTTTGAAATGAATAACATTAATAAAGATTCGATCTTTAGAATGAATCTTTGTTTTTGTTTGTATAAAATGAATCTTTGTTTTATTTATAAAACATGAAATCTTTTATTTTTATTTATAAAGATTAAAACTTTATAAAAATTGAACCTTTGGTTTTGTTAACAAAGATTACAACTTTGATTTTGTTTGCAAAGATTACAACTTTGATTTCGGTTACAAAAATTACAACTTCGTTTTTTTATTATAAAAAGGCTAAATCTTTTTATGTTGAAAATAAGGAGACAATATTTTTATGTTTAAAATAAAAAGACAATCTTTTTATATTAAAAACAAAAAGATGAGATTTTGACGATGAAAATAAGAATAAAAATAAAATCTTTTTATGTTTAAAATAAAAAGACAATATTTTTGTATTGAAAATTTGCCGAGATAAATATAAAGATAATCTTTTTATGTTTAAAATAAAAAGACAATATTTTTATATTGAAATTTTGACGATGAAAATAAAAAGACGATCTTTTTATATTTCAAATAAAGAAGTTATTATTTTCTTTGTAAAATAGAAAAAAATCATATTTTTACACTGTAAAATAGAAAAAAAAGTCATATTTTTTTAATTGTAAAATAGAAAAAGTCATACTTTTACATTGCAAATAGGAAAATGAATATTTTTACATTGTAAAATAGAAAAGATCATATTTTTATATTGTAAAATAGTAAAGTTGATATTTTTACATTGTAAAATAGTAAAGTTGATATTTTTACTTTGTAAAATATAAAAGATCATATTTTTACATCGTAAAATAGTAAAGTTAATATATTATAAATATAAAAAGATGATATTTTTTTTTTCATTGTACATAAAAAGAAGATGTTTTTACATTGTGTGAAATAAAACATATTTTATTATGGAATTTATGAATAAATTTCCACAGCATGAAATAAATAACATTTTTATATGTTATTTATGAATGATTTTTCATCGTATGAAATAAATAACATTTTTATATGTTATTTATGAATGATTTTTCATCGTATGAAATAAATAACATTTTTATATGTTATTTATGAATGATTTTTCACCGTATGAAATAAATTACATTTTCTGTATGTTATTTATGAATGAATTTCCACCGTATGAATAAAATTACACTTTTTAGACGTAATTAAAAAGGTGAATTTACTTTGCATAACAAAAGTTACAGTTTTATATGTAATTTATATATGAATTTGCACCGTATGACAAAAATTGCATTTTTCTATGATATAAAAATGTAAATTTACATTGCATGATTAAAATTACATTTTTCAATGTAATTTAGAGATGAATAATAACGGTAGAATGAAAATTACATTTTTTTCATGTAATTAAAAATGTGAATTTGCGTTGTAGGATAAAAACTACATTTTTAGATATAATTTAAATATGAATTTATGTCGTATGATAGGAATTACATTTTTCTATGTAATTAAAATATGAATTCCCATCGCATAATAAAGATTACATTTTTCTATGTAATTTAGAGGTGAATTAGAACGATAAAATAAAAATGACATTTTTCTATGTAATTTATATATGAGTTATAACGGTATGATAAAAATGTAGAAATATATTTGTTTACATTTTCTTATGTAAGTAAAAGAATAGAAATTGAAAATGCAATTATTTACATTCTCTTATGTAAATAAAAAGAATAGAATTTAGAAATACATTTATTTACATTTCCTTGTGTAAATAAAAGAATAGAATTTAAAAATGCGATTATTTACATTCTCTTATGTAAATAAAAAGAATAAAATTTAGAGAAATGTATTATTTACATTTCCTTATGTAAGTAAAAAGAATGGAATTTGAAATTACAATTATTTACATTTTCTTATGTAAATAAGAAGAATGGAATGTAGAAAAACACATATTTACATTTCCTATTGTAAATGAAAAAGAACAACATTCTTGTCAAGACTTGATTAGTGAATTTAAATTGTCATTTTGAGTTAACATGTCAGTGAATTAGAAAATGAACATTTTTTTTGTCATTAAAAAGGATTAGTTAAAAATGAACATTTTTGTGTCATTAAAAAGGATTAATTAGAAATGAACACTTGGTGTCATTAAAAGATTAAATTAAAAATAAACATTTTTTTTTTATGCATAAGAAAAGAGACTAAAACAAAATACTCATTTTTGTATATTAAAAGTGAATTAGACAAAATGGACATTTTTGGCACATTAAAATGAATGAAGTAAAAATAGACATTTTTATTCATTGAAAAAGATTAGACAAAATTCTCATTTTGTTGCATTAGAAGTTAAGAAACAAAATCATCATATTTGTTTATGTTGAGAAAAAGAATGGATTTAAAATGTATGTTTTCATACATTAAAGAGAATGAATTAAGGATGTATATTTTTATACATTAAAAATAATGAAGTCAAATATTCATTTTGTCATTAAAATGAATGAGACCAAAATATGCATTTTATGTAAATAAATAAAAGTCACGATTTTTATTGTCATATGCTCATAATAAAGAGTATTGAAATATTTGCCTGTGATGTTGTATTTTGATGTGTTAAATGTGATGTTACTATATCCAAAATTGAACATTACACTTCCATTTACAAGTCATCCGACTTGTTTATGTGATTGGGACGATTATTTTTACACATCGCCCAAGTGCACAAATAATTTATTATTTGTTTGTTGGCTGAAAACCCCACACGGGTATTGGGACGATACTTGAATGACACAAATCCCAATGTTTAATTATATGTCTATCGATTGATCGACAGACTGCGATGAGCGTTAATATTTCATTTTAACGCTCACACAGTTGAAATCGTCACTCTGGTTGTTAATGGATGGATTGAGAATTATTTTCTGTATTACTCTATACATGAAATGTATGAAACCCATATGACCCAAATTATATGGTACATGGTTGAGTCGCATTCCAATGCAGAATTTCTTTTTAAATAAAGAAGTTTTATATAAAAAAAGGATTTTGTAAAATAAAAGATTTTGTATTATAAAGTATATTTTACATTCAGAATCTTTTATATATAGAATATTTTATTGATTATTTCAAAATGTGTTTTTTTTTATATAGTAATGAATTAATAACTTTAAGATAAATCTTTTATTTAAGATCATTAGATCTTAACATTTATGTTTGGTGATTGATATGTGAATTGGATTTGTAGTGGACGATGTTTTAAATAACATTTATCCTTTAATCCAATTTACATTGAAATTACTATTTGAAATTTATAAATCTATTTTATAAATTAAATCAAAATTGGAATATTAATAAATCTTTTTAGAAAGATTAAAAAATTTAATTTATTTTATCTTTGATTAATGAGAACCTTTTAACATAAATAATAATTTTTATTTAAAAGGATATTCAAAGTTGGAATGTGGCGTATGGTTGGTTTTAATTACAAATACGCGAGTTATTCAGAAAGACCGGATCTAACCCATTCTGAATAATCATCACGACGATCAAGAGTCGAAGATGAAGACGGTGACTGGAGACCGGAGAGCTTCACATCGTTTGGTTGATGGTGACTAATATCTTGAATTGGGACTGATCCCCCAAGGCAAGGTAAAAGTGATGATCTTCTAGACGTACTGGAGATCGACGGATACGTTGTTTCATTCAGACCCAGAACGGACTTGTAAATGGATAGCATGCCTGACATTGAAATTTATTTCATGTAATTAAATTGGTTTTTATTTAATATATAAATGCATGGTGGCGGAGGATTTATTCTCTTGCTTAACACCCTTTTGTATGTTAAATATTTACCGATCGCATGATATGAGTTGTTGATGTGGTATGCCAAGTTGCACTTGATCAAGGCTTATTGTTGCAAAGCAGAGCCTTGTGGGATGATCAAAGCATAGTCTATTTAGGCATAGCTTTGTGTATGACGTGACCTCACGAGCCTCACAGCCGGGTAGAGTCTAAAACGGGAGAAGGGAACGCAGGGAGTGCGCACGTTTCTTTCTAGCTAGAGTGGTGCCAGGGACCTACTAGCGCTGGCATTTATTCATTGTGGTTGTTGGATTGTTCGAGGCCTTGGTTTATGCGGTCGCCACTGGCCGTAGTATAGGTCCAAAAGGACCGGGAAGCGTGTGTTCAGGAATTGCCAATCCACAAAAGCAAGTGTGGACCGGCCCTGCAGGATCCAAGGGTTGGGCAGAGTACCAATCCTGGGGCATTGCTAGAGTGTCTCGAATCGGTAAGGATCTCCTCCCTAGCCTTGACTCAGATGGAAACCCAAATTTCCAATACGACATCATGCGGTTTTGATTGTATACCTATATATGGCGACATAGTGGGATGGGGCACTCATGCCGTCTAGGATTAATACATTTACTTTGATGTTCTTCAAATTGGTTGCACACTATTATTATATAATACCGTGTTTATCGTATCAAGCATCTTTTGATCATTATAAGGTAAAACCCTATCCTCCGGTTTGCGTTGCATTGTGTGATGGGACTTGGGTCTTATAATGGTTTCATTTTTCTAAAAAAATCATTGCGCTATTTTGACGATTTACTTTAGTCATGCACTGGCAATCCATAGGAGAAAACCCGTTCCGCGAAAATGGCGTGGTCCTGTGATTAGCCTTATTATATTATATAGGTTAAGTAGAATTCTCACACCAGTCCCATGACTGACCTGTAGTTTTGTCCACTGGCAAACTCGGGTGCCCATATTTTCCACACGGGCAGTCGAGTAGCTATTTTTGCAGATATATTAAACAGGATTCTGGGTTGAAGCTTAAAGCTGTGTCCAGAGATAGAAAGTCTTCCGCTGTGTTCTTCCGTTGTAGTATATTACATTTTTTTTGTATTTATCTTCCGCTGTAATTATATTCCAATGTACTCTGATATGTATATTCTGTACTCTGATGTAACATTATATGATGATATGTTATAAAAGTCTTCTGTTGTGGTTTTAATATGTTGTATGCCCAAAGTTAAAGTATTCGTAGATTTTCACTTTTTGGGTCAGACCTGTGTGGTTTATGGTCGATTCAAAGGGTGAGAATTTGCGGGTCTTTACAGTTGGTATCAGAGCTCTGGTTAGCTCAAATCTTTGGGGTACAACTTGTTAGAACTGAACAAAAGACTCATCAGAGATTGGATTAGTAATGTCCAATAAGAACACTCATTAGAGATAGGATCAGTAGTATCCTAGAATGAGTAAACTCGTTAGAGATGGGGTTAGTGATGCCCTAGAACGAGTTAAGAGTTACGAATTTATAATTAACGTATTTTTGATATTTATAATCTATTCTCTGGAATATGATTTCTATATATATAAAGTTATGTATATTTTGAAAAGATAATCAACCATAAAAAAATTAAAATTAAGATAGTTAATTTTACAATTTTTAGCTACGTTCCTTTTCGAGGACGAAAAGTTTTTAAGTGGGGGCGATTGTAACAACCCGCAAAATCAGGACCAATTTAAAATTTTATTTTAGGGAATTTTAATGAATTTTGACAATATAAATAATAATGATCACAAATTTGATTTAAATCGAAGTTAGAATGAATGATTTAATTTTTATTATAAAAAGAGTTAGAAATAACGCGGTAGTTTGAAAAAGTCAAACTTGAACTTTGACTGACCGTACAGGATGCAAAATTTTACGGATTTTAGTGAAACCAAAAATATTAGAATCTATTTAAAAATATCTTTCCAACGAATCCGAAAAATCGAAATTTCATAACGGGAATCAAAAGTTATGGCCAATTCAATATTTAGAAAGGTCGCTATGAAATTTATAAGGGCCAAAATGCTACTTTTTGCATATAAAGGAATTTGAACTCGAAACCACTTCCATTGAGTTCAGAATGATGTTTCTACATTGAAAAATAGTAAACACTTATATATTTTGAGTTTCGGGATTTATTTGTTTAAAAATATATTTTAATATTAAATATATTGGCCTTAAAAATAGTCATTTTTCAAACGACCTCTGTTTTCGACGAAACTACTTTTGTTGGAACCGGAATGTCAAATTATTGTTAGGTTTCAATTTTCAGAATTTTTCGAATTAATATGTGAGCGTGGCGAAATAAAATGTGTTTTGACTATTTCAGTTAAATTTGAACGCCTTAAAAATAGCCATTTTTCAAAAAGTCTCGGAATTCGACGAAATAAATTTTGTTAGAACCGTATTAACATAAGAAAGCCAAAAATAATTTTTCTGGATTTTTCCGAGTTAGTTTGTGTCCCCGGTAAAATTATTTGTACGGAAAGATTAGAAATAAAGGACCTAAATTTTAAAACTGCAAAACGGAGGCCTAGATGACAGTTTGGGCTGATGAGACATGTCTAGATGAGTTCGAAATGGGGGCTAAATGGTAGGAACGACAGCCGTTGGGCCTAAATCGGAGTTCGGACCAAAACGGGCTTAAACGGGCTAATTAAATAATAATTAGATTAACCTAATATTATAATATTATAAAAGTCGGGTCCTTCTTCTTCCTCCAACGTGATGCAGCCGCACCCTTGAACCCATAATGGCCGAAACTTCTCTCCTCCCTATCTCCCAAACCACTAAGAATTAGACCATGCCGTAGTGAAACTTTTTGAAGCTCTTCTCTTCCTCTTTCTTCTCCAACAAACCTCACATCAAACCGTTGCCCGTAGCTCTCGATTCACCTCCCCGAAACCGCCGCCTTTATGTTGCCGCCGCCCTTTGTACATGTAGCCGCACCCCTCCATCTTCCCGGTGAAGATAGCCCTCTCGTAGCTCTTCAATCTCCCGCAAACCGTTCGTAAAACCGTCGACTATAGCTCCCGAAATCCGCATTCAAAGTTTTGAACATTTCTGAAAATTTGAGGTAAATAGCTTCAGATTTTGTCACGCTTTTAAGCGTCACTGTGTCAGTTGTTAAAGGCCAGAATTCTAATTTTTAAATAAATTTCAATTTGAAACCTTTCAGATCCGTAACCGATGTGACGCCAAACACGAGATCTGATTAAAATCGCTTCATTTCAGAAACAAGCAAGGTGAGATTCTATATTTTATTTTTATATATATATATATAATTAATTTAATTTAATTATATTATCATTATGCAAAATGAATGTTGTATGGATTGAATGGTTGTATGGTGGAAATTGATGTTTGTGGCCTGTATTGTTATTGACGTATTATATGATTGGTGTTGGAATTGATTGTGGGAATTGTTATTCGATGTCTAGTAGAAAGATCGTAATAATTTTTTTTTTTAATCTTTTGTTTTGATTTATAGATAAAATTTTAATCTTTTATCATGATTTACAAATCAAAGTTTTGATTTTTATTTTGAAATGAATAACATTAATAAAGATTCGATCTTTAGAATGAATCTTTGTTTTTGTTTGTATAAAATGAATCTTTGTTTTATTTATAAAACATGAAATCTTTTATTTTTATTTATAAAGATTAAAACTTTATAAAAATTGAACCTTTGGTTTTGTTAACAAAGATTACAACTTTGATTTTGTTTGCAAAGATTACAACTTTGATTTCGGTTACAAAAATTACAACTTCGTTTTTTTATTATAAAAAGGCTAAATCTTTTTATGTTGAAAATAAGGAGACAATATTTTTATGTTTAAAATAAAAAGACAATCTTTTTATATTAAAAACAAAAAGATGAGATTTTGACGATGAAAATAAGAATAAAAATAAAATCTTTTTATGTTTAAAATAAAAAGACAATATTTTTGTATTGAAAATTTGCCGAGATAAATATAAAGATAATCTTTTTATGTTTAAAATAAAAAGACAATATTTTTATATTGAAATTTTGACGATGAAAATAAAAAGACGATCTTTTTATATTTCAAATAAAGAAGTTATTATTTTCTTTGTAAAATAGAAAAAAATCATATTTTTACACTGTAAAATAGAAAAAAAAGTCATATTTTTTTTATTGTAAAATAGAAAAAGTCATACTTTTACATTGCAAATAGGAAAATGAATATTTTTACATTGTAAAATAGAAAAGATCATATTTTTATATTGTAAAATAGTAAAGTTGATATTTTTACATTGTAAAATAGTAAAGTTGATATTTTTACTTTGTAAAATATAAAAGATCATATTTTTACATCGTAAAATAGTAAAGTTAATATATTATAAATATAAAAAGATGATATTTTTTTTTCATTGTACATAAAAAGAAGATGTTTTTACATTGTGTGAAATAAAACATATTTTATTATGGAATTTATGAATAAATTTCCACAGCATGAAATAAATAACATTTTTATATGTTATTTATGAATGATTTTTCATCGCATGAAATAAATAACATTTTTATATGTTATTTATGAATGATTTTTCATCGTATGAAATAAATAACATTTTTATATGTTATTTATGAATGATTTTTCACCGTATGAAATAAATTACATTTTCTGTATGTTATTTATGAATGAATTTCCACCGTATGAATAAAATTACACTTTTTAGACGTAATTAAAAAGGTGAATTTACTTTGCATAACAAAAGTTACAGTTTTATATGTAATTTATATATGAATTTGCACCGTATGACAAAAATTGCATTTTTCTATGATATAAAAATGTAAATTTACATTGCATGATTAAAATTACATTTTTCAATGTAATTTAGAGATGAATAATAACGGTAGAATGAAAATTACATTTTTTTCATGTAATTAAAAATGTGAATTTGCGTTGTAGGATAAAAACTACATTTTTAGATATAATTTAAATATGAATTTATGTCGTATGATAGGAATTACATTTTTCTATGTAATTAAAATATGAATTCCCATCGCATAATAAAGATTACATTTTTCTATGTAATTTAGAGGTGAATTAGAACGATAAAATAAAAATGACATTTTTCTATGTAATTTATATATGAGTTATAACGGTATGATAAAAATGTAGAAATATATTTGTTTACATTTTCTTATGTAAGTAAAAGAATAGAAATTGAAAATGCAATTATTTACATTCTCTTATGTAAATAAAAAGAATAGAATTTAGAAATACATTTATTTACATTTCCTTGTGTAAATAAAAGAATAGAATTTAAAAATGCGATTATTTACATTCTCTTATGTAAATAAAAAGAATAAAATTTAGAGAAATGTATTATTTACATTTCCTTATGTAAGTAAAAAGAATGGAATTTGAAATTACAATTATTTACATTTTCTTATGTAAATAAGAAGAATGGAATGTAGAAAAACACATATTTACATTTTCTATTGTAAATGAAAAAGAACAACATTCTTGTCAAGACTTGATTAGTGAATTTAAATTGTCATTTTGAGTTAACATGTCAGTGAATTAGAAAATGAACATTTTTTTTGTCATTAAAAAGGATTAGTTAAAAATGAACATTTTTGTGTCATTAAAAAGGATTAAATAGAAATGAACACTTGGTGTCATTAAAAGATTAAATTAAAAATAAACATTTTTTGTTTATGCATAATAAAAGAGACTAAAACAAAATACTCATTTTTGTATATTAAAAGTGAATTAGACAAAATGGACATTTTTGGCACATTAAAATGAATGAAGTAAAAATAGACATTTTTATTCATTGAAAAAGATTAGACAAAATTCTCATTTTGTTGCATTAGAAGTTAAGAAACAAAATCATCATATTTGTTTATGTTGAGAAAAAGAATGGATTTAAAATGTATGTTTTCATACATTAAAGAGAATGAATTAAGGATGTATATTTTTATACATTAAAAATAATGAAGTCAAATATTCATTTTGTCATTAAAATGAATGAGACCAAAATATGCATTTTTTGTAAATAAATAAAAGTCACGATTTTTATTGTCATATGCTCATAATAAAGAGTATTGAAATATTTGCCTGTGATGTTGTATTTTGATGTGTTAAATGTGATGTTAGTATATCCAAAATTGAACATTACACTTCCATTTACAAGTCATCCGACTTGTTTATGTGATTGGGACGATTATTTTTACACATCGCCCAAGTGCACAAATAATTTATTATTTGTTTGTTGGCTGAAAACCCCACACGGGTATTGGGACGATACTTGAATGACACAAATCCCAATGTTTAATTATATGTCTATCGATTGATCGACAGACTGCGATGAGCGTTATTATTTCATTTTAACGCTCACACAGTTGAAATCGTCACTCTGGTTGTTAATGGATGGATTGAGAATTATTTTCTGTATTACTCTATACATGAAATGTATGAAACCCATATGACCCAAATTATATGGTACATGGTTGAGTCGCATTCCAATGCAGAATTTCTTTTTAAATAAAGAAGTTTTATATAAAAAAAGGATTTTGTAAAATAAAAGATTTTGTATTATAAAGTATATTTTACATTCAGAATCTTTTATATATAGAATATTTTATTGATTATTTCAAAATGTGTTTTTTTTTATATAGTAATGAATTAATAACTTTAAGATAAATCTTTTATTTAAGATCATTAGATCTTAACATTTATGTTTGGTGATTGATATGTGAATTGGATTTGTAGTGGACGATGTTTTAAATAACATTTATCCTTTAATCCAATTTACATTGAAATTACTATTTGAAATTTATAAATCTATTTTATAAATTAAATCAAAATTGGAATATTAATAAATCTTTTTAGAAAGATTAAAAAATTTAATTTATTTTATCTTTGATAAAATTAATGAGAACCTTTTAACATAAATAATAATTTTTATTTAAAAGGATATTCAAAGTTGGAATGTGGCGTATGGTTGGTTTTAATTACAAATACGCGAGTTATTCAGAAAGACCGGGTCTAACCCATTCTGAATAATCATCACGACGATCAAGAGTCGAAGATGAAGACGGTGACTGGAGACCGGAGAGCTTCACATCGTTTGGTTGATGGTGACTAATATCTTGAATTGGGACTGATCCCCCAAGGCAAGGTAAAAGTGATGATCTTCCAGACGTACTGGAGATCGACGGATACGTTGTTTCGTTCAGACCCAGAACGGACTTGTAAATGGATAGCATGCCTGACATTGAAATTTATTTCATGTAATTAAATTGGTTTTTATTTAATATATAAATGCATGGTGGCGGAGGATTTATTCTCTTGCTTAACACCCTTTTGTATGTTAAATATTTACCGATCGCATGATATGAGTTGTTGATGTGGTATGCCAAGTTGCACTTGATCAAGGCTTATTGTTGCAAAGCAGAGCCTTGTGGGATGATCAAGGCATAGTCTATTTAGGCATAGCTTTGTGTATGACGTGACCTCACGAGCCTCACAGCCCGGTAGAGTCTAAAACGGGAGAAGGGAACGCAGGGAGTGCGCACGTTTCTTTCTAGCTAGAGTGGTGCCAGGGACCTACCAGCGCTGGCATTTATTCATTGTGGTTGTTGGATTGTTCGAGGCCTCGGTTTATGCGGTCGCCACTGGCCGTAGTATAGGTCCAAAAGGACAGGGAAGCATGTGTTCAGGAATTGCCAATCCACAAAAGCAAGTGTGGACCGGCCCTGCAGGATCCAAGGGTTGGACAGAGTACCAATCCTGGGGCATTGCTAGAGTGTCTCGAATCGGTAAGGATCTCCTCCCTAGCCTTGACTCAGATGGAAACCCAAATTTCCAATACGACATCTTGCGGTTTTGATTGTATACCTATATATGGCGACATAGTGGGATGGGGCACTCATGCCGTCTAGGATTAATACATTTACTTTGATGTTCTTCAAATTGGTTGCACACTATTATTATATAATACCGTGTTTATCGTATCAAGCATCTTTTGATCATTATAAGGTAAAACCCTATCCTCCGGTTTGCGTTGCATTGTGTGATGGGACTTGGGTCTTATAATGGTTTCATTTTTCTAAAAAAAACATTGCGCTATTTTGACGATTTACTTCAGTCATGCACTGGCAATCCATAGGAGAAAACCCGTTCCGCGAAAGTGGCGTGGTCCTGTGATTAGCCTTATTATATTATATAGGTTAAGTAGAATTCTCACACCAGTCCCATGACTGACATGTAGTTTTGTCCACTGGCAAACTCGGGTGCCCATATTTTCCACACGGGCAGTCGAGTAGCTATTTTTGCAGATATATTAAACAGGATTCTGGGTTGAAGCTTAAAGCTGTGTCCAGAGATAGAAAGTCTTCCGCTGTGTTCTTCCGTTGTAGTATATTACATTTTTTTTGTATTTATCTTCCGCTGTAATTATATTCCAATGTACTCTGATATGTATATTCTGTACTCTGATGTAACATTATATGATGATATGTTATAAAAGTCTTCTGTTGTGGTTTTAATATGTTGTATGCCCAAAGTTAAAGTATTCGTAGATTTTCACTTTTTGGGTCAGACCTGTGTGGTTTATGGTCGATTCAAAGGGTGAGAATTTGCGGGTCTTTACATGTGCAAAGTGAAATACAACATAGTAATACATGTATGCCTAAGCGGTACCTCTTATGTGTATGCAAGTTTTTCAAAAATCCTTTTAAAATATGATGCTCACATCCTAAATATACTGGCAGTTCTACATGAATGCAATATTTTGAAAAATCAAAAATGCTTTTTCATCCAAATTTTCCCACGTTCTTACTGAGCAAGAGCGTAGTTCATCCAATTTTTGCATCCAAAACTCTACCAAGCAACTTTATTTTTCGAATTTCAGAAAAATTTAATTTTCTAAATTCGATTTCTTATGTTACAAAAAGGTGGAAAACTTCACATCTTCTGTTTTTCTTACTGTACATGGATTTTATGAAACTAGTTATAAAGATTCCCTATTTTCCTACCCAAGCACAGCCCACATAAGAAATTTTTCATTGTCACTGGTTTTCTTTTTTCAACTTATCTTGGAAATTTTTATTCTTATACATCTTTTTTCATAATTTTCTGCCTTTCTTTAACTGTCATGTTTGTTGCTTTACTGAATTTGTTGTTTCCTTTTTAGTTGTACAATTTCTCTTTTTTTAGTATATTTAATCATCTGATCTTAGTTTAGTTTTCAAATAAGGCTTCTAGTCCTTCAACTAAAACAGGAAAACAGACACTCTACACAGCTACTACTAAGGGCCAAGAATCTCAGGACTATGTCCCCTTTAGACAACAAGCTTGAACCACAGGATCAATGATAGGTTTAGGTGTTACCCAAACTACCCTACAGGAGCAAAATAATGAAACGATCCAAAAGAAATGCAATAACAGGTTGTACCCCTAACATGAAAATTAGCAACAGGATCTAAATACTTACTTGCCCTTTACTATCTAGCAGTCACCACTAGTCCTAGCTATGTACCAACAATTATTTCAAGCAACATCCTAGGCTTTTCAATGCTTAAGCATTCTATGAGAACTTACCATTATTCTAAGACAAGATTATTCTCGCTATCCATTTCATAGCCTCAAAAAAATTCCCATCTTTCCTAGGCACTAATCCTCACCTACTCCACACTTTTAAAACACCGTTTGGCCTTTACATTTCTTTTTTCATAAGTTCAAAGTAACAATACTTTATTTTCCTCAGTAAAACTTACTTTGGATAAACCATAAAAAATGTCACTTTAAAAAAAATGTAAATCATTTTTTTTCAAACAACAAAAAAAGGTGTAGATAAGGACAACTATTTCTCAATCAGATTTACATATTGTTCTTGTTTATAAGGTCAGTTCGGTTTCTTACTACAAGGTGCAAACATCTACTCTATTCTTAATTTCTACACTTATTTTGCCTACCCAACAAAATTCTCCTGTTGATTTTTTTTTTATCAAAAATGATTGTCAAAAGAATAGAGATTTCAAAATATTCTTTACTGGAAATTCCAATTTTCAACAAATTGCAACTTTTTCTAAGTTTTGCTTTTTTTATCCTTTCACGCAATATAACAAGAAAGCTAGCGAGCTATACACGCTCTATAATATGCGCCTTTTACTAAGAGAATTTTATTTTACACAAAATTTTCGCAAGAAACCACTATTTACAAAATATACCCCATTTTACTTCAAAACCTAATATGTACTTCTTTACATATTCTAAAACTGTAACTTTTATGATTAAAACTCGAAAACACCAAAAACCATCCTTCGAAAGCTTTCATAATTTGAAGTTCTTAAAAGTTAACAATGGGGTTAGACTCAAAGTGGGTTTCTAATCTTAACTACGTTTTCCAAGACACTCCTACCAAGGTCAGTTCTCTCAACTATATACATTCCTAATCCATTTTTTCTTAACCTTTTCCAATTTATAAGGTTTTACTGCGAAACCCACTAACCCAAAATACTAATCATATGGGATTCACCTTCCGTCCATACAAAGTGCATTGTACACTTTCCACTCAAATTACCTAAGGGTCTCAGATTTCTGTATTTATTCCTTTAGTGTACAAAACAGACATCCCAATTCTTACCACATTATTTTTTTTCTATTTAGTGGGTTCCTCTATGGATCTAGGTGTGTATATATATAATATCTTTTTAATTTTATTTTTATTTAAAAATACAAATATGTGCACTCACTATCTATACAGGAATCCAAAACCTAAGCTCTGATACCAGATCTCAGAAAAACATCTCACAGCGGAATGGATAAAATATAATGTAATCAAAACATAGCCTTTCCGTAGTAATAATATTTCTTAACTAGTATCCAAAGCTATCATATCTTTGCCACAAATCTGACCTACGAGTATGTTATGAGGAGGGGGTTAGAACACAAGTTCTGGTGACTGGATTTAAACTACACATTTTAGATAATCCTACATATATTGTTCAGTTACATTTTCTTGTTTATTAGGTTACTTGGGTTAACTGCACATAAGGCTTACACACATACGTCATACCCATCTACTTCCCAATGGATTAACCTAATACAGCACATATATAGCAATCCCCAATATCAAGGTACACCTATAACGACCCAAAATTCCGAGAACATTATTTTTTAAAACAGCTAGATATCATTTTCATACATACCTAGGTATCAGTTTTGTCCTTATGATATAGAAGTATCACTTTTGTATGCACAATGGTATCAGTTTATATTTTACTGAACCTTTACTAAATTTAATTGGGATTAGTGATATTTTGGACTGTGTGCATGAATGTATGTGTGTGCACATGTGTACAACAGGGGACATGCACAAGGCAACACGATAATCCCAGGGTATATATATATATATATATATATATATATATATATATATATATATATATGTATGTATGTGTGTGTGTGTGTGTGTGTGTGTGCGCAGTATGTTCCAGGTATGTGAGTGTACTTGTGTTTTCTGTAATTAAATCACATGAACTGATTTTAATACACCCTGAAAGGATGCTTGAAACAATACACATACATATTAATGGCAAGAACATGTGTACGTAAATTTCCTGTAGCAATTAAATTAAATCACATAGGTTGATTTAGTATGCAATATAAAGAAGGCTTGAGATAAGGTATATAATACATATATGGTATAATTCATGTATGTTAATATGCATGGTAATAAATGAATTAAATCATTTGAGCTAATTTAGTTTTCAATATAAGGTAGACCCAAGATAATATTTTCATGAATATAGTAAGACATGTTATACAAGGCAATATATTATGAATAGGAAAACTTAGAAAGGGGATGAGTCCTCATTTTTGTCATGATATAAAATAGGAAAATTCTTTATTTCGGCATGACCTGTTTTGGAGGGGAAAAGATTTTAAAACACTTTCTTTATTTCTAAAAAAGGTATGCAATTTTACACTCGAGCACCCATAGTAAAATAGGACTAAAATGTTAAATGTTTTATCCTGGAACATGTCATAAGCATGATCAGGGGCATGGATGGAAAATAAATAAAGCCATAGGATACCTTTCTCCTTGTTCATATGAAATGAGCCGGCCATAGGCACATGAATGATCATGTTTTAGACAGAATAAGGCAGAGGGAATGTAGTTTTTGCCAGGGTAAAATGGGTATATCCATCGACCAAAAACCCTAGAACACTGGCTATAAATAAACCATAGGATGGGGGAAAATGGGCTAGTTACTTTCTCCTTCACAAAACAAACTGTAAAAATAAATCGTGACTGAAGCAATGGTAATGGGGAATTTGTGGCTGATAGGCTATTTTTCTCCTCAACAAAACTAAAATAAATGGGGTGATGGTAGCAACTTCTAGAGGGCAACATGGACTATATCAGATCATAACTAGGAGACCCAAAGAAGAAGAAAAATGGAAATAGGGTTTAGGTGAGTATTCTCACTTAAGAACTGATGGCATTAAGTCTTGATTTTAATAGGCAGCCAATATTTTCATATATGACCATTTTACTTGAATCTGATTTTCTGATTATTTCACATGTTCATGTGTGTCTGTAAATGCTTTACTAATTTTATTTAGAATCAGTACTGAGTTTAGCATTATGAATTTAAAGTTAATGTTTAGATATGTTCAGTTTTAGGATCCCTTAAAAAAACCCTAAACTGATACCTTGAAAACTTTATAAAGAAATCTGCATATTTATATGATATGGATCTATGGCAATCTTCCATGAAACATTGATAAGAGCTGCAATATACTTGTGTATAGGTGCTGAGGCTCTATGAATGATTGATTTAGATAGCAATAGATTTTCTGTGTGCTGATCTCTAATCAAGAATGCAAACATTATGCCTCAGCTAGGTTTTGAAATTAATTTGAAACCAGTTTGGATATAGTGGCAAAATCTCTCAAAAATATTCCTAAAAAGCCATGGATTAATATCAGATCTATATCTACAAAAGCATATACATATGCATAAGTGACTGTATGTAGATAAGGATTTTACCTTATTGAAAGTCCAAGACAAAATGACTCACTGAAAAATATATGTATACCTTAGATGATTTATATTCTTGCCTGAATAGTTGTTTATACTCCTATGAGTACTGATTTCCATTCATATGCAGTGTTATGTGATGATTTATAATTGGAAAATTATATCACATATGCAGTTTGATGATTTATTGGCTGAATGGAAAATTGATTCCTCTTTGAATGAATGTTTGCAAGTCCAATGGACTATAGTGTGATTAATGGATGCTTAAGTGTATGTTTTATTCATTTGCTTGAGTAATAAGAAATGAAATTAAACACTTAATAACCTAACTTAATTTGGGTACAAGAATCTGTGGAATGGCTTGCACTTGAGTCTGTAAGTCTGGTACATGGCCTAATTTTGGTCCTAAGATCTTTGTGCAGTAATGTGAATTAGATTACTACAATGTGCCCCAGTGATTCCTTATGGCAGATGAGACCTGGAAATTTAAATAACTGATATGCTAGGAATTAAATGGAAGGAACTTGAGTTTTCCTGGAGGTTTTCCTAGGACAGTTATGGATACAAATTATGATGTTAACAGGATGAATTAACCAATTATGCATTTATGCTTGATGGATTTGCATATACTGATTTTGAATGCTGATGACATGTGTTATAAATCAGTGAATGTGCCCTTGCACAAGAATATTTATCAACATGAAAGGAGTAATACTTTTGATGAAATTCCTTTATGAAATTATATCTTAGATTGCTATGAAATATTCATCGCTTTAAAGGGAGTGTGTACACAAAATTATACATTGTTATTCCATGGATAAATAAGGAACTTGAGTCTTCCTGGATATTATTGCATGGAAAGAAATCTGATAATAAGTGTAAAGGATAAATGGCATTATGATATAAGTTCTAACCTGTTTTGATCAAATAACTGATGTGAAAATTTTATTCCTTTTTTATTTATGTATAAAAGACTCACTGATTTTGTATAAAAGGTAAGTGTACATGCACATTAACACAAGGCATGCACATTAGTTCAAATATAATCCTGAATATGGTTTTAGGACTTTTAACCCTGTTTTATCATTTAAACTATGTTTTCATGAATACTCATACCAGACAAGTATGTCTAACCCTATTTTGCTCATAGCATTTGGGGTGTCTCATTTATAATGAGGCAGCCTCCACTGCTTTTACAGGAAATGAAGACAATTAAGTAAAAGATTAAAGACATGGCTTTGGGAAAATAAGAATTAGCAGGCATAGCTTAGCATAGGAAAGGAGTTCCAGAATATTTAACCTGCATGAATTTACAAGATATATCATATTGTTAAGATCATGTAACAAAATGTTAGAAATATAGCTATTTAAGGAGTCATATAATTTTATGGTTATGTAATTGTTTTGAGTTCAATTTAAAGTCTACTTTAATGGCATTACCTTTGAGTTCTTCTATGAAAACTGGAATTTAAGTATTAAAATGTTTTATCATTTGTATTGAATAATCTGGAGTTGTTTTAGAAAGATCTTATGCATAAATTATATGCACTGTCTTGATAGATATCATTTATGTAGTCTTAAAGTTATTAGCTTTGACAATACCACTTGAAGGTATCACTTCAGTGTGTTTAAAAGTATCCTTTTTATTAGTGCTATTTTGAAAGGATCATTTCCTTATAATTCTAAGGATCATTTCTAAGAGTATTATTTTCTGCTAAGATAACAGTATCATTTTTCTGTACTCTGAGGTATCATTTTTAGAAAGCATTATTTCTGAAATAATATAGGTATCATTTTTGCTCACATTTAATATTAGTTTTATTTTTATGATGCAAAAGGATCATTTTTGTATACATATAGTTATCAATTTTATTATATTTGTGTTTATCATTGTTTTCAATGAGATCAATGGATCTCTTGCCTTCTTTCTACTCTGATAAAAGGCAAGAGTGGTATATATATCTTCATATATATATATATATATCATAATATTTTTGTATGTACTAATATTTTTATATTGGTAAACTTTAGGGTCCTGGATGTTTTTTTTTTAATAGAGTGGCTCTGGCTTTTAACTAGAGAACCTTTTTATATTCAACAGTTTAAAAAAAAACAGACTAGAAATTCTAGTTAAAAGTAGGGTCATTTCATACTGATATCAGAGCTGTGGTTGTAAGATACGTGCTAGAAAAAAAATTATTATTATTATAATTATTAACAAACTTGGTTGATAAATTCATTGTTTGTTTGAATATGGATGTATGGATGCATGTTTTGTTTACTTGGTTGAAATTGACAGTTTAAACAGGACAGAAAAATTTCACTTTCATTAGCAATGATGCCTGATTTATGAAAAACCCTTTTATTGAAAAGAAAACTGCAAATATATTAGTTTATTTGTAATAAGAAATGTATGGGGTAAAGCATAGGATACTTTGTGCTGGTAATAGAACTGGCTTAAATTTGGTTAATCCAGGAAGGAATATATCACAAGGAAGATATGCATCTTTTATGAATGCATGGAGGTGATATATATGGTTGGCTGGATGGAAAAAATTATTATTATTAAAATTAAATGGCCTTTTGTTAAAAAGGGTAAAATACAAGTGGTCAAATTAATTATAAAATTGACCAGGTATTATAGGAAAATTTATTGCAATTTAAATTTTGAAGAAAAGGATATATTTACATTTGTAAATACTAAGTCAAGCAACATCGAAACATAGGAATAATCCAGATATAATATTTGGTTAACATTCTTTGGGAAAAGAGATATATATATATATATATATACATATACATATATATATATACACGTACTTAAACAGAGTACCCTGATTTGGTAAAATAAATGAAAGATGGCAGGGTACTAGCATGTGAAATAAAATTAGTAAAGATTGGTACATGCTTTAATTTTTATGTAAGCAAGTACTAAAGAGTTAAACATATATGTATGATTAAATGGAAAATTTTGAACTGGCTATGTTTTATAAATTTACTCAGGTTTGAAAAAAAAATATAGCTGAGTTATCCAATCTAAAGAATGAAATGCCTTAATATTGGAATGAATTAATCTTTTGTTTAAGATCAGTTCTTAAACAGCCTATATGGGAATGTAAAACATGAGGATTAATTAGAGTTTACGTATGTTAGTTATTTTCTGGAACCTAAAGTATGATTTAATCTTGATTTAAAAGGACACTGATTCTAAGGAGCGAGTTTTAAATGCAAAATAGAAGGAAGGACATATACACATACATATATGATTTGTTATAAATGTATGCATAAAGAAATTATGCAGATAAGAACCTAACCTAGAAAAAAAAATATTCTTACCATTGTTAGTATAACATTGGGAACGTATGCCATGAATATATTTTGATATATTCAAAAAGGGAGAATTATTTAATGGTAACTAAATTGGTCAGTTGGAAGCTTTGTTAAGCAATATATTCAAATATTGATACTATCTTATAACCAGAATGAATAATAGAAAAGAAGAAAATTTCTGGAAGGTAGTAAAAATGTTAAGTTATGGTGAAATCAGTAAACATATGCCTCAGTAAGAAGCAATAGAAATTTTGTTTATGTCCAAAATTTATATAGAAATAAAGGAGATCATTAGAAGGTTAAATACATATGCATTGTTATGTAAATACATATGTGTATGGGTAAATAAAAAGATTAACCTGAAAATGAGTATAAAATAGTTTTAATTCAGGATTTATTAATGCAGGAACAAACATTTCAAATTGATATACGATTTCAATATCTGAGGAAGGAATAAATGAAATACAAACTTTGACATATATGAATAATTTCTTTCTTAGTAAAGAAGATTAAATGGAAAAACACTTAGTAAACTAGTCAGATGATATTAGTATCAAAGTAGAACCAAAATGGTATTTGAGAAAGTTTTATTATTGATAGTTGATTTGTTTCATGATTATGCCATGTTTGTAAAATTGATAAAATACCTCAACACGTGAATATGGAAGATAAGGCAATAAAAATATGTCTTAGAAATAAATAAATGAACTTGGAAGGTTTGCAAAATATTTGCAATATAAACTAATTATATATATATATATATATATATATATATGTATAATGAGATGAAAAAAAAGAATTTGCTTTAAGAAGCAGAATAGCCAAGGCAAAATAGGAAAGATATGTTGTTTTAATTTTTTTGATGCATAATATATACATCAACTTGAATTGCAAAAGTATTGCATGTTATGTGTGGCTGAACATATGTATGGATGTCTGTGTGTGTTCACTTTAGAAAGTATTGGGAATTTTATTACCCAAACCACAACCATACCTAGAAAAGCATGGCGGACAATGAACAACAACTACCTACAGGAGGAAGACATATGAATCTCAGAAACGCCAAGGCAGAAAGAAAAAAAAATATTGGATTGGAGAAATAGATGGAGTTGTTACAGCTAGGAACTGATGGGAAGTGATAACAGGTTATCATTATGGAAAAGGACACATAAGACCTGAAAGCTCAAAAGAAAAAAAAGGAGCAATTTAGAAGAGTTGCATTGGGAAAGAAGGTCATACTAAGAAGGAAATTTCCCATAAATTCATGAAGGTATGGTCGCTATTTTGTAAAAAAAACCAACGAGTGTTAAACTCCATTGTGAGAGGACAGGAATAAATGGAAGGTGCATTGTTCATAGGACTATTTTCCAATGGATATATTATATACTGTGGAGACTGCAAGGCCACAAACATTCCATGATATAGGGCAAGAATCCTATGATGAATTGTTTGAAATTTTATTGATTTTTGAACTTGTTTGCTAAATTTGAAATTGCTTGCAGAATTTTGAATTCTTTCATTTATGAATAAATGTGAATTACGGACGGAACCATGGATGAGTTATGTGCTTTCAAATATATTTGTGAAGGTTGGCTTTCAATTATATCCTTGCTTACATTTTTTTTGAATGAAAGTGGACTATGTTTTGTTCTCAATTGCAAGTAAACCAGCCAAGTAACTAACTTGGAATAATGTGAACCAAATGATTGGAGGAGAAAATGAATCACCTCAAATTGATTGATATTAAACTTGAATATACATGTTGTTAGCCGTTGAACATTTTGCTACTATTAGGAATTCTTGTCTATTTGTTTGCAAAATTTTTATGTCTTGATGATTGAAAACTGTGTGGGTTTGCACAGAGATTAAACTCTCTGGAAATGAGTTGATGATTACACACAAGTACAAGAAAATTGTGAGGACACAATTCCTAAAAGGTGGGTATTTGTAATGACCCAAAATTTCTAAAACATTATTTTTACAAATAGCTAGTTATCATTTTCATACATACCTAGGTATCAGTATTGTCCTTATGATATAGAAGTATCACTTTTGTATGCACAATGGTATCAGTTTATATTTTACTAAACCTTTACTAAATTTAATTAGGGTTAGTGATGTTTTAGACTGTGTGCATGAATGTATGTGTGTGCACATGTGTACAACAGGGGACATGCACAAGGAAACACCATAATCCCAGGGTATATATACATACATATATATATATATATGTGTGTGTGTGTGTGTGTGTGTGTGTAGTATGATCCAGGTATGTGAGTATACTTGTGTTTTCTATAATTAAATCACATGAACTGATTTTAATACACCCTGAAAGGATGCTTGAAACAATACATACACATATTAATGACAAGAACATGTGTCATAAATTTCCTGTAGCAATTAAATTAAATCACATAGGTTGATTTAGTATGCAATATACAGAAGGCTTGAGATAAGGTATATAATACATATATGGTATAATTCATGTATGTTAATATGCATAGTAATAAATGAATTAAATCATTTGAGCTAATTTAGTTTTCAATATAAGGTAGACCCAAGATAATATTTTCATGAATATAGTAAGGCATGTTATACAAGGCAATATACTATGAATAGGAAAATTTAGAAAGGGGCTGAGTCCTCATTTTTGTCATGAATGAAATAGGAAAGATCATTATTTCGACATGACTCGTTTTGGAGGGAAAAAGATTTTAAAACACTTTCTTTATTTCTGAAAAAGGTACGCAATTTTACACCCGAGCACCCATAGTAAAATAGGATTAAAATGTTAAATGTTTTATCCTGGAACATGCCATAAGCATGATCAGGGGCAAGGATGGAAAATAAATAAAGCCATAGGATACCTTTCTCCTTTTCATATGAAATGAGCCAGCCATAGACACATGAATGATCATGTTTTAGACAGAATAAGGCAGAGGGAATGCAATTTTTGCCAATGTAAAATGGGTATATCCATCATCCAAAAACACTACAACATTGGCTATAAATAAACCATAGGATGGAGGAAAATGGGCTAGTTACTTTCTCCTTCACAAAACAAGCTGTAAAAATAAATCATGGTTGAACCAATGGTAATGGGGAATTTGGTGCTGATAGGCTATTTTGCTCCTCAACACAACTAAAATAAATGGGGTGATGGTAGCAACTTCTAGAGGGTAGCATGGACTATATCAGATCATAACTAAGAGACCCAAAGAAGAAGAAAATGGCTGTAGGGTTTAGGTGAGTATTCTCACTTAAGAAATTATGGCATTAAGTCCTGATTTTAATAGGCAGCCAATATTTTCATATATGACCATTTTACTTGAATCTGATTTTCTAATTATTTCACATGTTCATGTGTGTCCGTAAATGCTTTACTGATTTTATTTAAAATCAGTACTGAGTATAGCATTATGAATTTAAAGTTAATGTTTAGATCTACTCAGTTTTTGGATCCATTAAAAAACCCCTAAATTGATACCTTGAAAACTTTATAAAGAAATCTGGATATTTATATGATATGGATCTATGGCAATCTTCCATGAAACATTGATATGACCTGCAATATACTTGTGTATAGGTGCTGAGGCTCAATGAATGATTAATTTAGAGAGCAATAGATTTTCTATGTGCTGATCACTAATCAAGAATGCAAACATTATGCCTCGTCTAGGTTTTGAAATTAATTTGAAACCAGTTTGGACGTAGTGGAAAAATCTCCCAAAAATATTCCTATAAAGCCATGGAGTAATATCAGAATCCCGAGACGGAAGCAATGGTTAAGCCAGTTTTACATAATTATGAATATTTAAATAAGTAATTCTCAATCTATTGTCTTTAAATTACGGTTATAGTGTACTAGATTTTGGGGTGTTATAGCCAAACTCCCAAAGCCTCTAAACCCTAGCCCCTTTGCTTCGAAAACTCAAATATGTGTCCATTTGTTCATCTGTAAGTTTAGAAACACCACCATGTCAAAATTCTACTTGATGTTTTTTAGAACTCTCAAATGACGCTAAGAGGTTGCTGAAGTCATCCTAGAATGTTAAGATACTTCGAATCAAAGATTAACTGAGTGGAACCCTAGGTGAGAAGCTATAAATTTAAAAAAACGCTAGTTATATATTAACTATAGTTAGTAAACTTTTATTAGTTATATTATGACTTTTGATTGATAAAATAAGTTCACAATGAGGTTTAATGATGTTTAGTATGATAAAAACATGATTTTTAAGTGATATACTTGTAGTCACTTGGGTATATGACACTTAGATTCAATGATGTGGACATTGGGAATTGATTGAATCTCCAGTGGTTATTGGAAAGTAATTAATTAATTACTGGTTAACGGATATTAATGTGAATCCTATTTGGGTAGTTGAATGATAATTGGTTGGACATTGATAGTCGACATTGATTGATATTGCAGTTAATCTATTGATTGACAAAGCCATATAAGCGTTAATAGCTTAAGGCATATATGGTATGCACCATGATGTGTCTATTGATGGATGTTATTATGATCGTTGATATAGTGTTATGTGATAGACAAGTTAAATATGACCAATAGATGTGATTATTGGTTCATTGGTTAGGTCTCCAATAAATAAAACAATTTAATGATTATTTTATTAATATAATAATTGGTAAAAAATAAAAGTCTGAATTTGACGTCCGATTTTTGATGGACATAAAGTTTATGTTATTCGATGAAAATTCGTAAAAGAAATAAGTTGATTTGAAATAATTTTCATATAGTTAAGGCCCGTTCAAGTTTTTATTTTAAATTGAATAGTAATAGGTAAAAATGAAGTTCGATTAGGGTATTTGAGAAAAGTTTAAAAAGGATTTCTTTTACAAAATGGTCTTACGTATTTTTATAATAGATGTTAGGAAAATTTGAATTCAAAATATTGAAGTTTGAAAAATAATATTATTTAATGATTTAAATAATATTATAATACTTAAATATTAGAATAACTGAATTTGGAGTTGAAAATTGAAAATTGAAAATATAGCTTTTGAAAGTTATTATATATGTTTTATATAATAAATAAAATATTTTGGATGCTACTCGACGTAGTTTATATTATATGTCAAAATATGGTCATAATTGAAATCTTCACACAGCTGTAGTCCACGAATATCGACCATTAACTTCAAATTGATATACTAGGAGATCCAACCATCGGATTCTCCCCGAATGAAAAACATATCATTCAAAACGAAAAGAGTGTTCAAATGAAATGAAGAGTTTTGACATACGATGGTTAAGTTTTTAGATATATTCAAATCAAATGTGGATATAAATAGCACCTGAACCAACAATGACCTAAAATCAGGATTTTGGGAAACGGACTATTTTTATATAAATAAAAATAGGAAAAAATCATTATAAATTATTACAAATGAACTGAGAAAGGTCCGAGCAAAATATATATGGTTTTGAATGATAAAATCTGGTTAAGTGGAATTTGACTCTTTTTGTAATGCCTTTTATAACTAGTCTTGAGAAATGGTTAGAGGTCAGGATTTTAATTCAGAAATCAAATATAATCCTTAATAAACCTTTTTAGAAGGTTAAAGAGAATTATACAAATGATTTCTGTAAGGAGGATTGCTTAACAATGTTTAAGTATAAGAATTAAATCTTGTGAAATGATTTCCAATTAAAAGAGGCTTAATCGGTGGGTTAGTAATCCAATAAGGATTTTGTTTTGACAATAATTATTCGAAAAGACCGGGTGCAACCCGTTTCAAATAATTATACGACAAATTAAAAGTCTAAGATATTGGAGATGATGGAAGACCAGAAATCTTCACATCGAATGGACTGCTTACTGATGCCTTGGGTAGCTCTCATTATAAAGTTAAAGTGGTAGTAGTCCTGACATACTTGTTGATTATCTGTATATGCAAGGGCCTCTTTCCTTAATTGGACGAGGAATAAGGTGCCTTCGAATTCGTTCAAACCCAGAACGAACAAGTAAATGGATGTATGTCTGGCATTGTACTTAACAACATAACCAATTGGTTTATATTGATGTTATATCCATTGGTGAGAGGGAATTTATTTTCTTAGCTTAACACCCTTCTCCGTGACTTATGAGATAAAAGGGTTATATATTAATAGAAACTAATTATATGTTGTGAATTGATAATGTGACATGCTAAGTGCTACTTTGTGGGACATTGACTATAGGGCCTCACACCTCGGGATGTGTAGAAAACAGGATGATGGATGCCAGAGAAAGGACATACATTTTCCTTCTAGTTAAAAGTGACGCCATGGTACGGAGCCCAGAAAATTTACTATTATGGATGACGAAATCAAGGTGCCTCGGATGATTGTCAATTACGACCAAGATGACGGTTAAATGAGACTAAGGAACGTAATGTTTAGAAGTAACCAGAACTCACCGAGAATTGGTGGCCGACTTTGCTGCTCCAAGGATCACATGCGTGTGAGTCCTAGACATCTTGCTAGGGATGATTTGAGCGGATAAAGAAGATTCTTTGCCTTGCTTCATGATGGAATCCAATTTCTAATACAATACTTTGCGTTTTTCAGTTGCAAACCTATATGGCGAGATAATGGGATGGGGCATTATGTAGTTTAAGATTGAAACATTTATTTTAAAAAATAATTTCTACACTTAGACACTAATGATAATATCAAATGGTTATCTCATATCAAGCATCTTTTGCTATTATAAGGTAGACCTCTACCCTCCAGTTTGCCTTGCATTGTGTGATGGGACGTTAGTCTTATAGTAGCTTCATTTTTCTAAAAAGCGTTACATGGGAAGACGGGTAATGGTATGGGTTTGCAAATTTAAAGGAGTGATGGGCCTCATTTTTAAGTTAAGCCCAATTTGAATTAGTTGGTTTATTTTAAATTCAAATTGGTATATAAACTTCAAAAATGCATAACTCTCTCATATGATGTCGAAGTGCAGTAAAACCAGATCCGTTGGAATCGTATGGACGGTGGCTACACACTGGAACTGACTGGGAGTGAATAGAAGCTCGTTACAATTTAACTGTCCATCTGAATCAAGCGATGGTTATCGTTATTACCGATGATCGTCAAATGTGAGTAAAACTCACTAACTCTGCTCTGTTTATATTTTTATAAACTGTACTTTATTTTTGATAAATAAGGATTGATTGTTGTGTATTGATTGTTCGGACTGTTAAATAGATTTGATGGAAAACGTAGATATAGACATAAAAAAATCGACAATCAAATAATGATTCTGTTAATCAGTATATTTCATGTTGAAATGAAATTGATGTATATATAATGTGTAACATCTGTGGATGCAGGAGAACAGGTTGGAGGAATCCAACTGGATTCCTCAACATTTATTTTTATTGTTTTCATATATTGTGATATATGATGTGATATATAATCTGTTATTGATTGTATATGTTTGGATGATATTGATCACTATGATTGGGTATTTTAAATACCCTAAGAAATAATGGAATATAGAAGAGAAATTTTCAAAGAGTTATTGAAAATGAATTATTTATAAAATCGAAGGATTTTATAAAAAGTAATATTTATTTAGAAAATAAATAAAGAATTATAAAGGAATATTTATTTAGTGACTAAATAGAATAAAGGAATATTTATTTGGAAAAATAAATAGGATTATAAAAAGATATTGACAAGAGATAAAAGGAGTTAATTGAATATAGTTATTCGAAGAAAGTAATCAATTATAAGTAGATCGAATATGGTATTCGAAAGAGTTAATTGAATATGGTATTCGAAAGTTAGTTAATAGAATATGGTATTCGAAAGTTAGTTAGTCGAATATGGTATTCAAAAGGAGTTAGTCGAATATGGTTAGTCAAGTCGAGTTAATCGAGTATAGTTAATCGAATCGAGTTAGTCGAATAGAGTTAAATTGAATATTAGTTATTCGAATAAGAGTTATTCAATTAGAGTAAATCGAACATTAGTTATTCGAATAAGAGTTAAGCAAATAGAGTTATTCAATTAGAGTAAACCGAATATTAGTTATTCGAATAAGAGTTAAGCAAATAGAGTTATTCAATTAGAGTAATCGAATATAGTTTATTTGAATAAAGTTAAAGAAGTAATCGAATATAGTTTATTCGAATTGAGTTAAAGAAGTAATCGAATATAGTTTATTCGAATAGAGTTAAAGAAGTAATCGAATATAGTTTATTCGAATAGAGTTAAAAGAGTTAGTCGAATATAGTTTATTCAAAAGGAGTTATCGAACATTAGTTTATTCGAAAGGAGTTATCGAATATTAGTTTATTCGAAAGAAGTTAATTGAATATAAGTTATTCAAAAGGAATTAATCGAGTATAAGTTATTCAAAAGGAATTAATCGAATATAAGTTATTCAAAACAAATTAATCGAATATAGTTATTCGTAGAAACGAGTTATCAAATATTAGTTTATTCGAAAGGAGTAATCGAATAGACATTACTCGAAAGAGAGTTATACGTCGAATTTGATTATATCGAATTCGGGAAAGTATTATTTACTTTCCGGTTTTTAATCAAGATTTGTTTATTATAAATAAATTAGTTGTCGGCTTATTTATTCAAAATAAGAATTTAAGTTAGATTTCTAAGTTAGATATTTCAAAAGTAGGGATTATAACGTTAGCGTTATAATAAATGTTTTCATAAAAGAAGTGGATTCATAATCTGAATCCGAGAATTTGCGTAAGAAAATGATTGTAGAAATTGGAGCGGTGAGCTTTGTCTATAGAAAGGTTAAGAACGTTGTTCAGTTAAGGTCTGAGAGGTAATTATACCCCAACTTGATTGACTTCCTTACTTAAATAAGAAAAAGTTGAGGTTCGATGGCGAGAGTTAGTTAGAAATACAGTTAAGTAATAAGCGATTTATGGATTGAGCAGTCATAACGATGTTTTATACCACGTTAGTTTGAAATCCATATAAATGAGTTTTGGAAACGATTTCCAAATATAGAATCAGGGATATTTTCTAAACATAGAAAATGAAATAATTTGTTAATAAGAAATTAAGTAATAGAGTTAAGCAAGATCAGAAACAGACTAGAGATTAGTAAATTGAATGGTTTTCTAAGTGCCTATCGGATGTTGGTTTCGGCCTTCAGGATTGATACTTAGAGAATTGTTCTCTTACTAGTTTACAATTAGGGACTAATAGTTATGGAATGGTAGTGATGCGTGAATAAGCTATGGAAATGTTTTCCAACGTTAATAACGTATATTTTCCAAATATAGAAAATAAGGAAAAATGAATATGAATATATATATATATATATATGTTTTATGATTTGATCGATAATTCCATGTGGAAACAAGTTCTTTGTGTGTACATGGACATTTTACGTTTGATAGTTAAATCACCGACTATCGAGGTTCTTGACCATTTTAACGTTGTTAATATGGAGAAACCGGTTGGATTACTATCCGAAGAACCACTCTGTATTGGCATAAGCATTGCGAACCAAGTATGATGAATATATTGAAGACGGAGTAAAGTGCAAGGGCTATTGTATAAATCTTAGGTAGAGATTGCCTAAGACGGATGTACTGAATAGTGCCTTCGGTTTGTCCAGTCCCAAGGCAACTTGAATAGATGAATGTCTGATAGAGTATATCTGGTAGATCACATAAGTTAATCATTACAAACGTATTTACATTGGTGGCGGAGGAATTCGTTTCTCTTAGCTTTATACCCGTGGTATTTTTGAGGAAGTCAATTTGTGATTCGACTGGTATGACGATGTAGTATTCAAAGTAAATGAAGGGGTGATCTATTAAAAGATACGTTATGACCTCAAGCCTCATCAACTGGGAAATGACAGAAATCGGGCAGGCAGCATAACTAAGTGGGCCACACCCAATTAGGGTGTATTGTCACCATCTAGAGAATATTCATATTTGTACTTCTTTCAACTCTGTATCTCCTGAGAACAGTTATGTTAGAGTACTAACCGAGGGGTGGCAATATATTCGATACACTCAAGCGAAATGAGTGGTCAGTCATGTGTGGCCGAGTTACAAGATGTTCTTGTTGAACTCCAGTGTATCGCTTCTAGAGTACACTGAGCGAAAGGTGGATCCATACCTTGTCAGAGTTGGAATCCATTCCCCAAATAAGAGCCTGCTGTTTTGATTGTATACTATATATGTAGAACGTTAGATGCAGGCGATTCTGCTAGATTTCTAAGTACTTTTATTTAAACATTATTGTAATATCAGAAGAGACTTGATATAAAGAATAATTTGGTTTATCATAAGGTAAAAACCATCTGTGTTTATGTGTGGATCGGTCTTACGATTATCCTTTCCTTTAAAGAGATTTTTAAAGTTAAACAAATGATTTGAGTTTACTCACACCAGTCACATGACTGACCCATAGTTTATTTTGTTTCGTTTTCCCTAAACTCTTGGGTGCCCAATTTTTTACGAGCAGTCAAGTAGTCAGGATTTATAGATACTTGAAGAGCTGGAGCAGGAGGCTTCAGAATTATATAGCTATTGTTATTTCCGCTGTGTTGTAAGTGTTATACTCTAATAATGGTATTTGATATAGATACTGTTTTATTTTGAAGTTATGTTATGAAATATAATTATTCATTCTGCTGTGAGATTCATGTTTACTCTGATGTTGTATGTTCTTCTTCTTCTTCTTCTTCTTCTTCTATTCTAAGTTTCTATCTTATCTATTATCACCCTCTGTTTTCTTTTTATTAGTTTTCTGGTTTCTAGTGCAATTTGGGTTGGACTTGTGTTATTAGGTAAGCTCAAATGGTATCGGAAATTCAGGACGCTACAATTGAACTATAGAATAGAAGAGTAAGAAGAACATCAGAATCTCATAGCGGAACGAATAAAATATAATAAACCAAATCTTTTTATATAAAAAGAATCTTTATATACATACCAATCATCAGAATACATCATATCAGACACAGCGGAAATAAACTCTAGATAACTAACGGTGAAGCCTCCTACTTGTAGCTCTTGAACTCTAAGCGGAACTGAACCTGTAAATATACTTGGTCTGACCAGAGCACATTTGATTTAAAACAAATTCACCCGGATCAGCTTGGAATACTTTTAGTGATAAATTCACAACAAACAACTTTTTTAACTTTAGAAATCCTTTCTGAAAGAAAGGATAATAGTAAGACCGGCCCACACACAAACACAGACGGTCTTTACCTTACTATAACCGAAAACAATTTTGATATATCAAAATCTAGTGATATTATAATAGTGTCTATCATATCACAAATAAGTAACCATCCAGTAGAACGCTTGCATCTCTCGCTTTACATATTTAATATAAAATCGAAAACCGCATGGCGTTTATTGAAGATTGGATTCCAACTATGACAAGGTATGGAACCACCTTCCGATCAATGTACTCTAGAGGGGATACACCAAGGTTCAACAAGAACGTCTTGCAACCCGACCACACATAACCGACCACTCATTTAGCTTAAGTGTATCGAATATATTGTCACTTGACAAATTTAAGGGCCCACTGTCCATCTCCGGAGATATAAAATCGAAAGAAGAACAAATAAGGAATTTCTCTATATTGCTGACAATACACCCTGCTTGGGTATGACCCAACTAGCCATGCTGCCTGCCCGATTTTTGTCTTTCCCAGTTTATGAGGCTTGAGGTCACGTTTAACTTTCCAGAACTTTTGGCCACCATTCGCTTTGAATGCTACATCGTCAGATCAGTCAAATCAGTAATTGACGTCTATAAATATATTCTGGGTGTTAAGCCAAAGAATTTCTCCGCCACCAAACTTTGTACATTTGTAAAAATCAACGACGTGACCCTAAGGAAACACTCGGTCAGACACTCGTCCATACAAGTCATCTAGGAATAGGATGAACCGAAGGTACCCTCCTACCGCATCCTTATATTGGAATCACTCCAAGGATCAGTAGAGGGAAGTCCTTGCAGTCTGTAAATTCCAATCATGAAAAGACCACAGTGTATCTCTTTTATGGAAGCGACCCAGAGATTATAAGTTGTTCTTCCCTTTCATGAAGATCTACGGTCTTCAATGCTCCATCTTCAGTTTCTACAAGTTCGTCTCGTACGTAATGTCGGATCAATGTGGTTTTGGGTCTAGTGCCCATCCGGTCTCTTCGAAATAACACGCCAAAAAGTCCAGTATAATACTTTACTGATAGTCGGGGTTTTAAATATCAGTTTTCAATAATATTGTTAAGTACAATGTCAGCTCTGACTTTTGATAAAAAACCATTCGTTTAAACCATTATATCAATTTAATACGTTATAGTATCATAAAACCTTTTCATTTCCTTTATATGGGAAATATTACCTTATATTCTTCAAAATCCCCTTTTCTAACTTTACTTCGCAAAATATTGATATATTATCCGCTTGATGGTATAACTCCAATTATTTATTCTCGCATGGCCAAAACAACATCAAGCGACATTTTAGTTAATGTATATAACCCATTTGGTTCTATTAAACTCAGGCTTCAAACATTATTCTTAATTCAAGTCAATATATAATTCAAATTCAAATATTTACTTTCACTTCCCGTTTAACATAACCATCTCCATTTCTTCGGAAAACATTCGTCATTTACCTATTTCCTAGAATAAGCATATTTCAAACCATAATAATTCATTACACTCTAACTCGGGCCAAACAAATGTTATATTATACATTTGTTTATCTTTAAACCAATTGTTTTATTTATAATTAAGTCTTGTGAATGTTGCAATATAATAAGCTGATCTCAAATCCTTTTACCATTTCAAACTGATATCGTCCATCGATAATAGTGAAGCCATTCAAGTTGGGGTATTTTAATTACCTCTTAGACCTTGATCGACAACGTTTTTATCTTAAGATAATAAAAGCTTGAAACTCAAAAGCCCAATATATTAACCCCATTTCCATTTACTATTCAATTTAAATATGCTTTAAGAAATCATTTTTCTTTAATTTGAAACCCACCTTATATTCTAATTCATTTTACTTAATTCGTTAATTAAGTAAATTATGTACTAACCCTTCGCTTATAGCCTTTTTAAATACCACTTCATTTATGGCTTGGATTATACTACAATAATCCATTTACGAATACCTTACCCAAAACTATTTATCAAATTTCAAATTATAGTGCTAATTTTGTATTCCATTACTAAATCCCTTACCATATTTTCTTATACCCATCCATGAATCAATTTCTTACTTCATTTATTTTACTCAACTAGGTAAAATCTTATTCATATTAGCTTACAACTCTTATTATAAACGTTGGTTTATAAACTGGGATTTGTTATATAATTCATTTGTCGAATCATTATGCAAATCCTTATTTAGTAGTTTATCTTAACTTGTGTTAATTCCCAAAGGCCATTTACCATCTTAACTTTTTTTATAACCGTCTTACATAATCTAGTTATTAAGTAAAAGTCCATTTGAAAAGCATTCCATTTGATTCCAACCCTTTATATCGACATAGTTATAAAACTTGGAATTATTATAATTCCCTTTTACTTGATTCCATCTCAAATCTCATTAACCTTGCTTGTTTTCTTCAATGAATTCTCTTAACAAGTAAATTACTTAAATAAATAGTTTTATCCTCACATTTGAAGTAAAAGTAGTTTTACTTCAATATACACTGATAATTCATTATTAGAAGGATTATTAAATAATAATACTCTTATTAAAATAAATAATTAAATAAACCACTTTAAATCGTAGTTAATTAAAGATAAATTAACTTCTTAGAATATTCATTAAATCTTAATGAATAATCATTAGATTAAATTAATTTAATATCCAATACTCATTAACAGTTGATTTTGTTGACTTATAAATATTAGTTAATTGACTAATCCACCCTTTTGAGTTAATTATCAACTTAATTGACTTAATAAAATTATTTAATTATCTAATTAAACATTTATTCTAATTTCTCAACTCGCAAGTTAATTTATACTTTTCTATTTGGAAAATCATATTAACGACATAAGAATTCGTTATATATATATATATATAACGCTTACTGATTTCTGTAATCCATGATTATAAATAAAAATATATTTATAATTGTTGACACACTTTTTGGTAAAAGCTGTCACACTTGGAATATCTGGATAGCATTGCGCTCGGGTGTGGAAAACATCGTCAACAAACATGAAGCGATTTGGTCAAAGTCGCATCATCAAAGAACTACCCGGAACTCATATCTGATGACCTTTTCTGGGCCTGGAAATAGCAATTACGGTGCTCAGCAATGTAACTCTTGTATCCGTGAATTAGCTTCAGTTTGAGCTTTTGTTTGGCTTAATCGGACTTACGGTTTGAAAGTTATGCCCGTTTTCGTGAATTGGTGTAAATTCGATTCGACCAACGAACATTTGGATAAAGTGACGAAGCATCATTGTCTCAGATCGTGGGACCGGTTGTGGGAACCACCTTGGCTCGTGGATCACCATCTCCTCCTGGCTCGTGACGCACCTCAGCTTGCGCACCCTCCCCGGCTCATGGAATACATGTAGACCACGACCTGATCACTGCAGCTCATCACCACTTCACATCTCATCATCATGAACTATCGGCTTGGCTCGCCCTATGTGACCACGACCTGACCCTCGAACCTGCTCTTATGCAGTTTGTTCTGACCTATTCTCAAGGCTATTCACAATCCTATTTTGCCGGATCGAGTGCCATATACCCCATCACGAACCAGTCTTCCCAGAAGCTCTCCTACAACTATAAATACCACATTTAATGGCATTTTCAAGGATCTTTTGGCTCTATCTCCTCACAGCTTCAACCATTACTTTCTGCAAAGTATTTTCAGCAGCAAAGACTACAGATTCCACACTATAACACGAGGATTTCATGTATAATCTTAGGATTTCCTGCCTCTTTTCATTGTAAACACGAGGAATTAGTGTATAAACAGAGAGAATTGTACTTGTAACTTATTAGGATTTAAGAAGAGATAAAGTGGATGTAGGCTTGGTTTGAGCCGAACCACTATGAAAACTTCGTGTGTCTCCTCTTATTTTACTGTTTTCTGCATTCTATGATCTGTGATCTACATTTGGGTGTTAGGCCCAGATTTTGGTCTAACATTTTGGCGTGCCAGGAAGGGGAGCACACGACAACTTCAACTTTCTGCTTGGATAATTTGGCTATTGGATCAATGACAAAATGGAAGAAAACTGGAACTTCCGCTCATGTTAAGGATGTTGACGCTGAAGGCGCAAGGAATGATGCAAGCCTGGAGGCTTCCTCCCATGAAGACCCATCAGCATACTTGACCAGAGAAGAGATGGATGGCGTTCTCGCTAAATTAAGGGCTCAAATGGCAAGGAAAGACGATCTCCACCAAAAGCAACAGAAAATGATGGACGAATTCTTCACTCAGATGGATGGCAGGCCGAGCGGCAACGAACAACACACTGGATATGAAGCCACTGAAATGGCTCGTGCATCACTCGGACTCGGGGGCAACCCCTTCCCTATTGGAAATGCGCTGCGATCTACTTCAACTCCAAATCCGATGAACATCGAATTGCGATCTCCTGCTCCTCAACATCATCTACCATCTCGTGATACACCTCTGGACCGCGACTCGGATCGTTGTGCACCACCAGGCTCACGAGCCGATCCCAGCAACTCGCTCCCGCTTGTACAACATCAACCGGTTCGTGACCTACATCCAGGACCTAGTCGGATCGCCCCCATGCTTCATGACCCGGGGTCACGAACTAGCCTCCACTATCCGCTCCCAACAGCTCGCCAACAACTTCCTCACTCTCTTGCATTCAACGACGGGGGCACTAGCTTTGATTTAGGCAATCTACAACAACTTTTTGAAGGCAATCGGCAAGAAAATCTGATACAACGCCTATCGAGGGGACGCACGTATCTGAACGACGTGGATGACGTCAATCACAACCCTTTTACTCCTGAAATTAGGAATTTCCGCAATCCCCTGGATTTCAAACTCCCACAACTGGAGCCCAACAATGGTAGGACAGATCCTACCTTGCATCTGATGCGCTACAAACAGCATATGGAAGTACAATCGACGTCGGAAAATGTCATCGCTAAATGCTTTCCTCTCTTCTTGACTGACATAGCTGCTATGTAGATTCGGTAGCTGGAATCTGAATCAATCAACAGCTAGAATATGTTGGTAGCTCGTTTTCTTGAATAATTTTGGGTCCACATTTCACGACCCAAGAACGTAATGTCTCCCACTACAATCAAGTAGAGGCCTAGAGAAACTCTACGTTCATTTCTGGAAAGATTCAACGTTGCAGCAGCATCAGTTGATCGCCTTGAACAATCGATGGTACTGATGGCAGCAATATCCGGCGTTCTAGATAACACAGAATTCAAGAAGTCTTTGTACCGAGATCCACCAGGAAATCTCAGCGATTTCTATCTTGAAGAAGAAAGATTTCTGCGGGAAGAAGATGCAACCTCCGAAAAGAAAATCCTCGATGTCAATATGCTCAAAGACGGAGAACCGTCTGATTCTGGTAATGGCAAACCGTCATCAAGAATGACCACAACAATCAGCCTCGGAGCGGGCCCAGATATGAGAGGTACACTTATCTCAATGCCTTACTCTCAGACATCTATCTAGAAACGAATTTGCAGTCTCCTACCCAAAACCTCCCAAGAGGGAGCCATCGCAAAGAGAACATGATTCTGGAAAGCACTGGATATTCCATGACATGGACGGTCATGACACCAATGACTATAGACATCTCCGTGATTTATTGAGGAACAGGTTAGACGTGGAGAGCTGCCCGAGTATGTGAAGCAACCAACACCACCAGCTTCCCGGAGTAGAAATGACCTTGGATCAAGGTCTCGTGGGCTCATCATCAACTGATCTGGATGAGACCAGCTTTCATTTTCTGCATTTCTTAGGCTTTGAGATTTGTTTTTTCTTTCATTAGGTTTTCCGATTGGTTGAATCGGAGTACACACGTGTGGGGTTAGGATGTATCCTCAAAGCGTTCTCTGGACCCGATGCCAAACCAATCATGATTTGCTATGGTTTTGCACTTTGAATTGAATAAGGAAGGACTTTCCAAGCACGGATTAAGTTTTGGAGAATTCAAGTATCTTGTCAGGATGTGGCAAGATCCTTAATCTCAGTTAAATTATGGTTTATGCTTATTATGAAACTCTAGGTATGGATTTTCCTAGGAATGAACTATCTTGTCAGGATGTCGCAAGTATAGCTTCACTTCGGCAGAGTATGGTTTATACTCACTTCGGAATCCTAAGTATGGATTATACTTAGGAATGGCAGAGTATGTTTTATACTCACTTTGGAATCCTAAGTATGGATTATACTTAGGAATGGCAAATGGTCTTGTCAGGATGTGACAAAGAACTCGAGTATGGATTATACTCGTAGTTGAAGAGCTCCGGCTCCTAACTGGATCCGTCCAGTATAAACAAACTCTCATGGCATTTACTTGGTCGTCTTACTCTGGTAAGGCCGTCTTGGAACTATTATTGCATTCTTTGTTTTTTCTTCTTGCAGGTATGGATACCTGGTATTCTTGGACTTTTCTGGCCTTAACACGATCCGGCGTGTTCATCACATTCTAGACTTTTATGGAGTATAGATTTCTCGGATTATCCAGAACACAACTTCCTTCAACTAGCAAGATATATTGTAGGGGGGAAACATGTTGGAACACTTTTTGGTAAAAGTTGTCACACTTGGGGAATCTGGATAGCATCACGCTCGGGTTTGGGAAACATCATCAACAAACATGTAGCGATTTGGTCAAAGTCGCATCATCAACAAAGACCTGCCCGGAATTCCTATTTGATGACCTTTTCTGGGCCTGAAAAAAGCAATTACGGTGTTGAGCACTGTAATTCTTGTAGACCTCTGAATTAACTTCAGTTTGATCTTTCATTAGACTCAATCGGACTTATGATTTAAAAGTTACACCCGTTTCCTTGAACTGGTGCAAATTGGCATCGACCGACGAACACTTGGATGAAGTGACGAAGCATCATTGGCTCGGATCGTGGGACCAACTCGTGGGACCCACCTTGGCTCGCGATGCACCTCAGCTCGCGCACCCTCCTCGGCTCGTGGAACACATGTAGACCACGACCCAATCACTCCAGCTCGTCACCACTTCACATCTCACCATCATGAACCACTGGCTCGGCTCGCCTTATGTGACCACGACCCGACCCCCGAACCTGCTCTTACGCAGCTTATTTTGACATATTCTCACGGCTATTAACAATCCTATTTTCCCGGATCGGGTTCCACGTACCCCATCACGAACCGGTCTTCCTAGAAGCTCTCCTACAGCTATAAATACCCCATTTGAAGGCATTCTCAAGGATCTTTTGGCTCTATCTCCTCACAGCTTCCACCAACTTTTTGCAAAGTATTTTCAGTAGAAAAGAATCTGGATTCCACACTATAAAACGAGGAGTTCGTGTATAATCCTAGGATTTCCTACCTCTTTTCATTGTAAACACGAGGATTTCGTTTATAAACCAAGAGAATTGTACATGTAACTTCTTAGGATTTAAGAAGAGACAAATTGGACGTAGGCTTGGTTTGAGCAGAACCACTATAAAAACTTCATGTGTCTCCTCTTGTTTTACTATTTTCTGCATTCTGTGTTATGTGATCTGCATTTGGGTGTTAGGCCCAGAGTTTGGTTTAATATTTTGGCGCGCCAGGAAGGAGAGAACACGACAACTTCAACTTTCTGCTTAGATAATTTGGCTATTAGATAAATGACAAAACGGAAGAAAACTGGAACTTTCGCTAATTCTGAGGATGTTGACGCTGAAGGCGCAAGGAATGAGGCAAGCCTGGAGGCTTCCTCCCATGAAGACCCATCAGCATACTTGACCGGAGAAGAGATGGACGGCGTTCTCGCTGAATTGAGGGATCAAATGGCAAGGCAAGACGATCTCCACCAAAAGCAACAAAAAATGATGGACGAATTCTTCGCTCGGATGGATGGAAGGCCGAGCGGCAACGAACAACACACTGGAGATGAAGCCACTGAAACGCTCGTGCATCACTCGGACTCGGGGGCAACCCCCACCTTATTGGAAATGCGCTACGATCTACTTCAGCTTCAAATCCGATCAACACCGGATTACGATCTCCTGCTCCTCAACATCATCAACCATCTCGTGATACACCTCTAGACCGCGACTCGTATCGTGGTGCACCACCAGGCTCACAAGTCTATCCCAGCAACTTGCTCCTGCCTGTTCAACATCAACCGATTCATGACCAACATCCAGGACCCAGTCGGATCGCCCCCATGGTTCACGACCCGGGGCCATGAACTGGCCTCCGCGATCCGCTCCCAACAGCTCGCAAACATCTTCCTCACTCTCTTGCATTCAACGCTGGGGGCGCCAGCTCTGATTTAGGCAATCTACAACAACTTTTTGAAGGCAATCGCCTAGAAGATCTGATACAACGCCTATCGAGGGGCCGCACATATCAGAACGACGTGGATGACGTCAATCACAACCCTTTTACTCTGAAAATTTGGAATTCCTGCAATCCCCCTGTAACAACCCACTTCCGCCAGGGTCACTCTTGCATGTACACTGGCTTTGGAGGGGTGTTGGACAAGGTAAACATGCATGAAGATATCACAAGACAGAAAAATTGAGTAAAACAGAGTAAATAAAGAAGCGGATAAAATTACTATTTCAAAACCATAGTCAAGTTACATCAAAGTACTTAGTCATTATTTTCCAACATCAACAAGTCTAGAAATATAAACTGAAAACTGGAAATAACCTAAGGTAAACTATCCCTAAAGCAGACGTGGTAAAGCCATAGCGAGCTCAAGTCCAAACCGTACATGAGCTATCCAGAAAGCGAGCTAAAGATCCAAGCTAGGTGCTAGTGTTCCCACCCTGAGAACCTGGGGGGGGGGGGGGGGAACGGAAGAAAAGAGGCGAAAGGACAACATGTCAGTCAAAAAGACTGGTAAGTCCTACCTACTATTAGTATAAAAACTAATAAAGTTAACTGGACATGTAAAACAGAGAAGAAACATAGGATGATAACTGGCATGGTGAAAAGTTAACAAGAGTGGCATCACATATACAAGGTTAAGTTGCATCAAATGTACTCGTATTCTAATCCATGTCAAGTATAAACAAGAAATGATCCCTTGGCCCAAAATTGGCCCAACATCATGAGATGACCTAAACCAAGGTCCGACTACTCGGTCTAGTTGATCGTATCCCTATAAGCATAACTCGTCGTGTATCGGTGTCATACGGCTTAATCATGGAATGTAGTTAACTGTGCAAGGTCCACCCTAGGGTGTATCTAGTCCTAGGGTGTAAACCACAGACACAAAACTAGCACGCACAGTCTAAACCTACCAGTGCCCATGTTCAACTGCGGACTTAATGTGCACGACCATGGTCCGCCTGAACTTAACTGGTGCACCATTCAGCCGTCTCTTTTGGTCTCTAACAATCAGCCCAGTAACCGTGCCCCACCCTAGCCTAGTCCTAGGGTATTCATGATATTCCCTAGTGGGTTACTGCTGAAAAGGACCACGTGACTAGGATTTCAAACGGGTTAAGTGTGGTTAACCCTATCCTAACCATGTATTGAGTTGGTCAAGTGTATCCAAGCAGTTCATAACTTAACCCTATCAATACATCATGATTAATTGATTAAGTATTCAAGTGTCCATGACTTAACCCTACCATGTGGCATTAATTAACTTAATGCACCCCAACCTCTCACATTAGACTTTGTTGTGGTTACTAGTTAAGCTGGGTGGGTCCGGGTAGCTTTACACCACAACCTAGTCTAACCTCGGGTTTTAAGTGCGATATGACCAACTACTCACATTGGGTCCTATTGTTCTTAGCCACTAGTTAGGCCGGTCGGTTCCGGGTAGATTTATGCTACAAACTCAACCCAACCTCGAGTTGGCCACCTACATGTTTTCTACATGTCATGTCCACATTCATGTTTTCAAGCATAATCACATGTCATATTTTCAAGTCATGTTTCATGTCATTTAAGTTTACCCATAACATAACCCCATCGCACGTAAGTTCGCATCAACACAAATAGATCAAAAGGGGGAACATAGGAATATGACAAGGTGGGCATAAGATGCCAAAGTCCATCACAAGTTAAACATGGCGATATTTGAGGCAAAAGGGGTTCAACATACTAGCATATGGCCTCAACATGTATGATAGCATAAAAGGTGAGTTGGCCTCAAACATGACAATAACATAAAGGTGATTTGGCCTCAAACATGTCAAATAGCATAAAGGTGATTTGGCCTCAAAACATGTATGACTTCAAACTTAGCAAATAAACTTGTGGGTAGCATGTAGTTCAACATCATATGCAAGTTAACATCAAGGTTATGGGAGGTTTTATGTTGCATTAAGCATAACTACCAAGTTCTATGTTGCATTATGCATAACCACCAAATAAAGCTCATAGCTTTCTACCCAAAAATCAAGGTAAATGATACTAGGTTCATGATAGTGCCACAATCATAGATCAAAAGAGTCATAAATGGATCTATGCATACAAATATAGCCCCCAAGACATGTATTGTACCCAAAAGTCTTATTTCAACTTGCTACATGATCATATTGAATTCATAGTTTGAATCTAAGAGTAGAGAGGGGCTTACAAAGCGTGGCTATGAGAACTAGAACACAATAGAACAAGATAGAGACGTTGTAGAAGATCTAGGAATGATGTAGCAACGAAAATAGCCTTGAGAATATGTAGCTCCTTTGATAGAAAGAAGAAAGCTTGCTCCTTTTTGCCTTAGAAGCTCTCAAGATGAAGATGGAGGCCATGATTTGGGGGGCATTTTGGCAGAATTTAGTTGTTAGGTTGATTTGTGATGATTTAGGCTAGGTATTAGGGTGTTTTTATAGGTGTAGAGACTAGTTTAGGCCATAGCATTAACCCTAATTCAGATCTGAACCATCAAATCACGTCACAAGCCAATAAAACAAGACCCAGGAGCCAAAACAGGTGCACCAGGCCAATCTGGCCCGACCACCCAGGTCGACAGGGGTGACGACTGGGTAGTCGACACCAGCTGGGGTGTGTCGACTCCCAAGTCGACTCCCCAGTCGACTTGGGGGCTGGGCGGGAAGCTTTCCCGCCCAGTCTGTTTGGCTCTAGATTTGAAATTTGAACTGTTTTTGAACTTGAAATTTTCTGAAAACATTGACGGGCCATAACTTGGTCATACGGACTCCGATTTTCGAAAACTCGGACTCTATTTCGCGTATTTTTCCGAGACGAACGCAATGGAACAGCTCGTTTTCCTTGATTCAGATTTTAACATTTAATTCTTCCTTGATTTACGTTATAACATGTTATTCAAAATACGGGTTGTTACATTCTTCCCACCTTAAAGGATTTCATCCCCGAAATCTTCAAGTTAGGAAGAACGTATCCTACCATCCATCATCCATCTACTCAAAACATCATCCACGAGCAGTCATTGTCCTTAAAAGATTCTAAATGTTGTATGATCATTTGCGAAAGGTGTGTGTATATGTACTTATCTAATGCGAAAATCAGGTGGTTACTGATTTAGTAAACCTCCTTAATGCAAAGTATGTTAGTGAAATGAGTCCATATGTATGCAAGTTCCTAACATAATCCATATTCTTTACATGAGTGCACATAACATTCATCCATATTCAACATCCACGTGATAGCATAACAAGTTTCAGCAATGAATAAGTATAAGCGCTCATGCATATGCAATATGAAAGTGTGTGAGCCGATCTTTGTGCCTAATGTGTATCATGCATCCACGAGTATCCACTTGCAAACACTTGCAAACATCAAGCATAACATGTTTCAAATACATGTTTCATCCAAAGGGTTTCTACCTAAGGTTCTCATGACAAAGTTAACGAAATAACAAGATAAACATGGATAGCAAAAGAAAGATATGCTAACTAGTAAAAGAGATTGAGAATGTACCCTAAAAAAGGAATGGATAAAGCCCACGCATCTTCTCCTCAGTTTCCCAAGTGGCATCTTCATTGGCTTCACTCCACTGAACCTTTACTAACTCGACTTCTCGATTCCTCAGCTTCTTGATCTCCGTTCCCAAGATACGAATCGGAGCTCGCCTCAGGGTTGCCTCTTTCTCTACCACCACGTCTTCAAGAATCTAGGCTCAACTACCTCGGCTGACTCATGTAGGCACTTTCGGAGATGCGAGACATGAAAAACATTGTGCACTCCGACCAGCTTCTCGGGCAATTCCACCTTATAATCCATCTTCCCAATCCTCTCTATGATAGGGAAGGGTCCTACGAACCTTGGTGCCAGCTTCCCAACTGCTCCAAAACGAACCACATTTCGCAAAGGAGAAACCTTCACAAAGACCATATCTCCAACTTCAAACTCTAAGTATGTCCTTCGCTTGTCTGCATAGGATTTCTGTCTGTCTTAGGCCGTTTTCATCCGCCTTTGAATCAACTCAACCTTCTCGGATGTGTCCCTTATCATGTCGGGCCCGAGTATAAGCTTATCCGTCATCTCCCACCAACATGTTGGTGACTTGCACGGCCTTCCATATAAAGCTTCGAATGGTGCATCCCTATGCTTGTTTGGTAGCTGTTATTATAAGCAAACTGTACAAGGGGAAGGTGGTCTTCCCAAGTGCCACCAAAGTCAAGAATGCATAGCCTCAACAGATCTTCTAGTACCCTATTCACCCTTTCGGTCTGGCCATCTGTCTGTAGGTGATAGGCTGTACTTAGATTCAATCGCGTACCCATTGCTTCTTCCAAACTATTCCAGAATTGGCTAGTGAAGATTGGGTCATGATCGCTAACTATGCTAGAAGGAACTCCATGCAATCGCACCATCTCTCGAAGATAAACAGATGCTAGCCATGATGCGGTCCTCTTGCTCTTCACCGGAATAAAATGAGCACTCTTCGTAAGTCTATCAACTATGACCCATATGCTAGTATTCCCCTTCCTTGATCTCGGCAATCCATCGAAGAAATCCTTAGAGATACTTTCCCACATCCATAGCGGGACCTCCAATGGATGTTGTAGCCCACTAGGCTTCTTCGACTCGGCCTTTACTTGCTGGCAAACAATGCATCTAGAAACAAACTCTGCCACATCCTTTTTCATCCCATCCCAAAAGAAAATACGCTTCATATCCTGGTACATCTTATCCCCTCCGGGATGTATGGTCATCCTTGAGTGATGCGCCTCCTCAAGGACTTTATTTACTAAGTCTCCCACTAGTGGGACACATAGTCTTCCATCATGCCTTAGCCATCCCTTGTCATCAATAGTTTATCTAGCGAGGTGACTTGACGTCTCACCCCGAATCAACTTATCCATGATCTCGACTATCTGCGGGTCTTCCCTCTGTGAAGCCCCAACTTGATCGAGAAGTGTAGGTCTAAGCTCGAGGGATGCTAACGAACCAGTCATCGACCCAACAGCAGGTGCAAAATCAAAGGTTGCCAAGAACTCTAGGCTCTTCATCTCAACAAACAAGGGACTCAAAGTCAACCTTCTTCTGCTTAGCGCATCCGCCACAACATTACCTTTGCAGGGGTATAAGCTATCTCGTAGTCATATGATGCCAAGAATTCCATCCACCTTTGATGCCTTAGATACAAATCTTTCTGCGAGAAGAGGTACTTGAGCGACTTGTGATCAGTATATAACTCAAACCTTTCACCTAGAAGATAGTAGCGCCAGGATTTGAGTGCAAAGACGATCGCCGCCAACTCCAAATCATGAGTGGGATAGTTCTTCTCATGAACTTTGAGTTGCCTACCCCCAAAACATATCACTCTCCCTTCTTGCATCAGGACAACGCCTAATCCCGTGCCACATGCATCGGTGTACATGGTAAACAACTTCCCTCCATCGCGTAATGCTAGAACTGGAGCTGAGGGCTTTCTTGAGCCTTTGAAAAGCAAGCTCACACTCTAAGTCCCATGCAAAGACTAAGTTCTTCTTCGTTAACTTAGTAAGAGGGGCTGAAATCCTAGCGAAGTCCTTAATGAACTTCCTATAAAATCCTGGCAGACCGAGAAAGCTTCTCACTTCCATTGCATTCTTCAGAACTTTCCATTCTTGTACCGCCACCACTTTAGCGGGATCCACAGCTATGCCTTACTTAGAAAGTATATGCCCAAGGAACCGAACTTCCTTTCTCCAGAAATGGCATTTACAGAACTTGGCTTTCAACTGATGAGCTCTAAGCATATCCATAACCTACTTGAGGTGTGTAGCTTGCTCTTCCTCGTCCTTAGAGAAGACCAGAATATCATCCACGAAGACAACCACAAACTTGTTAAGGAACTCCCTGAACACCCTGCTCATCAAATCAACAAAGTGTAACACCCCACCTCCGTTAAGGTCACTCACAAAGGGAATGCCTTAACTTTGGTGGAGCATTTTAGTAAACAGAACAGAAACTTACAAGACAGATAAAACAGTACTTGAAAATTTTTAACTTTATTACAGCGGAAACATAAATTAATATGGTTACATCCTTTCAAATTTCAGAATTCAAGTACAAAATATCAGTCTTGTACAAAAGCCTTCAAAATGCATGGTTTAAAATCATAATCCCCATGGAACGGAAGCTATACAGAGCCAAGCCATACTTTAAGCACTTCAAGCAAAGAGAAATCCGGATCAAACTAAAGTATTCCCTCCTTGGATAACCTGGTGGGGGGGGGGGGAAACGGAAGAAAGGAGGCGAAACAACAAGGGTCAGACAAAAAGTCTGGCAAGTCTAGTGACTTTCAGCATATGAACAAATAATAATAATATGATATGAACATAAAACTGGATGTGAGATAACTGTAACAGATGTAGCAGATATAACAGAAAAACAGAATGATATAAACTATTGTTTTACACTTCTCTGCATTAATACTAGTATAGCAAAATTAGGTGTCACCCTAATGTCTAAATTGAAGCAGGAACGGGTACAGAATACTTTAACAGAAACAGAATGCTAATAATGGGCCTTTACTACCCGATCAGAAAGAGACATAAGAAGAAACATATTTATCCCTATGGAAACAGAATGTGGAATTAGGTGTACACTAGTAATGGGCCTTTACCACCCGAACAGACGGTACCACACAGAAACAGACAGGTGTTACCACCCAATAGAAACAGACGGTACCAACAGAAACAGACAGAACTAAGCGTACCCTAAAACCCTATCCCAAGCGATCGGCTCCCTAATACATAAATATCCTGTGTCGGTCCCACAGTAGGGTGTATCACTCCCTAAAGTGACAACCAATTGGCACAGACCTATTTACAGATGTCACGGCGTCTTACATCCTCAGAGGCAGACCGGGATCCATGCACGCACATGACCCGGTTGGAACGCACCATCAACACCCCTCGCCATTATCAGAATGAACCTCTTATAATTAGTTCAGTAAGCGTGCCCGGACCCTACTTACTGTTGGGTCAAAGTTTTGATACCAGAAAGGGTTACTGACTAATATGGGTCCCAAACAACAGATGACACAAGTAAATCCCCTCCTAACCTTGTGTCCCCAGACTAACAGATTTCAGATTAACTTGTTTACATGTTCAGACATACAGAATTCAGATTTACTAATTCACAAATTAAGTTAACAAGTTTTCAGACTAACGGATCATATGTACAGATTTTTCAGATTTGTCTAACTTTGTATTGGGCCTACAGATTCATGGGCGGGTTTTACTACATCTATTAATCCCTTTAGTTTAACCCTATTTTTTCCCAATACGTTTTAGACGTCATTCTTATCTTAGATTTGCATTAATTAATTATTAATGCACAGACCTCTCACATTAGGTCGGTAGCTTGTGGCCGCTGGATATGCCGGGCGGTTCCGGGCAGACTTCTGCCACAAGCCAGACCTAACCTCGTGTCTTACGCATGTTATGACTAACTTCTCACATTAGAACCTATTGTTTGCGGCCACTGGATGTGCCGGGCGGTTCCGGGCAGATTTACGCCGCAAACTCATTCTAACCTCGAGTTAGCCATGTTTATCTTTGCGGCCAATTAATTAATAATTTACCGTTTATGCGCACGCCCAATATATATGCCAATTCAGATTATATCAATAACAGGATGATTATATCAACATAGCAGATAACAGATTTTATATGACTTAACGGATTTAACAGATTTAGCAACTTAGCAGATTTTGGCATATAACAGGTTAGGCATTTCAACCGACAAATTTAACAGATTAGGCTTTTCAATCTAATTAGCAGTCTAGGCAATATAACAAAACTAGTAGTTTAGGCAACTTGACAAATTAGCAGATTTAGCAAATTTAATATTTCTAAAAGTTCTATTTACATGCCTTGCCCAATCATAAATTGGCCTAAATTCATATGCTTACATAATTGTCATGATTCACAACATATACTCCATGTTTGCATAAGCGCAGAATATGGACATAATTTGCCATATAACATATGTTCCAATTTTTGTTAAACTAGCATTTTACAGTAGATTCACATATAAATTATACCAAATATAACCATTAATTTCAATGCATGCCATATATCCAAAAATCCCTATTTAGGTGTAATCACAATAATAGATATCCTAATTAATGTAAATCTTTACACCTAAGTTTCCATATCTTCTTCTTTTTGAGTCATGAATCATTATGCAAACTATACCCAACAATATAAATCTTTAAATCATATCTTCTAAAAATCATATCTTGACTTTTATATGCATTTTGTCCAAAGTCTCAAATCATATGTAATCTTACAATGGTTCCTCTTTTCTTCTATCATAGAATATGCATAGATCCAAATCTAGTTTACAACATATGCTCATTAATTACAGTTCTAAATTACAACATAACTATGCATACAACATGCATAAATTATATGTTCATAGTCAAACTTATGCATATGTCCAATATATTTTATGCCTCAGACCTAAAGTCATACATTCAATTTAGTCTTGTCAAATTTCGCATCATTCATTATTTATCCCAAAATTTGTGTTCATACGTTCATCTCTTATGAGATTAGGCACAGGCTCGTGGTAGCCTGGCTATAAAAATAGAAAAGAAGAAAAGGGATACAGAACAGTCACAGAAAAACAAATCTGACAGAAGATAATATATATACAATCTCAGATTCAGAATTAAAAACATATCAAAATTATAATTAACGTTTATAGCGGAAAATAACTGTACTTGCCTTGATTGGATTAAAGAAAGAACTTTAACTTGTTATAGAATCTTTGCAGAAACTTTAATCTCTAGTTTGAATTGAGTTGCTTAGGCTGATGTTGATTATCTTCTAGTTTTAATTCCAGCAGAGCAGCAACGCCATTTTTATTTTTTTATTAGAAGAAGAGAGCAATGGAGGCTAGAGAATTGTGTAAGAAACCTAGGTAGAGCCTAGGGTCATTTTTATAGAGTTTATGAACTGATTAGGACCATTGATGTTGCTTGGATTGATCGTAGCCATTCATTCGAACGAGAGACCAATTAGAGCTTGCCACCTAGCCCTAATGACAAAGCAGACTACAGAAAATCGACCAACATAGAATAGGCCAGCCAGGTTGGACTGGGTTCGACCTGGCTCTGGACCAGGTCGACATGCCTGTCGACAGCCCTGTCGACAGCCCTGTCGACCTGGCTAGACCAGGTCGACAGCCCAGTCGACCTGGGTGCATCAGGCGGGATTTTTTCCTGCCCTGGCCAATTGGGCCCGGTTTTTAATTTTAAACTGTTTTATTCTGTTCGAATTTTAAATTTAATTCAGAAACTTCCGAAGGCTATATCTTCTTCATACGGACTCCGTTTTTCGAAAACTCGGACTCTATTTCGCGTATTTTTCCAAGTCGAACGCAATGGCGTATCCCGTTTCCCTTAGTTATTTGATTTCAAATTAATTATACTTTAATTTGTTAATTCCACAGTTATAGAATACACGGGGTGTTACATTCTCCCCCAATTAAAAGGATTTCGTCCCCGAAATCTTCAAGTTAAGAAGAATGTGTCCTACCATCCAATCACCCATCTACTCAACCATCATCCACAAGCATCCATTGTCCTTAGAAAACTTCTAATGTTGTATGAACATATGCAAAAGTGTGTGTATATGTTCCTTATCTAATGCAAAGATCAGGCGGTCTACTGATTCAGTTGACCTCCTTAATGCGAATTATGTCAGTGCCATGAGTCCAACATGTATGCAATAGAATTCTGATGATATATATTATTCCTATATGAGTGCACAACGATTCACTCAAATGCAACATCCATGTGCTGAATCAACCATTTTGCATCCACAAGAATTGAAAAATGCTCACCCATCCATATGCAGTATGAGAGTGTTTTCGAGCCGATCTAGTGCCTAGTGTGCGTATATGCATCCACGGGCAACCACTAGCAACCACTTGCATCCACTTGCAACCATCAAACATAACATGTCTCAAACACATGTTTACACCCATTAGTTTCTACCTAAAGTTCAAATATTCGATCGATAGGATACAGTCGAATGATGGAAGCGAGTACAGATAGAACGAAAATTTGGTTCCCATTAGGCATGGGTCCTAAGTATCGGCCCCAAAGACCGAAACCAATATCAAATTGACACCCAGAGGAGTACCTTCTTTAGACAATGTCAAAACTGGAAATCCTATAAAAAGTATTTAGATATTTACAGACTACTGGTACAGATCAGGTTCCCTAATGATTCTTAGGAAGCTAAGCATGATAAAATCATACCCTACGAAAACTCAGAATGTATGCACCATACTTGACGCCTAACACAGATATCCCTCAAACCCCAATCTCAAACAGATGATCCATAACCCTTATGGGTCTGAGTCTATAGCGGAATTCAGAAATAATACTAGCATTAAAGTGCAGAGTATCGATTACAAAATCAAAATACCAGAATCAGAAAAAGTCACAATCAGATAAAGAAATTAAACCTACTATAGAAATTTTCCTATTACTATCCTAGCCACTAGCCTCAAGAGTGTTCGCCTGCCCTCCTTGTCCTCGTCTCTTCGGGCAGTCCCTAGTGAAGTGTCCCATCTCCCCACAGTTGAAGCAAGCGCCCTTCCTTTTTCTGCAATCCTTGTTCAGATGAGTTGAGCTCCCACAAGTAAAGCACTTTTTCCCCTTCTTATCTTCAGACTTCTCATCCTTCTTTTGTGTTTCCTTTTTGGGCCCCGCTTTCTTATTCTGTGGTTCTTCCTTCTTTGTCTCTTTCGGGCCCTTGTCTTCCTTGTGCAGTAGTGCCATATCCACCAATTTCTCGTAAGTTGCTCCCATGGGTACATGGGTCATGGCTAGGCTGTGCAGTGGCTCATTCAATCCTTTAACAAAGCGGAGAGCCTTTTTATGCTGAGTGTTGACTAAATCCAATCCGAATCTTGCTAGTTGGTTGAACTGGTTGACGTATTCCTTGACCGTCATACTTCCTTGCTTAAGAGATAAGAACTTTTCCAATTGTAAACTTCGTTCAGCTTGCGAGAGGAATTTTGTCTCAAACCTTGTTCTGAAATCCATCCATGTCTCAACTGGTCTCTCGGCGTTAGTGACTTCCCACCAGTAAGAAGCTTCGTCTTTGAGCAGCCATACTGCCAACTGTACCTTCTGCCTATCGTCCACCTCGAAGATAACGAATAGATCCTCAGCTTCTTTGAGCCAATTCCTTGCTTCTACGAATGATTCAGTTCCTTTGAAATCCTTCCCACCCATGGCCCTAAAATCTCTACAGATCTTTGAGAAAGCAATTGCACGAGGAGGGGGTGGAGGAGGGGGATCATTTGCTGGACCTGCAGCGGCGATCCTAGCCTCAAGATATTGACGAAACCAACCGGGTACATGAACACCCTCTGGTATCTCAGATGCTTCAGACATGCTGGAACGAAAAAGGAAAGGTTCAATACAAAAAGGACTGAAAGAAAGATATATGGCTCTTGGGGATCATGTTTTCCAAAATAAGCTTTATTTTTTGAAAATACTTCCTTCCAAAACCTTTTTGAAAACAGTTTTCAAAAACTTTACCCAATCTGGTAACCTTCAGCTCTGATACCAAGTGTAACACCCCACCTCCGTTAAGGTCACTCACAAAGGGAATGCCTTAACTTTGGTGGAGCATTTTAGTAAACAGAACAGAAACTTACAAGACAGATAAAACAGTACTTGAAATTTTTTAACTTTATTACAGCGGAAACATAAATTAATATGGTTACATCCTTTCAAATTTCAGAATTCAAGTACAAAATATCAGTCTTGTACAAAAGCCTTCAAAATGCATGGTTTAAAATCATAATCCCCATGGAACAGAAGCTATACAGAGCCAAGCCATACTTTAAGCACTTCAAGCAAAGAGAAATCCGGATCAAACTAAAGTATTCCCTCCTTGGATAACCTGGGGGGGAAACGGAAGAAAGGAGGCGAAACAACAAGGGTCAGACAAAAAGTCTGGCAAGTCCAGTGACTTTCAGCATATGAACAGATAATAATAATATGATATGAACATAAAACTGGATGTGAGATAACTGTAACAGGTGTAGCAGATATAATAGAAAAACAGAATGATATAAACTATTGTTTTACACTTCTCTGCACTAATACTAGTATAGCAAAATTAGGTGTCACCCTAATGTCTAAATTGAAGCAGGAACGGGTACAGAATACTTTAACAGAAACAGAATGCTAATAATGGGCCTTTACTACCCGATCAGAAACATACAGAAGAAGAAACATATTTATCCCTATGGAAACAGAATGTGGAATTAGGTGTACACTAGTAATGGGCCTTTACCACCCGAACAGGCGGTACCACACAGAAACAGACAGGTGTTACCACCCAACAGAAACAGACGGTACCAACAGAAACAGACAGAACTAAGCATACCCTAAAACCCTATCCCAAGCGATCGGCTCCCTAATACATAAATATCCTGTGTCGGTCCCACAGTAGGGTGTATCACTCCCTAAAGTGACAACCAATTGGCACAGACCTATTTACAGATGTCACGGCGTCTTACATCCTCAGAGGCAGACCGGGATCCATGCACGCACATGACCTGGTTGGAACGCACCATCAACACCCCTCGCCATTATCAGAATGAACCTCTTATAATTAGTTCAGTAAGCGTGCCCGGACCCTACTTACTGTTGGGTCAAAGTTTTGATACCAGAAAAGGTTACTGACTAATATGGGTCCCAAACAACAGATGACACAAGTAATTCCCCTCCTAACCTTGTGTCCCCAGACTAACAGATTTCAGATTAACTTGTTTACAAGTTCAGACATACAGAATTCAGATTTACTAATTCACAAATTAAGTTAACAAGTTTTCAGAGTAACGGATCAGACGTACAGATTTTTCAGATTTGTCTAACTTTGTATTGGGCCTACAGATTCATGGGTGGGTTTTACTACATCTATTAATCCCTTTGGTTTAACCCTACTTTTCCCCAATACGTTTTAGACGTCATTCTTATCTTAGATTTGCATTAATTAATTATTAATGCACAGACCTCTCACATTAGGTCGGTAGCTTGTGGCCGCTGGATATGCCGGGCGGTTCCGGGCAGACTTCTGCCACAAGCCAGACCTAACCTCGTGTCTTACGCATGTTATGACTAACTTCTCACATTAGAACCTATTGTTTGCGGCCACTGGATGTGCCGGGCGGTTCCGGGCAGATTTACGCCGCAAACTCATTCTAACCTCGAGTTAGCCATGTTTATCTTTGCGGCCAATTAATTAATAATTTACCGTTTATGCGCACGCCCAATATATATGCCAATTCAGATTATATCAATAATAGGATGATTATATCAACATAGCAGATAACAGATTTTATATGACTTAACGGATTTAACAGATTTAGCAACTTAGCAGATTTTGGCATATAACAGGTTAGGCAATTCAACCGACAAATTTAACAGATTAGGCTTTTCAATCTAATTAGCAGTCTAGGCAATATAACAAAACTAGTAGTTTAGGCAACTTGACAAATTAGCAGATTTAGCAAATTTAATATTTCTAAAAGTTCTATTTACATGCCTTGCCCAATCATAAATTGGCCTAAATTCATATGCTTACATAATTGTCATGATTCACAACATATACTCCATGTTTGCATAAGCGCAGAATATGGACATAATTTGCCATATAACATATGTTCCAATTTTTGTTAAACTAGCATTTTACAGCAGATTCACATATAAATTATACCAAATATAACCATTAATTTCAATGCATGCCATATATCCAAAAATCCCTATTTAGGTGTAATCACAATAATAGATATCCTAATTAATGTAAATCTTTACACCTAAGTTTTCATATCTTCTTCTTTTTAAGTCATGAATCATTACGCAAACTATACCCAACAATATAAATCTTTAAATCAAATCTTCTAAAAATCATATCTTGACTTTTATATGCATTTTGTCCAAAGTCTCAAATCATATGTAATCTTACAATGGTTCCTCTTTTCTTCTATCATAGAATATGCATAGATCCAAATCTAGTTTACAACATATGCTCATTAATTACAGTTCTAAATTACAACATAACTATGCATACAACATGCATCAATTATATTTTCATAGTCAAATTTATGCATATGTCCAATATATTTTATGCCTCAGACCTAAAGTCATACATTCAATTTAGTCTTGTCAAATTTCGCATCATTCATTATTTATCCCAAAATTTGCGTTCATACGTTCATCTCTTATAAGATTAGGCACAGGCTCGTGGTAGCCTGGCTATAAAAACAGAAAAGAAGAAAAGGGATACAGAACAGTCATAGAAAAACAAATCTAACAGAAGAGAATATATATACAATCTCAGATTCAGAATTAAAAACATATCAAAATTATAATTAACGTTTATAGCGGAAAATAACTGTGCTTGCCTTGATTGGATTAAAGAAAGAACTTTAACTTGTTACAGAATCTTTGCAGAAACTTTAATCTCTAGTTTGAATTGAGTTGCTTAGGCTGATGTTGATTATCTTCTAGTTTTAATTCCAGCAGAGTAGCGACGCCATTTTTATTTTTTTATTAGAAGAAGAGAGCAATGGAGGCTAGAGAATTGTGTAAGAAACCTAGGTAGAGTCTAGGGTCATTTTTATAGAGTTTATGAACTGATTAGGACCATTGATGTTGCTTGGATTGATCGTAGCCATTCATTCGAACGAGAGACCAATTGGAGCTTGCCACCTAGCCCTAATGACAAAGCAGACTACAGAAAATCGACCAACATAGAATAGGCCAGCCAGGTTGGACTGGGTTCGACCTGGCTCTGGACCAGGTCGACATGCCTGTCGACAGCCCTGTCGACAGCCCTGTCGACCTGGCTAGACCAGGTCGACAGCCCAGTCGACCTGGGTGCATCAGGCGGGATTTTTTCCCGCCCTGGCCAATTGGGCCCAGTTTTTAATTTTAAACTGTTTTATTCTGTTCGAATTTTAAATTTAATTCAGAAACTTCCGAAGGCTATATCTTCTTCATACGGACTCGGTTTTTCGAAAACTCGGACTCTATTTCGCGTATTTTTCTGAGACGAACGCAATGGCGTATCCCGTTTCCCTAAGTTCTTTGATTTCAAATTAATTATACTTTAATTTGTTAATTCCACAGTTATAGAATACACGGGGTGTTACACAAAGTATGCGGGTGCATTAGTCAAACCGAATGGCATGACTAGCCATTCAAAGAACCCATCTGGAGTCCTAAACGCAGTCTTATCAATACTATCCTCAGCCACTCTAAGCTGATGGAATCCGGTGGCTAGATCGAGCTGAGAGAAAACAGAAGCACCAACAAGCTGGTCAAAAAGATCATCAATCCTCGGTAACGGCTTTCTATTCTTCTTTGTCAGCTTGTTCAACTCACGATAATCAACACATAGACGAAGCGAACCATCCGCCTTAGTAGCGAATACCACCGGAGCACCCCATTCTGAAATGCGTCGCCTAATGAAATTTTTCTCAAGCAACTCCTTGATTTGCTTGCTAAGCTCTCTTCTTTCTCGCGGGGCCATGTGCCTAACGGGCAATGAAACTGGCTTGGCATTATCAACAAGATAAATGGGGAAATCTATCTCTCGCTTAGGGGGTAACGCCTTAACCTCTTCAAAGACACCGGGATATTCGCGGACCACCCTTACAGATTGTAGATCATTGATGGACGAGTCAAGAGATTCAAGATAACATAACATGACGGGATCCAGAGGGTTACAAAAAATCTCAAGGGTATTTCCAAGGCGAGTCATAAGCCTCACTACCCTACGCTCACAATCGAGAATGGCTCCATAACTGGACAACCAATCCATGCCCAAAATCAACCCTTATCCCATGAACCCGAGAACATAAGCATTACATGTGAATTCTACGGTTAAGATAGAAATCCTTAAATCCATACAAATCATAGATAGATGGGCGGAACCCCCAATTGGATTTGAAACACTAACGGGATCCTCAACTAGACTAGTACTTAGGTGCAAATTTTCAACAATGTCAGAAGAGATAAAGGTATGCGATGCGCCAGAATCAAATAAAGTTCCAACAGGAAAACTAGAAATGTAAACAAGGCTTTCTACAGAAATACTACCTTGGTCCGGAGCTAGAGTAGTGTTGAGAGCATGCATCTGCCCTCCAGAAGGTCCTGCTCGCTGAGTCTGTCCTTGCCCCTGCCCTTGCTTCTTTGGGCAATCCTTGCTGAAGTGTCCAGACTCTCCGCAATGAAAGCATTCTCCCAACTTCCTCTTCTTCTTCCTACAATCTTTGGCTATGTGACCAACAATCTCACAGAAGTTGCACTTCCTTGTCTCCCTTGCCTTGTTTTTGTTGGCCTTGTTACCCTTGTTGTTCTTGTTGCTCTTGTTGTTCTAGTTGCTCTGATTGCTCTGATTTCCTCCCCACTTGGAGTCCGCCTTCTTGGTTTGAGTCTCATTAGGCTTGATTTCTTTCTTGCCATTCTTATCATCTCCCTGAAGCACGGCCATATCCACTAAGCTCTCAAAAGTGGCCCCCATGGGTATAAGAGACATGGATAAACCTTGTAATGGCTCATTCAATCCTCGTGCAAAGCGTAGAGCCTTCTTCTGAGGTGTGTTAACCATGCCTAAGCCGAATCGAGCAAGCTGGTTAAACTTATTCACATACTCCCTCACTGTCATGTCCCCTTGCTTCAAAGATATAAACTTCTCCATTTGCAGATTCTCCTCAGCAGATGATAGAAACTTAAGCCCAAACCTCATCCTAAAGTCGGCCCAAGTCTCTATAGGCCTAGTAGAGTTGGCGACCTCCCACCAATAGCAGCTTCCTCTTTCAGTAGCCATACCGCCAATAGAACTTTTCTATGGTCTTCCACATCAAAGATAGCAAAAAGGTCTTCAGTTTCCTTTAACCAGTTTCTTGCCTCCACGTAAGTCTCTGTCCCAACAAAATTCTTGCCACCCATCGCCTTAAAGTCTTTGCAAATCTTTGCGAAATCCGCTTGTGGACGCTGAGGAGGAGGAACCTCAGGTACGGGAGGAGGAGTGGGAGTGTTTGCTGGGCCCGCATCGTTGGCCCTAGCTTCCAAGTACCTTCGGAACCATCCGGGTATGGGTACTCCCTCGGGAAGGTTAAGATCGACCATGCTGAAAAAGGAAAAGATAGATTTAGAACGAGGAAACAAAGGATAGTGCTAATGGCTTTTGGGGAATAGCCTTTTAAAATAAACTAGACTTTTCATGGAAAATACTTCTTTATAATCGATTTTGAAAATAGTTTTTCAAAAGGTAAATTTTAAAAACCTTTTGCTCAAATCTTGTAAACCTTATGCTCTGATACCAAATGTAACACCCCACTTCCGCCAGGGTCACTCTTGCAAGTACACTGGCTTTGGAGGGGTGTTGGACAAGGTAAACATGCATGAAGATATCACAAGACAGAACATATGAGTAAAACAGAGTAAATAAAGCAGCGGATAAAATTACTATTTCAAAACCATAGTCAAGTTACATCAAAGTACGTAGTCATTATTTTCCAACTACTAAAAGTCTAGAAATATAAACTGAAAACTGGAAATAACATAAAGTAAACGATCCCCAAAGTAGACGTGGTAAAGCCATAGCGAGCTCAAGTCCAAACCGTACATGAGCTATCCAGAAAAAAGCTAAAGATCCAAGCTAGGTGCTAGTGTTCCCACCCTGAGAACCTGGGGGGGGGGGGGACGGAAGAAAAGAGGCGAAAGGAAAACAGGTCAGTCAAAAAGACTGGTAAGTCCTACCTACTATTACTATAAAAACTAATAAAGTTAACTGGACATGTAAAACAGAGATGAAACATAGGATGATAACTAGCATGGTGAGAAGTTAACAAGAGTGGCATCGCATATACTAGGTTAAGTTGCACCAAGTGTACTAGTATTCTAATCCATGTCAAGTATAAACAAGAAATGATCCCTTGGCCCCAAATTGGCCCAACATCATGAGATGACCTAAATCAAGGTCCAACTACTCGGTCTAGTCGATCGTCTCCCTATAAGCCTAACTCGTCGTGTATCGGTGTCATACGGCTTAATCATGGAATGTAGTTAACTGTGCAAGGTCCACCATAGGGTGTATCCAGTCCTACCGTGTAAACCACAGACACAAAACAAGAACGCACAGTCTAAACCTACCGGTGCCCATGTTCAACTCCGGACTTAATGTGCACGACCATGGTCTACCTGAACTTAGCTGGTGCACCATTCAGCCGTCTCTTTTGGTCTCTTACAATCAGCCCAGTAATCGTTCCCCACCCTAGCCTAGTCCTAGGGTATCCATGATACTCCCTAGTGGGTTACGGCTGAAAAGGACCATGTAACTAGGATTTCAAACGGGTTAAGTGTGGTTAACCCTATCCTAACCATGTATTGAGTTGGTCAAGTGTATCCAAGCAGTTCATGACTAAACCGTATCAATACATCGTGTTTGATTGGTTAAGTGTTCAAGTGTCCATGACTTAACCCTACCATGTGGCATTAATTAACTTAATGCAACCCAACCTCTCACATTAGACTTTGTTGTGGTTACTAGTTAAGCCGGGCAGGTCAAGGTTGCTTTACACCACATCCGAGTCTAACCTCGGGTTTTAAGTGCGATATGATCAACTACTCACATTGGGTCCTATTGTTTGTAGCCACTAGTTAGGCCGGTCGGTTCCGAGTAGATTTATGCTACAAACTCAACCCAACCTCGAGTTGGCCACCTTCATGTTTTCTACATGTCATGTCCACGTTCATGTATTCAAGCATAATCACATGTCATATTTTCAAGTCATGTTTCATATCATTTAAGTTTATCCATAACGTAACCCCATCACACGTAAGTTCGCATCAACACAAATAGATCAAAAGGGGGAACATAAGAATATGACAAGGTGGGCATAAGATGGAAAAGTCTATCACAAGTTAAACATGGTGATATTTGAGGCAAAAGGGGTTCAACATACTGGCAAATGGCCTCAACATGTATGATAGCATAAAAGGTGACTTGGCCTCAAACATGACAATAACATAAAGGTGATTTGGCCTCAAACATGTCAAATAGCATAAGGGTGATTTGGCCTCAAAACATGTATGACTTCAAACTTAGCAAATAAACTTGTGGATAGCATGCAGTTCAACATCATATGCAAGTTAACATCAAGGTTATGAGAGGTTCTATGTTGCATTATGCATAACTACCAAGTTCTACGTTGCATTATGCATAACCACCAAATAAAGCTCATAGCTTTCTACCCAAAAATCAAGGTAAATGATACTAGGTTCATGATAGTGCCACAATCATAGATCAAAAGACTCATAAATGGATCTATACATACAAATATAGCCCCTAAGAAAGTATTATACCCAAAAGTCTCATTTCAACTTGCTATATGATCATATTGACTTCATAGTTTGAATCTAAGAGTAGAGAGGGGCTTACAAAGCATGGCTATGAGAACTAGAATATAATAGAACAAGATAGAGACGTTGTATAAGCTCTAGGAATGATGTAGCAATGCAAATAGCCTTGAGAATAAGTAGCTCCTTTGATAGAAAGAAGAAAGCTTGCTCCTTTTTTCCTTAGAAGCTCTCAAGATGAAGATGGAGGCCATGATTTGGGGAGCATTTTGGCAGAATTTAGTAGTTAGGTTGATTTGTGATGATTTAGGCTAGGTATTAGGGTGTTTTTATAGGTGTAGAGACTAGTTTAGGCTATAGGATTAACCCAAATTCAGATCTGAGCCATCAAATCACGTCACAAGCCAACAAAACAAGACCCAGGAGCCAAAACAGGTGCACCAGGCCAATCTGGCCCAACTACCCTGGTCGACAGGGGTGTCGACTGGGCAGTCGACACCAGCTGGGGTGTGTCGACTCCCAAGTCGACTCCCCGGTCGACTTGGGGGCTAGGCGGGAAACTTTTCCGCCCAGTCTGTTTGGCTCCAGATTTTAAATTTGAACTGTTTTTGAACTTGAAATTTTCTGAAAACTTTGATGGGCCATAACTTGGTCATACGGATTCCGATTTTTGAAAACTCGGACTCTATTTCGCGTATTTTTCCGAGACGAACGCAATGGCAGAGCCCGTTTCCCTTGATTCAGATTTTAACATTTAATTCTGCCTTGATTAACGTTATAACATGTTATTCAAAATACGGGTTGTTACACCCCCAGATTTAAAACTCCCACAACTGGAGCACTACAATGGCAGGACAGATCCTACCGTGCATCTGATTCCCTACAAACGGCATATGGAAGTACAATCGGCATCGGAAAACATCATGGCTAAATGCTTTCCTCTCTTCTTGACTGACATAGCTACTATGTGGATTCGACAGCTGGAATCTGAATCAATCAACAACTGGAATATGTTGGTAGCTCGCTTTCTTAAACAGTTTCGGGTCCACATTTCATGACCCAAGAACGTAATGTCTCTCACTACAATCAAGCAGAGGCATAGAGAAACTCTGCGTTCATTTCTGGAAAGATTCAACGTTGCAGCAGCATCAGTTGATCCCCCTGAAAAATCGATGGTACTAATGGCAGCAGTATCTGGCGTTCTAGATAACACGAAATTCAAGAAGTCTTTGTACCAAAATCCACCGTGAAATCTCTGCGATTTCTATCTTGAAGCAGACAGATTTCTACGGGCAGAACATGCAACCTCCAAAAATAAAATCCTCGACGTCAATATGCTCAAAGACGGAGAACCGTCTGATTCTGGTTATGGCAAAGGAAAAGCCGTCATTAAGAATGACCACAACACTCAGCCTCAGAGCGGGCCCAGATATGAGAGGTACACATATCTCAATGCCTTACTCTCAGACATCTATCTAGACATGAATGGTGCTGTCTCCTACCCAAAACCTCCCAGGAGGGAGCCATCGCAAAGAGAACGTGATTCTAGAAAGCACTGCATATTCCATGACATGGACGGTCATGACACCAATGACTGTAGACATCTCCGTGATCTGATTGAGGAATGGGTTAGATGTGGAGAGCTGCCCGAGTATGTGAAGCAACTAACACCACCTGCTTCCCGGAGTGGAAACGACCCTGAATCAAGCTCTCGTGGGCTCATCATCAACTGATATGGATGAGATAAGCTTTCACTTTCTGCATTTCTTAGGCTTTGAGATTTGATTTTGCTTTGGACCCGGTGCCAAACCAATCAGGATTTGCTTTGGTTTTGCACTTTGAATTGAATAAGGAAGGACTATCCAAGCATGGATTATGTTTTTAGAATTCAAGTATCTTGTCAGGATGTGGCAAGATCCTTAATCTCAGTTAAATTATGGTTTATGCTTATTATGAAACTCTAGGTATGGATTGTGCCTAGGAATGAACTATCTTTTCAGGATGTAGCAAGCATAGCTTCACTTCAGCAGAGTATAGTTTATACTCACTTCGGAATCCTAAGTATGGATTATACTTAGGAACAGCAGAGTACGTTTTATACTCACTTTGGAATCCTTAGTATGGATTATACTCGTAGTTGAAGAGCTCCGGCTCCTAACTGGATCCGTCCAGTATAAACAAACTCTCATGGCATTTACTTGGTCCTTTTACTCCGGTAAGGCCGTCTTGGAACTATTATTGCATTCTTTGTTTTGTCTTCTTGCAGGTATGGATACCTGGTATTCTTGGACTTTTCTGTCCTTAACACGATCCAGCGTGATCATCGCATTCTGGACTTTTATGGAGTATGGATTTCTCGGATTATCCAGAACACATCTTCCTTCAACCAGCAAGATATGTTCCGGGGGGAAACATGTTGACACACTTTTTGGTAAAAGTTGTCACACTTGGAGTATCTGGATAGCATCGCGCTCGGGTTTGGAAAACATCGTCAACAAACATGAAGCGATTTGGTCAAAGTCGCATCATCAACAAAGAACCGCCCATAACTCCTATCTGATGACCTTTTCTGGGCCTGAAAACAGCAATTACGGTGCTGAGCACCATAACTCTTGTAGACCTCTGAATTAACTTCAGTTTGAGCTTTCGTTTGGCTCAATCGAACATACGATTTGAAAGCTAAGCCCGTTTCCGTGAACTGGTGCAAATTGGCATCGAATTACGAACACTTGGATGAAGTGACGAAGCATCATTGGCTCAGATCGTGGGACCGGCTCATGGGACCCACCTTGGCTCGTCAATCTCCATCTCCTCCTGGCTTATGATGCACCTCAGCTCGCGCACCCTCCCCGGCTCATGGAACACATGTAGACCATGACCCGATCACTTCAGCTCATCACCACTTCACGTCTTACCATCATGAACCACCGGCTCGTCTCGCCGTATGTGACCACGACCCGACCCCCGAACCTGCTCTTACGCAGCTTGTTCTGACCTATTCTCAAGGCTATTCACAATCCTATTTTCCCGAATCGGCCGCCACGTACCCCATTACGAACCTGTCTACCCAGAAGCTCTCCTTCAGCTATAAATACCCCATTTAAAGGCATTTTCAAGGATCTTTTGGCTCTATCTCCTCACAGCTTCCACCAAATTTCTGCAAAATATTTTTAACAGCAAAGAATCCATATTCCACACTATAGCACGAGGATTTCGTGCATAATCTTAGGATTTCCTACCTCTTTTCATTGTAAACACGAGGATTTCGTGTATAAACCGAGAGAATTATACTTGTAATTTCTTAGGATTTAAGAAGAGATAAAGTGGACGTAGGCTTGGTTTGAGCCGAACCACTATAAAAACTTCATGTGTCTCCTCTTATTTTACTTTTTTCTGCATTCTGTGATCTGTGATCTGCATTTGGGTGTTAGGCCTAGATTTTGGTCTAACAGCAATCCTTTTATTTTAATAATTTTTGTAAAATGTATTCAAAAGCTTTGATTCAGTTATACAAATATATTTTATAACACAAAGCTCCGTCAGTTCGCTTACCGGCAAAACGACGTTCTTAAACGATGTATATCAAGCCATCTACAGCAAATCGCTTAATCAATAAGGTTTATTGATTAAAATATAAAATCGTTGATTATAAGTTCAACAATTTACATCCAACAGGTTATAACATCATTTGGGGTAAATAATTCATGTGTGCATAATAATGAACAATCAATAATATATAATTTATTTGAGGATTCCGGTCGGATCCCTCTAACTTGTTATTCCCTGAATATCAGATCATGATATAATTTATAACGGTGAATAATAAGTTTAACAAAAACATTTAGTATGAGATAAAACTAATGTCGGCAATCATTAAGCAAACTGTAATGACGCGAAAATCCGGTCCAATTTAAGCTGACCAAAAACACAAGTCCAACCCCAAATTAAACTGAAAATCGGGAAATTAATAGAAAGAAAACAGAGGGTGAGGATAGATAAGATAGAAACTTAGAATAGAAGAAGAAGAATACAACATCAGAGTAACACGAACCTCATGGCGGAACGAATAACATATACTAGATAATGTATCCTTGAAATAAAGGTTTTACTTGAATATACATATCATTATCAAGTACATCACTTACAACACAGGGGAAAATAAACACTAGCTATATGATCCTGAAGCCTCCTGCTCCAAGCTCTTCTAGTATATCTGTAAATCCCGACTACTTGACTAACGTACAAAATTGGGCACCCAAGAGTTTAGGGAAAACAAAACAAAATAAACTCCGGGTCAGTCATGGGACCGGTGTGAGTAAAACAGTTTAAAACAGTTCAAGAAGGTAAATGATATCTCATAAGACCACGCCGTATAAAGGAACGGGTTTTTCCCTTATGAGAATCCAAATTCTCTTTATATCAAAAAACCCTTTTGATATTATAATAATGTCTATCAACACAATATAATAATCATCTAGCAGAAATGCTTCCATCTCACGTTCTACATATATAGTATACAATCAAAACCGCAAGTACGTATTGGGTAATGGATTTCCAACTATGACAAGGTATGGAACAACATTTTGCTAGTGTACCTCTAGAAAGGAATACACTGGGTTCAACAAGAACATCTGGTAACCCGGCCACACATGAACGACCGTTCATTTCGCTTGAGTGTATCGAATGTATATCACCAACAGTTGGGATCAGCAACCGTTTCCCGAATGGGACAGTATCGACAATAGATTTTTAGAAATGAATGAAACTCTAGATCAGGTGATTATACACCCTACTTAGGAGCGACCGACTTAGCCATGCTGCCTGCCCGATTTCTGTCATTTACCGGTTGATGAGGCTAGAAGCTACGCTTTATCATCACACTAGATTCACTTCGAATGTCACATTGTCAAATCCATCAAATCTTTGATTGACATCTACAACCATACATTACGTGTCAGCTAAAAGAAGTTTCCTTCTCCACTTCCACTCTTGGTACGGTTGAAGAAATCAATGTACGTGACCTTTCTGGAAATACTCTGTCAGACATTCATCCATACAAGTCATCCAGGAACAGGATGAACCGAAGGCACTATTCAATACATCCATCTTAGACACTATTATCTAAGATTTATACAATAGCCCTTGCACTTTACTCCGTCTTCAATTATCTTTGGCATATATGATTCGCACTGCTTATGCCAATACAGAGTGGTTCTTTGGATAATTATCCAGCCGGTCTCTCCATATTAACAAGGTTAAAATGGTTAAAAACTTCGATAGTCTGTGATTTAACTATCGAAGAAAAACACGTGTGCAAACAACGATATTATTTCCAGATGGAAATTCTATCAATCAAACATCATTTAACATTTATCTCCTTAGTTCATTTTTCATCTCCTGCTTCCCTATATTCAACATTTGCTATTTTCTAAATTCAGAAAATATATCTTATTAACACTGGAAAACATTTCCATTTCTTGTTTTCTATGTTGGAAAACATTTCTGGTTCTTGTTTGGAAACATTTTCAAAACACCTACGTTTGGATTTAGCAGATGTTTAGATTAAACATCCCTATGCCAACTCAAACCATTTCCTTTAATTACTAAATTCTCTTAACCATCCTTTACTACCAAACCTTAACCATTCCTTAGTTAAAAACAAAGCCAATCAAATTGGGGTAGAACTACCTCTCAAACCTTAACTAAACAACACTTCTAACCTTGAAATAGGAAAAGTTCACTTTATATTTTATTTAACTAACTTCCTTACTTAACCTTTCTTTCGAATAACTATATTCGATTTGCTCTTTTCACTTAACTCTATTCGATTTACTCCTTTGGATTAACTCTATTGGATCAACTCTATTGGGTCAACTCTATTTGATTTAACTCCTTTAACTCTATTCGAATAAACCAAATTCGATTAACTCCTTTGATTCCATTCGAATAAAATATATTCGATTATTCCTTTAATTCTATTCGAATAAACTATATTCGATTTATTCCTTTAATTCTATTCTAATAAACTATTTTGGATTAAAACTATTGGATTTACTCTATTGAATAACTAAATTTGATAACTCCTTTTACTCTAATCGAATCACTTATATTCGATTAACTCAATTTGAATAACTCTAGTTCGATTTACTCTAACAGATTAACTCTAACTGGTTTAACTCTAACTGGTTAACTCTAATTGATTAACTCTAACTGGTTAACTCTTATTTGAATAACAAATATTCGATTAACTCTATTCAGCTAACTCGACTCGACTAACCCCTTTTTGAATAACATATTCGATTTACTAACTTTCGAATACTTATTCGATTGACTCCCTTTGGATACCATATTCGATTTAACTCTATTCGAATAACTAAATTCGATTAACTCCTTTTTGAATAAACTATTCATTTATAAAGATTTACTTTTAGTAACGGTTCATCACTTTACGAATGATTTCCTTTTTAGTAACGTTTTCCAATTTCTAACGTTTTCCTTTTTATGATGTTTTCCTTTTTATAACATCCTATTCGGTTATAAACAAATTTCCTTTTTATAACTCTATTTATTTTCTAAATATTTCTTTTTTATAAAATCTCCTTTGATTGTTATAAATATTATCTCTTTTATAAAATCCTTTGATTTTATAAATAATCTAATTTCAATATTCATTTTGAAAATTCCCTTTTCACCATTCCGGTATGTTATGGTATTTAACACATCAAATCACGACTACCAATATCATTCAAACACATATAATCGACAATAGATTATATATCGCATCATATATCAAAATATATAAAAAAAACAATAAAATAACTGTTGAGGAATCCAGCCGGATTCCTCCAACCTGTTTCCCTGCATCCAAAGATGTTACACAGCAAAATCAACATCACTTTCAGTTCCATATGATATATTCTGTTAGACAGAATCAATATAGAAATTCAACTAACTGACTAGCAGTTCAATCAAACAATCAACACATAGTCAATCAACCAATATTTAATAGTTCTAAAAATACAACATGAATTGATAAACTGTTCAGAGTTAGTGAGATTTACTCACATTGGACGATCATCGTTCAAAACGATAATGATTGTTGATTTAGATGGAAAATTTATTTTTCCATAAATTGTAATGAGCTCCAATGGACTTCCAGTCGACTCGATGATGCAGCCACCGTCCGTACGATCCCAACGCAACTTACGGTTCGTCAATCTGATATAGTATGACCCCGATATTAACTTTACAATTTTAGATACTAAAAACAAAATATAGCTTAAATTTAATTAAGCGGTTCAACCTTTTTTCTCCCTCCGGCCCATTTCATATCTGGCCCAAACCTCCTCTCAGCCCACACCCGCGTTCTACCTTTCTCTCCTCCCAGTACAGCTTTGAACCAATCGTGAATCATGGCCATTAATGCACAAACATCCACCAATATCTCCTCCATCACTCCACCGTTCCACCCACAAACAACACCATGATCTTCTCTTCCCGTCCTCATCATTTCCATCCCCAAAATACCAAGCCCGAGACCTCGAATCAAATTGTGTCGAACCGCTCCTGTGTGCTAGTACAATAAAGGGATCGACACAAATTGTAACCGAAATCCATGAAATGAGGCTGTCGGTTGCGGAATCCTATGCTAAACCCCAAAACGATACTCAAAACCAGAATTGATGCCTAAATCTTCAACAAAAACCAACCCTAGTCTGCGTTGTACTTCACGAGTTCCCCTGAGACAACTTCGAGTGAAGTAAAATGGACATCGACGGAAAGCTTGAAGCCAGAGCATCTCAAAAATACTTGTTTCGAGATTTTACGATTTTGATTTGAATTGTTTGAGATTTTTCTTTGATTTTCCTTCTCTCGATTTTTCTTGCTGTGATGAAAAAAAATGTAGCGGCACCAAAAGAGATTATATATGAGGTTCATATAGTTCATGTGGCTGAAAACAAAAGGAATGTGGATTGTTCAGGTCCACATATAGGATAAGATATTTTTATATATATTTCTTTTATTATTTTATATTCATTTTAGCCTTATAAAAATCCGTGTGATCACACACGATGTTCAAAAATCATGGAACTAGATATACTGCTAGAGTTTGACATTACGGTCCCAATGAAACTGGTTTCGTCGAATTCCGAATTCGTATGCTCACACAGCGCATTTTTAACCGTCAAAATACTGACTGTTCTTCACGTTAAAATCCCGTACGGCCACATACTGACTTCAAAAGTCACGGAAATTGATATCTAGCAATAATTTAATATTGTGGATCCAACAAAATTGGTTTCGTCAAATTCTGACTTCGTTTGTAAAACCCATTTAAATATATAAATATATTTAAATATAATTAAATTAAATATAAATAAATTTATATTATCATCTATATTCACAGTGGAATACCATACAGCTCTAGAATATTCCTGTATGAATTTCTAACTTGATATTTCAATCTGGGTCAACCCGATATTCGATTTATATTGAAATTCCTTTTCAAAATATAAATAATTCCTTTATAAATTATAAAGGAATTCCACAACGACATTTCTAAAATTTGATTTGGACGTGAATCAAAATCTACATGTTGAAATCCCGATTTTTCTCTTCCACTAGAAAGATATACTTCACCAGCTCCACACGCTTCTTATTTCACAGAAATCCGGCTTCAAACGAATCCTGTACATTCAGTTGAAGTTCCAATCGCCAAATAGCGAACTACCGCGTCGTTACGCGCTCTATTTTAATTATATTAAAATTCTACATTCAAACTGACGTCGATTGAATATATTCGTCAATATAATTCAACTCTAAGCTGACTTAAATCTTAGGGATGACCCAATTCACAGAATATTGTGATTTCCATTTTTTTTTTTATTGCTGAATTAAATATATTATTTAATTTATTAGTTTAATTAAATATTCACCAATATTTAATTCCACGACCATTTAATTCACTATATCACTATTTATATAATTAAATAAATTAATTATAATACCTCTGCTAATGCAGGTCATTACATTCTTCCCTACTTAAAATAATTTCGTCCTCGAAATTGCTAAGAGGTAGAGGACGACCCTATCGACTGGTTAGAACATATTTGTTCACTTCGTAACTTCAGTTTCCAACTAAACCAATTTAATTTCAATTAAATACTAATTAATTCTTATCAACGAAGATTTTCAAAAATCCTGAAAATTTTCTAACGCCTTAATTTTTTCCGAAAAATTTCGCTATAACCTCCTTTGTACAGCCCTATCGGTAAAACCACAACTCGCCTCTCTAGGCCATCTCCAAACCAAAAGAAAATCAAACAACCAAGCGACTTGCCAATTCGGCTCATCAAAATCTCATAACATATGAAATATAAACTTGTACCTTTTTGTCGGGCATCCCAACTCTATCACTTCCATATGCTATCACTCGGCATGTACCAATGTTGTCCCAATCAAATCCTGAAATTACTTTTATCTCCAACACAACCATTCGCTTTTACCAAGCCAAATTTTCATTTCAAACTCAAGTTTCGTCTTGATTCCCAACTCTTAACATGATTATCCCATTGCACTTCAAATTTGAATCTCACAATCCAATTTGTCTTGATATCATTCTAATCCAATCTCAGTTACCACTTTACCGGCTTTACTTTAATTCAAATTTGCTTTCACAAATTTCTATTAAATTTGTTTTTAATTCAAACAGTCTTTCCTTGGGAGTTTTTAAATAGTTTACTCTTTTCAAAAATCAAATTTTCCTTTTGAACATGTCACTGAGCCCTTAATTATTATTCCATTAGTTAAATCACTTCTCTATTTCTTTATCAATATTTGTTAAACAAATATTTTCAATAACCATATTGGCCGTTTATGTTATTTGGAAAACATCTCCGAATATCGCCTTCCTTTATTTTCTAAACTTTTAGAAAATATATGTTATTTATAATTGGAAAATATTCCAATTACTTATCTCTTTTCCGATCTCGTTTATTTCTATACTTAGGAAATATTCTTTATTATATTTCCAAGCTTACACTTATTTGGGTTAAAACGGATGTTGTGTAAAACATCGTTACGACAACCCAAATACTATATTCAACTAACTCTTGTTCAACATTGATCTTCGAGCCTGAAATCATACTATTTATTTGTTAATAATGAAATCAATCAAGTTGGGGTATAACTACCTCTAAGACCTTGACTGAATAACATTTATAACGTCAAAACAGATATGACTACTTACTCGAATAATCAATACCATACAACTAATTATTCACTTTTAAACACGTATACGTTTCCTCTTTCTATTCTTACTAGATTTTATTCGTAGTCTTCCTTTTTGATTTTTACTATTCTATTTCTAAGTTCGCTTCCTTATCGACTTCTATATATATCGATACGTTGATTTCTAACTATCAAATTATCTTAAAAATAATCTAACTCCTTAAATTCCCGGAAATATTCGCCATAACCTCCTTTGTACTAGGAGCATCGGGATATTTCAAATAGCCTCCCATGACCCTCACCAATCCAAAAGAAAAAGAAAAAGCCAAGTGCCTAGCCGATACGGCGCATAAAATCTCATATATGAATTAAATACATACCTTTTCGTCGAGCATTCTATTTATATACCTTCATACCTTATCCATGCCTATCTCATGTATATTTATACCTGTCCAATCTATTTTAACTATACCTGATCGTTTTAACTCAGTTCGTTAATTAATTTGTTAATTAACTCTTTAGTCTATTTCACTTTTATATTTGAACATGACATGTTCAAATATATTTTAACTTCCTTATTAACTAATTTGAATCCAAATTTCGAATTTAAGTTCTATATTCGATTTCGAATATCCATTTACAAATCCAATTCTCCTTTCAAAGTTCAACTTCAAATTCAAAACTCGATTAACTAATTCCTCTTCGACATAGTTAATTCTATTCAATTTCTATTTAAATTTTATATCACTTCTATATTATAAATCCCATTTTGAAATTCAACATAACTTGTCTTTTCCAAAACAAATTCAAAACAGTATCTCTGGTAGTAATCCGTCACTTACAACTCAAAAATGAATACTGACGATGCAGCTGTCATCATCGGAATCTATTTTCCAGCGATCGAAGTGAGTTCAATACTATTAATCTATTTCTAAATATTTCCACTTTGAAATTCATTTCAAAATATAATTCACACTGCTTGTAATACAATTTAAATTCTCCCAGGATCTTAAATTTTCCTTATTTTTAATCCAAATCTATTTATAAACACTTATCCAATTTTTCCAGAATTTTAATTCAATTTCTGGTTTAAATTTCAGATTTAACTCATCTGAATTCACGTATTTAGCTTATATGAATTCTAATTGGTTATTTACATAACCATTTAATTTATATCCTTTCTCGATTATTATAACAACCAATATATCCACTATATTAAAATTTTGATATATATATCTTCTCTATATCAGGATATAACATGGGTAAACTTATTTTATTTTACCCTCTTTTCAAAACATACCATGACGGTTCATCCTATTTGAGTGTTTACAAAATCCCTACCGATACAGTGGATCAAACTGATCGACCAGAACTCATAAACGACTCAACCAACGAATCTCCACAATATAAAATAAATTTTTATATCAATAACAAATACGTTCACTCGTATATATACACTCAACTCAATCTAGGGTATTACTAACCCCATCTCTAATGAGTCACGCCACAGAGCCAAGGTAATTCACTTAACCTTTGCTCTGATACCAATTGTAATGACCCGAAAATCCGGTCCAATTTGAGCTGACCAAAAACACAATTCCAACCCCAAATTAAACTAAAAATCAGGAAATTAATAGAAAGAAAACATAGGGTGAGGATAGATAAGATAGAAACTTAGAATAGAAGAAGAAGAAGAATACAACATCAGAGTAACACGAACCTCACGGCAGAACGAATAAATATAATAGATAATGTATCCTTGAAATAAAGGTTTTACTTGAATATACATATCATTATCAATTACATCACTTACAACACAGCGAAAAATAAACAATAGTTATATGATCCTGAAGCCTCCTGCTCCAAGCTCTTCCAGTATATCTGTAAATCCTGACTACTTGACTGCCCGTACAAAATTGGGCACCCAAGAGTTTAGGGAAAACAAGACAAAATAAACTCCGGATCAGTCATGGGACTGGTGTGAGTAAAACATTTTAAAACAGTTCAAGCAGGTAAATGATATCTCATAAGACCACGCCGTATAACGGAACGGGTTTTTCCCTTATGAGAATCCAAATTATCTTTATATCAAAAAACCCTTTTGATATTATAATAATGTCCATCAATACAATATAATAATAATCTAGCAGAAACGCTTCCATCTCACGTTCTACATATATAGTATACAATGAAAACCGCAAGTACGTATTGGGTAATGGATTTCCAACTATGACAAGGTATGGAACCACCTTTCGCTAGTGTACCTCTAGAAAGGAATACACTGGGTTCAACAAGAACATCTTGCAACCGGCCACACATGACCGACCACTCATTTCGCTTGAGTGTATCGAATGTATATCACCAACAGTTGGGATCAGCAACCGTTACCCGAATGGGACAGTATCGACAATAGATTTTTAGCAATGAATGAAACTCTAGATCAGGTGATTATACACCCTACTTCGGAGCGACCGACTTAGCCATGCTTCCTGCCCGATTTCTATCATTTACCGGTTGATGAGGCTAGAAGCTACGCTTTATCATCGCACCACATTCACTTCGAATGTCACATCGTCAAATCCATCAAATCACCGATTGACATCTACAACCATACATTACGTGTCAGCTAAAAGAAGTTTTCTTCTCCGCTTCCACTCTTGGTACGGTTGAAGAAATCAATGTACGTGACCTTTCTGGAAATACTCTGTCAGACATTCATCCATACAAGTCATCTAGGAACAGGATGAATTGAAGGCACTATTCAATACATCCATCTTTGACTCTGTTATCTAAGATTTATACAATAGCCCTTGCACTTTACTCCGTCTTCAATTATCTTTGGCATATATGATTCGCAACGCTTATGCCAATAAAGAGTGGTTCTTTGGATAATAATCCAACCGGTCTCTCCATATTAACAACGTTAAAATGGTTTAAAACTTCGATAGTCTATGATTTAACTATCGAAGAAAAACACATGTGCAAACAATGATATTATTTCAAATGGAAATTCTATCAATCAAACATCATTTAACATTTATCTCCTTAGTTAATTTTTCATCTCCTGTTTCCTATATTCAACATTCGCTATTTTCTAAATTTAGAAAATATATCTTATTAACACTGGAAAACATTTCCATTTCTTGTTTTCTATGTTGGAAAATATTTCTGTTTCTTGTTTGGAAACATTTCCAAAACTCCTACGTTTGGATTTAGCAGATCTTTAGATAAAACATCGCTATGCCAACTCAAACCATTTCCTTTAATTACTAAATTATCTTAACCATCCTTTACTACCGAACCTTAACCATTCCTTAGTTAAAAATGAAGCCAATCAAGTTGGGGTAGAACTGCCTCTCAGACCTTAACTGAACAACACTTGTAACCTTGAAATAGGCAAAGTTCACTTTATATTTTCTTTAACTAACTTCCTTACTTAACCTTTCTTTCGAATAACTATATTCAATTTGCTCTTTTCACTTAACTCTATTCGGTTTACTCCTTGGGATTAACTCTATTGGATCAACTCTATTGGGTCAACTCTATTTGATTTAACTCCTTTAACTCTATTCGAATAAACCAAATTCGATTAACTCCTTTAATTCCATTAGAATAAACTATACTCGATTTATTCCTTTAATTCTATTCGAATAAACTATATTCGATTTAGTCCTTTAATTCTATTCGAATAAACTATATTTGGTTTATTCCTTTAATTCTATTCGATCAACTCCTTTGGATTAACACTATTAGATTAACTCTGTTGAATAACTAAATTCGATAACTCTTTTTACTCTAATCGAATCACTAATATTCGATTAACTCAATTTGAATAACTCTAGTTCGATTTACTCTAACTGATTAAGTCTAACTGGTTTAACTCTAACTGCTTAACTCTAATTGATTAACTCTAACTGGTTAACTCTTTTTCGAATAACAAATACTTGATTAACTCTATTCAGCTAACTCGACTCGACTAACCCCTTTTCGAATAACATATTCAATTTACTAACTTTCGAATACTTATTCGATTGACTCCCTTCAAATACAATATTCGATTTAACTCTATTCGAATAACTAAATTCGATTAACTCCTTTTTGAATAAACTATTCATTTATAAAGATTTACTTTTAGTAACGGCTCTTCACTTTACAAATGATTTCCTTTTTAGTAATGTTTTCCTTTTTATAACGTTTTCCTTTTTATAACATCCTATTCGGTTATAAACAAATTTCCTTTTTATAACTCTATTTATTTTCTAAATATTTCCTTTTTATAAAATCTCCTTTGATTGATATAAATATTTTCTCTTTTATAAAATCCTTTGATTTTATAAATAATCTATTTTCAATATTCATTTTGAAAATTCCCTTTTCACCATTCCGGTTTGTTACGGTATTTAACACATCAAATCAAGATGACTAATATCGTTCAAACACATATAATCGACAAAAATTATATATCGCATCATATATCAAAATATATAAAAAAACAATAAAATAACTGTTAAGGAATCCAACCGGATTCCTCCAACCTGTTGCCCTGCATCCACAGATGTTACACAATAAAATCAACATCACTTTCAGTTCCATATGATATATTCTGTTAGACAGAATCAATATAGAAATTCAACTAACTGACTAGTAGTTCAATCAAACAATCAACACACAATCAATCAGCCAATATTTAACAGTTCCAAAAATACAACATGAATTGATAAACTATTCAGAGTTAGTTAGATTTACTCACATTGGACGATCATCGTTAATAACGATAATTATCGTTGATTTAGACGGACAATTTTTTGCCATAAATTGTAACGAGCTCCGATGGACTTCTAGTCGACTCCATGACGTAGCCACCGTCCGTACGATCCCAACGCAACTTACAGTTCGTCAATCTGATATCGTATGACCCCGATATTAACTTTACAATTTTAGATACTAAAAACAAAATATAACTTAAATTTAATTAAGTGGTTCAACCTTTTTTCTCCCTCCGACCCATTTCATATCTGGCCCAAACCTCCTCTCAGCACACACACGCGTTCTACCTTTCTCTCCTCCCTGTACAGCTTTGAACCAACCGTGAATCATGGCCATTAACGCACAAACATCCACCAATATCTCCTCCATCACTCCACCGTTCCACCCACAAACAACACCAATGATCTTCTCTTCCCGTCCTCATCATTTCCATTCCCAAAATACCAAGCTCGAGACCTCGAATAAAATTGCATCGAAATGCTCCTGTGTGCTAGTATAGTAAAGGGATCGACACAAATTGTAACCGAAATCCATGAAATGAGGCTGTTGGTTGCGGAATCCTATTCTAAACCCCAAAACGATACTCAAATCTCGAAATGCTTAAATCTTCAACAAAAACCAACCCTTTTCTGCGCTGTACTTCATGAGTTACCTTAAGACAATGTCGAGTGAAGTAAAATGGACATCGATGGAAAGCTTGAAGCCGGAGCATCTCAATAAAACTTGATTCGAGATTTTACGATTTTGATTTGAATTGTTTGAGATTTTTCTTTGATTTTCCTTCTCTCGATTTTTCTTGCTGTGATGAAAAAAAATGTAGCGGCACCAAAAGAGATTATATATTAGGTTCATATAGTTCATGTGGATGAAAACAAAAGGAACGTGGATTGTTCAGGTCCATATATAGTTTAAGAATCATGTACATTTTAGCCTTATAAAATCCGTGTGATCACATACAATGTTCAAAAATCACGGAACTAGATATACAACTAGAGTTCGACATTACGGTCCCCACGAAACTGGTTTCGTCGAATTCCGACTTCGTATGCTCACACAGCGTATTTTTAACCGTCAAAATACTAACTATTCTTCACGTTAAAATCCCGTACGGCCACATACTGACTTTAAATATCACGGAAATTGAAATCTAGCAATAATTTAATATTGCGGATCCAAAAAATTGGTTTTGTCGAATTCTGACTCCATTTGCAAAACCAGCTATTTTTAAAGCTCTGAATAACCCAATTAAATATATAAATATATTAAAATATAATTAAGTTAAATATAAATAAATTTATATTATCGTCTATATTCACAGTGAAATACCATATAGCTCTAGAATATTCCTATATGAATTTCTAACTTGATATTTCAATCTGGGTCAACCCGATATTCGATTTATATTGAAATTCCTTTTCAAAAAATAAATAATTCCTTTATAAATTATAAAGGAATTCCTCAGCGACTTTTCTAAAATTTGATTTGAACATGAATCAAAATCTACACGACGAAAATCCCGATTTTTCTCTTCCACTAGAAAGATATACTTCACCAGCTCCACACGCTTCTTGTTTCACAGAAATCCGGCTTAAAATGAATCATGTACATTTAGTTAAAGTTTAAATCGCCAAATAGCGAACTACTGCATCGTTACACGCTCTATTTTAATTATATTAAAAGTCTACATTCAAACTGACATCGATTGAATATATTCGTCAATATAATTCAACTCTAAGCTGAATTAAATCTTAGGGACGACCCAGTTCACAGAATATTGTGATTTCCAATATTTTTTATTATTGATGAATTATATATATTATTTAATTTATTAGTTTAATTAAATATCCACCAATATTTAATTCCACGACCATTTAATTCACTATATCACTATTTATATAATTAAATTAATTAATTATAATACCTCTGCCAATGCGGGTCATTACACAAACCATAGGCAACCATGGCATCCAAACACCCAAATTATATTATTAACGGTGAATTATAGTTATATATGAATTTTGCACATCCTAGCAGTCCAGAAAAGTGTGAGAATTAACTCACCTTGATTTCACTTATCGGTTCCACCGTTGTCACGTTGAATTTTAAATAGCGTTTAAAATCAAACAGAAATCCCATTTATCTCTGATCTGCTCCGACTCATCACAACAATGTAGCATTCGATGATGTGGTTTTCACGCAACCTTTTTGGGCTGACTCTGATAACATAAGAAATAGTTATATAATTTTAGTTATGCGATTATAATCGAAATAATATTTCCTTTAATTATATAATAAATTTCTCTAATTACTTGCTTAATTGATAATGAAGGTGGATTTCTTTTTCCTGGACCACATTGTAACCTGCGATTCCTACCCTTGTTCTAACCCAAGACAAAGCCACGTTCCTTTACCATTTAACCCTTATGCAACCAGTACGCAACCATTCTCAAGACCACCCCGCTCCACGTATAATCTTCCTAATGATGAATCACGCTGAAGACCATAGGCATTTGCAAATGTGCAATACAAAACTTTCCTTTATAATGTACTGCTTCGTTATTTTAACATGCCACCCATTTGAACTCAGTAATGTGTCTCCTCCCAAACATACCGTGCTACAACCCTTTTCTTTTTGTTCCAAACATCATGTCGTGGCCTGCACGAAGCACTCTCTACCACATCTTTCTAGCGCAACCACCTGGTACCACGTTTCTTCTATCTTCAACTGTAAAACCATGCGATGCAACACTCTTCTTTTTGTACTAACAATACATCTCACCTTGTTAATTCGAGCTTTGGACTTTGAACCCCACTGTGTTTACGTGAATTCCTCATCACGTCTGCCACCTACCAGTTCCGCTACTGTATGTTGTTGATGCACCTCCTGACCCTTTTTATATAATTAATTAATTAATGAGGTCACACCATTTATAGCAGAAGAGAAAGAATCAGTGTGGCTTCGAAAAAGAATGAGTGGAGATGCTCTACTGTGTTGAAATGAAATGGTGAAGGACGAGAACAAGTGAGATGATTTTATATATAGGTATACGATTAGAGATGAGAGGATTTCTTGAATGAAAACAAGAAGAGAAAGCACCGTCTATATAAAGGGGAGATTTTAATATAGGCATAACGTCATTCGTCTGAGGTACAAGTAGGAGCGATTTATTTTCAAACTAGCTTAGGGAGAACAGGGTATTGAATCCACGTCCAGACGTGTGTGATTATAATGAGGTTTGACTTACATTGGATATTTTTCTTTTTACTTGTTTATGGTTTAATTTTTAGGGGAGTGCGTCATATAAATTTTTTACCCTTTAAGAGCCGCTATCGACATAAATAAAAATACCACTGTATCGACCAGCGCCCCATGATCCCAAAAATATAATAATATCAACACGTTAACTTATATTGTGAAATCCCAAAATATTGATATTGGGTGCCAAATACTCCGAATAAAAAGTTGTGTTTTTAATTAATAAAAAATTACAGTAAAATTCTAAAAATTAAATTGTAACTACGCCTCAAAGTTCTTGTCCAAATTCCAAATTGATATGTAATTATATTAAACTATCGTTATGGTTTATAAACGATTCCATAGCATTTTTATGGAAATTTGAATTGGACATAACTTGAGATCTATATGATGAAATCTCGATTTTCCTCTTACATTAGAAGATTATCATCTAATTGATTCAACCGTTTCTTGTTTCACTAAAATCCGATTCATATCGGATCCAGTGTAACAAATTGAAGTTTAAATCGTAAATTACGAACTATCACGCCATTTCGTGCTCGTTTTAATTAATTTTTATAATATATAAATTTGAACTCCATTTTAAACAAATAATTTCGATATAAAATCCATTTATATCACCAAACCATTATTTAAAACGGATTTTAATATTCGTAATTAACGTTCGAAAATCTGGGACGTTACATACCTTCCCCTTTAAAAGAATTTCGTCCCCGAAATTACTAGGTAAGAAGAATGATCTGAAACAAATTACTTTAGAATAATTATATTTGAATTATTATCAAAATAAATTCAAACACTTTGATATTTTCGAAAATTTCGCCAGCACCTCCTCTGCTCTGCTCGGCTCGATCGATACGACTACAACTGCCACTTTGGGCCTCAACTTCTCCAAAATAAAACCAAAACCCAATGGTTACACAACCTAGGGGTTAAATCAATCACCAACCAAAAATATATTAAGGATTAACTTTTTGTTGGGAAACTCAATTTCAATTCCGACGTAATCATATAACTGCTTCTCGTTATCCAATCTGCACTCCAATCTTTGTATCCAAATCGATTACATAGCCTTCTGGAATCTGCACTTATCTCAATATGCACCGCAAATAACAAACACAAGTTTGAACAATTCAATTTCACTCATCACCGTTTTTATTTCCAACTCATTATACTGGGGTTGATTTCCCTGCTTCCGCTCCCATTCAATTCTTATTAACTGATAATAAGTTCTATTCGACCAAACTAACGTCCAATCAATCACTGTACATGATTAACTTAATCATTGAAGTTAAATTTTATTTGTCTGGTTAAATTCAATTACTTAATTCCACTTAACCTGGTTGAATTTCTTTTCCAAACTCAATTAATTAATTGGTTCCATTTTATTTCATAATTCAACATCATCTCTAACTATGTCAGTTAGATTCAAACATTCAATTCATCCATTCTGAACATTTATATACCATTTGATTATCATGAATTTTCTTTATAATCGTTTATTAGCAATCCATTTGGATTTGTTATAAGTTTAATTCATTCACTCGAGATATCTAGTTTTATTCTTCAACCATGGAATCAACCATTCAATCAAACAAGGAACAACCAAATTATTCTGATTCATATTCACTATAATATCCACTTTGATTCGAAATTAACTTCATACTGAGGTTTTTTATTCTCAAATTTCATATTTGAAATTCCCATTTGGTTAAATCCTTTCAATTTTAGAATTCACGCTGAATTCAAACTCAACTCAAAATAAGTTGATTAATATTATAATAATTTGAGGAAATAATCACTTTTTCAAAATACACTGGTCAAACCAGTTTAAAAATAATTTTATATAAAACTAAAAATACGCGCTCTCAAATATATACTCTGAACTCAATCTAGGGTATTACTATCCCCACCTCTATTGAGTTACACCACAGAGCCAAGGTTATTAGTAAACCAATTGCTCTGTTAGCACGTTGTAACGTCCCACTTTTCCGAACCAATTTAAACTGACATTTTACCACCACAGTCAACACAAATAATACAGAAAAGCAGAATGTTAAGAGAAAGAAGTTAGAGGATGAGATTGGAAAGATAGAACTAATAGAATAGTAGAGTAAGAAGAACATCAGAATCTCACAGCGGGATGAATAAAATATAATATACCAAATGTTTTGATATAAAAAGAATCTACATATACATACCAATCATCAGAGTATACATACCAATCATCAGAGTACATCATATTAGACACAGTGGAAATAAACTCTAGATAACTGTAATGACCCGCACTGGCAGAGGTATTATAATTAATTTATTTAATTATATAAATAGTGATATAGTGAATAAAATGGTGGTTTAATTAAATAATGGTGAATATTTAATTAAAATAATAAATTAAATAATATATTTAATTCTGAAATAATCAGAATTGGCTGAAATGGCGATATGATGTTAACTGGTTCATCTATGATATTTAATTCAGTTTACAATTGAATTAGAATAACGAATATATTTAAATAACGACAGTTTGAACGTATAATTAAATATAATTAAAATTGAGCTTGAAATTGTAAAGACCCGTAACTTCCCCGTAAAGGAAAGCGACGGATAGTTCGAGAACAAACCACAGCAGAACGATACAGAAGAACATTTCATTGTATTTAACAACAATGCATCAGATTACAAGAATATACAGAGTATAAATGAATATTACACAGAAATATCAGAGATTTAAATTACATTTAAATACATAGCAGCGGAAAATAATACAATACACAACTAGAATGAGATATACGGATACAAAGCTTTCCGGATATCGTTCCAGCTGTAAACCAGGATCCTGTGAATATAAATCTGCAAAACCAAAACTACTAGCTGCCCGTGTCAAAATAAGGGCACCCAGAGTTTAGGTTAAAACAATAAACTCCAGGTCAGTCATGTGACTGGTGTGAGAACTAAAACAGATATAATTCTTTATTTTAAAGTTCGGTAAATCAAGGGACCACGCCGTATAACACGGAACGGGTTTCCTCCCAAGAATACCAGTGCATAAAACCAGCAGCGCAATGCTAAATAAAGAAAAATGAAGCTGTTATAAGACCCAGGTCCCATCACACAATGCAATCGCAAGCCGGAGGATAGGGTTTTTACCTTATAATAGCCAAGAATGCTTGATACGTTTAAAAGAAATCATTTTGATACTATTATAAGTGTATAGTGTATAAAACAACTTCAAATCATAAGTATCAATCATAGGCGGCATGAATGCCCCATACCACTATGTCGCCATATATAGGTTATACAATCAAAATCGCAAAGTCACGTATTTGGAAATTGGATTTCCATCTATGAACCGAGGCAAAAGATAGTCCTCAACCGATTCGAGACGCTCTAGCCCGCCCCTCAGGACCCAGACTCAGGTGGGCCCTTGGATCCTCAGGGCCAGTCCACCGATGTGGATTAAACTTAAACCCTGAACATGCATTTCCCCGCCCTATGGGGCGTAAACGAGCCAACTAAATGACTCCATCGGTTCGAGAACGACCGATCAATCCGAGGCGCCTCGCAACAGCAACAACCACATAAGTCAAACTCGTCAGGGCGTGTAAAACCACTGACGCCACTTCTAGCTAGAAAGAAACGCATGCCCTCCCTGACGTCCACTCCCGTTTTTGGTTCATACCGGGTGTGAAACTCGCGAAGCAAACGTTACACAAAGCTACGCCACAAAGGCCGTGCTTTGATCATCACCACAAGACTTTGCTTTTCAACAGAAGCCTCGATCAATTGCCACTTAGGCATGCCACACAGGCAATTCACTCCATGCGTTTGATATCCATCAATATATAACCCCTGAGCTCGTACGTCTCAGAGAAGGGCGTTAAGCAAGAGAATAAATTCTCCGCCGCCAAACAGATATATATTTAATAGAGATCAATCACACGGACTAAAATCCAATGTCAGACACACAGTCCATTTACAAGTCCGTTCTGGGTCGGAACGAAACCGGAGGCACCTAGTACCTCGCATATCCATCGATCTCCAAGTACGTCTGGACGATCACCAACTGTTTCCATCTTCTTGGGTGTACAGCCCAATCAAGATCATCAGTTATCACCCAAACGACGTGAAGACCTCCGGTCTTCGACCATCGTCTTCATCTTCGACTTATCGTCGTATCAGCTATTCAGAATGGGATAAACCCGGTCTTCCTGAATAACTCGCGTATATTTTATAAAAGTGTTACACAAACACAACATACGCCTCATTCCAATTCATTAGTCACTAACCGTAAATTAATCAAGAGAATAATTCCCCAAATATTAACCTCGAAGGCCGAAACCAACATCAGATCAATATCCAGAAAACCATTCTGTTTGGCTAACCGACAGTTAGTTTCTAAATTTCATGTTCAAATCTAATTAAAGATTTAACTATCGCCTGGAGCAAAACTGGTGATACTCCATTCTCGATCTTTTCAATCTAATTAAAGATTCATTAAAACTCCACTTAGTTTTAATCTGTGACTGGGTTAAAGAATCAGTGTCATTTAAAACACGGTTCACGATAAACCCAAAGTCACATCCCATTAATTATCGGGTTAAAGAACAAGTGTTATTTAAAACACTGTTCACGATAAACCCAAAAATCAATATCCATTCAATTCCAATTAAATATTATTTAATTGGTACACTTCATTAAATCTAAATCAAAAGATTTAATCTTTTCTCAGCTGGGTTCAAGAACAGTGTTAGTGAAGACACCATTCACAACAAACCCAAATCACATTCATTAATTATCGGGTTAAAGAACGAGTGTTATTTAAAACACTGTCCACGATAAACCCAAAAATCAATATCGATTTAATTCCAATTAAATATTATTTAATTGGTACACTTCATTAAATCTAAATAAAAAGATTTAATCTTTTCTCAACTGGGTTCAAGAACAGTGTTAGTGAAGACACCATTCACGACAAACCCAAATCACATTCATTAATTATCGGGTTAAAGAACAAGTGTTATTTAAAACACTGTTCACGATAAACCCAAAAATCAATATCAATTCAATTCCAATTAAATATTATTTAATTGGTACCCTTCATTAAATCTAAATAAAAAGATTTAATCCTTTCTCAACTGGGTTCAAGAACAGTGTTAGTGAAGACACCATTCACGACAAACCCAAATCACATTCGATATTCAATACAAGGCTCTGAATAGAAAATATATCGGCTTATATTCAATATCGAATTCTACGACTAACAAATGTCGTATTGGAAATAACGATATACATATATATCTTTCAAATTTCCATAACAACACCTGTATAATCACGAATTCCAACATCGAAACATTCCGAAGACAATTTCGATTCAAATCCACTCCAATGCAATCATTGGAATTTTGGTTACTTTTAAAACCCTTTTCGAATTCAATTTATTTATTTAAAAATAAATAGAATTATAATTCTAGTTCAAAACTAGTTCATTTCGATAAAAATCCATTTTTATCTTTTCAAATATGGAGTTTTTCATCCCAATTCTTCACAAATCATTTCTTATGATTTTACACAAATTATTACTATTTTTAATAATTTTATCAAGGCCCGTACAGTCGATTTCCATCAATGGCCATCGAACTGCACTTACAGCGCCCTTTTTCGAATTTGATTTGGACATAATTCCAAATCCAACCGTTAGATTTCAAATTTCTAATCTTCGTTAGAAAGCTCTTTTCGATACGAACCCAACGGTTCCGGTTTTAGGAGAATCCGACGGTCGGATCTCCCGTGATGTCCGTTTGAAATAAATGGTCGAAATTCGCGAACTGCCGCGGCGCGTTCTATTCAGGCCATTATATTATATATAATATATATATAATATATTTCGTCGATTTCTATTTAAAAACGAATTATATAAACAGTTTTAAATTCATTTCAAAATCTATTTCAACTTCCATTTCAATTCAAAGCAAAATTGAATTCTTCTTTATAAATTCGTTTCAAAATTCATTTCTGTTCAATTCAAATTTCAATTCAATTTGAATTCATATTCAATTCAATTCATTTCGAAATCGTTTTCAATTCAATTCATTTCGAAATCGTTTTCAATTCAATTCATTTCGAAATCGCTTTTCAATTCAATTCATTTCGAAATCGCTTTCAATTCAATTCATTTCGAAATCGCTTTCAATTCAATTCATTTCGAATTCGTTTTCAATTCAATTCATTTCGAAATCGTTTTCAATTCAATTCATTTCGAAATCGTTTTCAATTCAATTCATTTCGAAATCGCTTTCAATTCAATTCATTTCGAAATCGCTTTCAATTCAATTCATTTCGAAATCGTTTTCAATTCAATTCATTTCGAAATCGTTTTCAATTCAATTCGAAATCGATAAAATCGATATAAATATCGTTCACGTCAAAATGGCGTCAATCTAATCAACACGGCTTCATAAAGTTCTATTTTCAAATATTCTATTTCAAATATTTCTTTTTCAAATATTTCTATTTTAAAACTGGAATGAGGCCCAATCAATTACCATATAAAGTTAATTATATGGATTTTCATACAACACATGTATAATAGCCTTGAAAAATAATCAACCATCAACCAAACTGCACTACACTGTATAAGCATCAAATATAGACATTTAACGCTTATAGCAGCTTGTCAATCAATCGATCGACATATTTAATCAATCAGGATGAGTGAACTTCAAATTTCATCCTAACACCCGTGTGGGGTTTCAAACAATCAAACACATATTTTATTTGTGCAGTTAGGCGATGTGTAAAATTTATCGACCCAATCAACGTTATTCAAATAGGTGTACATAAACAAACCGTCTGGTTTGTAAATGAATATTTATTTATTCACATTCACGTTAAAAATTATATTTTTAACGATAACACATTTTATTTTAACATATGAATTTCTATTCAGTTCATTCGTTAAATAAAATGCTATTTTTATTTTTCTAACTTATTTTAGAAAATTTCAGCGGCATAACGGCACGATACTTGAAACGGGACAAGGCCTAGCCTTATCCCCGGTCTAGTGAAGGCCCACGCCATTCACACATCAATCAAATCAATTCGTTATGCAAACCACAAACTTTGAAGTAAGGATCTAACCTAGCCTTACTCCTTCGCCTTATAACGGCGCACGTCTAATCCTAACCAATTTATCGATTCGATTTTTCACACCACAAACCACATTCAAACCAATATCGCAATCAATCACCAAACAGTCAAACAAACAAGTCCATGGTCTGTGGACGATTGTGTCGGGTGCTACTAAGCACCGTCTGCATCCTAGTATATATATATAACTAGAAAAAGAGAATTAAGAGTGAGAAGTTCTCACATATAGCTATCCTAGCTCCACGGCACTTCATTTGCAGAAGTCTTCGTCGTTTCGCCTTTTTGTCACCTTCGTTGCCCAAGGCCACTATATATATAAAAATCGAATTTTTATTTCAAAGTTCCATATATAAAAATCGAATTTTTATTTCAAAGTTCAATATATAAAAATCGAATTTTTATTTCAAAGTTCAATATATAAAAATCGAATTTTTATTTCAAAGTTCAATATATAAAAATCGAATTTTTAGTTCAAAGTTCAATATATAAAAATCGAATTTTTAGTTCAAAGTTCAATATATAAAAATCGAATTTTTAGTTCAAAGTTCAATATATAAAAATCGAATTTTTAGTTCAAAGTTCAATATATAAAAATCGAATTTTTAGTTCAAAGTTCAATATATAAAAATCGAATTTTTAGTTCAAAGTTCAATATAAAAAAATCGAATTTTTAGTTCAAAGTTCAATATATAAAAATCGAATTTTTATTTCAAAGTTCAATATATAAAAATCGAATTTTTATTTCAAAGTTCAATATATAAAAATCGAATTTTTATTTTCCTTAAAGTATAAAAACCATATTTTTATTTTTCTTAAAGTATAAAAACCATATTTTTATTTTTCTTAAAGTATAAAAACCATATTTTTATTTTTCTTATGTATAAAAACCATATTTTTATTTTTCTTAAAGTATAAAAACCATATTTTTATTTTTCTTAAAGTATAAAAACCATATTTTTATTTTTCTTAAAGTATAAAAACCATATTTTTATTTTTCTTAAAGTATAAAAACCATATTTTTATTTTTCTTAAAGTATAAAAACCATATTTTTATTTTTCTTATGTCTATAATATAAATCAAAGACTGGATTTTTATATAAACTAGAAACTGATTTACAAAAATAAAAAAAATAAAAATAAATCACTTACAGTATTTATCTGGAAAAGGGGAGGGATTCGGAGTCGCCTCTCGAGTCTCGCGTTGCAGGCGAGGGGGGTGCTGGACTTCGTGGTGGAGGAAGAAGAAGAAGGGGTCGCGACAGCAGCAGGGGGGGTTTCGATTTGCGGTGGCGTTCAGGAGAATTGGGGGTTGCGTCGGCGAGGGCTTGCTGGGAGAGGGGGTTGCGATCTCCAATCGGTCGTGGAGGGAGGAGCGACCATCGCGGTTGGCGATCCATCGGGGGGCCGATATGGTGGCGGCGGCGGTTAATCCTCCGTCGCCCCTTTGTCGTTCCTTTTTTTTTTTTTTTTTTTTTTTTTTTTTTAAGTCTGAAATGATTTCGAAGAAGGGGGGGGGCCAGAGATAAGGGGAAAGGTTGTTTTTTTTTTTTATTATTATTTAATTATTTTATTCCTTAAAAGTTGATTTTTACATATGACCTCGAAACGAGGCCCACCGCCTGTCGTCCATAGCGTATTACCCCCATTCCGAACACAATGGGATATGTATCGCAAGCTGATTCGATTGTTACAATCAGTTTCCTTTAAATTTACATTTAAATCGCTATATTGAATTTTAAACGTACATTTCCAATTACCGGGGTCACATACTAACTCTATGAATTGCAGAAAAATATTTTCTAGCTTCATATTGACGATACGGTCCTAACAAAACTAGTTTCGTCGAATTCTGAGACCGTTAGAAAAATGGTCAATTTCCAGTCGATTAAAATCAACTAAAACTGGTCAAACGCGTTTTCCTTTGCCACGCTCACATATTGATTCGAAAAATTATGAAATTTGAAACCTAGCGATAACTTGACATCACGGACCCAACAAAACTGGTTTCGTCGAATTCCGAGGTCATTTGCAAAATGTCCATTTTTAAGGGCCTGAATTCCATAGCGACTATTCAGAATTTTCAACTGGACATATCTTTTGATTCCCGATATGAAATCTTGATTTGTCGGATTCGTTGGAAAGATATCCACAATTAGATTCCATTATTTTTGGTTTCACTAAAATCTGGATTGTTTTGCACCCGGTACATTCCATTGAAGTTTGAAATCGAATTATCGAACTACCGCGCCATTTTCAATTCTATTTATAATTATATATAAATATTTATATTCTAACGACGACGCGTATAATATATACGTTCGAATTATATTCAAAATAAATTTCTCGTTGGTTTTATTTAAAATAATCTATTTTAAATATTCAAAATTCGCTAAAATTGCCAAAATAAAAATTTTAAACTGGCCCAGATTTTCGGGTTGTTACAATCTCCCCCACTTAAAACTTTTCGTCCCCGAAAAGGAATAAAGTCGATAGTGGTTTGATTAATCAACACTACGTTCGATCTGGCTTCTATTCTCCAACTCTTTAGTTTCTGAGAATTTTTAAAACTTCAAAAATTTGGCTAACACCCTAAATTTTTGAAAAATTTCGCCATAACCTCCCCTGTACCGGGAGCATCGGGGAATTTCAAATAGCTTCCCCGGTCCTTCAGATCTCAAAAAGAAAAAGAAAAAGCCAAGCGGCTAGCCAATAGGCTCACAAAATCATCATCACCCAAACAAAACAGGAAATTATGTAGTAAACATGTACCTATTTGTCGGGCAAACAAATTTTATTCTTCGGCTCTAGCCTCTTTGCTATGACCTGTTCAATGTAAGCATATGTATATGCAAGCAAATGCGACCAATTTTCAATACAGTTCAATATTGGGTTTAATTAGACATAATGGCTAAAATTTAGCAAACAAATAAACAACACAAACATCAATCAATTAGTGAATTAGAGTCTCAAATTCGTAATTTGATATATATACAAAAATCAGATTTTTGATGCCAAATCACAACAATAGGCCCTATCTAATTTTGGTTCTCACACCAGTCAATAGGAAATATATAGAAATCTCACTTTCGTCACTCGAAAATAAATACTGGCGACAGTGCCCCATCACCAGAATTACTCCCGGGCACTAGAGGGATTCTATATCTACCCAATATATTAAAACTTCGAATACACGTTTGCAAGACATATATGCAAAATCTTTATATATCGGATTGTCCTAATCAATATAAAATAAATAATCAAATACGAATAGTTGATTTTAAATTTTCAAAACAAAATTGGTTTTCATTTTAAAATTTTACTCTTCACACTCATTCTAGGATACTACTGATCCCATCTCTAACGAGTCTTTCTAATTGGATATTACTAATCCAGTATCTGATGAATTCTTTCGTAAGGTTCTAATGTGTCTTGTTCTCTGCTTTGTAAACCAAAGCTCTGATACCAACTGTAAAGACCCGTAACTTCCCCGTAAAGGAAAGCGACGGATAGATCGAGAACAAACCACAGCAGAACGCATACAGAAGAACATTTCATTGTATTTAACAACAATGCATCAGATTACAAGAATATACAGAGTATAAATGAATATTACACAGAAATATCAGAGATTTAAATTACATTTAAATACATAGCAGCGGAAAATAATACAATACACAACTAGAATGAGATATACGGATACAAAGCTTTCCGGATATCGTTCCAGCTGTAAACCAGGATCCTGTGAATATAAATCTGCAAAACCAAAACTACTAGCTGCCCGTGTCAAAATAAGGGCACCCAGAGTTTAGGTTAAAACAATAAACTCCAGGTCAGTCATGTGACTGGTGTGAGAACTAAAACAGATATAATTCTTTATTTTAAAGTTCGGTAAATCAAGGGACCACGCCGTATAACACGGAACGGGTTTCCTCCCAAGAATACCAGTGCATAAAACCAGCAGCGCAATGCTAAATAAAGAAAAATGAAGCTGTTATAAGACCCAGGTCCCATCACACAATGCAATCGCAAGCCGGAGGATAGGGTTTTTACCTTATAATAGCCAAGAATGCTTGATACGTTTAAAAGAAATCATTTTGATACTATTATAAGTGTATAGTGTATAAAACAACTTCAAATCATAAGTATCAATCATAGGCGGCATGAATGCCCCATACCACTATGTCGCCATATATAGGTTATACAATCAAAATCGCAAAGTCACGTATTTGGAAATTGGATTTCCATCTATGAACCGAGGCAAAAGATAGTCCTCAACCGATTCGAGACGCTCTAGCCCGCCCCTCAGGACCCAGACTCAGGTGGGCCCTTGGATCCTCAGGGCCAGTCCACCGATGTGGATTAAACTTAAACCCTGAACATGCATTTCCCCGCCCTATGGGGCGTAAACGAGCCAACTAAATGACTCCATCGGTTCGAGAACGACCGATCAATCCGAGGCGCCTCGCAACAGCAACAACCACATAAGTCAAACTCGTCAGGGCGTGTAAAACCACTGACGCCACTTCTAGCTAGAAAGAAACGCATGCCCTCCCTGACGTCCACTCCCGTTTTTGGTTCATACCGGGTGTGAAACTCGCGAAGCAAACGTTACACAAAGCTACGCCACAAAGGCCGTGCTTTGATCATCACCACAAGACTTTGCTTTTCAACAGAAGCCTCGATCAATTGCCACTTAGGCATGCCACACAGGCAATTCACTCCATGCGTTTGATATCCATCAATATATAACCCCTGAGCTCGTACGTCTCAGAGAAGGGCGTTAAGCAAGAGAATAAATTCTCCGCCGCCAAACAGATATATATTTAATAGAGATCAATCACACGGACTAAAATCCAATGTCAGACACACAGTCCATTTACAAGTCCGTTCTGGGTCGGAACGAAACCGGAGGCACCTAGTACCTCGCATATCCATCGATCTCCAAGTACGTCTGGACGATCACCAACTGTTTCCATCTTCTTGGGTGTACAGCCCAATCAAGATCATCATTTATCACCCAAACGACGTGAAGACCTCCGGTCTTCGACCATCGTCTTCATCTTCGACTTATCGTCGTATCAGCTATTCAGAATGGGATAAACCCGGTCTTCCTGAATAACTCGCGTATATTTTATAAAAGTGTTACACAAACACAACATACGCCTCATTCCAATTCATTAGTCACTAACCGTAAATTAATCAAGAGAATAATTCCCCAAATATTAACCCCGAAGGCCGAAACCAACATCAGATCAATATCCAGAAAACCATTCTGTTTGGCTAACCGACAGTTAGTTTCTAAATTTCACGTTCAAATCTAATTAAAGATTTAACTATCGCCTGGAGCAAAACTGGTGATACTCCATTCTCGATCTTTTCAATCTAATTAAAGATTCATTAAAACTCCACTTAGTTTTAATCTGTGACTGGGTTAAAGAATCAGTGTCATTTAAAACACGGTTCACGATAAACCCAAAGTCACATCCCATTAATTATCGGGTTAAAGAACAAGTGTTATTTAAAACACTGTTCACGATAAACCCAAAAATCAATATCCATTCAATTCCAATTAAATATTATTTAATTGGTACACTTCATTAAATCTAAATCAAAAGATTTAATCTTTTCTCAGCTGGGTTCAAGAACAGTGTTAGTGAAGACACCATTCACAACAAACCCAAATCACATTCATTAATTATCGGGTTAAAGAACGAGTGTTATTTAAAACACTGTCCACGATAAACCCAAAAATCAATATCGATTTAATTCCAATTAAATATTATTTAATTGGTACACTTCATTAAATCTAAATAAAAAGATTTAATCTTTTCTCAACTGGGTTCAAGAACAGTGTTAGTGAAGACACCATTCACGACAAACCCAAATCACATTCATTAATTATCGGGTTAAAGAACAAGTGTTATTTAAAACACTGTTCACGATAAACCCAAAAATCAATATCAATTCAATTCCAATTAAATATTATTTAATTGGTACCCTTCATTAAATCTAAATAAAAAGATTTAATCCTTTCTCAACTGGGTTCAAGAACAGTGTTAGTGAAGACACCATTCACGACAAACCCAAATCACATTCGATATTCAATACAAGGCTCTGAATAGAAAATATATCGGCTTATATTCAATATCGAATTCTACGACTAACAAATGTCGTATTGGAAATAACGATATACATATATATCTTTCAAATTTCCATAACAACACCTGTATAATCACGAATTCCAACATCGAAACATTCCGAAGACAATTTCGATTCAAATCCACTCCAATGCAATCATTGGAATTTTGGTTACTTTTAAAACCCTTTTCGAATTCAATTTATTTATTTAAAAATAAATAGAATTATAATTCTAGTTCAAAACTAGTTCATTTCGATAAAAATCCATTTTTATCTTTTCAAATATGGAGTTTTTCATCCCAATTCTTCACAAATCATTTCTTATGATTTTACACAAATTATTACTATTTTTAATAATTTTATCAAGGCCCGTACAGTCGATTTCCATCAATGGCCATCGAACTGCACTTACAGCGCCCTTTTTCGAATTTGATTTGGACATAATTCCAAATCCAACCGTTAGATTTCAAATTTCTAATCTTCGTTAGAAAGCTCTTTTCGATACGAACCCAACGGTTCCGGTTTTAGGAGAATCCGACGGTCGGATCTCCCGTAATGTCCGTTTGAAATAAATGGTCGAAATTCGCGAACTGCCGCGGCGCGTTCTATTCAGGCCATTATATTATATATAATATATATATAATATATTTCGTCGATTTCTATTTAAAAACGAATTATATAAACAGTTTTAAATTCATTTCAAAATCTATTTCAACTTCCATTTCAATTCAAAGCAAAATTGAATTCTTCTTTATAAATTCGTTTCAAAATTCATTTCTGTTCAATTCAAATTTCAATTCAATTTGAATTCATATTCAATTCAATTCATTTCGAAATCGTTTTCAATTCAATTCATTTCGAAATCATTTTCAATTCAATTCATTTCGAAATCGCTTTTCAATTCAATTCATTTCGAAATCGCTTTCAATTCAATTCATTTCGAAATCGCTTTCAATTCAATTCATTTCGAATTCGTTTTCAATTCAATTCATTTCGAAATCGTTTTCAATTCAATTCATTTCGAAATCGTTTTCAATTCAATTCATTTCGAAATCGCTTTCAATTCAATTCATTTCGAAATCGCTTTCAATTCAATTCATTTCGAAATCGTTTTCAATTCAATTCATTTCGAAATCGTTTTCAATTCAATTCGAAATCGATAAAATCGATATAAATATCGTTCACGTCAAAATGGCGTCAATCTAATCAACACGGCTTCATAAAGTTCTATTTTCAAATATTCTATTTCAAATATTTCTTTTTCAAATATTTCTATTTTAAAACTGGAATGAGGCCCAATCAATTACCATATAAAGTTAATTATATGGATTTTCATACAACACATGTATAATAGCCTTGAAAAATAATCAACCATCAACCAAAGTGCACTACACTGTATAAGCATCAAATATAGACATTTAACGCTTATAGCAGCTTGTCAATCAATCGATCGACATATTTAATCAATCAGGATGAGTGAACTTCAAATTTCATCCTAACACCCGTGTGGGGTTTCAAACAATCAAACACATATTTTATTTGTGCAGTTAGGCGATGTGTAAAATTTATCGACCCAATCAACGTCATTCAAATAGGTGTACATAAACAAACCGTCTGGTTTGTAAATGAATATTTATTTATTCACATTCACGTTAAAAATTATATTTTTAACGATAACACATTTTATTTTAACATATGAATTTCTATTCAGTTCATTCGTTAAATAAAATGCTATTTTTATTTTTCTAACTTATTTTAGAAAATTTCGGCGGCATAACGGCACGATACTAGAAACGGGACAAGGCCTAGCCTTATCCCCGGTCTAGTGAAGGCCCACGCCATTCACACATCAATCAAATCAATTCGTTATGCAAACCACAAACTTTGAAGTAAGGATCTAACCTAGCCTTACTCCTTCGCCTTATAACGGCGCACGTCTAATCCTAACCAATTTATCGATTCGATTTTTCACACCACAAACCACATTCAAACCAATATCGCAATCAATCACCAAACAGTCAAACAAACAAGTCCATGGTCTGTGGACGATTGTGTCGGGTGCTACTAAGCACCGTCTGCATCCTAGTATATATATATAACTAGAAAAAGAGAATTAAGAGTGAGAAGTTCTCACATATAGCTATCCTAGCTCCACGGCACTTCATTTGCAGAAGTCTTCGTCGTTTCGCCTTTTTGTCACCTTCGTTGCCCAAGGCCACTATATATATAAAAATCGAATTTTTATTTCAAAGTTCCATATATAAAAATCGAATTTTTATTTCAAAGTTCAATATATAAAAATCGAATTTTTATTTCAAAGTTCAATATATAAAAATCGAATTTTTATTTCAAAGTTCAATATATAAAAATCGAATTTTTAGTTCAAAGTTCAATATATAAAAATCGAATTTTTAGTTCAAAGTTCAATATATAAAAATCGAATTTTTAGTTCAAAGTTCAATATATAAAAATCGAATTTTTAGTTCAAAGTTCAATATATAAAAATCGAATTTTTAGTTCAAAGTTCAATATATAAAAATCGAATTTTTAGTTCAAAGTTCAATATATAAAAATCGAATTTTTAGTTCAAAGTTCAATATATAAAAATCGAATTTTTATTTCAAAGTTCAATATATAAAAATCGAATTTTTATTTCAAAGTTCAATATATAAAAATCGAATTTTTATTTTCCTTAAAGTATAAAAACCATATTTTTATTTTTCTTAAAGTATAAAAACCATATTTTTATTTTTCTTAAAGTATAAAAACCATATTTTTATTTTTCTTATGTATAAAAACCATATTTTTATTTTTCTTAAAGTATAAAAACCATATTTTTATTTTTCTTAAAGTATAAAAACCATATTTTTATTTTTCTTAAAGTATAAAAACCATATTTTTATTTTTCTTAAAGTATAAAAACCATATTTTTATTTTTCTTAAAGTATAAAAACCATATTTTTATTTTTCTTATGTCTATAATATAAATCAAAGACTGGATTTTTATATAAACTAGAAACTGATTTACAAAAATAAAAAAAATAAAAATAAATCACTTACAGTATTTATCTGGAAAAGGGGAGGGATTCGGAGTCGCCTCTCGAGTCTCGCGTTGCAGGCGAGGGGGGTGCTGGACTTCGTGGTGGAGGAAGAAGAAGAAGGGGTCGCGACAGCAGCAGGGGGGGTTTCGATTTGCGGTGGCGTTCAGGAGAATTGGGGGTTGCGTCGGCGAGGGCTTGCTGGGAGAGGGGGTTGCGATCTCCAATCGGTCGTGGAGGGAGGAGCGACCATCGCGGTTGGCGATCCATCGGGGGGCCGATATGGTGGCGGCGGCGGTTAATCCCCCGTCGCCCCTTTGTCGTTCCTTTTTTTTTCTTTTTTTTTTTTTAAGTCTGAAATGATTTCGAAGAAGGGGGGGGGGCAGAGATAAGGGGAAAGGTTGTTTTTTTTTTATTATTTAATTATTTTATTCCTTAAAAGTTGATTTTTACATATGACCTCGAAACGAGGCCCACCGCCTGTCGTCCATAGCGTATTACCCCCATTCCGAACACAATGGGATATGTATCGCAAGCTGATTCGATTGTTACAATCAGTTTCCTTTAAATTTACATTTAAATCGCTATATTGAATTTTAAACGTACATTTCCAATTACCGGGGTCACATACTAACTCTATGAATTGCAGAAAAATATTTTCTAGCTTCGTATTGACGATACGGTCCTAACAAAACTAGTTTCGTCGAATTCTGAGACCGTTAGAAAAATGGTCAATTTCCAGTCGATTAAAATCAACTGAAACTGGTCAAACGCGTTTTCCTTTGCCACGCTCACATATTGATTCGAAAAATTATGAAATTTGAAACCTAGCGATAACTTGACATCACGGACCCAACAAAACTGGTTTCGTCGAATTCCGAGGTCATTTGCAAAATGTCCATTTTTAAGGGCCTGAATTCCATAGCGACTATTCAGAATTTTCAACTGGACATATCTTTTGATTCCCGATATGAAATCTTGATTTGTCGGATTCGTTGGAAAGATATCCACAATTAGATTCCATTATTTTTGGTTTCACTAAAATCCGGATTGTTTTGCACCCGGTACATTCCATTGAAGTTTGAAATCGAATTATCGAACTACCGCGCCATTTTCAATTCTATTTATAATTATATATAAATATTTATATTCTAACGACGACGCGTATAATATATACGTTCGAATTATATTCAAAATAAATTTCTCGTTGGTTTTATTTAAAATAATCTATTTTAAATATTCAAAATTCGCTAAAATTGCCAAAATAAAAATTTTAAACTGGCCCAGATTTTCGGGTTGTTACAGAAATGGAACTGTAGTTCACAATTTGGTGATTTGAACTTCAACTGAATATATAGGATTCGTTTTAAGCCAGATTTTGGTGAAACAAGAAACTTGTGGAGCTGGTAGAGTATATCTTTCTAGCGGAAGAGAAAAATCGGGATTTCGTCGTGTAGATTTTGATTGACGTCCAAATCAAATTTTAGAAAAGTCGTTGTGGAACTCCTTTATAATTTATAAAGGAATTATTTACATTTTTAAAAGGAATTTCAATATAAATCGAATATCGATTAAATCGGGATTTGAAATATCAAGTTAGGTATTCATATAGGAATATTCTAGAGTAGTATGATATTCTGTTGTGAATATATAAGATAATATTAATTTATTAATATTTTATTTAAATATATTTATATATATTTATATATTTAAATGGGTCATCTAGAGCATTAAAAATAGCCACTTTTGCAAACGAAGTCGGAATTCGACGAAATTAATTTCGTTGGATCCGCAATGTCCAATAGTTGTTAGATTTCTAGTTTTGTGATTTTTAGAGTCACGGTGTGGCCGTATGGATTTTTAGAGTGAAAAACAGTCGATATTTTGACAGTTAAAAATACACTGTGTGAGCAAACATAGTCGGAATTCGACGAAATCATTTTCGTTGGGACCGTAAGGTCGAGAGCTAGCTGTATGTCTAGTTTCATGAATTTTGGGTATCGCGTGTGACCACACGGATTTTTAAAGTGCAGAAACGAATAGAAAATGATTAAAATAAAATTAGTAAAATATCCTAATTTTTGTGTGCACCCAAACTAGGCCACCACTCACCTTTTCTCACCACACAAAAATTCACAACCTTCCTATATAATCAAAAATGAAGCCGCCAGAACAAATGCCCCTTCTCAAACACAAAACACAAGAAGGAAAAAATCAATTGAAATAGAAATAAAAATCATAAAATCATGATATCTATATATTTGGGATCACGAGTGGAAGGACTTCAGTTTACGTCCATTTTTGTGCAGTTCGATATCATTTTTGGAGTAGTGAACGTGTACAGTAGAGGCTAGGGTTCGAGTTAGTTGCGGATTGAAGCATCGATGCATGAAAAGGACGTCGTATTTGTACTTGTGTGATGATTTAGCACTCGGTGTGAGTTTTTGGTGATGTTCGGTATTGTTTGGCATCAGTTGGCTCCCTGTAGTAGCGTCAGGTCTTGGAAGACGCGTTGGATATGGTGGCACCGAGTTTTGATTCGAGGTTATGGGTGGGAGGAGATTCGAATGAGAAAAAGAATGGTGAATTTGATTTTGGAATTCACCGAAGGAAGATGGAGGAATGGTGGAGCAAAGGTGCGGTCATGGCTGTGGAATGGAGGAGGAGCGACCATGTATTTCGTGGTTTGGGGAAGAAGGGCTGTGTTTGGGGCGGGTTTGAATGGTGAGTGGGCCTGGTTATATTGGTAAAGCCCAAATTGAATATATATTTAAGTTTTATTTAATTCAAATATGTATTAACTTTGTAATATCGTAACTACCTCATACGAGATCGAAGTTCAGCGAAACAAGTTGCGTTGGGACAGTATGGATGATAGCTTCACTTGAAGCTGACTGGAAGTGGATTAGGACTCGTTTGAATTTATGGCGAAATAAATTGTTTGATTCATATCAAACAACAGTTTATCGTTCTTTAAAGATGAACTGCCAATGTGAGTAAAACTCACCAACTCTGAACAGTTCTATTTTTATAACGTATATTTAGAACTGATAAATGATGACTGATTACTGTGTGTTAACTGTTTAGTTGAATTGTTTGTGTGTTGGTTGAAAGTATAGATAAAGACATACGTATATATCGTTAATCGAATATTGATTCTGTTTATCAGAATATGTTATACTGGTATTGTCTAACATCTGTGATGTAGGGAAACAGGTTAGAGGGACCCAACTGGGTTCCTCAATATATAAATACTATTTTGTTTTATATATTGTGGTATACGATGTGATATGAAATCTGTTGATGATTTTATATGTGTGAATGATACTGATCAGTGATGTATGGTATGTTATAAACCATAAGATACCGGAATGTTGATAAGGGAATTTTCAAAGTGATATTTGAAAATAAATTATTTATAAAATCTAAGGATTTTTAAAAGGAAATTTATTTATAAAATCAAAGAAGATTTTATAAACAGAAATATTTATAAAAAGGATATTTATAAGTAGAATACTTATAAAGTGTATTATTTATTTAAGATAAATAAATAAGACATTAAATGGATTATTTATTTGGTAAATAAATTAGATATTATAAATGGATTATTTACTTTGGAAGATAAACAGGATTAAATCAAAGGAGAATTTAATTAGAAAATAAATAGGATTAAAATGGAATATTTATTTAGAAAATAAATAGAAGTATAAGAGAATTATTTATTTAGAAAATAAATAGACAAATATAGGAAGAGAAATAATTGTAAACCATTTACAAATAGAATAGAGATATAAATAGAAATATTTGTAGAACATTTACAAATAGATTAAAGAGGATTATTTACTTAGGAAATAAATAGAAATGAAAACGAAAACGTTATATAAAGAAAACCGTTATAAGAAGGGAAAACATTATAAAAAGAAGATCATTTTTAAAGTGAAGAACCGTTACTAAAAGTAAATATTTAAAAATGAATAAACGTTGTTAAAAAGGAAATCTTTATAAAGCGAATAAAGTCAGTAAATCGAATATGGTATTCGAAAGGAGTTAAATCGAATATAAGTTATTTGAAGGGAGTCTATCGAATATGGTATGCGAAGGTTAGTCAATCGAATATGGTATTCAAAAGTTAGTAAATCGAATATGGTATTCGAAAGGAGTTAAATTAAATATAAGTTATTCGAAGGGAGTTAATCGAATATGGTATTCGAAAGTTAGTAAATCGAATATGTTATTCGAAAGGGGTTAGTCGAGTCGAGTTGGTTGAATAGAGTTAATCAGTTAGAGTTAACCAGTTAGGTTAAACCGTAGAGTTAACCCAGTTAGAGTTAATTAGTTAGAGTTAATCAATAGAGTTAAATCGAACTTGAGTTATTGGATAGAGTTAAATCGAACTAGAGTTGTTCAAATGGAGTTAATCAAATTTAGTTTATTTGAATAGAGTTGAAATGAGTTAATCAAATTTAGTTATTCGAAGTGAGATAATCGAATCAGAGATATTCGAAGTGAGATAATCGAATCAGAAATATTCGAAGTGAGTTGATCGAATCTAGTTATTCGACAGGAGTTAAAATCAAATATAGTTTATTCGAAGAAAGAGATTATCAAATATAAGTTTTCGAAAGTAAGCAAATCGAATATAAGTTATTCGAATATAGTTATTTGAATAGAGTTAATGCAGTAAGAGTTATTAGGTTGGAGTTTTTCAAATAAGAGTATAGATTAGAGTTAACCGAATAGGAGTAAATAAACTAGTTGTCGTTATATTATTCGAGTTAGGAAATAAAAGTCATATTAAAGATAATATATTTCAGATGCAGTAGATTATAACACCATTGTTATAATCATGTAAACTTGTAAAAGAAGGGGGTTCGTAAATAGAATCCGAGGGTTCGTAAGGAAGTGTTAAAGGGTTGAAAGATGAACTTACGCTATTTCGAGATTTGAAATGTTGTTCAGTTAAGGTCTGAGAGGTAATTATACCCCAACTTGATTGATTCGTTTTTAATTTAGAAATGGTTAAGTTTCAAGTGTGAAAGTGGTTAAGTGAATTTAATAAATAAGTATAGTGGTTTGAGTTGTCGTCGCGATGTTGATTTAAACATCTGTTTAAATCCCAGTAAAGAAGTTTTGGAAATATTTTCCAAATAGAATCAGAAACGTAATCAAATATTGAAATTGGAAATATGAATTAGAAATGGAAATGTTTTCCAGTGTTAACGTATATTTTCTAAACATAGAAAATAAGGAAATATGAATATATATATATATATATATATATATATATATATAGATATGTACATGATTTATGGTTGATTAATAGAATTTCCATTTGGAAATAATATCGTTGTTTGCACACCTGTTTTTCTTCGATCGTTAAATCACAGACTATCGAAGTTTTTGACCATTTTAAAGTTGTTAATATGGAGAGACCGGTTGGATTATTATCCAAAGAACCACTTTGTATTCGCATAAGCATTGCGAATAATATATGCCAAAGATAAATGAAGATGGAGTAAAGTGCAAGGGCTATTGTATAAGTCTTAGATAATAGTTCCTAAGATGGGTGTACTAAATAGTGCCTTCGGTTCATCCTGTTCCTGGATGACTTGTATGGAGGAATGTCGGACAGAGTATTTCCAAAAAGGTCACGTACATTGATTTCTTCAACCGTACTAAGAGTGGAAGCGGAGAAGGAAACTTCTTTAGCTAAAACGTAGTGTACTGTTGTAGACGTCAATTAGTGATTTTTGATGGATCTGACAATGTGGCATTCGAAGTGAATCTGATGTGATGATAAAGCATAACCTCAAGCCTCATCAACCGGTAAATGGAAGAAATCGGGCAGGCAGCATGGCTAAGTCGGTCTCTCCGAAGTAGGGTGTATAATCACCTATCTAGAGAATATTCATTTGCTTCTTAAATCTATCAATGTTGTCCCATATATATACGGGAAATGGTTGCTGATCCCAACCGATTGGTGATATACATTCGATACACTCAAGCGAAATGAGTGGTCGTTCATGTGTGGCTGAGTTGCAAGATGTTCTTGTTGAACTCCAGTGTATCGTTCCTAGAGTACACTGATCGGAAGGTGGTTCCATACCTTATCGTAGTTGGAAATCCATTACCGAATACGTGCTTGCGGTTTTGATTGTATACTATATACATAGAACGTGAGATGAAAGCGTTTCTGCAAGATGATTATTATACTGTGGTTGATAGACATTATTATAATATCAAAAGGTTTTGATATAAAGATATTTTGGATTCTCATAATGGAAAAAACCGTTCTGTTGTACGGCGTGGTCTTATGAAATATCGTTTACTTGTTCAAACAGTTTTAAACTGTTTTACTCAACCAGTCCCATGACTGACCTAGAGTTTATTTTGTTTTGTTTTCCCTAAACTCTTGGGTGCCCAATTTTGTACCGGCAGTCAAGTAGTCAGGATTTTACAGATACTTGAAGAGCTGGAGCAGGAGGTGACACGACCCGAACTTCCCCGTGAAGGAAAGCAAGGATTACATTGAGAAAAGGACAAAATAGAAGGCAGACGGAAGAACGTTTCATTGTTATTACAACAATTCCATCAGATACAAGAATATATAGAGTATAAATGAATGAATTACATTCGAATGATATCAGAGATTACAATAAATTACATAGTACCGGAAAAATATACAAAAAACAACTGAAAGTAATACACGGATACAGAGCTTTCCGAGCATCGTTCCAACTGTAAATCAGGATCCTGTGAATATAAATCTGCAAAACCAAAACTACTAGCTGCCCGTGTCGAAAATAAGGGCACCCAGAGTTTAGGTTAAAACAATAAACTCCAGGTCAGTCATGTGACTGGTGTGAGAACTAAAACAGTTATTTAAAACTTTACTTTAAAAGAGAGTAACTCAAGGCACCGCGCCGTGTAACACGGAACGGGTTTCCTCCCAAGAACACTAGTGCATATATCAAAACAGCGCAATGCTCTTTGGAAAAATGAAGCTATTATAAGACCCAGGTCCCATCACACAATGCAACGCAAGCCGGAGGATAGGGTTTTCCCTTATAATAGCCAAACATGCTTGGTACGTTTAAAACAAATCACTTGATACTATAATAAGTGTATAGTGTCAAAACAATTCAATAATAAATATCAATCATAGGCGGCATGGGTACCATCTATCATGTCGCCATACTAGTTCTACAATTAAAACCCGCAATATCACGTATTGGAAATTGGATTCCATCATGAGTCGAGGCAAGGGGCAAGCTCCTCTCCGATTCGAGACACTCTAGCAAATGTCCCAGGACCCCAGTATGATCCTTGGATCTTCATGGCCGGTCCTCTCTTACTTTTGAGGATTAGTTATTCCTGAAAACACATTTCCCGGTCCTTACAGACCTATCTCTGAGGCGCCTCGCATTCCAACAACCACACAGGTGAAAAGTATATAAATGTCAGGGCTGGTAGGTCACTGACACCACCCTAGCTAGAAAGAAACGTCGTGCTCTCCCTGCAGTCACTATCCCGTTTTTGACTCATACCGTGGTGTGAGGCTCGCGAATTCACATTATACACAAAGCTACGTCACACAGACCGTGCTTTGATCATCAACCACAAGACTTTGCTTTTCAACAGAAGCCTTGATCATTTTCCACTTACGCGTGCCACACTGGCAATTCACTCTTTGCGACTGATGTCCATTGATATACAACCTCTGAGCTCGTACGTCTCAGAGAAGGGCGTTAAGCAAGAGAATAAATTCTCCGCCGCCAAAAAGATGTATATTTAATAGAGATCAATCAACACAGAATAAAATCCAATGTCAGACACACAATCCATTTACAAGTTCGTTCTGGGTCTGAACGAAACCAGAGGCACTTTCCTTGCATATCCATCCATCTCCAAGTACGCATGGACGATCATCAACTGATTCCCTCATCGAGGGTGTACAGCCCAATGAAAATCATCAGTAATCACCCAAACGATGTGAAGACTTCTGGTCTTCGACCACCATTTTAATCTTTGGCATCTCGTCGAATCGGTCATTCAGAATGGGTATAAACCCGACCTTTCTGAATATCCCACGTATATAACAAACAAATGATACACAAACACACAAATGCCTCATTCCAATTCAGAATATGCTTTTATTCACAAAATCACATTCTTAGGGAAAGGTTCCCATTAATTTTATCCAAGATAAATTCTTCTAAATTTATTCTTTAATCTTCCTTTGGATATCATTTCAAACCATGTTATGGTTTTCCAAACAAGTCGGGATTAGCGAACCACACCGAAGTAATTATTTATTTTATTTCCCAATCCCAACCTATTCATCCCATGGAGCAAAACTAGTAATACTCCATATCTAACACCACGGTGTTATCGGTAAAATTAATTACCATTTCACGCTCAAATCTAATTAAAGATTTAACTATCGCATTGGAGCAAAACTGGTGGTACTCCATTCTCGATCACCTTTCAGATTTGATAATTTAAATTATCAATTAATGTTTCAATCTTATTAAAGATTCATTAAAACTCCACTTAGTTTTAATCTTCTCAAAAATCAACATCCTGCCTTTAAATGGGTTAAAGAACCAATGTCATCTAAAATACGATTCAAGATAAACCCAAATCATATTTGATATTAAATAGAAGGCACTGAATAGAAAATATATCGTCTTATATTCAATATCAAATTCTGGAATCAACAAACATCGTATTGGAAATAACGATATAAAATATATCTTTCCAATTCTCATAACAATATCTGTATAATCACGAAATCCAACATCGAAATATTCCGAAGATAATTTCGATTCAACTCCAGTCCAATTCACGTATTGGGAATCTTGATTATTTTTAAAATCACTTTCAAATTCAATTTATTTATTTCAAAAATAAATTGATTTTAATTCTAGTTCAAAACAAGTTCATTTTGAAAAAAAAAAAAAATTTATCCTTTCAAATATGGAGTTTTTCATCCCAGTTCTTTCCAATTCACATATTATGATTTTACACAAATTATTGATATTTTTAATAATTTTATCAAGGCACGTACAGTCGATTTCCCTCAATGACCATCGAACTGCACTTACAACGAACTTTTTCAAATTTGATTTGGACATAATTCCAAATCGAACCGTTGGATTTCAAATTTATAATATTCATTGGAAAGGTCTTTTCGATACGAACCCAACGGTTCTGGTTTTAGGAGAATCCGACGGTCGGATCTCCCGCAACGTCAATTCGAAGTCAATGGTCGAAATTCACTAACTGCCGCGGCGCGTTCTATTTAGGCCATTATATAATATATATATATATATATATATATATATATATATATATATATATATTATGTAACAACCCGAAATTTAACAACATGTTAAATCAAGAATCAAGGCAGAATTAAATTATAAAATCTGAATCAGATAAAACGGGTTGTGCCATTGCGTTCGTCTCGGAAAAATACGCGAAATAAAGTCCGAAATTTCGTAAATTGGAGTCCGTATGACCAAGATATGACCTCGTGAAGTTTCACGAAAAATTCAAAAACGAAAACAGATTCAAATTTCAGAATTCAGAAGAGGTGGGAAAATTTGCCGCCAGACCAGGGAGGTCGACTAGGGAGTCGACCCCCTGCCCACCAGGTCGACTGGAGAGTCGACCCCAGGGTCGACCTAGGGGTCGACCTGCCTGGTCGAGCCCAGGCAGCCTGGTGCACCTGTTTTGCTGTTTGGCTCGGTTTTGGAGGCTTGTGACGATTTTTGAGGGTTGGATCTATCCTAGGGTTAATCTAACGGCCTAAACTACTCCTAATCTCTATAAAAGACCCTAAGCCTACCCTAAACCCCTCATAAATCACTCTTGCAACGAAGTGCTGCCCAAATCTACATTGATCATGGCCTCCATCCCCAAATTCAAGAGCCTATGTATTCAAACTAGATCCAAGACGAAGGTGCAAGCTTTCTACACCAAATCAAGGGTTTTGATCATTATCTCAACCTGGATTCTTCGACAAGACGATTCATGCTCCTAGCCCTCTTGCCACGCTATGTAAGTTCTAGCTACTTCGAGATGTTAACGGTAGTTTAATGATGGCATAGGATAAAATGCGGTTAAACATAAGTGCTATAACCTATGTGAACCTAGTTTTGCCTCTTACCTTAAATATATGACTTGGAACTATGTTTTAGCGACTATATCATGTCACTCATGTTATGTTTAGCCTAGTCTATCATGAAAGATTGAACCTTTAACTTGTGAATGTGGGCATAAGACTTTAGAACCACTTTGGGCTTGTGAAATATGTGCATGAACTTAACTTGCGGCTTGTGCAAGTATATGAACCCGAAACCCCTTATGATAATATGCAAGTTTATGGCCAATCACCTTTTTATGTTATGCATGCTTGTGGCCAACCCCTTCTTGATTTGTCATGCATGATTGTGGCCAAATTCCCTTATGATCCTATGCATGTTTGTGGTCGAATTCTCCTATAACACTATTCATGTTTATGGCCAAATTCTCTTATGACACTATGCATGTCTATGGCCAAATTTCCTTATGATAATATGCATGTTTGTGGAAAATATGTTGGCATAATACCCTACTATGTGACTCACTTCCACTTGGGATGGAAATACGTTTGGGTAGCTTAGGAAAAAAACGTGGGTACGACATGGAAAAACTTGACATGGGGTTGCATGAAAAAGGGGACACTCTTGAAACACGTAAACATGAACATGACACATACGAAAACATGGAACTTGGGGCTAGATACGTATGGGTTGTAGGTGTAATATGACACTAGACCAAACATGAAAGTGGCCAACTCGAGGTTGGGTTGAGTTTGTAGCATAAATCTACCCGGACCCGCCCGGCTTAACTAGTGGCTACAAACAATAGGATCTAATGTGAGAAGTTGGTCATGTCGCGCTTAAGACCCGAGGTTAGACTAGGTTGTGGTGTAAAACTACCCGGACCCGCCCGGCTTAACTAGTAACCACAACAAGGTCTAATGTGAGAGGTTAAGAGTGCATTAATTAAATTAATGCCACATGATAAGGTTAAGTAAATTTGACTAATGACACTTAACCGATATGACACGAATGGGCAGGTTAAGAGGACCAGGCTTGATTTCTTAATGACACTTAACCATACAAGACAATTCATGGATGGGGTTAAGTAATTTACGCTTAACTAATCCGACTTGGTAATTAGATGGGGTTAAGTAATCCACCCTTAACTAATCTAAACACGGTAAATTCGATGAGGTTAAGTAACCCATACTTAACCAATCTAACATGGTAATTAGATGGGGTTAAGTAACTTATACTTAACTAATCTAAACACGGTAATTAGATGGGGTTAAGTAACCTTCACTTAACTAATCTAAACACGGGAATTCGATGGGGTTAAGTTAAACACTTAACCAATCTAAACTTGGTAATTAAAAGGGGGTTAAGTAACCAATACTTAACCAATTTAACATGATAATTTAATGGGGTTAAGTAACTTATACTTAACCAATTATACGTGAGGATTTGATGAGGTTAAGTAACCCATACTTAACCAATCTAATAGGTGGACCTGATAGGGTTAAGTCACAGGACCCTTTAAAAGTAGGCCTAACCATTGTAATGCGATTAGTGGATGGGGTTAAGCTAACCCATACTTAACCAATCCGACTCGATAATTTGATGGGATTAAGATAATCTATGCTTAATCAATCTAACATGATAATCTGATAGGGTTAAGACAAATAAATACTTAACCAATTTGACTTGATAGGGTTAAGTCATGAGCGTCTTAGTACACTAAACCAACTTGTAGGGCTAAGCCTTGAACTTGAGTACTTAGCCAATCTTGACATGATTCGTAGGCGGGTTAAGTCATGAACTTGGATAACAACACGTAACCCATTTGACTAAACCCTAGCTCAGGGGACTAGGTTAGGAATTGTAATTAACAAGGATAGCGGAAAGAGGGGCTAAGTGGTAAACCTTAGTTAAGGGTAACTAAGTAATAATTTTTAGCTAAGGACATGGGACTAGTTCATAAAGAGATGAGTAACCTGGTATGGTAGGTCATCCCTTAGTATACGAGGAGGAGCAAGTTATCTGACTTGGATAAAAGCTCCAGCGAACTGGGTGACGAAGCGGAAGCTTCGGGGAACGTGAGGGTACTCTTGGTATCCCTCTGTGAGGTGGCAAGTGGTCCATGAAACCCGGCCTCACAGGGGTTAAGGTCTGTGGTAGAAGAGCCAAGAGTATGCCTTGGTTTCTATGCGAGCGACCTAAAGACTAGGATGGATTAGCGTGGAGTCGACGATACTTGATTTTGCCCCGGGATAGCATGTCGCCGACTACCTACCATCTTTAGTCAATCGTGTACATACAGAAAGGCAGGGAACTCCCAACAGACCATATACTAGCTATCAAGTTATGGGCGAGGTTGGCTATCTGGAAGTGGGCATCGATGGGCCTAGTGCAGTTCTCATACATGATTTTTCTTGGATTGCCTTTCAGTAGTTGAGGGAGGGGTCACGTGGGACCATAGCCACGGGCACCAAAAACAGACCTGGCACGGAACTCGGATGGCACATTGAGGAACATGTGCGTCTAGACATGGAAAACGGTTCACGATACATACGTGGGATAAAAGGGCGCGGTTGACGGGTGTCATAATCCCTAGTGGTCCTAGGTGGCCAAAACCCAAACCGAGACACGGAAACGTTCATTAGGCAGCATAATCCCTAGTGGTCCTAGGTGGCATAAATCCTAAGGGAACGCGCGATAGTTCGTGATAAGGGAACATAACAAGATCAAGGGTAGCAGTCAAAAATAACCTCAAGGACAAAAACGTTTACATGGGAAATCCCGTACGGCCTACGGCAAAGGACTGAACTTATACACTGAAAGAAACATACGAGTTGGGAAAACCTATATATTAGGTTGACATGGGCCATTACATGACATTGGGCAAGTGACATTCATAGTTAACACATGACGCGGGTTGGGATACTATTACGAGAGGTGCAGAACAAATATACATGTTAGAACCATGAGAAATATAAATGATAGATACCGTGGGATGTTATACAGGATAGATACCTTGGGATATTATACTTGATAGAAACCTGATGATATGATACCTTGATTTATCATGACACCGTAGTTTATCATGATATCTTAGTTACCCTGCTACAGTAGTTCAGCCCGTTACCCTGGTTTAGTTTATCTATCTTGTCGTCATCCTTATGTTTACTTTCAGTTTATGCATGTCATGTTACCTTTACCTGTTTTTATGCTGGAAGTAGATAGGACTTACCAGTCTTTATGACTGACCCCGTTTTCTTTCGCCTCTTGTCTTCCGTTTCCCCCCCAGGTTTTCAGGGAGGAAACACTGTTATCTAGTTCGGACTTCTTCTGTTGAAGGTCATCACGCATGGCTTGGACTTCTCTTGGCTATGGCTACCTTACTGTTTTATTTGGGGAATAATTTATGAAAAGGTTTTATGCTTCTTTATTATTGCAAGACAGGTTTTGATGTATTCTGATGTAAAAGGCTTTAGACCTTATTTTATAAGGTAATGAAATTTGTTTTACTTCCGCTGTTATATATATATATATATATATATATATATATATATGTTCTGTCTTGTAATATTTCGGCGCATGTTTACTAATAATACCCCTCTAAAGCTAGTGCATTCCTTTGCGAGTGACCCGAGCGGAGGTGGGGTGTTACATAATATTTCGTCGATTTCCTTTTAAAACGTTTTTTATAAATCGTTTTAAATTCGTTTTCAAAACCATTTCAGCTTTATATTCAATTTCAAATCCAAAATTGAATATTTCATATCATTACTATGTAAATGATAATATTTTCAAAACGTTATATTTTGAAATCACTCCTTTTCCTATATTCATTATAAAACGAATATAATCGATATAAATATCGTTCACGTCAAAATAGCGCAACTCTAATCAACATGGCTTTATATATTTCAATAAATTATTTATTCTATTCAACAAATGAATATATATTTTATTCAACACATGAATCTATATTTCTTTCAACACATGACTAATCTCAACACATGAGTACTGTCAACACACAACTATTTTTGTTATGTAAAATATTTTATAAAATTTTGGTATCTATCGTTTGATTTTCAATTAGATTCCAACTGTTAAGTAGTTCTAATATTAAATATGATAAAGATATAAATTTTATTATTAAAATATTTCACTCAACACATAAATAGTTTCCACACATACACATTGTCAACACATGACTATTTTTATATTCAACACATGAATTTTCTTTTATAATATTCATTATTTTCCCGATTGGAATGAGGCCCAATCAATCACCATATAATGTTAATTATATGGATTCCATAAAACACATGTATATAATAGCAATGATAAACAATCAACCATCATCCAAGGTGCACCACACAACTGCATAAGCATCAAATATAAATAATTAACGCTTACACAGCCTGTCGACCAATCGATCGACATACAATTAAATAACTGGGATTGGTGTACACCAAATTTCATCCCAACACCCGTGTGGGGTTTCAAATCAACAAACACAGATTTTTATTTGTGCAGTTGGGCGATGTGTAAAATTTATCATCCCAATCAATATCAGTCAAATCAGTGTATAGAAACAAATCAGGCGATTTGTTTATAAATATTTATTTACTCACATTCACGTTAAAAATTATATTTTTAACGATAATTAATTTATTTCAACTATTTACATTTATTATCGATTTCACATCAACATCACAAACAATTTTCACAACACATCAATCAAACAAACAAGCCATCCATGGTCTGTGGATGACGGGTGTCGGGTGCTGCTAAGCACCGTCTGCATCCTAGTATATATATGTAACTAGGAAAAGAAATTTAGAGTGAGAAGTTCTCACCAAAGCTATCCCAACTCCACGACACTTCTTATGTAGAAGTCTTCGCTGTTCTCGCCATTCGTCACTTTCGTTGCCCGTAGCCACTACATATATAAAAATCACAATTTTATATTGTTGCTATGTATATAAAAATCCTATTTTTATATCGCTACTATATAGATAAAAATTCTATTTTTACATCGCTACTTTATAGATAAAAATTCTATTTTTATATCGCTATTCTCTATATAAAGATTTCGCCTTTTCAAATATAAAGATTATAATTTTATATACTCTATTATATAGAAATTTTATTTTCAATACACTACTTATATAAAAATAGCATTTTTATATCTTCTACTATATAAAGGTCATAATTTTAATATCTACACAACGAAAAATCATGTTTTTGATTAACAACATAAATAAAGATTATATTTTCAATCCTTCTATAATTATATATATACAAACTGAAAAGAATCTTAAATAATAAATTAAAAACTCACAGTTTTCTACGTTGAAATGAAGGGGGGTTGTCTGCTGCGAACTGTTGAGGGGAAGGAGGTTGCGTGCGTGCTGGTGGGCCAGGGGAGTAGGCGGAGGTCGGGATCGAGGCGGAGGATGGTTCGTCGGGTGGTGCGAAGGTCGGTTTAGGGTTGCTGGAGGGACTGGCGTCGGGTTTAGGGGGCGCGAGGTTGAGGCTGGAGGAGGAGATGCTGTGGTGGGGTCGGCGCCACCTGGGGAGGAGCGGTGCGCGACGGTAGGAGGAGCGGCGGCTCCTCCCCCTTCCTTCTCTTTCTTTTTTTATTTTCTGTTTGATTTGATTTCGAAATCGGGGGGGGGGGGTGAGAGATAAAGGGAGAGAGAGGGTTTAATTTATTAATTTATTATTTTTAATTTCAAAAGTTGACTTTTTAATTCGAACTCGAAACGAGGCCCACCGCCTGTCGACCATAACTAATTACCCCCATTCCGAACACAATGGGATATGTATCGTAAGCTGATTCAATCGTTTCGATCAATTTCCGTCAAAATCAACATATAACTCTATATATTGAATTTGAACGCGCATTTAAATTTACCGGGGTCACATACGAACTCTAAAAATTCCAGAAAAATATTTTCTAGCTTCGTATTGACGATACGGTCCTAACAAAACTAGTTTCATCGAATTCTGAGACCATTGGAAAAATGGTCATTTTCCAGTCGATTAAAATCAACTAAAACTGGTCAAACGCGTTTTCCTTTGCCACGCTCACATATTGATTCGGAAAATTATGAAATTTGAAACCTTGCAATAATTTGACATCACGGATCCAACAAAAGTGGTTTCGTTGAAATCCGAGGTCGTTTGCAAAATTTCCATTTTTAAGGGCCTGAATTCCATAGCGACTATTCAGAATTTTCAACTCGACATATCTTTTGATTCCCACTATGAAATCTCAATTTTTGGATTCGTTGGAAAGATATTCCCAATTAGATTCCATTATTTTTGGTTTCACTAAAATCCGGTTTATTTTGCACCTGGTGTGTTCAATTGCAGTTTGGAATCGAATTATCGAACCACCGCGCCATTTTCAATTCTATTTATAATTTATATATAATTCTTTATATTCCAACGACGACGTATATAATATATACGTTATAATTCTAATCAAAATAAATTTCTCGTCATATTATTTAAAATAATTCATTTTAAATGTTCAAAATTCATTTTAAATTGCCAAAATAAAATTTTTAAACTGGCTCACATTTCCGGGTTGTTACAATCTCCCCCACTTAAAACTTTTCGTCCCCGAAAAGGAACAAAGTCAAAAGTGGTTTGATCAATCAACTCTATGTTCGATCTGGCTTCCATTCTCCAACTTTTCAGTTTCTCAGAATTTTCAAATTCTTCAAAAATTTGGCTAACACCCGGAATTTTCGAAATTTTTTGCCATAACCTCCTTTTTACGGGGAGAGGTTTGGAAATTTATTGGGCCGTATTAGTACCCAATAAATCCTAATAAGCATACACATATTTATAGTGATATATTCTGGTGTTTACAGGGGACCGTGTATTGATAATAACTCCAGAGGATAAATTCTCGTCACCCTGTCAAAGCCTGAGGGAGTGTGTATTTTAAATGCTCCAGAGGATAAATCCTCGTCACCTCGTCCCGTGTGGGAAATAAATAGTCCATGTGCCGCATCTAATAACTAGGGAGACGTGATTATTGTCAACTCTAGACCCGTGTGGGGTTTTTATTAATCTAGCAATTTTTATCGTTACAATTTAAATAGTCCACATCAGTCATCAGTTCAACCTGTAAAATATAGTCATCGCCATACAAGCCTCTCGCTCGTATGGTAAATCTTCCACCACGTCACACAAGCTCCAAATGCTTATGTGGTATATGATGAAGTATGTCTATCTTCCAGAAGTATGCCATGTAATGTAGTTCAAAATTAATTGTTGCTATCCTATGGCGATGTTTATCATTTCACACAGAATAAATAGCACTCTGCATCCAATGGCATTCACAGGAGTTGATATAATAATATTTCGCATCCAACTCATTAAGGTTTACCTATTTGTCGGGCACGCAAATAAAATCTTTACTCAACAGCTATCCAATTTCCTTTTTAAACATATATAATGCACAAGTATATATTTTTAACTATTTTCTAATCAGTTCAATGTGTTATTTAATTGAATAAATTTGTTCTGGTTTTTTATTAATGATATTCTAATCTTCTCTAAATCGAAGGCCGAAAAGGAACATAACAATGGAAGCCGAAAAGGAACGAAGCCGAAAGTTGTTTAACAAATCAACTCAACTTCCCTTATTTTGACTACGGCTTAAGTTCTTCAACTTTTCAGTTTCTAAGAACTTTTCAAATTTTCAAAAATTTGGCTAACACCCTAAATTTTCGAATAAAATCGCCATAACCTCCCTTGCACCGGGAGCAACGGGAAAATCCCGAAATTGCCATATAGGCCTTCTGATCTCAAAAAGAAAAAGAAAAAGCCAAGCGGCTAGCCAATCGGCTCATAAAATCATCATCACCCAAATAAAACAGTAAATTATGGTAAACATGTACCTATTTGTCGGGCAAACAAATTTTATTCTCTGCTCTAGCCTCCTTGCTATGACCTGTTCAATGTAAGTACATGTGTATGCAAGCAAATGTGACCAATTTTCAATACAATTCAATATTCGATACAATTAGGCGTAATGGTTCAAAATTATCAAACAAATAAACAAACAACACAAACATCAATCAATTAGTGAATTTGAGTTTCAAATTCATAATTTTGATACATATATACAGAAAATCATGTTTTTGATGCCAAATCATAACAATGAATTCTAGCTATATTTTGGTTCTCACACCAGTCTAATGGAAATATATAGAAATCACACGTTCGAAACTCGAATATGAATACTGATGATGATGCACCATCATCAGAATCATGTCTAGAATTTGATTCTATATCTACCCAGTATATTGAAACATCGAATATACGTTCATGACGCGTATATGCAAAATCTTTATATATTGGATTGTCCAAATTCAATATAAATAAATATTCAAATATGTATAAAACGATTTAAATTTCAAAAAAAAATTGTTTCCATTTGAAATATATACTCTTCACGCTCGTTCTAGGATACTACTGATCCTATCTCTAACAAGTAATTCTAATTGGATATTACTAATCCAATATCCGATGAATTCTTTCGTATGGTTATAACGTGTCTTGTTCTCGAGCTCTGTAAACCAAAGATCTGATACCAAACTGACACGACCCGAACTTCCCCATTAAGGAAAGCACGGATTGCGTTGAGAACAGGACAAAATAGTACGCAGACGGAAGAACATTTCATTGTTATTACAACAATTCCATCAGATAGAAGAATATACAGAGTATAAATGAATGAATTACATTCGAATGATATCAGAGATTACAATAAATTACATAGCAGCGGAAAAATATACAAAACACAACTGAAAGTAATACACGGATACAGAGCTTTCCGAGCATCGTTCCAGCTGTAAATCAGGATCCTATGAATATAAATCTGCAAAACCAAAACTACTAGCTGCCCGTGTCGAAAATAAGGGCATCCAGAGTTTAGGTTAAAACAATAAACTCCAGGTCAGTCATGTGACTAGTGTGAGAACTAAAACAGTTATTTAAAACTTTACTTTAAAAGAAAGTAATTCAAGGCACCACGCCGTATAACACGGAACGGGTTTCCTCCCAAGAACACTAGTGCATATATCAAAACATCGCAATGCTCTTTGGAAAAATGAAGCTATTATAAGACCAAGGTCCCATCACACAATGCAACGCAAGCCGGAGGATAGGGTTTTCCCTTATAATAGACAAACATGCTTGGTACGTTTAAAACAAATCACTTGATACTATAATAAGTGTATAGTGTCAAAACAATTCAATCATAAATATCAATCATAGGCGGCATGGTTACCATCTATCATGTCGCCATACTAGTTCTACAATTAAAACCCGCATATCACGTATTGGAAATTGGATTCCATCGTGAGTCGAGGCAAGGGGCAAGCTCCTCTCTGATTTGAGACACTCTAGCAAATGTCCCAGGACCCCACTATGATCCTTGGATCTTCAGGGTCGGTCCTCTCTTACTTTTGAGGATTAGTTATTCCTGAACACACGTTTCCCGGTCCTTACAGACCTATATCCGAGGCGCCTCGCATTCCAACAACCACACAGGTGAAAAGTATATAAATGTCAGGGCCGGTAGGTCACTAACACCACCCTAGCTAGAAAGAAACATCGTGCTCTCCCTGCAGTCACTATCCCGTTTTTGACTCATACCGAGGTGTGAGGCTCGCGAATTCACGTTATACACAAAGCTACGTCACATAGACCGTGCTTTGATCATCAACCACAAGACTTTGCTTTTCAACAGAAGCCTTGATCAATTGCCACTTACGCATGCCACACTGGTAATACACTCCATGCGACTGATGTCCATCGATATATAACCTCTAAGCTCGTACGTCTCAGAGATGGGCGTTAAGCAAGAGAATAAATTCTCCGCCGCCAAACAGATGTATATTTAATAAAGATCAATCAACACAGAATAAAATCCAATGTCAGACACACAATCCATTTACAAGTTCATTCTGGGTCTGAACGAAACCGGAGGCACTTTCCCCATATATCCATCCATCTCCAAGTACGTCTGGACGATCACCAACTGATTCCCTCATCTAGGGTGTACAGCCTAATCAAGTTCATCAGTAATCACCCAAACGACGTGAAGACTTCTGGTCTTCGAACACCGTTTTCATCTTTGACATCTCGTCGAATCGATCATTCAAAATGGGTATAAACCCGGCCTTTCTGAATATCCCACGTATATAAAAAACAATTATTACACAAACACACAAACGCCTCATTCCAATTCAGAATATGCTTTTATTCACAAAATCACATTCTTAGGGAAAGGTTCCCATTAATTTTATCCAAGATAAATCCTTCTAAATTTATTCTTTAATCTTCCTTTGGATATCATTTCAAACCATGTTATGGTTTTCCAAACTAGTCGGGATTAGCGAACCACACCGAAGTAATTATTTATTTTATTTCCCAATCCCAACCTATTCATCCCATGGAGCAAAACTAGTAATACTCCATATCTAACACCACGGTGTTATCGGTAAAATTAATTACCATTTCACGTTCAAATCTAATTAAAGATTTAACTATCGCATTGGAGCAAAACTAGTGGTACTCCATTCTCGATCACCTTTCAGATTTGATAATTTAAATTATCAATTCATGTTTCAATCTATATAAAGATTCATTAAAACTCCACTTAGTTTTAATCTTCTCAAAAATCAACATTGTGCCTTTAGATGGGTTAAAGAACCAATGTCATCTAAAACACGATTCACGATAAACCCAAATCATATTTGATATTAAATACAAGGCTCTGAATAGAAAATATATCGGCTTATATCCAATATCAAATTCTAGAACCAACAAATATCATATTGGAAATAACGATATAAAATATATCTTTCAAATTCCTATAACAATATCTGTATAGTCACGAAATCTAACATCGAAATATTCCGAAGATAATTTCGATTCAACTCCAGTCCAATTCACGTATTGGGAATCTGGATTAATTTTAAAATCACTTTCAAATTCAATTTATTTATTTCAAAAATAAATTGATTTTAATTCTAGTTCAAAACTAGTTCATTTCAACAAAAATATATTTTTATCCTTTCAAATATGGAGTTTTTCATCCCAGTTCTTTCCAATTCATATATTATGATTTTACACAAATTATTGATATTTTTAATAATTTTATCAAGGCCCGTACCGTCGATTTCCATCAACGGCCATCGAACTGCAATTACAGCGAACTTTTTCAAATTTGATTTGGACATAATTCCAAATCCAACCATGGGATTTCAAATTTCTAATATTCATTGGAAAGCTCTTTTCGATACGAACCCAACGGTTCCGGTTTTAGGAGAATCCGACGGTCGGATCTCCCGCAACGTCAATTCGAAGTCAATGGTCGAAATTCACGAACTATCGCGGCGCGGCGCGTTCTATTCAGGCCATTATATATATATATACATATATATATATATATATATATATATATATATATATATATATATATATATATTTCGTCGATTTCCTTTTAAAACGTATTTTATAAATCGTTTTAAATTCGTTTTCAAAACCATTTCAACTCTATATTCAATTTCAAATCCAAAATTGAATATTTCATATCATTACTATATAAATAATAATATTTTCAAAACGTTATATTTTGAAATCACTCCTTTTCCTATATTCATTATAAAAATGAATATAATCGAAATAAATATCGTTCACATCATAATAGCGCAACTCTAATCAACACGGCTTTATATATTTCAATAAATTAGTTATTCTATTCAACAAATGAATATATATTCTATTCAACAATGAATATATATTCTATTCAACACATGAATCTATATTTCTTTCAACACACGACTAATCTCAACACATGAGTACTGTCAACACACAACTTTTTTTGTTATGTAAAATATTTTATAAAATTATGGTATCTATCGTTTGATTTTCAATTAGACTCCAACCGTAAAGTAGTTCTAATTTTAAATATGATAAAGATGTAAATTTTATTATTAAAATAATTCACTCAACACATAAATAGTTTCCACACATACACATTGTCAACACATGACTATTTTTATATTCAACACATAAATTTTCTTTTATAATATTCATTATTTCACCGATTGGAATGAGGCCCAATCAATCACCATATAATGTTAAGTATATGGATTCCATACAACACATGTATATCATAGCAATGATAAACAATCAACCATCATCCAAGGTGCACCACACAACTGCATAAGCATCAAATATAAATAATTAAAGCTTACACAGCCTGTCGACCAATCGATCGACATACAATTAAATAATTGGGATTGGTGTACTCCAAATTTCATCCCAACACCCGTGTGGGATTTCAAATCAACAAACACAGATTTTTATTTGTGCAGTTGGGCGATGTGTAAAATTTATCATCCCAATCAATATTAGTCAAATCAGTGTATATAAACAAATCAGCCGATTTGTTTATAAATATTTATTTACTCACATTCATGTTAAAAATTATATTTTTAACGATAATTAATTTATTTCAACTATCTATATTTATTATCGATTTCACATCAACATCACAAACAATTTTCACAACACATCAATCAAACAAACAAGCCAACCATGGTCTGTGGATGACGGGTGTCGGGTGCTGCTAAGCACCGTCTGCATCCTAGTATATATATATATATATATATATATATATAACTAGAAAAAGAAATTTAGAGTGAGAAGTTCTCACCAAAGCTATCCCAACTCCACGACACTTCTTATGTAGAAGTCTTCGTTGTTCTCGACTTTCATTACTTTCGTTGCCCGTAGCCACTACATATATAAAAAATCACATTTTTATATTGTTGCTATGTATACAAAAATCCTATTTTTATATCGTTGCTATATAGATAAAAATTCTCTTTTTACATCGCTATTATATAGATAAAAATTCTATTTTTATATCGCTATTCTCTATATAAAGATTTCGCCTTTTCAAATATAAAGATTATATTTTTATATTCTCTATTATATAGAAATTTTATTTTCAATACACTACTTATATAAAAATAGTATTTTTATATCTTCTACTTTATAAAGGTCATATTTTTAATACTCTACACAAGTAAAAATCATGTTTTTGATTCACTACATATATAAAGATTATATTTTCACTCCTTCTATAATTATATATATAAAAATTGAAAAGAATCTTAAATAACAAATTAAAAACTCACGGTTTTCTACGTTGAAATGAAGGGGGGGCTGTCTGCTGCGAACTGTTGAGGGGGAGGAGGTCGTGTGTGTGTGCTGGTGGGCCAGGGGAGTAGGCGGAGGTCGGGATCCAGGCGGAGGAGGGTTCGTCGGGTGGTGCGGACGTCGGTTTAGGGTTGCTAGAGGGACTGGCGTCGGGTTTGGGGGGGGCGCGAGGTTGAGGCTGGAGGAGGAGATGTTGTGGGGGGGGGTCTACGCCACCTGGGGAGGAGCGGTGCGCGACGGTGGGAGGAGCGGCGGCTCCTCCCCCTTCCTTCTTTTTTTTTATATTTTCTATTTGATTTGATTTCAAAATCGGGGGGGGGGGGGGAGCTGAGAGATAAAGGGAGAGAGAGGGTTTAATTTATTAATTTATTATTTTTAATTTCAAAAGTTGAATTTTTAATTCGAACTCGAAACGAGCCTCACCGCCTGTCGTCCATAACTAATTACCCCCATTCAGAACACAATGGGTTATGTATCATAAGGTGATTCGATCGTTTCGATCAGTTTCCATCAAAATCAACATATAACTTTATATATTGAATTGGAACGTGCATTTCAATTTACCGGGGTCACATACGAACTCTAAAAATTACAAAAAAATATTTTCTAGCTTCGTATTGACGTTACGGTCCTAACAAAACTAGTTTCGTCGAATTCTGAGACTGTTGGAAAAATGGCCATTTTCCAGTCGATTAAAATCAACTAAAACTGGTTAAACGCGTTTTCCTTTGCTACGCTCACATATTGATTCGGAAAATTATTAAATTTGAAACCTAGCAATATTTTGACATCACGGATCCAACAAAAGTGGTTTCGTCGAAATCCGAGGTCGTTTGCAAAATTTCCATTTTTAAGGGCCTGAATTCCATAGCGACTATTCAGAATTTTCAACTGGACATAACTTTTGATTCCCACTATGAAATCTCAATTTTTGGGATTCGTTGGAAAGATATTCCCAATTAGATTCCATTATTTTTGGTTTCACTAAAATCCGGTTTATTTTGCACCCGGTATGTTCAATTGAAGTTTGAAATCGAATTATCGAACTACCGCGCCATTTTCAATTCTATTTATAATTTATTTATAATTCTTTATATTCCAACGACGACGTATATAATATATACATAATAATTCTATTCAAAATAAATTTATCGTCGATATTATTTAAAATAATTCATTTTAAATGTTCAAAATTCACTTTAAATTGCCAAAATAAAAAATTTAAACTGGCTCGCATTTCTGGGTTGTTATAGGAGGCTTCAGGATTGTAAAGCTATAGTTATTTCCGCTGTGTTGTAAGTGTTGTATTTGATATTGATATGTATATTCAAGTACAAATCTTTTATTTCAAGGATATGTTATTTGTTATATGTTATTAGTTCCGCTGTGAGGTTCGTGTTACTCTGATGTTGTGTTCTTCTTCTTCTTCTATTCTAAGTTTCTATCTTATCTTTCCTCACCCTCTAATTTCTTTCATTAATGACCAGTATTTTTTGATGTTTGGTTAGTCATCATTGAGATTATGCGGATAACAAAAGTCGCCAAAAATCCGGGTCATTACAGTTGGTATTAGAGCTCAAGGTTTAGTGAATTACCTTGGCTCTGCGGCGTGACTCAGTAGAGATGGGGTTAGTAATAACCTAGATTGAGTTTGAGTGTATATATACGAGTGAACGTATTTTGTTATTGATATAATATTTTTTTTATATTGTGTGGATTTATTGGTTAAGTTGTTTATGAGTTCTGGTCGATCAGTTTGATCCACTGTATCGGTAAGTGTTTATTAACACTCGAATATGATGGGTCGTCATGATATGTTTTGAAAAGAGGGTAAATTAAAATAAGTTTACCCAAGGTATATCTTGATATAGAGAAGATATATATATCAAAATTATAAAATATTGGATATATTGGTTGTTATTATAATCGAGTAAGATTATAAATTAAATGGTTAGGTAAATAACCAGTCAGAATTCATATAAGGGAAATACGTGAAATCAGATGAGTTAAATCTGAAATTTAAACCATAAATTAAATTAAAATTATGGAAAATTGGATAAGTGTTTGTAAATGGATTTGGATTTAAAATAAGGAAAATTTAAGATCCTGGAAGATTTTGAATTGTTTTACAAGCAGCGCGAATTATATTTTGAAATGAATGTCAAAGTGGAAATGGTTAGAAATGGTTTTATAGTATTGAACTCACTTCGATCGCTGGAAAATAGATTCTGATGATGATAGCTGCATCATCAATATTCATTTTCGAGTTGTAAGGGATGAATTACTACCAGAGATACTGTTTTGAATTTGTTTGGGAAAGACAAGTTGTGTTGAAATTCAAAAAGGAAAATTTGATTTTTGAAGAGAGTAAACTATTTAAAAACTCCCGGGGAAAGACTGTTTGAATTAAAAACAAATTTAACAGAAATTTGTGAAAGCAAATTTGAATTAAAGTATAGTCAGTAAAGTGGTAACTGAGATTGAATTTGAATGATATCAAGACAAATTTGATTGTGAGATTCAAATTTGAAGTGTAATGTGATAATTAAGTTAAGAGTTGGGAATCGAGAAGAAACACGAGTTGAAATGATATTTGGCTTGGTAAAAAGCAAATGGTTGTGTTGGAGATAAAAGTGATTTCGGAGTTTGATTGGGATAACAATGGTATATGCTGAATTGATAGCATATGGAAGTGATAGAGTTGATATGCCTGACAAAAAGGTACAATTTTATATTTCATATGGTATGAGATTTTGATGAGCCAAATTGGCAAGCCGCTTTGCTGGTTGATTTTCTTTAGGGTTGGAGATGGCCCAGAGAGGCGAGTTGGAGTTTGACCGATTGACCAGTACAAAGGAGGTGCTGGCGAAATTTTTCGAAGAGTTAAGACGTTTGAAAATTTTCATGATTTTTGGAAATTTTCGTTGATAAAAAATAATTAATAATTTAATAAAATTGGTTCAGTTGAAACTGAAGTTAAGAAGTGAACATATATGTTCTAACCAGTCGATAGGGTCGTTCTCTACCTTAGCAATTTCGAGGACGAAATTATTTTAAGTGGGGAAGAATGTAATGACCCGCATTGGCAGAGGTATTATAATTAATTTATTTAATTATATAAATATTGATATAGTGAATTAAATGGTGGTTTAATTAAATAATGGTGAATATTTAATTAAAATAATAAATTAAATAATGCATTTCATTCTGAAATAATCAGAATTGGCTAAAATAGCGATATGGTGTGAACTGGATCATCTATGATATTTAATTCAGTTTAGAATTGAATTATAATAACGAATATATTTAAATAACGACAGTTTGAATGTATAATTATATATAATTAAAATCGAGCTTGAAATGGCGCTGTAGTTCGTGATTTGGCGATTTGAACTTCAACTGAATGTACATGATTCGTTTTAAGCCGGATTTCTGTGAAACAAGAAACGTGTGGAGCTGGTGGAGTATATCTTTCTAGTGGAAGAGAAAAATCGGGATTTCATCGTGTATATTTTGATTTACATCCAAATCAAATTTTAGAAAAGTCGCTGTGGAATTCCTTTATAAATTATAAAGGAATTAGTTATATTTTTAAAAGGAATTTCAATATAAATCGAATATCGATTAAATCGGTATTTGAAATATCAAATTAGAAATTCATATAGGAATATTCTAGAGCTGTATGATATTCTGTTGTGAATATATACGATTATACTAATTTATTAATATTTTATTAATTATATTTAAATATGTTTATATATTTAAATGGGTTATCCAGAGCTTTAAAAATAGCCATTTTTGCAAACGAAGTCGGAATTCGACAAACTAATTTTGTTGGATCCGCAATGTCAAATAGTTGTTATATTTCCATTTTTGTGATTTTTAGAGTCACTGTGTGGCCGTACGGATTTTTAGAGTGAAAAACAGTCAATATTTTGATAGTTCAAAATACACTGTGTGAGCAAACGGAGTTGGAATTCGATGAAACTAGTTTCGTTGGGACCGTAAGGTCTAGAGCTAGCTGTATGTCCAGTTTCGTGATTTTTGGGTATCACGTGTGATCACACGGATTTTTAAAGTGTAGAAACGAATAGAAAATGATTAAAATAAAATTAGTAAAATATCCTAATTTTTGTGTGGACCTAAACTAGGAAACCACTCACCTTTTCTCACCACACAAAAATTCACAACCTTCCAATATAATCAAAAATGAAGCTGCCAGAATAATTGCCCCTTCTCAAACACAAAACGCAAGAAGGAAATAATCATTTGAAATAGAAATAAAAATCATAAAATCATGATATCTATATATTTGCGATCACGAGTGGAAGGACTTCAGTTTCCGACCACTTCCGTGCAGTTCGATATCATTTTCGGAGTAGCGAACGTGTACAGTAGAGGCTAGGGTTCGATTTAGTTGCGGATTGAAGCATCGATGCAAAAAAGGATGTCGGATTTTACTCGTGTGACGATTTAGCACTCGGTGTCTGTTTTTGGTGATGTTCGGTGTTGTTTGGCGTCGGTTGGCTCACTGTAGCAGCGTCAGGACCTGGAAGACGCGTTGGATATGGTGGCACCGAGTTGTGATTCGAGGTGGTGGGTGGGCGGAGATTCGAATGAGAAGAAGAATGGTGAAGTCGATTTTGGAATTCGCTGAAGGAAGAAGGAGGAACGGTGGAGCAAAGGTGCGGTCATGTCTGTGGAATGGAGGAGGAGCGGCCACGTATTTCTTGGTTCGGGGAAGAAGGGCTGTGTTTGTGGCGGGTTTGAATGATGAATGGGTATGGTTATATTGGTAAAGCCCAAAGTGAATATATATTTAAGTTTTATTTAATTCAAATATGTATTAACTTTGTAATATCGTAACTACCTCATACGAGATCGGAATTCAATGAAACAAAATGCGTTGGGACCGTATGGACGAGGGCTTCACAAAGAAACTGACTGGAAGTGGATTAGGACTCGTTTGAATTTATGGTGAAATAAATTGTTAGATTTAGATCAAACAACAGTTTATCGTTCTTTAACGATGAACTGCAAATGTGAGTAAAACTCACCAACTCTGAACAGTTCTATTTTTATAACGTATATTTAGAACTGATAAATGATGACTGATTGATGTGTGTTAACTGTTTGGTTGAAGTGTTTGTGTGCTGGTTGAAAGTATAGATAACGATATGCATATATATCATTAATAGAATATTGATTCTGTTTATCAGAATATGTTATACAAGTATTGTCCAACATCTGTGATGTAGAGAAACAGGTTGGAGGGACCCAACTGGGTTCCTCAATATATAGATACTGTTTTGTTTTATATATTGTGTTATACGATGTGAAATGAAAACCGTTGATGATTTTATATGTGTGAATGATACTGATTATTGTTGTATGGTATGTTAAAAACCATAACATACCAGAATGTTGATAAGGGAATTTTCAAAGTAATATTTGAAAACAAATTATTTATAAAATCCAAGGATTTTATAAAAGGAAATTTATTTATAAAATCAAAGAAGATTTTATAAACAGGAATATTTATAAAAAGGATATTTATAAGTAGAATACTTATAAAGTGTATTATTTATTTAAGATAAATAAATATGACATTAAATGGATTATTTATTTGGTAAATAAATTAGATATTATAAAGGGATTATTTACTTTGGAAGATAAACAGGATTAAATCAAAGGAGAATTTAATTAGAAAATAAATAGGATTAAAATGGAATATTTATTTAGAAAACAAATAGAAGTATAAGAGAATTATTTTTTTAGAAAATAAATAGACAAATATAGGAAGAGAAATATTTGTAAACCATTTACAAATAGAATAGAGATATAAAGAGAAATATTTGTAGAACATTTACAAATAGATTAAAAAGGATTATTTACTTGGGAAATAAATAGAAATGTGTAATGACTGTTGTATATAACGCAGTTGTATACACAATTATATGATTTTTGTTTGATGATAACAAACAAATATATATTATTATAAATGTGTTTGTTATTGTAATGTTTTATATATACAACACAGATAGGAATATAATATTTGAATTGAATATTATATTTCTAACATTCAAACAGTACAACTCTGTATAACTCCACTATTTAAACATTCACTGTATATTGTACTTGTATATAAACAGAATATAATAGACAAGTTCGTTTGACAACAATAAAATGATATTTTATTTCAATCAAATTTGTTTATTACATATATCTGTACAATTCTCTCACAGCTCCTCAGTACAGTTCATTCATTATCACTCAGTCATACATACACACAACATATACACAGTTACATTTCATATATATCCATTTTCACTTGTATATAAAGACTCATACATTCATTGACACCACACACTGTCTTCTTATCCTCGGCTTTCAGTCCAGTCATTGTCAGTCCAGTCATCACAGTCAGTCCAGTCATCCCCGCTTACCTGTCACACATGAAACAGAAACACACAGTATACTGCAATAGAAATAATACTGAATATATGCAAATATAAATTTTGTTTTTAGAATTTTATTTGTCTCAGATTTCCGGTGTGTTTCTCATCATTTTTCTGACTCGATCTGATTTTCATATCCAATCGACTGTGTCTAGACAGCTTGTGATATTCACAGTGATACACTGTAAATACCACAAGGCAGACAACATATATATGTATATACAGAGCAGGGACAGGGACAACTCGTCTGATGGCTGCATGTACACACGTGTACACGTGTGCACTGCCACGCCAATCAGTATGCAGCTGAGGAGTAGCCACTAGGACTGTCTCGACTCAGTGAAATTGAAAACAAATATACAAAACCAAAGTGGTAAAGCATACAACAAGATAGTGGACAAACATTTCAGCCCAAAGTCAAAGTCACATGTCAAAGTTCAAAAGGAAAAGTCATCAAACAGCAAGATTCAAGTTACAGCTCAGCTCAAAATGGTTTAACAGTTTCTAAATGGTCGAAACAGCAATGGTGTAAATCAGCAAAACATTTTTCAGACAGTTCAAAGAAAATGGTACAACATTTCAGCGGGACATAGTCAAAACTAGAATACATGATCAAGCAAACAAATGGCAGAAAAGTTCTAACAAGTGCAACAGCATATAAAACATAGAAACAGCACAGGATGGTGCAGCTAACCACAGTGGTACATGGCAACAAAAAGTTCAATTCAAGGCTCGAGCTCATGGCGATCAAATCCGGCGACTATGGCAAATGCAAACAGGCTAGATCAAGTGTAGTAGCATGTACAAAGTTCATATGAATGGCAACATGTTCGAGACAGTTAAATTTTCATGGTGAAGATGCATACAAAATGCAATGGTGAATGAACATGGTGGCATTCTTTTTCAAATGGTTAAACACAAATGCATGGATGAATGGTGCAAACAAAAGCCGTGAATAAATCAAATATGGATACATGAAAATCAGGATTCAAATATTTTGGCAAGTTTGTATTTTCAGCTTTGCGGAAATTAATCCAGAAAATCAATATGAAAAAGCATGTACATGTATGTTCAGTGGCAAATGAACATTGATCAAGACTAGGGCCACAACAAATCGAGTATGCAATGGTGAAGCACAATTTTTGGCAAGAGAAAATCAAAATCATGTAGAAAATCATCTTTGCTAAATCTGTTTTGGTAAGAAAATTAGTGCTCTTATTTTTGGCAAGTATGTTTTTGATTTACATTCCTGAAATCAAATAACAAGTCACAACAATCAAGTTTTTAAGGCAAGATTTAAATTGGTTTGTTTTTGGTAAAATCATTTTTTTTTTGGCAAGAATAACAACTCGGCAAAAATGTTTTTGACATATATATTTTCTCCAAATATTTCAAGGAGCCAAGAAATGTCATTTAATATATTTCAGTTTTTGGTAAGAAATATCACGCAGGGGAAACAATTTTTCCAGTCTTTGAATCTCGGCAAAATCATTTCAAGGAGAATAAACAGGCAACAAACATTCTTCAAATTCATCAATTCATTTCGAGAATTCACAGCAAAACAAAAGGGGCATGTTTTCATATTTTTTTTGAGGTATTCAAAGCCGATTTCATTCAAGGCAACAATGAAAATTTCACACAAGGGAACAACTCATAAATCAATTTCCAGAAGGCCAGAATCAAGAAAAACAAGCCCACAATTTATCAATCAGGAATCACACGAGAAATTCATTTTAAATCGAGACAATCAAAAAGGGAAATACAAGCAAAATCAGCCAAGTCATATTTAATTGAAATCAGAGAGTAATTATAGGGTTTCTATACCCTATAAACAACACCGATTCATCATTGACACAGGTATCGAAACCGAGCAAATTAACCGAGCAACCAAAGAATTAAAATCAGAAATCTTACCAAGTTTCGACCACCAGAAAATCCGATATCAAACGTGAAGATATCCATCGAAGAACTGAAGTTCATCAGAGAACCAGAATTCATCTATCTGGAGCTATCGCAATCGAATTGGGGCAAAGAAGAAAAACCCTAGAATCGCCGCCGCCATTTCTGTTTCCCAGAGCTAAAGCAAAGGATCGGACAAAAGTGAAATACAAATGGGCCGGCCATTTACTTTTGGCCTAGCCATGTTTTAATATTAAAAGGGGATGACCCCTTTTAATTTAACTCTAAAAGGGTTTTTCTTGTTTTGATTTTTATTTTGTTTTGTTTTGTTCTTCAATTTTTTTTGTAAACAATTCTGAACAGTTTATAGAGTCTGTAAAACTCTAGGGGAGTTTCAGTTAGGAGGTAACTGACAGTACTAGAATCTGTAAAATCTAGGAATACAGGTTACGGGTTTGTAATCTGGGGAAAATCTGATTCAGGGGTTTGAATCAGTCTAGGATTTTGAGCGTAGGGTTAGAATAGGAGCAGGGTTTGCAAGTGTACATGGTATTGTATGCGGGATCTGTTCTATCACCTAGTAGAAACCTTAGAAATGCAGCAGTAGGCAGGGTTTTGCCGAAGCTGGGTATATCTGTGTGTGATTTATTTTCTGCATTTCTATTTTTACTATATTCTGTGATCTGTTTATTATTTTAATATCCTGTTTGTTTTTAATTAATTTAAAAACTGTGAAAAACCCTATTCACCCCCCTCTAGGGTTATTCTAGATCCAACAAGTGGTATCAGAGCCAGGTTATTTCATTAACCCTAGAAACATGGATCCTAGTTGTCAGTCTTATGAGAGTCAGTCCAGTAATATTCCAATTATTTTTAAGGGAACAGATTTTTCAATTTGGAAATCAAATTTCGAATCATATTTAAAATCTGTTAATCTTGATTATTGGAATATTATTGAAAATATGGAAGATATGTCAAACAAGACGAATAAGGTTTTAAATGCTCAAGCTATGCATATTTTATATTCTTATCTTGATAATAATCAGCTTGACTTTATCTCTCATTGTTTAACTGCGCAGGACATCTGGAAAACTCTCAACGCGCGGTATGGAAATTCTGACAACTCCTCAAAACCCTCAACTGCCAACTCAAATTCAGATCTGTGCTTAACTGGAACTATTCATGTGGATTCAGACGATGGGGACTTATCATATGACGATATGGTATCTCTTTGTAATAATTAAACAAGAACTGTTGATCGTCTCAAACGGAAAAACAAGTCTTTGAAATCTGAAAATTCTGAGTTGACCCACAATAACAATTTGTTGAAATTAAAATTTGAAAACTCTGACTGCAAAAACTGTATGGTTGTGAAAACTGATTTAGCTCAACTTGATGAACATTCTGGAAAGCTCGAAAATAAAATTTTGTTTTTGAAAAATCTCGAAGATGAGTTGACTCATAAAAATAACGCTTTGCAGAAGGAGTTGGATAAGATTAATTTAGAACATGAAATTTTTGAAAAGGAAAATTTGGTGAAAACGGATTTGATTGTGAATGAGCTTGAATCTGAAATTGAAAAATTCAAGAATGTTGAAAAACTTGAATTGGAAAAACAAAAACTTTTTGAAGCTGAGATTTCTGAGTCCCAAGCCAAAATCAAATTGCTTGAAATTGAAAATTTGGTTTTGAAAGTTGATTCTGAAAATTGTAAGATCACTAAAAATCATTGTTCAGATTTAATGAAATAAAATGATGATCTCAAATTTAAAATTCAACAACTTGAATCAACATTGGTTAAATTTTCAAATGGAGAAAAATCGTTGAATATGTTGTTGAGAAATCAATTTCCGTCTGGAAATAAAAATGGACTTGGATTTGGGAAAATGAATGATTTTGAAAAGCAGAATACAAACGGTTTTAAAAATCCCTCAAATCACTTTAGATATGTTTGTTTTGAAAATTCTAACTCTGAAAACTTCAAAGGATTTGTAATTCACAATCGAGATGAGTTTTTGTTTGATAACAAACCATTTAAACATTCTTGGATCTCAAATGGAAATAAAACGGGTTTTGTTAAATTCAAAACGATTTGGGTTCCTAAAGGCACAAAGGTAAATTCGGATGGTTTGTTATATAAACAAGTTTGGGTACCAAAACACATGAACGAAACTGTGAGTGGTTTTACAAATTTTGTTAGACCACTCGATCCTATCAACTATTAGGTACCTGAAGTGGCTGAGGAACAACCATGCTGAAAAGAGAAAAGTGATTCAAACATCTTCATATTATTGAATCATCCACTGTTCCTTAGCCAAGGCTGATAAGTTTAGAAATTCTGTTTCTCATCATATGTCAGGTATGATTTCTAACTTCATCCTTGTAAATATATTTTTTCTTTGTTCATTTCTCCTTCTTCTTCCCCTTTCTATTTTATTTGTCTTTTGTTTGTTTTTTTCTTTGATTGGTCACTACCATATCTCTTTGTTTATTTTGTGATTCTTAAACTTCCAATTGCAGTTCTCATGACTTTCTGGAAATTCATTTTATTTCAATAAAACTCTCTTGTTTATAATCATTTCCAGATTCTGAATTTAATCTTGTAATTATCTGCAATTGTTTAGAAGTTTATTTTTATTCTTGAATTCATAACAGTGCTGAAGCATTCATGTCATATCTTGAACACTGTTAATTTGAATTCTAAATTTTTTGAAGATCTGAATATTTAATGAAATTTCACACACTTTTGTTGTTCTGAGTTTATTCTAATTCATTTTAGAAAAGCTCAAAATATTATACTCATTACAGCACTCTGTTATTTATCAGTTGTGATAATTTCATTGATTTTCAGATTGGCTTGTATCAGTGATACATCTTGGAATTCATCTTTATTCATGATCATTATATTGAAATATGTTTGTTTGAAATCATCTGAAATTCTAGATATTTTGAATATCACACACCCCTTATTTTTGAAATTGTCAATCTGGTGTGACTGATTCATTATATCCCAAAACTTTATATTGATTCATGTGATTTCAAATAAATTATCCCGATCATGAATATTTTCAAATTTGATGTAAATGACCTGAAATTTCTCTTGGGCTTGTCGGAAATAGTTTTGAGAAATTCTTGAAAATGTTCTTTTTGAAAATGGTCTTTGAAAATCATTGTTATTTCATGATTATTTGATTTGAATATATGTTTGTTTAAAATCATTTGAAATTATTGATTTATTGGATCTCACACATATCTTGAATCTGAAATATAACCTGGTGTGATTGATTCATTAAATCCTAATACTTTCACATTTCTTCAAATGATTTAAAATAGAGTATATTTGCAAATCTTGGATCATGAACCACCTTATGTGACCAACATCTTGACAAGTCTGTTGTGATATTGATTTCTCTGTGCTGCTCTGATACTGTTTTTGAAAAATGTTTGTTTTGGAATCATGCTGCTCTGATTATAAGAAATTGATTTGTAAATATTTTTTGAGGACTGCTTGATTTGGTATCAAAGGCTTATCGTGCTCTGATAAATGAAATTTGTGTGCTTGAGTTGCTTGCTTTGAAATTAAGTCTTTTCTGTTGACTGAGGTACCAATGTTAGCCACCGGGGTGTCATTAAAATCCTCGAGAAAGCGAGAACATTTGGTATCAGAAGTGCCTTATATTTGTCTCATCCATCTGTACTGAGATTCAAATCTTCACCTTGTATAGATCCACACATATTTTGTTGCCTTATACAAACAAATGTGCTAAATTTGTCTGGCTGAATTTGTGTTTAAATTTCTTTGGTCTGAGATGTTCATGATAGTCCATCATGGTGTAATTAATTTCCTCAATAAGGGAGACTACATTTGGTATCAGTTTTTTTTTCATCCATCTGTTCTGATTTTTCAATTTGTAGAGACACCATGTGGTATCAGTTTAAAAGTGCTGCATAATTTTTTTTTTTTTTGCTGTATATATATTTTTTCCCTCTTGTCATGTATAGATCAGCATATTCCTCTTGTAATTGATTTTCAATTTTAAAATTATTTATTGATTATTCTTTCAGAAATTGAAATCAATATGCAAATTAAACTGTATTTATAATTCATCAAAATTATAACCAGATTTAGAAATTGTGATGAATTGTGACTGCAGTATATTTCACAATAAGAGGAGAATTTTTATTTAGATTTTCATGATGGTTGAATATTTATTATAATATCTTTGAACTGGCAATTATTTCACGGCCATCTTCATTACTTATCATCCTTCTACCATCCGTTATGATTTTATATAAATATGGACAGTTTAATTTTTCTTAAAATCATTTTAAATAAACAGTGAAAATATTTGTGATTGAATTGTGGTTATATTATTATTCAGAATTAGTGATAATTGAAAATTTTCAATAATCCCGGTACAGTTGGTCATATTTCATAATATAATTAATTTAGAAATTTATTTCACAGTCCATTTCTGTACCTACCACATTTTCTATCATCCATATATTGGTTTTATACCAAGGAGTGTTTCTTTTTGAAAGATGAAATGATGAATATATATAATAAATATATAAGTGTGTCTCTAACCTCATTTAAAAATCCAAGCTCTGGTCATGCATGGTTAAGAGACAACTTATAATTTAAGCTGCGACTGACCTCATTTAAAAATCCAAGCTCTGGTTATGCGTGGTCAGTGTGCTCTTAAATAAATAAATAAAAAAAATGTGCTAAAAACTGAAATAAAATTGAAATTCTCCTTGGTGTGTAAAAATCAACCTATCAATCCATCTCTCTAATCTGTGAAATGTGTTGAAAATATTATGACGTATTATGATTTGTTGATTGATAGATATTGAGATTTGAGATTATTCGATCTTGTCACTTAAATTGAATTATTTATTATAGTCCAAATCCATCACTGTTTTTGTGCTTTAATTTTATAAAATTTTTTTTGAAAATAATTGAGAAATATTCACATTTTTTTTAACTCTCCTTATTTTTATAAAATTCATCGTATATCCGTCATTCTCTACAATGTGAAATACGCCACCTGTTCTTAGAATATTATGATTTTTGTTTGACTGATTGAAATTTATGATGACCATTCTTCCTCTTAAGCGGAAATTATATTTTTAGTCAATTTTCATCTGTATTTTAAAATCTGTATCCTTTTGATGATAACAAAAGGGGGAGAATGGATTAGATTTTGATTTATGAGTGAATATTTTATAAATATTTTAATTTTGAGAATTCTGAATCCTTTTACATTCTTTTCACTCATGCACAGTTATAGGGGGAGTTTCTGTTGTAGGGGGAGCTAATAAATAGGGGGAGTTCAGAATTCACTGTCAAACACATTTATTGTAATCAAAATCTTTTATTTGTTTGTCATCATCAAAAGGGGGAGATTGTTGTATATAACGCAGTTGTATACACAATTATATGATTTTTGTTTGATGATAACAAACAAATATATATTATTATAAATGTGTTTGTTATTGTAATGTTTTATATATACAACACAGATAGGAATATAATATTTGAATTGAATATTATATTTCTAACATTCAAACAGTACAACTCTGTATAACTCCACTATTAAAACATTCACTGTATATTGTACTTGTATATAAACAGAATATAATAGACAAGTTCGTTTGACAACAATAAAATGATATTTTATTTCAATCAAATTTGTTTATTACATATATCTGTACAATTCTCTCACAGCTCCTCAGTACAGTTCATTCATTGTCACTCAGTCATACATACACACAACATATACACAGTTACATTTCATATATATCCATTTTCACTTGTATATACAGACTCATACATTCATTGACACCACACACTGTCTTCTTATCCTCAGCTTTCAGTCCAGTCATTGTCAGTCCAGTCATCACAGTCAGTCCAGTCATCCCCGCTTACCTGTCACACATGAAACAGAAACACACAGTATACTGCAATAGAAATAATACTGAATATATGCAAATATAAATTTTGTTTTTAGAATTTTATTTGTCTCAGATTTCCGGTGTGTTTCTCATCATTTTTCTAACTCGATCTGATTTTCATATCCAATCGACTGTGTCTAGACAGCTTGTGATATTCACAGTGATACACTGTAAATACCACAAGGCAGACAACATATATATGTATATACAGAGCAGGGACAGGGACAACTCGTCTGATGGCTGCATGTACACACGTGTACACGTGTGCACTGCCACGCCAATCAGTATGCAGCTGAGGAGTAGCCACTAGGACTGTCTCGACTGAGTGAAATTGAAAACAAATATACAAAACCAAAGTGGTAAAGCATACAACAAGATAGTGGACAAACATTTCAGCCCAAAGTCAAAGTCACATGTCAAAGTTCAAAAGGAAAAGTCGTCAAACAGCAAGATTCAAGTTACAGCTCAGCTCAAAATGGTATAACAGTTTCTAAATGGTCGAAACAGCAATGGTGTAAATCAGCAAAACATTTTTCAGAGAGTTCAAAGAAAATGGTACAACATTTCAGCGGGACATAGTCAAAACTAGAATACATGATCAAGCAAACAAATGGCAGAAAAGTTCTAACAAGTGCAACAGCATATAAAACATAGAAACAGCACAGGATGGTGCAGCTAACCACAGTGGTACATGGCAACAAAAAGTTCAATTCAAGGCTCGAGCTCATGGCGATCAAATCCGGCGACTATGGCAAATGCAAACAGGCTAGATCAAGTGTAGTAGCATGTACAAAGTTCATATGAATGGCAACATGTTCGAGACAGTTAAATTTTCATGGTGAAGATGCATACAAAATGGAATGGTGAATGAACATGGCGGCATTCTTTTTCAAATGGTTAAACACAAATGCATGGATGAATGGTGCAAACAAAAGCCGTGAATAAATCAAATATGGATACATGAAAATCAGGATTCAAATATTTTGGCAAGTTTCTATTTTCAGCTTTGCGGAAATTAATCCAGAAAATCAATATGAAAAAGCATGTACATGTATGTTCAGTGGCAAATGAACATTGATCAAGACTAGGGCCACAACAAATCGAGTATGCATTGGTGAAGCACAATTTTTGGCAAGAGAAAATCAAAATCATGTAGAAAATCATCTCTGCTAAATCTGTTTTGGTAAGAAAATTAGTGCTCTTATTTTTGGCAAGTATGTTTTTGATTTACATTCCTGAAATCAAATAACAAGTCACAGCAATCAAGTTTTTAAGGCAAGATTTAAATTGGTTTGTTTTTGGTAAAATCATTTTTTTTTTTGGCAAGAATAACAACTCGGCAAAAATGTTTTTGACATATATATTTTCTCCAAATATTTCAAGGAGCCAAGAAATGTCATTTAATATATTTCAGTTTTTGGTAAGAAATATCACGCAGGGGAAACAATTTTTCCAGTCTTTGAATCTCGGCAAAATCATTTCAAGGAGAATAAACAGGCAACAAACATTCTTCAAATTCATCAATTCATTTTGAGAATTCACAGCAAAACAAAAGGGGCATGTTTTCATATTTTTTTGAGGTATTCAAAGCCGATTTCATTCAAGGCAACAATGAAAATTTCACACAAGGGAACAACTCATAAATCAATTTCCAGAAGGCCAGAATCAAGAAAAACAAGCCCACAATTTATCAATCTGGAATCACACGAGAAATTCATTTTAAATCAAGACAATCAAAAAGGGAAATACAAGCAATATCAGCCAAGTCATATTTAATTGAAATCAGAGAGTAATTATAGGGTTTCTATACCCTATAAACAACACCGATTCATCATTGACACAGGTATCGAAACCAAGCAAATTAACCGAGCAACCAAAGAATTAAAATCAGAAATCTTACCAAGTTTCGACCACCAGAAAATCCGATATCAGACGTGAAGATATCCATCGAAGAACTGAAGTTCATCAGAGAACCAGAATTCATCTATCTGGAGCTATCGCAATCGAATTGGGGCAAAGAAGAAAAACCCTAGAATCGCCGCCGCCATTTCTGTTTCCTAGAGCTAAAGCAAAGGATCGGACAAAAGTGAAATACAAATGGGCCGGCCATTTACTTTTGGCCTAGCCATGTTTTAATATTAAAAGGGGATGATCCCTTTTAATTTAACTCTAAAAGGGTTTTTCTTGTTTTGATTTTTATTTTGTTTTGTTTTGTTCTTCAATTTTTTTTGTAAACAATTCTGAACAGTTTATAGAGTCTGTAAAACTCTAGGGGAGTTTCAGTTAGGAGGTAACTGACAGTACTAGAATCTGTAAAATCTAGGAATACAGGTTACGGGTTTGTAATCTGGGGAAAATCTGATTTAGGGGTTTGAATCAGTCTAGGATTTTGAGCGTAGGGTTAGAATAGGAGCAGGGTTTGCAAGTGTACATGGTATTGTATGCGGGATCTGTTCTATCACCTAGTAGAAACCTTAGAAATGCAGCAGTAGGCAGGGTTTTGCCGAAGCTGGGTATATCTGTGTGTGATTTATTTTCTGCATTACTGTTTTTACTATATTCTGTGATCTGTTTATTATTTTAATATCCTGTTTGTTTTTAATTAATTTAAAAATTGTGAAAAACCCTATTCACCCCCCCTCTAGGGTTATTCTAGATCCAACAATGACCCGTAAATCCGGACCAATTTGAGCTGACCAAATAACACAAGTCCAACCCCAAGTTGTACTGGAAATTCAAGAAATTAATAGAAAGAAGATAGAAGGTGAAGATAGATAAGATAGAACTAATAGAATATAAGAAGAAGAAGAACATCATCATCAGAGTGAACACGAATCTCACAGCGGAACGAATAAAATATAACATAACTTTTGAAATACAAATAGTATGTATATAATAACACTTATCAGAGTACAACACTTACAACATAGCGGAAATAAACTATAGCTATATGATCTTGAAGCCTCCTGCTCCAAGCTCCCCAAGTGTATCTGTAAAATCCCGGCTACATGACTGCCCATACAAATTTAGGCACCCAAGAGTATAGGGAAACAAAACAAAATAAACTCCGGGTCAGTCATGGGACTAGTATGAGTAAAACAGTTTAAAATAGTTGAACAAGTAAACGATATCCCATAAGACCACGCCATATAACAGAATGGGTTTTTCCCTTATGAGAATCCAAAATATCTTTATATCAAAAACCTTTTGATATTATAATAATGTCTATCAGCCACAATATATTAATCATCTAGCAGAAACGCTTTCATCTCATGTTCTACATATATAGTATACAATCAAAACCGCAAGCACGTATTGGATAATGGATTTCCAACTATGACAAGGTATGGAACCACCTACCGATCAGTGTACTCTAGGAACAATAGATTGGAGTTCAACAAGAACATCTTGCAACTCAGCCACACATGGCCGACCACTCATTTCGCTTGAGTGTATCAAATGTACATCACCAACGGTTGGGATCAACAACCGTTCCCGTATATGTATATGGGACAGAATTGATAGATTAAAGAAGAAAATGAATATTCTCCAGATAGGTGATTATACACCCTACTTCGGTGCGACCGACTTAGCCATGCTGCCTGCCCGATTTCTGTCATTTACTGAATGTGAGGCTAGAAGCTATGCTTATCCTTTTCATATCAAATTCACTTTGAATGTCACATCGTCATACCCGCCAAATCACAAATTGACTTATCCAAAAATACCACGGGTATAAAGCTAAGAGAAACGAATTCCTCCGCCACCAATGTAAATACGTTTGAAATGACCAACTTACGTGATCTACCAGATATACTCTGTTAGACCTTCATCCATACGAGTTGTCCTGGGACTGGACAAACCTAAGGCACTATTCTGTAAACAGGATAGCCCTTGCATAACTCCATCTTCAATTATCTTTGGCATTTAAGATTCGCAACGCTTATGCCAATACGAAGTGGTTCTTCAGATAATAATCCAACCGGTCTCTCCATATTAACAACGTTAAAATGGTCAAAACTTTGATAGTTAGTGAGTTAACTATCGAAGAAAAATAGGTGTGCAAACAACGATATTGTTTCCAGATGGAAATTCTATAAATCAATCATCAATCCTATATATATATATATATACACTCATATTTTCCTTATTTCTATGTTTAGAAAATATACGTTATTAACACTGGAAAATATTTCCAATGCTTATTTTACATATCAATATCATTTCACAACTATCAGTCCCTGACTGTAAACTAGCAGGAAAACAATTCTCTAAGTATAAACCCCGAAGGCCGAAACCAACATCATATCGATACTCAGGAAACCATTCAACTTACAAATCTCTAGTCAGTTTCTAATTTTGCTTAACTCTATATTCTTTAACTCTATTCGATTAACTCTATTTCTAAACTAATATATGTTTTAACATTATTTCGAATAGCTATATTCGATTAAACTCCATTCGCTTGACTCTAGATCACAGCGATCACAATGGTTATGCCTGATTCCCTCAAGAAACATCCGACCGCCGTAGGCTATCTGTAGCCCTGCGAATTACGCTAGCAGTCGTGCTAAATGGAATCTCATCCTGAATAACTATGTATGTTTTACTCTAATCGATTTACTCTATTCATTTCCTAAATAAATATTCCTTTATCCTATTTATTTTCTAAATAAATATTCTCCTTTATAATCTCCTATTTATTTCCTAAATAAATATTTTCAAATTATTTCCTTTTATAAAGTCGGTTGATTTTATAAAATTCCTTTATTTCAATATACGTTGAAATATTCTTTTTTACATCCCAGGGTCTTTCTATGATATTTAAAATATCAAATAATAAGGATCAATATCATTCTAACACACATAATCCATAACAGATTATATAACACATCATATATCACAATATATGAAAACAGTAAAATAAATGTTGAGGAATCCAGTTGGATTCCTCCAACCTGTTTCCCTGCAACACAGATGTTAAACAATATAGATAACATCACTTTTAGTTCCATATGATATATTCTGTTAAACAGAAACAATATAGGAATTCAACTAACTAACTAGCAGTTCAATCAAACAGTCAACATACAGTAAATCAGACAATTTCTAACTGTTCTAAAAATACAACATGAAACTATAAACTGTTTAGAGTTGGTGAGATTTACTCACATTTGCAGTTCATCGTTAAAGAACGATAAACTGTTGTTTGATTTGAATCAAACAGTTTATTTTGCCATAAATTCAAATGAGCTCCACTCCACTCCTAGTCCGTTCCATGTTGTAGTGTCCGTCCTTACGATCCTGTCGGATCTGATTTCGTCACATTCTTTTATTTATTTCTGTCCAATCACCCAATGTACCACTAGCCAAAACATTATCCCCGCTAATCCTCCTTCCCTCTTACAGCATTTCAACCCCTCCTCCATCATTTATACTTAACCAAGAAATCACGAAAACAAAAATACCACCCCATAAATCAAAACAGCTCCTCCTTCTCAAGGTATAACTCCTCATTTCTACCTTCAACTTCTAGTAAGATAGGACACCCCGCAACACTTTCACAGACAACAACAGTTTGCTTTACCTCTCCTCCTTCTTCCTGCATCCAACCATGATTCATTACAAAATTTCTTTTTACCAAATTCTTCCATCTCGTTAAGTTTAAAAATGAAGTTATATAACATAAATATTGGGCCCTCTAATTTCTTCAAGTCCCAACATCCTAGGAAAGCCCAAACCCATCGTATACCTTAAACCTGTCTTCCCCAAATTACCACTTCACGCTCCAGACATTTAACCGTCCCCTACTATGATTCTCGATCAACTCTTCCTCCCCTTGTACTCCATGATTCAACAACCTGCACCCACCAACATCGCTCTCTTGCCGAGCTCATCTTCCCCACACCCTCATTAGTCAACTCGAGTGCCCAAAACAAAACCCGAATTCGGCCTCGTGGCGACCACAACAGGAAACCCATCGAACAACATAAGCACCGAAATCAACTAAATCGTGCTCGCTGGTACCATTCGATCCAAGCAACCCAAAAACAAACTCCTTTTTACCAAACTGTACTTCGATTCACACTACACCTCAACCCTAGTTAACGCTGGTACAAGGACAGCGAAACCAGTGATGATCGAAGGCACTCAAACTCGTACAGGATGAAGATAATCTTCTTCCGAACTCATAGACATTAGTTTGAGGATTTATAGAATTTTGTTTTGATTTTAGAAATTTATTTTGAGGATCGAACTTTTCTGGAAGTAACAAAAGGCGGAAAAATATCGCGTTGACCAAAAGAAGAATGTAATTAGGGTTTAAGTGTATGAAGGGTTATTTATAGGAAAAATATAATATTTTTATATTTATTTATATTCATACGCTACTTGTATTTATCCTTTAAAAATCCTCATGATCACACACGATATCCAAAAATCGCGAAACTGGACATGCAGCTAAAGTTTGACATTACGGCCCCAACGAAACTGGTTTCGTCGAATTCCGACTCCGTTTGCTCACACAGCGTATTTTTAACTGTCAAAATACTGATTTTTTTTTCACTCTAAAAATCCGTACGGCCACACAATGACTCTAAAAATAATGGAAACTGACATCTAGCAATAATTTAACATTGCGGATCCAACAAAAATAAGTTTTGTCGAATTCCGACTTCGTTTGCAAAAGTGGCTATTTTTAAAGGTCTGAATGACCCATTTAAATATATAAATATATTTAAATATAATTAAATTAAATATTTATAAATAAATATTATCGTGTATATTCATAGTGGAATACCATACAGCTTCAAGGTAATTATATATTCGATATTCCAAGTCCAGATTGAATTGATATTAAATTTACATTGAAAAATCCTTTTATAACGTATATAAAGCGTTACGAATTATAAAGGAATTCCACAGCGACTTTTCTAAAATTTGATTTGGAAATATATCAAAATCTACATGACGAAATCCCGATTTTTCTCTTCCAGTAGTAAGATATATTCCACCAGCTCCACACGTTTCTTGTTTCATAGAAATCCGATTTAAAACGAACCCCGTACATTCAGCTGAAGTTCGAATCGCCAATTTACGAACTACAGCGCCAATTCAAGCTCTATTTTAATTATATTATGATTCTACGTTCAAACTGTCGTTTTTATAATATATTCGTTATTCAAATTCAATTCTAAATTGAATTATATATCACGGATGATCCAGTTCACACCATATCGCCATTTCAGCAAATTTTGATTATTTCATAATTAAATATATTATTTTAATGAAATATTCACCATTATTTAATTCCATAAGCAATAAATTCTTTTAATTACCTTTTAAATAATTAAATAAATTAATTATAATACCTCTGCCAATGCGGGCCATTACATTCTTCCCCACTAAAAAAATTTTCGTCCTCGAAATTGCTAAGTTAGAGGACGACCCTATCTATTGGAATTACTAAGATTTGTTTACCCCTTATTTCTGATTTTAACTTAACCATTTAATATCGACTAAAATATTTATTCATTCCGACTAACTAAAATTTTCAAAAATTCTGCTAATTTTCTAACACTTTAAATTTTCGGAAAATTTCGTCATAACCTCCTTTGTACAGCCATATTTGTAAAACCACAACTTGCCTCTCTAGGCTATCTCCAACCTAAAAGAAAATCAAACAGCCAAGCGGCTTTCCAATTCGGCTCATAAATCTCATGCTTATATCAAATATAAACTTGTACCTTTTTGTCGGGTATATCAACTTTATCACTTTCACCTGTTATCAACCCACATGTACCAATGTCATCTCAACCAATTATTCGCTTATATCCAAACCACAATAACATTTCCAATTCGAGTTCCATCATCGATTCCAAACTCTTAACCTACCAATCCAATTCAATTACCATTGGACCGGCTTTATATTCAATTTCCAATTTGCTTTCACGAAATTTCTCTAACTTGTTTTTATTCAAATAATCTGTTCTGGGAGTTTTTAAACAGTTTTTCTTTACTAAAACCAACTATTCCTTTTTGGATTTCAAACAACTTGCTTTTCTAAACAATTTCAAAAATAATCTCTTTGGTAGTAATCCATCACTTATCACTCGAAGATGAACACTAATGATGCTGCAGTCATCATCAGAGTTTACTTTTCAGTTATAGAAGTGAGTTCAATACTATATCAGCTTTCAAAACCATTTCTCAAACACTTCCACTTTGAAATAAATTTTGAATACCATTCACAATGCTTTAAACCAATTTAAAATCTCCCAGGATTTTAAAATTCCCTTAGCTTTAATCCAAATCTATTTTCAAACAATTATTCAAATTTCTGGGATTTTAATTCCAATCCTAATTCAAATTTTGATTTAATTCATTTTAATTTCATATATTTCACTTATACAAATTCTTGTTGGTTAATTACATAACCAATAAATTTATAATCTTATCTGGTTATAATCACAACCAATATATCTAATATATATATTTCCTCTATATTAGGAAAAAATTTGGGTAAATTTATTCTATTAACCCTCTTTACAAACATATCGTGTCGACCCATCGTATTCGAGTGTTTATCAACTCCTCCATATAGTGGATCAAACTGATCGACCAGAATCCACAAACAACTCAACCGACGAATCTCTATAATATAAAACAAATTTTATATCAAATACAAATACGCTCTCTCATATATATACACTCAACTCAATCTAGGGTATTACTAACCCTATCTCTACCGAGTCACGCCACAGAGCAAAGGTAATTCTTAACTTAAGCTCTGATACCAACTGTAATGACCCGTAAATCTGGACCAATTTGAGCTGACCAAATAACACAAGTCCAACCCCAAATTGTACTGGAAATTCATGAAATTAATAGAAAGAAGATAGAAGGTGAGGATAGATAAGATAGAACTAATAGAATAGAAGAAGAAGAAGAAGAACATCATCATCCGAGTGAACACGAATCTCACAACAGAACGAATAAAATATAACATAACTTTTGAAATACAAACAGTATGTATATAATAACACTTATCTGAGTACAACACCTACAACATAGCGGAAATAAACTATAGCTATATGATCTTGAAGCCTCCTGCTCCAAGCTCCACATGTGTATCTGTAAAATCCCGGCTACTTGAATGACCGTACAAATTTAGGCACCCAAGAGTTTAGGGAAACAAAACTAAATAAACTCCGGGTCAGTCATGGGACTGGTATGAGTAAAATAGTTTAAAACAGTTGAACAAGTAAACGATATCTCATAAGACCACGCCGTATAACAGAATGGGTTTTTCCCTTATGAGAATCCAAAATATCTTTATATCAAAAACCTTATGATATTATAATAATGTTATCAGCCACAATATATTAATCATCTAGCAGAAACGCTTTCATCTCACGTTCTACATATATAGTATACAATCAAAACCACAAGCACATATTGGGTAATGGATTTCCAACTATGACAAGTTATGGAACCACCTACCGATCAGTGTACTCTAGGAACGATACACTGGAGTTCAACAAGAAAATCTTGCAACTCAGCCACACATGGCCGACCACTCATTTCGCTTGAGTGTATCGAATGTACATCACCAACGGTTGGGATCAGCAACCGTTCCCGTATATATATATATATATATATATATATATATATATATATATATATATATATATATATATATATATATATGGCACAGCATTGATAGATTAAAGAAGCAAATGAATATTCTCTAGATAAGTGATTATACACCCTACTTCGGTGTAACCGACTTAGCCATGCTGCCTGCCCGATTTCTGTCATTTACCGGATGTGAGGCTAGATGCTACACTTATCCTTTTCATATCAAATTCACTTTGAATGTCACATCGTCATACCCGCCAAATCACAAATTGACTTATCCAAAAATACCTTGGGTATAAAGCTAAGAGAAACGAATTCCTCCGCCACCAACGTAAATACGTTTGAAACGACCAACTTACGTGATCTACCAGATATACTCTGTCAGACCTTCGTCCATACAAGTTGTCCTGGGACTGGACAAACCGAAGGCACTATTCTGTAAACAGGATAGCCCTTGCATAACTCTGTCTTCAATTATCTTTGGCATATAAGATTCGCAACGCTTATGCCAATACGGAGTGGTTCTTCAGATAATAATCCAACCGGTCTCTCCATATTAACAACGTTAAAATGGTCAAAACTTTGATAGCAGGTGAGTTAACTATCGAAGAAAAACAGGTGTGCAAACAACGATATTATTTCCAGATGGAAATTCTATAAATCAATCATCAATCCTATATATATATATATATACACTCATATTTTCCTTATTTCTATGTTTAGAAAGTATACGTTATTAACACTGGAAAATATTTCCAATGCTTATTTTACATATCACTATCATTTCACAACTATCAGTCCCTGACTGTAAACTAGCAGGAGAACAATTCTCTAAGTATAAACCCTGAAGGCCGAAACCAACATCATATCGATACTCAGGAAACCATTCAACTTACTAATCTCTAGTCAGTTTCTAATTTTGCTTAACTTATATTCTTTAACTCTATTCGATTAACTCTATTTCTAAACTTATATATGTTTTAACTTTATTTCGAATAGCTATATTCGATTTAACTCCATTCGCTTGACTCTAGATCACAGCGATCACAATGGTTACGCCTGATTCCCTCAGGAAACATCCGACCGCCGTAGGCTATCTGCAGACCTGTGAATTACGCTAGCAGTCGTGCTAAATGGAATCTCATCCTGAATAACTATGTATGTTTTACTCTAATCGATTTACTCTATTCATTTCCTAAATAAATATTCCTTTATCCTATTTATTTTCTAAATAAATATTCTCCTTTATAATCTCCTATTTATTTCCTAAATAAATATTTTCAAATTATTTCCTTTTACAAAATCGGTTGATTTTATAAAATTCCTTTATTTAAATATATGTTGAAATATTCCTTTTTACATCCTAGGGTCTTTCTATGATATTTAAAATATCGAATAACAAGAATCAATATCATTCTAACACACATAATCCATAACAGATTATATAACACATCATATATCACAATATATGAAAACAGTAAAATAAATGTTGAGGAATCCAGTTGGATTCCTCCAACCTGTTTCCCTGCATCACAGATGTTAAACAATATATATAACATCACTTTCAGTTCCATATGATATATTCTGTTAAACAGAAACAACATAGGAATTCAACTAACTGACAAGAAGTTCTATCAACAGTCAACACACAGTAAATCAGACAATTTCTAACAGTTCTAAAAATACAACATGAAATTATAAACTGTTTAGAGTTGGTGAGATTTACTCACATTTGCAGTTCATCGTTAAATAACGATAAAATGTTGTTTGATTTGAATCAAACAGTTTATTTCGCCATAAATTCAAACGAGCTCCACTCCACTCCTAGTCCATTCCATGTTGTAGTGTCTGTCCTTACGATCCTATCAGATCTTATTTCGTCACATTCTTTTATTTAATTCCGTCCAATCACCCAACGTACCACTAGCCAAGACATCATCCTCGCTAATCCTCCTTCCCTCTTACAGCATTTCAACCCCTCCTCCATCATTTATACTTTACCAAGAAATCCCGAAAACAAAAATACCACCCCATAAATCAAAACAGCTCCTCCTTCTCAAGGTATAACTCCTCATTTCTACCTTCAACTTCTATTAAGATAGAACACCCCGCAACCCCTTCACAGACAACAACAGTTTGCTTTACCTCTCCTCCTTCTTCCTGCTTCCAACCATGATTCATTACAAAATTTCTTTTTACCAAATTCTTCCATCCCTTTAATTTTAAAAATGAAGTTATATAACAAAAATATTGGGCCGTCCAATTTTTCAAGTCCCAACATCCTAGGAAAGCCCAAACCCGCCATATACCTTAAACCCGTCTTCCCCAAATTACCACTTCACGCTCCAGACATTTAACCGTCCCCTACCATGATTCTCGATCAACTCTTCCTCCCCTTCTACTCCATGATTCAACAACCTGCACCCACCAACATCGCTCTCTTGCCGAGCTCATCTTCCCCACACCCTCATTAGTCAACTCGAGTGCCCAAAATAGAACTCGAATTCGGTCTCGTCGCGACCACAACAGGAAACCTATCGAACAACATAAGCACCGAAATCAACTAAATCGTGCTCGCAGGTACCATTCGATCCAAGCAACCCAAAAACAAACTCCTTTTTACCAAACTGTACTTCGATTAACACTAGACCTCAACCCTAGTTAATGCTGGTACAAGGACAACGAAACTAGTGATGATCGAAGGCGCTCAAACTCGTACAGGATGAAGATAATCTTCTTCCGAACACAAAGACATTAGTTTGAGGATTTATAGAATTTTGTTTTGATTTTAGAAATTTATTTTGAGGATCGAACTTTTCGGGAAGTAACAAACGACGGAAAAATATCGCGTTGACCAAAAGAAAAATGTAATTAGGGTTTAAGGGTATGAAGGGTTATTTATAGGAAAAATATAATATTTTTATATTTATTTATATTCATACGCTACTTGTATTTATCCTTTAAAAATCCTCATGATCGCACACGATATCCAAAAATCGCGAAACTGGACATGCAGCTAAAGTTTGACATTACGGTCCCAACGAAACTGGTTTCGTCGAATTCCGACTCCGGTTGCTCACACAGTGTATTTTTAACTTTCAAAATACCGATTTTTTTTCACTCTAAAAATCCGTACGGCCACACAGTGACTCTAAAAATCACAGAAACTGACATCTAGCAATAATTTAACATTGCGGATCCAACAAAAATTAGTTTTGTCGAGTTCCGACTTCGTTTGCAAAAGTGGCTATTTTTAAAGCTCTGAATGACCCATTTAAATATATAAATATAATTAAATTAAATATTTATAAGTAAATATTATCGTGTATATTCACAGTGGAATACCATACAGCTCCAAGGTAATTATATATTCGATATTCCAAGTCCAGATTGAATCGATATTAAATTTACGTTGAAAAATCCTTTTATAACGTATATAAAGCGTTACGAATTATAATGGAATTGCACAGCGACTTTTCTAAAATTTGATTTGGACATATATAAAAATCTACACGATGAAATCCCGATTTTTCTCTTCCACTAGAAAGATATACTCCACCAGCTCCACACATTTCTTGTTTCATAGAAATCCGATTTAAAACAAACCTTGTACATTCAGTTGAAGTTCGAATTGCCAATTTAAGAGCTGCAGCGCCAATTCAAGCTCTATTTTAATTATATTATAATTCTACGTTCAAACTGTCGTTTTTATAATATATTCGTTATTCAAATTCAATTCCAAACTGAATTATATATCACGGATGATCCAGTTCACACCATATCTCCATTTCAGCCAATTTTGATTATTTCAGAATTAAATATATTATTTTAATTAAATATTCACCATTATTTAATTCCACGACCAATAAATTCTTTTAATTACCTTTTAAATAATTAAATAAAATAATTATAATACCTCTGCCAATGCGGGTCATTACAAAATGAAAAGGAAAACGTTATATAAAGAAAACAGTTATAAGAAGGGAAAACATTATAAAAAGGAGATCATTTTTAAAGTGAAGAACTGTTATGAAAAGTAAATCTTTAAAAATGAATAAACGTTGTTAAAAAGGAAATCTTTATAAAGCTAATAAAGTCAGTAAATCGAATATGGTATTCGAAAGGAGTTAAATCGAATATAAGTTATTCGAAGGGAGTTAATCGAATACGGTAATCAAAAGTTAGTCAATCCAATATGGTATTCGAAAGTTAGTAAATCGAATATGGTATTCGAAAGGAGTTAAATCAAATATAAGTTATTCGAAAGGAGTTAATCGAATATGGTATTCGAAATTTAGTAAATCGAATATGTTATTCGAAAGGGGTTAGTCGAGTCGAGTTGGTTGAATAGAGTTAATCAGTTAGAGTTAACCAGTTAGGTTAAACCGTAGAGTTAAACCAGTTAGAGTTAATCAGTTAGAGTTAATCGATAGAGTTAAATCGAACTAGAGTTATTAGATAGAGTTAAATCGAACTAGAGTTATTCAAATGGAGTTAATCGAATTTATTTTATTCGAATAGAGTTGAAATGAGTTAATCGAATTTAGTTATTCGAAGTGAGATAATTGAATCAGAGATATTCGAAGTGAGATAATCAAATCAGAAATATTCGAAGTGAGTTGATCGAATCTAGTTATTCTATAGGAGTTAAAATCAAATATAGTTTATTAGAAGAAAGAGATTATCGAATATAAGTATTCGAAAGTAAGCAAATCGAATATAAGTTATTCGAATATAGTTATTCGAATAAGAGTTAATGTAGTAAGACTTATGAAACACCCCACCTCCGTTAGGGTCACTCTCAAAGGGAATGCCCTAATTTTGGTGGAGGTTTATAAGTACAAGTCACAGATATACAAGACAGATATAAGAACACATATTTGTAAGCAGCGGAAAATCAACAAACTTTTATTTCATAAAAGCAAATACGTGTTACAACAACAACACCATAATAGTCTTACACTTTTTCCAAAACATAACATAACACTTTCATAATCTGTCTTGATTACATTATTTAAAGAAGCATAAATAAAACATAGATAAACTGCAAAAGTCCCCATAGTGGATTGTCCAAAGCCATAGTTCAAAACATGAAAGTCCAAGCAATACATTTCTCTTCTTCAAGCTGGATGTTAAGGATGGTCAAGCTGCTGTGTTCCCTCCCTGTGGACCTGGGGGGGGGAACGGAAGAAAAGAAGACGAAAGAAAAGTAGAGTCAGACATAAAGCCTGAGTAAGTCTAGTACTATTTTGTCTATGAATAAAGAACTGGGTATGATAAGTATAACAAGAAGTGGAAAAGCACTATATCTTGGTTAAGTTGTCTAGGGTCGAATATACTATCGTACCCCATGTAAATCTCTGAACCCATATAAACTAGTTTCCAACTGGCACCCCATAATCAGGGTGAAGTGATCCCTTCTACGATGATCGGCTCCTACTTGCATAGTTACATGTGTCTTACGGCCCCCGATGTCATAGTTACCTATGCTGGTCCCACCATGGGGTGTATCAAGTCCCATGGTGGCGGCCCGACACAACCTTAGAGTGCACAGGTATGCTACTGGTGTCCAGTGCCTTATTTTTCTGCGCCGGAGTGTGTGCACGCCCGCACTCCGTTAGAACCTACACTGCTACACCACCGCCGTCGATTTGACCTCTTACAATCAGCCCAGTAATCGTGCCCCACCCTGCCTAGTTTCAGGGTATCCTGATACACCTTCTAGGGTTACTGCTGAAAAGGGTCCCCCGTTACTAGGTTTTCTATTTCTAGCCAACATGCTAAGTTGGTTAAGTGTTTTCTAACCTAACCCCCACCAGTCCGTTTAGTTTAGCATGTTCCATTTTTGATTAAGTCTTTAGTTCACTTAATCCTAACAATCCTGACTCGGCCTTAATTGTCTTATTAAGGCCCTGACCTCTCACATTAGACAGGTATTGTTGTGGCTGCCTGTTGCCGGTTGGTTCCGGGCAGTCTTACGCCACAACTCAGTCTAACCTCGGGTCCTTATTGGGCTCCATGTTTAACCTCTCACATTGGATAGGTATTGTTGTGACTACTGGACAGCCGGGCAGTTCCGGGCAGGTTTACATCACAACTCAATCCAACCTCGGGTTAAACACATCGTATGTTCTACATTTACATATTTTGTCTTTCTTCTTTATTTTCTTATATGTAAATATTTGCGGCCAATTATTAAGTTAATGGTGTAAAGGTTACACCAATCATGGGCCCAACCCATACTTGAACTTGGGCCCTTCTATTTTATATTTTCATTCATTAGTAATTTTAACCCAACGTTATTTTCCCCCGTTTAACACGTCCGTTTATTTTATATATATATTGGGCTTAGCCTTTTAAAGCCCAACTTAGCCATGCGAAAAGGGGAGGCTTAAAGCGTGATTACATACACAAAGAGGGGAAGGTGAGCGCATGAACTTGCAATATGACGTTGGAAATACAAAATAGAAACTGGTGTACTTGCATATATACTTTGGTCATAAAGCATAGGTGACATGAATCAAACCATGTAAACTTAAGATAAGAATCTAAATTAGGTGTCACATAGTCTTAACTACAACATAGACCTATGTTCTCATTTAGGCATAATGTCAAACATAAACAAGTCATGTTCATAAGGTTTCTACATGTTTACAAAGGGGATACTTTGTTACTAACACAAAAGCATAGTTCAACTTAAACATGATTTAAGTCTAATCACATAACGATGGTATAAATATACTTATGCATAAATATTCCTAAACATGGTGTTTGCTTTAAACTTGCAAAAAGGGATTTTTGAGTCTAACCTAGCCTTGTCTCACATATGTCACCATATAATTCTTGCTAACAATATAGAACTAACATGGTCAAATATCAATCATAGCCTAGTCATATTCATAAGTTTGCACATAGGTTTTCTAATACAAAGCATGGCTTAATACATAGACCATGATGCCCAATTATCAACATAATCTCATATGGATTATAACAACCTAAACGTATTCCAATTTCCTCACCAAAATGATGTTTGTGTAAAAATACACATTATGATGGCATAGTAGCAAAACCCCAAACTTGCATGATTTTCAATTTAACAACTACATACATGTAGCTTCAACATAAATTACATATTTTGCGAATATCCAAACGTCATACTTGCATAAAACTACCGCATGTAGTTTTTCAAAATGAACAACATAATTCAAGAATATCCAAACGTATACAATATTCCAACGCACAAATATGAATTACTTTATCGCCACAAATCAAGTATACATATCTACACAATCATTTGTTCATACCAAAGTAATACTCTACTTACAATGGTTGCGGCGAATTCTCTAATTTAGGAATAAGAAGATGCGGTTTGATTTGATTTGCTTGAATTGCTTTAGGCTTTAGAATTTTCCTCCTAATCTTCTCTCCAATTTGGTGGCTACTCCTAGACGCTCCTCAGCAACATGGCGGCTTTGTTTTTATTTATGAATGAATAGATTAGGGTTTAGTCTAGAGTCCTTTTTATAGGGTTTATGAATTGATTAGAGCCATTGATGTTGCCTGGGTTGATCATAGCCATTCATCCTAAGGAGAGACCAATTAGAGTTTGCCACCTAGCCCTAATGACCAAGCAGACCACAGAAAATCGACCAACATAGAATAGGCCAGCCAGGTTAGACTGGGCTCGACCTGGTCTGGACCAGGTCGACAGCCCTGTCGACAGGCCTGTCGACCTGGTTAGACCAGGTCGACAGCCCAGTCGACCTGGGTGCGTCAGGCGGGACTTTTTCCGCCCTGGCCCATTGGGCCCCATTTTTGTTTTCTGAGCTTATTTTATTCTGTTTGAATTTTTAAATTTAATTTAGAAACTTCCGAAGGCCATATCTTCTTCATACGGACTCCGTTTTTCGAAAACTCGGACTCTATTTCGCGTATTTTTCCGAGACGAACGCAATGGCATATCCCGTTTCCCTTAGTTCTTTGATTTCGAATTAATTATACTTCAATTTGTGAATTTCATAGTTATAGAATTCGCGGGGTGTTACATTCTCCCCCACTTAAAAGGATTTCGTCCCCGAAATCTTCAAGTTAGGAGGAATGTATATCCTAACATCCAATCATCCATCTACTCATCCATCAAACACGAGCATCCATTGTCCTTAAAAGACTTATAATGCTTCATGATCATATGCGAAGTGTGTGTGTACATGTACTTATCTAATGCAAAATCAGGCGGTCTACTGATTCAGTTGACCACCTTAGTGCGAATTATGTAAGTGCCATGAATCCATTATGTATGCAAATTTTCCTATTCTTGATTCTACATGAGTGCACAATCATTCAATACAGATGCAACATCCATATGACAACACATTAAAGTTCAACCATATACGAATGCAAACATATATGCATATGCAATATGAAGTGACTGAGCCGATCTAAAACCTAGATTGTGTGTGTATATGCAACCACTAGCAACCACTAGCAATCACTTGCAACCACTTGCAACCATCATACATAACATGTTTCAACTACATGTTTCCATCCAAAAAGATTCTACCTAAAAGATAAGGTCGATGAAATATACCTAAAAAAAAGATAGATAAAAGCGCAACTTAAGGAAAATGAAAGATCAAGGATGTACCCTCGAACAGAAAAGGGTAGGCAGTGCGTATTCTAGCTTCAGTTTCCCAAGTCGCGTCTCCCTCGGCGTCGCTCCACTGAACTTTGACGAGCTTGACTTCGCGGTTGCGTAGCTTCTTCACTGCCGTTCCTAATATGCAGGTTGGAACTTTCCTTATGGTTGCTTCGCGTTCCACTTCGGCCTCTTCGAGGATATTTGGCTCTACCACTTCAGCAGACCCATGTAGACATTTTCGGAGATGTGAAACGTGAAAAACGTTGTGGACTCCAGCCAACTTCTCGGGTAGCTCTAATCTATAGGACATTTTCCCAATTGTTCCTATCTAAAGGTATAGTCGAATGATAGAAGCAAGTAAAAACTTTGTGCCCATTAGGCAATGTCAAAACTGAAAACCTATGCCACATATATATTAATTAGGAGAAGAACTCTCTAAGCATCAGCCCCGAAGACCGAAATCAACATCAGACTGACACCCAAAGAGTTATTTAACCCAACCACCATATATGATTCTAGGAAACTAAGCATGATGGACTCCTTTTAGGTCATAAGGGAGTCCCTTCCTAAGACCAATCTGTATCCTATAAAACCCAAAAACTTTAGTCAAACCAATGAACACCCTCGAGCCCCAACATGTGTTACTAACAGATGAGTCATACTCCCTATGTGGTTTGCAACAGAAATTGGATTGAGAATGGGACCGAGAGGATATACAGAAAAGATACTATGCAAGTAAGCTCTACAGGAAGAGAGGGATCAAGGATATACTCTTAAGAAGAGATATTATGCACGAATCTAGTCTTCAATCTTCTAAGTCGCATTTCTTGAGCTTAACTCCATTATGCTTTGTCCGTCTTTAACTTCACAATTTCGTAGCTTCTTAATTCTTGTTTCCTTTTTCACTTATTCCCCTTCTAGTATACTTGGCTCAAGCCTAACTGCGTACTCATGGTTCCATGCAAGCTCTCCAAAATTCACTAGTGAATCTTGGATCTTGTTCACTTACTAGAAGGTATCCCACATAGATGAATTATCTCTTGAAAATAAACAATTGTCAACTTCGTGAGCGGAGCTGAGATTTTTGCAAAATCCCTTATAAACTTTCGATAGAAACCCGCTAGTCCTAGAAAGCTTCGGACCTCAGTTGCATTCCTTGGTGTCTTCCAATCCTGTACCGCCACTACCTTAGCAGGGTCCACTGCTAACCCTTGTTTGGATACTATGTGCCCAAGGAACCTCACCTCTTCTCTCCAAAAGTGGCATTTGGAGAATTTGGCTTTTAGTTGATGGACTCGCAAAGTTCCCATGATTGCCCTTAAGTGTTGAGCATGTTCCTCTTCACCCTTTGAGAAGATAAGGATATCATCTACGAAGACCACTACGAATTTGTTGAGGAAATCTCTAAATACCCTACTCATCAGGTCCACGAAGTAAGCAGGTGCATTTGTCAAGCCGAAAGGCATGACAAGCCATTCAAAGAAACCGTCTGGGGTTCTGAACGCCATTTTATCGATGCTATCTTCAGCCACCCTTAGCTGATGAAAACCGGTTGCTAAATCGAGTTGGGAGAAAACAGACGCTCCTACAAGCTGGTCAAATAAATCGTCAATTCTAGGGAGAGGGTGCCTATTCTTTTTCGTTAGCTTGTTGAGCTCCCTATAGTCAACACATAGACGGAGTGAACCATCCGCCTTTGTAGCGAACACCACCGGAGCGCCCCATTCTGAAATGCTCCTCCTAATGAACCCCTTTTCTAGAAGCTCTTTAATCTGTTTACTGAGCTCTTTCCTTTCTCGTGGAGCCATGTGTCTAACGGGCAATGCAACGGGCTTTGCATTATCTACAAGATATATGCGGAAGTCTATTTCCCGCTTCGGAGGCAAGCCCTTCACCTCTTCGAAGACATCCGGATATTCCCGGACCACTCTAACTGATTGCAAATTTTCAACAGAGGCATCTAGCGATTCAAGATAACTAAGCATAACCGCATACGAGGGATTACAAGAAATTTCCAAAGTATTACCGAGATGGGTTAGGAGCCTAACAACCCTTTTCTCACAATCAAGGATGGCCCCATTACTGGATAGCCAATCCATACCCAAAATCAAACCATAACCCGAAAAGCCCAAAACAAAGGCACTACATTGAAATTCTACACTTAGAACAGAAATTTTCAATCCCACATAGATCATAGACAAATGAGCTGGGCCCCCAATTGGGTTTGAAACAATTAAGGGGTCCTCTACCATACTAGTTTTTAGGTGCAGAGATTCTACTAGAGCAGACGAGATAAAGGAGTGTGATGCGCCAGAATCAAATAAAGTGCGAACGGGGTGATCATAAAGATAAACTACACTTTCTACAGAAGTATTTATACCTCGCTGTTGCAGAGGTGGCGCTTCCAGCACATGAACCTGTGCCCCTGGGGTGGATCCAGCCCTCTGCCCCTGTCCTCGTTTCTTTGGGCAGTCCTTAGCCCTATGGCCTATCTCACCGCAAGAAAAGCACCCACCATTCTCCTTGGCCTTCTTTTTCCGGCAGTCCTTTACTAAGTGCCCCACTTTGACACAGAAATTACACTTCCTCTTCTCTTTGTTGCCTTTCCCGCCTTTCTTAAAGTCTGTCTTCTTAGGCTGCAAACCCTCTTTCTTCCCTTGAGAGCTTTCTGCCTTTGTCTCCTTCGTGCCCTTATCCTCTTCATTCAGCAATGCCATTTGCACCAATCTTTCATACGTGGCTCCCATGGGTATATGGGTCATGGCCAAACTGTGTATTGGCGTATTCAACCCTTTGACGAAACGGAGAGCCTTCTTGTGAGGGGTGTTGACTAGGTCAAGCCCAAACCTAGCCAGCTCATCGAACTGATTCACATATTCTCTGACTGTCTTGTCCCCTTGTTTAAGAAATAAGAATTTTTCCAATTGCAAACTTCTTTCCGCATATGAGAGAAATTTAGTCTCAAACCTTGCTCTAAAGTCCTCCCATGTCTCCACTGGTCTTTCAGCATTAGTGACTTCCCACCAGTAGGAAGCCTCGCCCTTCAATAGCCACACCGCCAGTTGTACTTTTTGCCTATCCTCTACCTCAAAGATGATGAAGAGGTCCTCAGTTTCTTTCAGCCAATTTCTAGCTGCCACGAAGGACTCAGTTCCATGGAAATCCCTTCCTCCCATAGCTTTAAAATCTTTACATATCTTAGCAAAAGTGTTTCCCCGAGGAGGAGGTGGAGGAAAAGGTGCCGCAGCAGCTGGATGATTTCCGGCAGCTGGGGGAGGAGGAATGGTAGGACCTGGCTGAGTGGCTCTTGCTTCTAAGAACCGTCTAAACCAACCAGGTATTGGCACCCCTTCCGGCAAGTTAAGTTCTTGGGACATACTGAAACAAAAAGGATAGATTCAAAACGAAGGATAAGAGATAGTACCTATGGCTTTGGGGAGTGGACTTTGCCTTTTTAAAATAAAATAATATTTTTCTTTAAAAATGCTTGTTTAAATTTCCTTTTTGAAAATAATTTTTCAAAACTTTTTATCTTATCTGGTAAACCTATGCTCTGATACCAAGTGAAACACCCCACCTCCGTTAGGGTCACTCTCAAAGGGAATGCCCTAATTTTGGTGGAGGTTTATAAGTACAAGTCACAGATATACAAGACAGATATAAGAACACATATTTGTAAGCAACGGAAAATCAACAAACTTTTATTTCATAAAAGCAAATACGTGTTACAACATCAACACCATAATAGTCTTACACTTTTTCCAAAACATAACATAACACTTTCATAATCTGTCTTGATTACATTATTTAAAGAAGCATAAATAAAACATAGATAAACTGCAAAAGTCCCCATAGTGGATTGTCCAAAGCCATAGTTCAAAACAGGAAAGTCCAAGCAATACATTTCTCTTCTTCAAACTGGATGTTAAGGATGGTCAAGCTGCTGTGTTCCCTCCCTGTGGACCTGGGGGGGGGGGAACGGAAGAAAAGAAGACGAAAGAAAAGTAGAGTCAGACATAAAGCCTGAGTAAGTCTAGTACTATTTTGTCTATGAATAAAGAACTGGGTATGATAAGTATAACAAGAAGTGGAAAAGCACTATATCTTGGTTAAGTTGTCTAGGGTCGAATATACTATCGTACCCCATGTAAATCTCTGAACCCATATAAACTAGTTTCCAACTGGCACCCCATAATCAGGGTGAAGTGATCCCTTCTACGATGATCGGCTCCTACTCGCATAGTTACATGTGTCTTACGGCCCCTGATGTCGTAGTTACCTATGCTGGTCCCACCATGGGGTGTATAGAGTCCCATGGTGGCGGCCCGACACAACCTTAGAGTGCACAGGTATGCTGCTGGTGTCCAGTGCCTTATTTTTCTGCGCCAGAGTGTGTGCACGCCCGCACTCCGTTAGAACCTGCACTGCTACACCACCGCCGTCGATTTGACCTCTTACAATCAGCCCAGTAATCGTGCCCCACCCTGCCTAGTTTCAGGGTATCCTGATATACCTTCTAGGGTTACTGCTGAAAAGGGTCCCCCGTTACTAGGTTTTCTATTTCTAGCCAACATGCTAAGTTGGTTAAGTGTTTTCTAACCTAACCCCCACCAGTCCGTTTAGTTTAGCATGTTCCATTTTTGATTAAGTCTTTAGTTCACTTAATCCTAACAATCCTGACTCAGCCTTAATTGTCTTATTAAGGCCCTGACCTCTCACATTAGACAGGTATTGTTGTGGCTGCCTGTTGCCGGTTGGTTCCGGGCAGTCTTACGCCACAACTCAGTCTAACCTCGGGTCCTTATTGGGCTCCATGTTTAACCTCTCACATTGGATATGTATTGTTGTGACTACTGGACAGCCGGGTGGTTCCGGGCAGGTTTACATCACAACTCAATCCAACCTCGGGTTAAACACATCGTATGTTCTACATTTACATATTTTGTCTTTCTTCTTTATTTTCTTATATGTAAATATTTGCGGCCAATTATTAAGTTAATGGTGTAAAGGTTACACCAATCATGGGCCCAACCCATACTTGAACTTGGGCCCTTCTATTTTATATTTTCATTCACTAGTAATTTTAACCCAACGTTATTTTCCCCCGTTTAACACGTCCGTTTATTTTATATATATATATTGGGCTTAGCCTTTTAAAGCCCAACTTAGCCATGCGAAAAGGGGAGGCTTAAACCGTGATTACATACACAAAGAGGGGAAGGTGAGCGCATGAACTTGCAATATGACGTTGGAAATACAAAATAGAAACTGGTGTACTTGCATATATACTTTGGTCATAAAGCATAGGTGACATGAATCAAACCATGTAAACTTAAGATAAGAATCTAAATTAGGTGTCACATAGTCTTAACTACAACATAGACCTATGTTCTCATTTAGGCATAATGTCAAACATAAACAAGTCATGTTCATAAGGTTTCTACATGTTTACAAAGGGGATACTTTGTTACTAACACAAAAGCATAGTTCAACTTAATCATGATTTAAGTCTAATCACATAACGATGGTATAAATATACTTATGCATAAATATTCCTAAACATGGTGTTTGCTTTAAACTTGCAAAAAGGGATTTTTGAGTCTAACCTAGCCATGTCTCACATATGTCACCATATAATTCTTGCTAACAATATAGAACTAACATGGTCAAATATCAATCATAGCCTAGTCATATTCATAAGTTTGCACATAGGTTTTCTAATACAAAGCATGGCTTAATACATAGACCATGATGCCCAATTATCAACATAATTTCATATGGATTATAACAACCTAAACGTATTCCAATTTCCTCACCAAAATGATGTTTGTGTAAAAATATACATTATGATGGCATAGTAGCAAAACCCCAAACTTGCATGATTTTCAATTTAACAACTACATACATGTAGCTTCAACATAAATTACATATTTTGCGAATATCCAAACGTCATACTTGCATAAAACTACCGCATGTAGTTTTTCATAATGAACAACATAATTCAAGAATATCCAAACGTATACAGTATTCCAACGCACAAATATGAATTACTTTATCGCCACAAATCAAGTATACATATCTACACAATCATTTGTTCATACCAAAGTAATACTCTACTTACAATGGTTGCGGCGAATTCTCTAATTTAGGAATAAGAAGATGCGGTTTGATTTGATTTGCTTGAATTGCTTTAGGCTTTAGAATTTTCCTCCTAATCTTCTCTCCAATTTGGTGGCTACTCCTAGACGCTCCTCAGCAACATGGCGGCTTTGTTTTTATTTATGAATGAATAGATTAGGGTTTAATCTAGGGTCCTTTTTATAGGGTTTATGAATTGATTAGAGCCATTGATGTTGCCTGGGTTGATCATAGCCATTCATCCTAAGGAGAGACCAATTAGAGTTTGCCACCTAGCCCTAATGACCAAGCAGACCACAGAAAATCGACCAACATAGAATAGGCCAGCCAGGTTAGACTGGGCTCGACCGGGTCTGGACCAGGTCGACACCCCTGTCGACAGCCCTGTCGACCTGGTTAGACCAGGTCGACAGCCCAGTCGACCTGGGTGCGTCAGGCGGGACTTTTTCCGCCCTGGCCCATTGGGCCCCATTTTTGTTTTCTGAGCTTATTTTATTCTGTTTGAATTTTTAAATTTAATTTAGAAACTTCCGAAGGCCATATCTTCTTCATACGGACTCCGTTTTTCGAAAACTCGGACGCTATTTCGCGTATTTTTCCGAGACGAACGCAATGGTGTATCCCGTTTCCCTTAGTTCTTTGATTTCGAATTAATTATACTTTAATTTGTGAATTTCATAGTTATAGAATTCGCGGGGTGTTACAACTTATTAGGTTGGAGTTATTCAAATAATAGTATAGATTAGAGTTAACGAATAGGAGTAAATAAACTAGTTGTCGTTATATTATTCGAGTTAAGAAATAAATGTTATATTAAAGATAATATATTTCGGATGCAGTAGATTATAACACCATTATTATAATCACGTAAACATGTAAAAGAAGGGGCTTCGTAAATTGAATCCGAGGGTTCGTAAGGAAGTGTTAAAGGGTTGAAAGATGAACTTACCCTATTTCGAGATTTGAAATGTTGTTCAGTTAAGGTCTGAGAGGTAATTATACCCCAACTTGATTGACTTCGTTTTTAATTTAAAAATGGTTAAGGTTCGAGAGTGAAAGTGGTTAAGTGAATTTAATAAATAAGTATACTGGTTCGAGTTGTCGTCGCGATGTTGATTTAAACATCCGTTTAAATCCAAGTAAAGAAGTTTTGGAAATATTTTCCAAATAGAATCAGAAACGTAGTCAAATATTGAAATTGGAAATATGAATTAGAAATGGAAATGTTTTCCAGTGTTAACATATATTTTCTAAACATAGAAAATAAGGAAATATGAATATATATATAGATATATATATGATTGATGATTGATTGATAGAATTTCCATCTGGAAATAATATCATTGTTTGCACACCCGTTTTCTTTGATGGTCAAATCACATACTATCGAAGTTTTTGACCATTTTAACGTTGTTAATATGGAGAGACCAGTTGGATTATTATCCAAAGAACCACTCTGTATTGGTCTTAGATAACAGTGCCTAAGATGGATGTTCTAAATAGTGCCTTTGGTTCATCCTGTTCCTGGATGACTTGTATGGAGGAATGCCGGACAGAGTATTTCCAGAAAGGTCATGTACATTGAATTCTTCAACCGTACCAAGAGTGGAAGCGGAGAAGGAAACTTCTTTAGCTAACACGTGATGTACTGTTGTAGATGTTAATTAGTGATTTTCGATGGATCTGACAATGTGGCATTTTAAGTGAATCTGATGTGATGATAAAGCGTAACCTCAAGCCTCATCAACCGGTAAATGACAGAAATCGGGAAGGCAGCTTGGCTAAGTCGGTCGCTCCGAAGTAGGGTGTATAATCACCTTTCTAGAGAATATTCATTTGCTTCTTAAATTTATCAATGCTGTCCCATATATATACTGAAACACCCCACCTCCGTTAGGGTCACTCTCAAAGGGAATGCCCTAATTTTGGTGGAGGTTTATAAGTACAAGTCACAGATATACAAGACAGATATAAGAACACATATTTGTAAACAGCGGAAGAACAACAAATTTTATTTCATAAAGTCAAATACGTGTTACAACAACATCCTTTCCAAAAACATAACATAACACTTTCATAATCTGTCTTGAGTACATTATTTTTAAAGAAGCATAAATAAAACATAGATGAACTGCAAAAGCCCCATAGTGGATTGTCCAAAGCCATAGTTCAAAACAGGAAAGTCCAAGCAATACATTTCTCTTCTTCAAGCTGGATGTCAAGGCTGATCAAGCTGCTGTGTTCCCTCCCTGTGGACCTGGGGGGAGGGGGGGAACGGAAGAAAGAAGACGAAAGAAAAGTAGAGTCAGACATAAAGCCTGAGTAAGTCTAGTACTATTTTGTCTATGAATAAAGAACTGGGTATGATAAGTACAAACAAGAAGTGGGCATGCACTATAAACTTGGTTAAGTTGTCTAGGGTCGAATATACTATCGTACCCCATGTTGATCTCTGAACCCATATAAACTAGTTTCCAATTTGCACCCCATAATCAGGGTGATGTGATCCATTCTATGATGATCGGCTCCTACTCGCATAGTTACATGTGTCTTACGGCCCCCGATGTCTGTAGTTACCTATGCTGGTCCCACCATGGGGTGTATCAAGTCCCATAGTGGCAACCCGACACAACCTTAGAGTGCACAGGTATGCTACTGGTGTCCAGTGCCTTATTTTTCTGCGCCGGAGTGTGTGCACGCCCGCACTCCGTTAGAACCAACACTGCTACACCACCGCCGTCGCTTTGACCTCTTACAATCAGCCCAGTAATCGTGCCCCACCCTGCCTAGTTTCAGGGTATCCTGATACACCTTTTAGGGTTACTGCTGAAAAGGGTCCCCCGTTACTAGGTTTTCTATCTCTAGCCAACATGCTAAGTTGGTTAAGTGTTTCCTAACCTAACCCCACCAGTCCGTTTAGTTTAGCATATTCCATTTTGATTATGTCTTTAGTTCACTTAATCCTAACAATCCTGACTCAGCCTTAATTGTCTTATTAAGGCCCTGACCTCTCACATTAGACAGGTATTGTTGTGGCTGCCTGTTACCGGTTGGTTCCGGGCAGTCTTACGCCACAACTCAGTCTAACCTCGGGTCCTTGCTGGGCTCCATGTTTAACCTCCCACATTGGATAGGTATTGTTGTGACTACTGGACAGCCGGGCGGTTCCGGGCAGGTTTACATCACAACTCAATCCAACCTCGGGTTAAACACATCGTATGTTCTACATTTACATATCTTGTCATTCTTCTTTATTTCTTATATGTAAATATTTGCGGCCCATTATTAAGTTAATGGTGTAAAGGTTACACCAATCACGGGCCCAACCCATACTTGAATTTGGGCCCTTCTATTTTATATTTTCATTCATTAATTAATTTTAACCCAACGTTATTTTCCCCCGTTTTACGCGTCCGTTCATATATATTGGGCTTAGCCTTTTAAAGCCCAATTTAGCCATGCGAAAAGGGGAGGCTTATGGCGTATACACAAAGAGGGGAAGGTGAGCGCATGAACTTGCAATACGACGTTGGAAATACAAAATAGAAATTGGTGTACTTGCATAGTGGTAACATAGGTGACATGAATCAAAGCATGTGAACTTGCATAGATTTAACTACAACATGAACCTATATTCTTATTTAGGCATAATGTCAAACATAAGCATGGCATAAATACTTCTAGCATAAACATGGCATAATGTCAAACATAAGCATGGCATAAATACTTCTAGCATAAACATGGCATATTGTCAAACATAAGCATGGCATAAATACTTCTAGCATAAACATGGCATATTGTCAAACATAAGCATGGCATGAATTCTTCTAGCATAAACATGGCATAATGTCAAACATAAGCATGGCATAAATATTCCTAATCATGGTGTTTGCTTTAAACTTGCAAAAAGGGATTTTTGAGTCTAACCTAGCCATGTCTCACATATGTCATCATATAATTCTTTTAAACAAGATAGACTTAATCATGGATTTCCATTATGCCAAATATCATTCATAGCCTAGCCATATTCATAAGTTTTGCAAAAGCATGACTTAATACATGGATTATGGTGTCAAAATTCCAACATAGTTTCATATGAACTATAACAACCAAACTTGTTTCAATTACTTGCAAAATGATTTATGCACAAAAATATACATCATGATGGCATAATAACAAAGCCCCAAACTCGCATGAATTTCACTCAACTACATACATGTAGCTTCAACATAGACTACATAATTTGCGCAATATTCCAAACGTATACTTGCATAGAACTACCGCATGTAGTTCTTTATAATGAATAACATAATTTTGCACAAACATGAATTTATTATCCCAATTCAAGCATACAAATTAACACAATTGTTTATTCATACCAAAGTAATACTCTACTTACAATGGTTGCGGCGAATTCTCTAATTAAGAGATATGATTCCTTTGTTGAATTGATTGGCTTTAGGTTGCTTGAATTGCTTTAGGCTTTAGAACTTTCTCCCTAATCCTCTCTCTAGTTGGCGGCTACTCTTAGTCGTTCCTCAGCAACATGGCGGCTATGTTCTTAATTTGAATGAATAGATTAGGGTTTAGTCTAGGGTTGTTTATATAGAGGTTAGGAATTGATTAGGACCCTTGATGTTGCTTGGATAGATCGTAGCCATTCATTAGGAAGAGAGACCAATAAAAACCCGCCACCTAGCCCTAATGACAAAGCAGACCACAGAAATTCGACCCCACACCGACCTGGCCAGCCAGGTTGACTGGGCTCGACCAGGTCGACACCCCTGTCGATAGGGCTGTCGACAGCCCTGTCGACATGGGTAGCCCAGGTCGACAGCCCAGTCGACCTGGGTGGCCTAGGCGGGTGTTTATCCGCCCTGGCCCACTGGGCCCGATTTTTAATTATTTTATTCTGTTTGAATTTTAAATTTAATTCAAAACTTCCGAAGGCCATATCTTCTTCATACGGACTCCGTTTTTCGAAAACTCGGACTCTATTTCGCGTATTTTTCCGAGACGAACGCAATGGCATATCCCGTTTCCCTTAGTTCTTTGATTTCAAATTAATTATACTTTAATTTGTGAATTTCACAGTTATAGAATTCTCGGGGTGTTACATTCTCCCCCACTTAAAAGGATTTCGTCCCCGAAATCTTCAAGTTAGGAGGAATGTATATCCTAACATACAATCATCCATCTACTCATCCATCAAACACGAGCATCCATTGTCCTTAAAAGATTTCTAATGCTTCATGATCATATGCGAAGTGTGTGTGTACATGTACTTATCTAATGCAAAATCAGGCAGTCTACTGATTCAGTTGACCTCCTTAATGCGGATTATGTAAGTTCCATGAATCCATTATGTATGCAAATTTTCCTATTCATGATTCTACATGAGTGCACAATCATTCATTGCAAATGCAACATCCACATGACAACACATTAAAGTTCAACCATATACGAATACAAACATATATGCATATGCAATATGAAGTGATTGAGCCGATCTAAAACCTAGATTGTGTGTGTATATGCAACCACTAGCAATCACTTACAACAACTTGCAACCATTCATACATAACATGTTTCAATTACATGTTTCCATCCAAAGAGTTTCTACCTAAAAGATACGGTCGACGAAATATGCCTAAAAAGATAGATAAAAGCGCAACTTAAGGAAAAAGAAAGATCAAGGATGTACCCTCGAACAGAAAAGGGTAGGCTGTACGGATTTTAGCTTCAGTTTCCCAAGTTGCGTCTCCCTCGGCGTCGCTCCACTGAACCTTGACGAGCTTGACTTCGCGGTTGCGTAGCTTCTTCACTTCCGTTCCTAAGATGCGGGTTGGAACTTTTCTTATGGTTGCTTCGCGTTCCACTTCGGCCTCTTCGAGGATATTTGGCTCTACCACCTCAGCAGACTCATGTAGACATTTTCGGAGATGTGAAACGTGAAAGACGTTGTGGATTCCAGCCAACTTCTCGGGTAGCTCTAATCTATAGGCCATTTTCCAAATCTTCTTGATAATAGGGAATGGCCCTACGAATCTTGGCGCTAGCTTTCCTGTGGTTCCAAAACGAACAACGTTTCTTAGCGGTGATACCTTGAGAAAAACTCTGTCTCCAACCTCAAATTCAAGGTCGGTCCTCCTCTTGTCGGCATAGGACTTTTGTCTGTCTTGGGCCGTCTTCATCCTTCTTCGTATTAAGTCTACTTTCTCTGAAGTCTCTCGGATCATGTCTGGTCCAAGTATAAGCTTATCAGTAGACTCCCACCAACAAGTGGGCGATCGGCACGGTCTTCCATATAAAGCTTCGAAGGGCGCCATTCCTATGGTTGCTTGATAGCTGTTGTTGTAGGCAAATTCCACCAAAGGAAGGTGGTCTTCCCATGTCCCTCCGAAGTCAAGGATGCATAGCCTTAAAAGGTCTTCCAAAACTCTATTCACTCTCTCTGTTTGGCCGTCGGTTTGGGGATGATAGGCTGTGCTCAAGCATAACTGCGTTCCTACTGCTTCTTGCAGACTCCGCCAAAACTCGCTGGTGAAGATGGGGTCTCGGTCACTAACAATGCTAGATGGTATTCCATGGAGTCGAACGATTTCCTTGAGGTAAAGTGATGCTAGGGATGAGGCAGTTCTCTTACTTTTGACAGGTAAAAAGTGGGCGCTTTTAGTAAGCCTATCCACTATTACCCAAATGCTAGTGTTGCCTCTCCTAGACCTAGGCAGCCCATCGATGAAGTCCATTGAGATGCTATCCCACTTCCACTGCGGGACCTCCAAAGGATGTAGCAGTCCGCCAGGCTTTTTCTGTTCCGCCTTAACCTGTTGGCACACCATACACTTAGAAACAAATTCTGCCACGTCCTTTTTCATGCCGTTCCAGAAGAAAGTCCTTTTTATGTCTTTGTACATTTTATCTCCGCCTGGGTGTATCGTCATCTTGGAGTGATGTGCTTCCTCGAGAACCTTCTTTATTAAATCTTTTGTCTATGGGACGCATAGTCTTCCGTCTCGCCTTAGCAAACCCTTATCGTCGATGGAGTATCTGTTGAGGTGACTTGAAGTCTCACCCCTAATTAGCCTATCAATTATTTCCACAAGTTGAGGGTCTTCGCGTTGTGCTGCCCCTACTGAATCCACTAAAGTTGGGCGCACTTCGAGAGATGCTAGCAAGCCTGGTACGAAATCGGAGGAAGGCCTAAAGTCGAAACTGGCTATAAACTCTAGGCTTTGTCTTTCAACAAACAACGGGCTTAGGGTCAATTTCTTTCGGCTCAACGCGTCTGCCACTACGTTGCCTTTGCCCGGAGTGTAGGAGATTTCGAAATCGTACGAGGCAAGAAACTCCATCCATCTTTGTTGCCTCAAGTTAAGATCCTTCTGCGAGAAAAGATATTTCAACGATTTATGGTCAGTGTAAAGTTCGAACTTCTCACCTAGGAGATAGTGTCGCCAAGACTTGAGTGCAAAGACGATGGCGGCTAACTCAAGATCGTGGGTTGGGTAGTTCTTTTCGTGCACCTTCAAATGCCTCCTGCCATAAGCTACTACCCTTCCTTCTTGCATTAAGACGGCGCCTAGCCCTGTCCCACATGCATCCGTATAAACAGTGAACATCTTGCTCCCATCTGGCAGCGTCAAAACTGGGGCTGTTGTAAGAGCCCTTTTCAGTCGTTGGAAAGCAAATTCGCAATCCAAATCCCAATTGAACACTAGATTCTTCTTGGTCAATTTCGTGAGCGGAGCTGAGATTTTCGCAAAATCCCTTATAAATTTTCGATAGAAACCTGCTAGTCCTAGAAAGCTTCGGACCTCAGTTGCATTCCTTGGTGTCTTCCAATCTTGTACCGCCACTACCTTCGCAGGGTCCACTGCTAACCCTTGTTTGGATACTATGTGCCCAAGGAACCTCACCTCTTCTCTCCAAAAGTGGCATTTGGAGAATTTGGCTTTTAGTTGATGGACTCGCAAAGTTTCCATGATTGCCCTTAGGTGCGGAGCATGTTCCTCTTCACTCTTTGAGAAGATAAGGATATCATCTACGAAGACCACTACGAATTTGTTGAGGAAATCTCTAAATACCCTACTCATCAGGTCCACGAAGTACGCAGGTGCATTTGTCAAGCCGAAAGGCATGACAAGCCATTCAAAGAAGCCGTCTGGGGTTCTGAACGCCGTTTTATCGATGCTATCTTCAGCCACCCTTAGCTGATGAAAACCGGTCGCTAAATCGAGTTGGGAGAAAACAGACGCTCCTACAAGCTGGTCAAATAAATCGTCAATTCTAGGGAGAGGATGCCTATTCTTTTTCGTTAGCTTGTTGAGCTCCCTATAGTCAACACATAGACGGAGTGAACCATCCGCCTTTGTAGCGAACACCACCGGAGCGCCCCATTCTGAAATGCTCCTCCTAATGAACCCCTTTTCTAGAAGCTCTTTAATCTGTTTACTGAGCTCTTTCCTTTCTCGTGGAGCCATATGTCTAACGGGCAACGCAACGGGCTTTGCATTATCTACAAGATATATGCGGAAGTCTATTTCCCACTTCGGAGGCAAGCCCTTCACCTCTTCGAAGACATCCGGATATTCCCGGACCACTCTAACTGATTGCAAATTTTCAACATAGGCATCTAGCGATTCAAGATAACTAAGCATAACCGCATACGAGGGATTACAAGAAATTTCCAAAGTATTACCGAGCTGGGTTAGGAGCCTAACAACCCTTTTCTCACAATCAAGGATGGCCCCATTACTGGATAGCCAATCCATACCCAAAATCAAACCATACCCCGAAAAGCCCAAAACAAAGGCACTACATTGAAACTCTACGCTTAGGATAGAAATTTTCAATTCCAAACAGATCATAGACAAATGAGCTGGGCCCCCAATTGGGTTTGAAACAATTAAGGGGTCCTCTACCATACTAGTTTTTAGGTGCAGAGATTCTACTAAAGCAGAAGAGATAAAGGAGTGTGATGCGCCAGAATCAAATAAAGTGCGAACGGGGTGATCATAAAGATAAACTACACTTTCTACAGAAGTATTTATACCTCGATGTTGCAGAGGTGGCGCTTCTAGCACATGGACCTGTGCCCCTGGGGTGGATCCAGCCCTCTGCCCCTGTCCTCGTTTCTTTGGGCAGTCCTTAGCCCTATGGCCTGTCTCACCGCAAGAAAAGCACCCACCATTCTCCTTGGCCTTCTTTTTCCGGCAGTCCTTTACTAAGTGCCCCACTTTGCCACAGAAATTACACTTCCTCTTCTCTTTGTTGCCTTTCCCGCCCTTCTTAAAGTCTGTCTTCTTGGGCTGCAAACCCTCTTTCTTCTTGCCCTTATCCTCTTCATTCAGCAATGCCATTTGCACCAATCTTTCATACGTGGCTCCCATGGGTATATGGGTCATGGCCAAACTGTGTAATGGCTCATTTAACCCTTTGACGAAACGGAGAGCCTTCTTGTGCGGGGTGTTGACTAGGTCAAGCCCAAACCTAGCCAGCTCATCGAACTGATTCACATATTCTCTGACTGTCTTGTCCCCTTGCTTAAGAAATAAGAATTTTTCCAACTGCAAACTTCTTTCCGCATCTGAGAGAAATTTGGTCTCAAACCTTGCCCTAAAGTCCTCCCATGTCTCCACTGGTCTTTCAGCATTAGTGACTTCCCACCAGTAGGAAGCCTCGCCCTTCAATAGCCACACTGCCAACTGTACTTTTTGTCTATCTTCTACCTCAAAGATGATGAATAGGTCCTCCGTCTCTTTCAGCCAATTTCTAGCTGCCACGAAGGACTCAGTTCCATGGAAATCCCTTCCTCCCATAGCTTTAAAATCTTTACATATCTTAGCAAAATTGTTTCCCCGAGGAGGAGGTGGAGGAAAAGGTGCTGCTGCAGCTGGATGATTTCCTTCCGCTGGGGGAGGAGGAATGGTAGGACCTGGCTGAGTGGCCCTTGCTTCTAAGAACCGTCTAAACCAACCAGGTATTGGTACCCCTTCTGGCAAGTTAAGATCTTCCGACATGCTGAAACAAAAAGGATAGATTCAAAACGAAGGATAAGAGATAGTACCTATGGCTTTGGGGTGTGGACTTTGCCTTTTTAAAATAAAATATAATATTTTTCTTTTAAAAATGCTTCTTTAAATTTCCTTTTTGAAAATAATTTTTCAAAACTTTTTATCTTATCTGGTAAACCTATGCTCTGATACCAAGTGAAACACCCCACCTCCGTTAGGGTCACTCTCAAAGGGAATGCCCTAATTTTGGTGGAGGTTTATAAGTACAAGTCACAGATATACAAGACAGATATAAGAACACATATTTGTAAACAGCGGAAGAACAACAAATTTTATTTCATAAAGTCAAATACGTGTTACAACAACATCCTTTCCAAAAACATAACATAACACTTTCATAATCTGTCTTGAGTACATTATTTTTAAAGAAGCATAAATAAAACATAGATGAACTGCAAAAGCCCCATAGTGGATTGTCCAAAGCCATAGTTCAAAACAGGAAAGTCCAAGCAATACATTTCTCTTCTTCAAGCTGGATGTCAAGGCTGATCAAGCTGCTGTGTTCCCTCCCTGTGGACCTGGGGGGGGGGGGGAGACGGAAGAAAGAAGACGAAAGAAAAGTAGAGTCAGACATAAAGCCTGAGTAAGTCTAGTACTATTTTGTCTATGAATAAAGAACTGGGTATGATAAGTACAAACAAGAAGTGGGCATGCACTATAAACTTGGTTAAGTTGTCTAGGGTCGAATATACTATCGTACCCCATGTTGATCTCTGAACCCATATAAACTAGTTTCCAATTTGCACCCCATAATCAGGGTGATGTGATCCATTCTATGATGATCGGCTCCTACTCGCATAGTTACATGTGTCTTACGGCCCCCGATGTCTGTAGTTACCTATGCTGGTCCCACCATGGGGTGTATCAAGTCCCATAGTGGCAACCCGACACAACCTTAGAGTGCACAGGTATGCTACTGGTGTCCAATGCCTTATTTTTCTGCGCCGGAGTGTGTGCACGCCCGCACTCCGTTAGAACCTACACTGCTACACCACCGCCATCGCTTTGACCTCTTACAATCAGCCCAGTAATCGTGCCCCACCCTGCCTAGTTTCAGGGTATCCTGATACACCTTTTAGGGTTACTGCTGAAAAGGGTCCCCCGTTACTAGGTTTTCTATCACTAGCCAACATGCTAAGTTGGTTAAGTGTTTCCTAACCTAACCCCACCAGTCCGTTTAGTTTAGCATGTTCCATTTTGATTAAGTCTTTAGTTCACTTAATCCTAACAATCCTGACTCAGCCTTAATTGTCTTATTAAGGCCCTGACCTCTCACATTAGACAGGTATTGTTGTGGCTGCCTGTTACCGGTTGGTTCCGGGCAGTCTTACACCACAACTCAGTCTAACCTCGGGTCCTTGCTGGGCTCCATGTTTAACCTCCCACATTGGATAGGTATTGTTGTGACTACTGGACAGCCGGGCGGTTCCGGGCAGGTTTACATCACAACTCAATCCAACCTCGGGTTAAACACATCGTATGTTCTACATTTACATATCTTGTCATTCTTCTTTATTTCTTATATGTAAATATTTGCGGCCCATTATTAAGTTAATGGTGTAAAGGTTACACCAATCACGGGCCCAACCCATACTTGAATTTGGGCCCTTCTATTTTATATTTTCATTCATTAATTAATTTTAACCCAACGTTATTTTCCCCCGTTTTACGCGTCCGTTCATATATATTGGGCTTAGCCTTTTAAAGCCCAATTTAGCCATGCGAAAAGGGGAAGCTTATGGCGTATACACAAAGAGGGGAAGGTGAGCGCATGAACTTGCAATACGACGTTGGAAATACAAAATAGAAATTGGTGTACTTGCATAGTGGTAACATAGGTGACATGAATCAAAGCATGTGAACTTGCATAGGTTTAACTACAACATGAACCTATATTCTTATTTAGGCATAATGTCAAACATAAGCATGGCATAAATACTTCTAGCATAAACATGGCATAATGTTAAACATAAGCATGGCATAAATACTTCTAGCATAAACATGGCATATTGTCAAACATAAGCATGGCATAAATACTCTAGCATAAACATGGCATATTGTCAAACATAAGCATGGCATGAATACTTCTAGCATAAACATGGCATAATGTCAAACATAAGCATGGCATAAATATTCCTAATCATGGTGTTTGCTTTAAACTTGCAAAAAGGGATTTTTGAGCCTAACCTAGCCATGTCTCACATATGTCATCATATAATTCTTTTAAACAAGATAGACTTAATCATGGATTTCCATTATGCCAAATATCATTCATAGCCTAGCCATATTCATAAGTTTTGCAAAAGCATGACTTAATACATGGATTATGGTGTCAAAATTCCAACATAGTTTCATATGAACTATAACAACCAAACTTGTTTCAATTACTTGCAAAATGATTTATGCACAAAAATATACATCATGATGGCATAATAACAAAGCCCCAAACTCGCATGAATTTCACTCAACTACATACATGTAGCTTCAACATAGATTACATAATTTGCGCAATATTCCAAACGTATACTTGCATAGAACTACCGCATGTAGTTCTTTATAATGAATAACATAATTTTGCACAAACATGAATTTATTATCCCAATTCAAGCATACAAATTAACACAATTGTTTATTCATACCAAAGTAATACTCTACTTACAATGGTTGCGGCGAATTCTCTAATTAAGAGATATGATTCCTTTGTTGAATTGATTGGCTTTAGGTTGCTTGAATTGCTTTAGGCTTTAGAACTTTCTCCCTAATCCTCTCTCTAGTTGGCGGCTACTCTTAGTCGTTCCTCAGCAACATGGCGGCTATGTTCTTAATTTGAATGAATAGATTAGGGTTTAGTCTAGGGTTGTTTATATAGAGGTTAGGAATTGATTAGGACCCTTGATGTTGCTTGGATAGATCGTAGCCATTCATTAGGAAGAGAGACCAATAAAAACCCGCCACCTAGCCCTAATGACAAAGCAGACCACAGAAATTCGACCACACACCGACCTGGCCAGCCAGGTTGACTGGGCTCGACCAGGTCGACACCCCTGTCGACAGGGCTGTCGACAGCCCTGTCGACATGGGTAGCCCAGGTCGACAGCCCAGTCGACCTGGGTGGCCTAGGCGGGTGTTTATCCGCCCTGGCCCACTGGGCCCGATTTTTAATTATTTTATTCTGTTTGAATTTTAAATTTAATTCAAAACTTCCGAAGGCCATATCTTCTTCATACGGACTCCGTTTTTCGAAAACTCGGACTCTATTTCGCGTATTTTTACGAGACGAACGCAATGGCGTATCCCGTTTCCCTTAGTTCTTTGATTTCAAATTAATTATACTTTAATTTGTGAATTTCACAGTTATAGAATTCTCGGGGTGTTACATATACGGGAAACGGTTGCTGATCCCAACCGATTAGTGATATACATTTGATACACTCAAGTGAAATGAGTGGTCGGTCATGTGTGGCTGAGTTGCAAGATGTTCTTGTTGAACTCCAGTGTATTGTTCCTAGAGTTCACTGATCGGAAGGTGGTTCCATACCTTGTCATAGTTGGAAATCCATTACCTAATACGTGCTTGCGATTTTGATTATATACTATATATGTAGAACGTGAGATGAAAGAGTTTCTGCTAGATGATTATTATACTGTGGTTGATAGACATTATTATAATATCAAAAGGTTTTGATATATAGATATTTTGGATTCTCATAAGGGGAAAAACTGTTCCGTTGTACGGCGTGGTCTTATGAGATATCGTTTACTTGTTCAAACTTTTTTAAACTGTTTTGCTCATACCAGTCCCATGACTGACCCAGAGTTTATTTTGTTTTGTTTTCCCTAAACTCTTGGGTGCCCAATTTTGTACGGGCAGTCAAGTAGTCAGGATTTTACAGATACTTGAAGAGCTGGAGCAGGAGGCTTCAGGATTGTATAGCTATAGTTATTTCCGCTGTGTTGTAAATGCTGTATTTGATAATGATATGTATATTCAAGTACAAATCTTTTATTTCAAGGATATGTTATCTATTATATGTTATTCGTTCCACTGTGAGATTCGTGTTACTTTGATGCTGCGTTCTTCTTCTTCTAATCTAAGTTTCTATCTTATCTTTCCTCACCCTCTAATTTCTTTCATTAATGAATGGTATTTTTCGATGTTTGGTTAGTCATCATTGAGATTATGCAGATAACCAAAGTCGCCAAAAATCCGTGTCGTTACAATAACTAATGGTGAAGCCTCCTGCTTCCATCTCTTGAACTCCAAGCGGAACCGAACCTGTAAATATACTCGGTCTGACCCGAGCACATTTGATTTAAAACAAATTCACCCAGATCAATCTGGAATACTTTCAGTGATAAATTCACAAATTAACAACTTGTTTAACTTTAGAAATCCTTTTTGAAACAAAAGATAATAGTAAGACCAGCCGACACATAAACACGAACAGTTTTTACCTTACTATAACCCAAAGCAGTTTTGATATATCAAAAAGCAGTGATATTATAATAGTATCTATCATATCACAAATAAATAACAATCTAGTAGAACACTTGCATCTCACACTTTACATATTTAATATAAAATCGAAAACCGCATGTCGCTTATTGGAGATTGGATTCTAACTGTGACAAGGCATGGGACCACCTTCGATCTGTGTACTCTAGAGGGTATACACCAGGGTTCAACAAGAACGTCTTGCAACCCGACCACATATTACTGACCACTCATTTAGCTTGAGTGTTTCGAATAAATTGTCACCAAACAAATTTAAGGGCCCACTGTCCATCCGCGGAGATACAGAATCGAAACAAGAACAAATAAAGAATTTCTCTAGATTGGTGACAATACACCCTGCTTGGGTATGACCCACCTAGCCATGCTGCCTGCCCGATTTCTGTCATTTCCCAGTTAATGAGGCTTGAGGTCACGTTTAACTTTCTAGAAATTCTGGCCACCGTTCACTTTGAATGCCACATCGTCAGATCCATCAAATCACTAATTGACGTCCACAAATATATTTTGGGTGTTAAGCAAGAGAATTTCTCTACCACCAAACTTGGTACATTGGTAAAAATCAACGTTCGTGACCCTAAGGAAATACTCTGTCAGACACTCTTCCATATAAGTCATCCAGGAACAGGATGAACCGAAGGCACCCTCCTACCACATCCTTACATTGGAATCACCCGAATGATCAGTAGCGAGAAGTCCTTACAATCCGTAAATTCCAATCACGACAAAACCACAGTGTATCTCTTTTATGGGAGCGACCCATAGATTATAAGTAGTTCTTCAGTTTCATGAAGATATATGGTCTTCAATACTCCATTTTTAGGTTGCACAAGTTTGTCTTGTACGTTATATTGGATCGAAGTGGTTTTGGATCTAGTGCCCATCCCGGTCTCTTCGAAACAACACGTCAAAAAGTCCAGTAGAATATTTTACTGTTAGTTGGGGTTTTAACTATCAGTTTTATATAATATTGTTAAGTACATTGGCAGCTCCGACCTACTGATAAAAACCACTCGTTTAAACCATTATATCAATTTAATGCGTTATAGTATCATAAAACCTTTTCATTTCCTTTATATGGGTAATATTACTTTATATTCTTCAAAATCCCCTTTTCTAACATTACTTCGGGAAATTTTGATATATTATCCGCTTGATGGTATAAACCCAATTATTAATTCTCGCTTGGCCAAAACAACGCCAAACGACATTTTAGTTATTGTACATAACCCATTTGGTTCTATTAAACTCAGGCTTCGAACATTATTCTTAATTCAAGTCAATATATAATTCAAATTCAAATTTTTTCTTCCATTTCCCGTTTAACATAACCATCCCCATTTCTTCGGAAAACATTCGTCATTTACTTATTTCCTAGAATAAGCGTATTTCAAACCATAATATTTCATTACACTCTAACTCGGGCCAAACAAATGTTTTATTATACATTTATTTATCATTAAACCAGTTGTTTTATTTATAATTTAATGTCTTGTGAATGTCGCGATATATTCAAATTGGGGTATTTTAATTACCTCTCAGGCCTTGATCGACAACTTCTTATCTTAAGATAATAAATGCTTGAAACTTAAAAGCCCAATATATTAACCCCATTTCCATTTACTATTCAATTTAAATATGGTTTTAGAAACCATTTTTCTTTTATTTGAAACCCACCTTATATTCCAATTCATTTTACTTAGTTCGTTAATTAAGTAAATTATGTATTAACCCTTTGCTTATAATCTTTTTAAACACCACATCATTTATGACTTGGATTATAGTACAATAATCCGTTTACTAATACCATACCCAAAACTATTTATCAAATTTCAAATTATAATGCTTATTTTGGATTCCATTACTAAATACCTTACCATATTTTCTTATACCCATCCATGAATCAATTTCTTAATTCATTCATTTTACTCAACTAGGTAAAATCTTATCCATATTAGCTTACAACTCTTCTTATAAACTTCGGTTTATAAACTGGGATTTGTTATATAATTCATTTATCGAATCATTACGCAAATCCTTATTTAGTAGTTTATCATAACTTGTCTTAATTCCTAAAGGCCATTTACCATTTTAACTGTAGCGACCCGGAAAATCCGAACCAACTTAAAATTTTTAAATTGGCTATTTTGTTGGATTTTCAATATTTAAAATAAATATTTTAAACAATAACGATGAAAAGTAAGTTTGAATCGACATTGAAAATGACTATAATTAATTCTAATTATATAATGAGCCTAAAATGGCGTGGTAGTTCGATAATTCGATTTCAAACTTCAAATGAATATGCAGGATTCAAAATAAATCGGAAATGAACGAAACAAGAAATATTTGAATCTGATTAACAATATCTTTCGAACGAATATAAGAAACTGAGATTTTGTTTTATAAGTTGTAAGTTATGGCTAAATTAAAATTCAGAAAACTCGTTGTGGAATTTATATATTTTTTTAATATATATAAAGGCCTTAAAAATAGCCATTTTGCAAACGACCTCAGAATTCGACGAAACCACTTTTGTTGAATCCGGGGTGTCCAATTATTGCTAGGTTCCAAAATTCATAATTTTCTTAATCAATATGTGAGCGTGGCAAAGGAAAACGTGTTTTGTCAGTTTCAGTCAAATTGGATCGACCAGAAAATGGCCATTTTTCAAACGGTCTCAGAATTCGATGAAATTAGTTTTGTTAGGACCGTATCGTCAATACGAGGCTAGAAATAATTTTTTTTGGAATTTTTAGAGTTAGTGTGTGGCCCCGGTAAATTGAAATGTGCGTTCAAATTGAATATATACTGATTTATATTTTGATAAAGAAAAAAAACTGATCAAAACATTAGAATTGCCTACGAAACATATCCCATTGCGTTCAGGATGGGGGTATATAGCTAGGGGCGACAGTCGTTGGGTTGGATTTGGAGATCGGTACGTTAAACTTTGAGAATTAGAGATAAGGAAATTAAGTAATATTAAAAAATTAATATAAATAGCCCCTTTTCTTCATAAAACCCTAATCCCAAATTTGTAGCTGCCGTCAGCTAAAACACGAATGGCCCAAATCGCTCCTTGCTTCTTCCTCAATTATCTCATCATCCACGCATTCATTTAAAGAATCTCCAACGCCAATTCGATGAGACTTCTGGGATCATTAACTTGAACGGTGGAGATCGTTTATTATGTGGTGAGGAGGGAGGATTTCGTGCTCGAACGAGCAATGTTTGAGGTCCGTTTTTCATCAGCACGGGATTGTGAGTTCAAGCTGGGTGGCGGACGAAGGTCAAAGGCGGTAGTGGCTTCGCGGTGAGGCGATCGGATGTGGGTCCGTTGGGGTATTTTGGTGGCGACGATGGATAGTTTTGGTGAGCAAATGGGTTTCTTCGATGGTGAATACCTGGGTGACGAAGGAGAAACAAAACCGACAGCGTATGATTTTATTTAAGCATTGTTAATTATTTTAATTAAACCCTAATGATCATAATTAGTAATTAAAACTTTGAATGTTCATATCTAGGCCATACGATGTCGGAATTCAACAATTCAAGGTGCGTTGGAATCCTTGAAACGAACACTTCGCAATGGAACAAATCAGAATTGAAATGGAGGCTATTGGAATTTTTGATATAATTAAACGTCAGTTTAATTATATTAAAACAATCGTTTTTACAACGATGTCGAAACCATTCAAAGTGAGAATTCTCTCACTTTAAATTTTCTGTTCAGCTATTTATTTCATAACTGCATATATGAACTATTCCCCGTCGTCCACAGACCATGGACGACTTGTTTGTTTGATTGTATTCTGTGTGAAAATTGATGTGAAATGAATTATATATATTAGGAGTGTATGAAATATATATATGATGTGAAATAAATATCGTATATATTGAAAGTGAAAATATCGTATATATTGAAAGTGAATATATATATATATATATATGAAAAGTGAAAATATTATATATAGTGAAAGTGAAAATATTATATATAGTGAAATTGAAAACATTATATATAGTGAAAGTGAAAATATCTTACATATTGAAAGTGAAAAATATCGTATATATTGAAAAGTGAAAATATTATATATAGTGAAAGTGAAAATATTATATATAGTGAAAGTGAAAATATCATATATATTGAAAGTGAAAAATATCATATATATTGAAAAGTGAAAATATCGTATATATTGAAAGTAAAAATATCGTATATATTGAAAGTGAAAATATTGTATATATTGAAAAGTGAAAATATCGTATATATTGAAAGTGAAAATATCGTATATATTGAAAGTGAAAATATCGTATATATTGAAAGTGAAAATATTATATGTATGAAAGGTGGAAATAATATATATATATATATGAAATGAAAACGATATATATACGAATTGAAAACGAACTGAAATAGAAAATGAATTCTAATTGAATTTAATAGAAAATGAATTCGAATTGAATTGAATTGAAATGAATTTAAAACGAATTTAAAACGATTTATAAAATTCGTTTTAAATAGAAATCAATGAAATATATATTATATATATATATAATATAATGGCCTGAATAGAACGCGCCGCAGTAGTTCGCGAATTTCGACCATTGACTTCGAATGGGCATTACGGGAGATCCGACCGTCGGATTCTCCTGAAACCGGAATCATTGGGTTCGTATCAAAAAGAGCTTTCTAACGAATATGAGAAATTTGAAATCTAACAGTTGGAATTGGAAATATGTCCAAATCAAATTTGGAAAAGGTCGCTGTAAATGCAGTTCGATTACCGTTTATGGAAATCGACTGTACGGGCCTTGATAAAATTATTAAAAATATCGATAATTTGTGTAAAATCATAATAAATGATTTGGAAAGAATTTGGATGAAAAATTCAATATTTGAAAAGATAAAAATAGATTTTTATCGAAATGAACTAGTTTTGAACTAGAATTATAATTATGTTTATTTTTAAATAAATAATTTGAATTTGAAAAGGGTTTTAAAGGTAACCAGAATTTCTGATAAATAAATTGGATTAGATTTGAATTGAAATTATCTTCGGATATTTTCGATATTGGATTCCCTGATTGTACAGATATTGTGATGGGAATTTGGAAGATATCGATATCGTTATTCCCGATATGATATCTGTTGGTTTCAGGATTTGATGTTGAATATAAGTCGATACTATCTCTATTCAGAACCTTATATTTAATGTCAAATTGGATTGATTAATTGTTTGGATTGTGCTCGACCAGTTTATGAGCAGAATATGCTTTTACATTTAGCATTGGGTTGGGTTGAAAATATCTATGTGCTAACGCCTTGTGAAACACTTCACGATTTGACGATAAGGTGTTTAGCGATGTTGTGTTCATTTCAAATTTAATGAATGGTTGTAAAATAATATTTTTCTTAAGTGAAAAGAAATGTATTCCCGATTTTGGGATAGGGAATGTTTTATAAAAATGTTTTATAAAATAGAAAGGATTTCGAGGCCCAAAACCCGATGATTTCTAAAATGATTTAGAAATGTATTATATGTTACATTGTGGTTCATCGCATATTCGATTAGTTTCTATTGATTATGTATCTGTTTGGTGGCGGAGAATTTATTCTCTTACTTAACACCCCTCTTTGAGACGTACGAGCTCAAAGGTTATGTGATTAATAGTGACTGATCATATTTGTGAATTACTGATGTGAAGTACTATATTTTGAAAGTACTTGTGATTATTATGTTGTGAAATGATTTTCCCTACTTCGGGATATGAAATGATTTACTATGTGGCTAAAGAGTCGGGTAACCCTGAGACTAAAAGTATGGGTGAGAGGGCGGTGTATGCTCTCCATGTGTGGGAGGTGCATCATCGGTGTAGCCAACTCCTATGTGGTGTAGGTGCACATTTATATATCGAGTTGCGAGGTGTGTACCCTTTGCCTTGTCGATGGGGAGCATGATATCTGGTTGCATACTTGTCTATATGCATTGTTATGTTTTGGAATTCACATTTCCAAACGATTTGATTTGAGATCCCGAAGTGAAATCTACTTTGATATACAAAGTAAGATATGTATTTCAAATGATTTGAAATAAGAAATCGGGAATAAAATCCAAAGGAATAATTTCTGTAAATTGAATCGGATTTGGAAAATCTAAGTGGTGATTAATATAAATGGGTGGATTGGGATATTGCATGTTGATTGATGCATAGTAGATCCATATCTATATTTCGATTGTTGTTTATACACTGGCATTCATGGGGGTAGACCCGTTCCGCGTTAGCGGCGTGGTCTTGTGATTTGTCCTATGATTAAATAAGTTAATTATAACTGTTTAGAGTTTCTCACACCAGTCCCATGACTGACCTGTAGTTTGCCTTTCCCTTGCAAACTCGGGTGCCCTTATTTTCCACACGGGCAGTCGAGTAGTTTTATTTTGCAGATATATAAGAAAGATTCTGGATCGAAGCGAATAGCCGTGTCCAGAGTATTGATAGTCTTCCGCTGTGTAGTTTATATTTCCGCTGTGCACTGTATTACATTTATTGTAAATTTATCTTCCACTGTATTGATTATATTTTGATATACTCTAATATTCTGTACTCTGATGTAGCATTATTATGATGTTTATAGAAGTCTTCTGTTATTTGTTCCAATGTGTTGTATACCCAGAGTTAGCATATGCGGGATTCGAACGATCTTGGTCGGTTTAGCGATCGATTAGGCCCAAGCGAAATCCGTGTCGTTATAGCTGGTATCAGAGCTTTGTTTAAACTCAAATCTTTGGGGTACAACTTGTTAGAACTGAACAAAAGACTCGTCAGAGGTAGGATTAGTAATATCCTATAGAAGAATCATCATTAGAGATAGAATCAGTAGCATTCTAGAATGAGAGACTCGTTAGAGATGGGGTTAGAAATGCCATAGAATGAGTCGAGAGTTATTTGTTTATAAATAACGTATTGGTGATTATATATAATCTGGTTTTAGAAAATATGATTTTAAACATATAAAGTTATATATTTGAAAAATCTAATCAATTAATTGATTGTTGGTTGTGTTGTTTGATTATTAGTTAACTAATAAAATCAACATTTGAATTGAAGGAACCAATTAGGCCAAATTGTATACAAATTGAACTAAATAATAAACTGTATTGAAATTTGGTTGCAAATGCATGCATATACATTTACTTACATTGAACAGGTCATAGCAAGGAGGCTAGAGCAGAAGAAAAAAATTTGTTTGCCGGACAAATAGGTACATGTTTACCATAATTTACTGTTTTGTTTGGGTGATGATGATTTTAAGAGCCGATTGGCTAGCCGCTTGGCTTTTTCTTTTTCTTTTTGAGATCAGAGGGCCTGTATGGCAATTTCGGGATTTTCCCGGTGCTCCCGGTGCAGAGGAGGTTATGGCGAAATTTTTTGAAAATTTAGGGTGTTAGCCAAATTTTTGAAAAATTTGAAAAATTCTCAGTAACTGAAAAGTTGGAGAATGGAAGCCAGATTGAAAGTAGTGTTGATTAATCAAACCACTTTCGACTTTGTTTCTTTTCGAGGACGAAAAGTTTTAAGTGGGGGAGATTGTAGCGACCCTGAAAATACGAACCAACTTAAAATTTTTAAATTGGCTATTTTGTTGGATCTTAAATATTTAAAATAAATATTTTAAATAATAACGATGAAAAGTAAGTTTGAATCGACATTAAAAATGACTATAATTAATTCTAATTATATAACGATCCTAAAATGGCGTGGTAGTTCGATAATTCGATTTCAAACTTCAAATGAATATACAGGATTCAAAATAAATCGGAAATGAACGAAACAAGAAATATTTGAATCCGATTAACAATATCTTTCGAACGAATATAAGAAACTGAGATTTCGTTTTATAAGTTGTATGTTATGGCTAAATTAAAATTCAGAAAAGTCGTTGTGGATTTTTTTTTTTAATATATATAAAGGCCTTAAAAATGGCCATTTTGCAAACGACCTCAGAATTCGATGAAACCACTTTTGTTGGATCCGGGATGTCGAATTATTGCTAGGTTCCAAAATTCATAATTTTCTTAATCAATATGTGAGCGTGGCAAAGGAAAACGTGTTTTGTCAGTTTCAGTCAAATTGGATCAACCAGAAAATGGCCATTTTTCAAACGGTCTCAGAATTCGACGAAATCAGTTTTGATAGGACCGTATCGTCAATACGAGGCTAGAAATAATTTTTTTTGAATTTTTAGAGTTAGTGTGTGGCCCCGGTAAATTGAAATGTGCGTTCAAATTGAATATATACTGATTTATATTTTGATAAAGAAAAAAAAACTGATCAAAACATTAGAATTGCCTACGAAACATATCCCATTGCGTTCAGGATGGGGGTATATAGCTAGGGGCGACAGCCGTTGGGTTGGATTTGGAGATCGGTACGTTAAACTTTGAGAATTAGAGATAAGGAAATTAAGTAATATTAAAAAATTAATATAAATAGCCCTTTTTCTTCATAAAACCATAATCCCAAATTTGTAGCTGCCGTCAGCTAAAACACGAATAGCCCAAATCGCTCCCTGCTTCTTCCTCAATTTTCTCATCATCAACACATTCATTTAAAGAATCTCCAATGCCAATTCGAAGAGACTTCTGGGATCATTAACTTAAACGGTGGAGATCGTTTATTATGTGGTGAGGAGGGAGAATTTCGTGCTCGAACGAGCAATGTTTGAGGTCCGTTTTTCATCAGCACGGGAGTGCGAGTTCAAGCTGGGTGGCGGCCGAAGGTCAGAGGCGGTAGTGGCTTCGCGGTGAGGCGATCGGATGTGGGTCCGTTGGGGTATTTTGGTGGCGACGATGGATAGTTCTGGTGAGCAAATGGGTTTCTACGATGGTGAATACCTGGGTGACGAAGGAGAAACAAAACCGACAGTGTATGATTTTATTTAAGCGTTGTTAATTATTTTAATTAAACCCCAATGATCATAATTAGTAATTAAAACTTTGAATGTTCATATCTAGGTCATACGATGTCGGAATTCAACAATTCAAGGTGCGTTGGAATCCTTGAAACGAACACTTCGCAATGGAACAAACCAGAATTGAAATGGAGGCTATTGGAATTTTTGATATAATTAAACGTCAGTTTAATTATATTAAAACAATCGTTTTTACAACGATGTCGAAACCATTCAAAGTGAGAATTCTCTCACTTTAAATTTTCTGTTCAGCTATTTATTTCATAACTGCATATATGAATTGTTCCCCGTCGTCCACAGACCATGGACGACTTGTTTGTTTGGTTGTATTCAGTGTGAAAATTGATGTGAAATGAATTATATATATTAGGAGTGTATGAAATATATATATGATGTGAAATAAATATCGTATATATTGAAAGTGAAAATATCGTATATATTGAAAGTGAATATATATATATATATATATATATGAAAAGTGAAAATATTATATATAGTGAAAGTGAAAATATTATATATAGTGAAAGTGAAAATATCGAACATATTGAAAGTGAAAAATATCGTATATATTGAAATGTGAAAATATTATATATGGTGAAAGTGAAAATATTATATATAGTGAAAGTGAAAATATCATATATATTGAAAGTGAAAAATATCGTATATATTGAAAAGTGAAAATATCGTATATATTGAAAGTGAAAATATCGTATATATTGAAAGTGATAATATCGTATAATTTGAAAGTGAAAATATCGTATATATTGAAAGTGAAAATATTATATGTATGAAAGGTGGAAATAATATATATATATATATATATATGAAATGGAAACGATATATATACGAATTGAAAACGAACTGAAATAGAAAATGAATTCTAATTGAATTTAATAGAAAATGAATTCGAATTGAACTGAATAGAAATTTGAATTGAATTGAAATGAATTTAAAACGAATTTATAGGAAAAATTCAATTTTGATTTGATTTTGAAAAGGAAGTTGAAATTGTTTTTGAAACGAATTTAAAACGATTTATAAAATTCGTTTTAAATAGAAATCGACGAAATATATATTATATATATATAATATAATGGCCTGAATAGAACGCGCCGCGGTAGTTCGCGAATTTCGACCATTGACTTCGAATGGGCATTACAGGAGATCCGACCGTCGGATTCTCCTGAAACCGGAACCGTTGGGTTCGTATCGAAAAGAGCTTTCTAAGAATATGAGAAATTTGAAATCTAACAGTTGGAATTGGAATTATGTCCAAATCAAATTTGGAAAAGGACGTTGTAAATGCAGTACGATGACCGTTTATGGAAATCAACTGTACGGGCCTTGATAAAATTATTAAAAATATCGATAATTTGTTTAAAATCATAATAAATGATTTGGAAAGAATTGGGATGAAAAATTCCATATTTGAAAAGATAAAAATAGATTTTTATCGAAATGAACTAGTTTTGAACTAGAATTATAATTATGTTTATTTTTAAATAAATAAATTGAATTTGAAAAGGGTTTTAAAGGTAACCAGAATTTCTAATAAATAAATTGGATTGGATTTGAATTGAAATTATCTTCGGATATTTTCAATATTGGATTCCGTGATTGTACAGATATTGTGATGGGAATTTGGAAGATATCAATATCGTTATTCCCGATATGATATCTGTTGGTTTCAGGATTTGATGTTGAATATAAGTCGATAATATCTCTATTCAGAACCTTATATTTAATGTCAAATTGGATTGATTGATTGTTTGGATTGTGCTCGACCAGTTTATGAGCAGAATATGCTTTTACATTTAGCATTGGGTTAGGTTGAAAATATCTATGTGCCAACGCCTTGTGAAACACTTCACGATTTGACGATAAGGTGTTTAGCGATGTTGTGTTCATTTCAAATTTAATGAATGATTGTAAAATAATATTTTTCTTAAGTGAAAAGAAATGTATTCCCGATTTTGGGACAGGGAATGTTTTATAAAAATGTTTTATAAAACAGAAAGGATTTCGAGGCCCAAAACCTGATGATTTCTAAAATGATTTAGAAATGTATTATATGTTACATTGTGGTTCATCGCATATTCGATTAGTTTCTATTGATGATGTATCTGTTTGGTGGCGGAGAATTTATTCTCTTGCTTAACACCCTTCTTTGAGACGTACGAGCTCAAAGGTTATGTGATTAATAGTGACTGATCATATGTGTGAATTACTGATGTGAAGTACTATATTTTGAAAGTACTTGTGATTATTATGTTGTGAAATGATTTTCCCTACTTCAGGATATGAAATGATTTAGTATGTGGCTAAAGAGTCGGGTAACCCTAAGACTAAAAGTATGGGTGAGAGGGCGGTGTATGCTCTCCATGTGTGGGAGGTGCATCGTCGGTGTAGCCTGCTCCTATGTGGGGTAGGTGCACATTTATATATCGAGTTGCGAGGTGCGTACCCTTTGCCTTGTCGATGGGGAGCACGATATTTGGTTGCATACTTGTTTGTATGCATTGTTATGTTTTGGAATTCATATTTCCAAACGATTTGATTTGAGATCCCGAAGTGAAATTGTAACAACCCGGAAAATCAGGGCCAGTTTAAAATTTTTATTTTTGCAATTTAAGCGAATTTTGATTATTTAAAATGAATTATTTTAAATAATATCGACGAGAAATTTATTCTGAATATAAGTCGACGTATATATTTATATACGTCGTCGTTAGAATATAAATAATTATATATAATTATAAAAGGAATTGAAAATGGCGCGGTAGTTCGATAATTCGATTTCAAACTTCAATTGAATGTACCGGGTGCAAAACAATCCGGATTTTAGTGAAACCAAAAACATTAGGATCTAATTGATAATATCTTTCCAATGAATCCGAAAAATCAAGATTTCATAGCGGGAATCAAAAGATATGTCCAGTTGAAAATTCTGAATAGTCGCTATGGAATTCAGGCCCTTAAAAATGGACGTTTTGCAAACGACCTCGGATTTCGACGAAACCAGTTTTGTTGGGTTCGTGATGTTAAATTATTGCTAGATTCCAAATTTCATAATTTTTCGAATCAATATGTGAGCGTGGCAAAGGAAAACGTATTTGACCAGTTTCAGTTGATTTTAATCGACTGGAAAATGGCCATTTTTCCAACGGTCTCAGAATTCGACGAAACTAGTTTTGTTACGGCCGTATCGTCGATACGAAGCTAGAAAATATTTTTTGGGAATTTTTCTAGTTAGTATGTGACCTCAGTAATTTGAAATGTACGTTTAAAATTCAATAAAGTGATTTAAATGTAAATTTAACGGAAACTGATTGTAACAGTCGAATCGGCCTACGGGACATATCCCATTGTGTCCGGGATGGGGGTATTTAGCTAGGGGCGACAGTCGTTGGGTTTGATTTTGAGTTCTAGAATTAGACAAGTTAAGTTGGAAATTAAATAATATTAATTAATTAAAATATTTTCTATAAAAGGGTCAAAACCCTAGCCCTAAGTCTTCACAGCCGCCACTTCAAACCGAGGCTCGAAATCATCCGACTTTCTTCCCCTAAAATTGCGCATTTCAGTTCGAATTAAACTCCCAGCCCAAATAGAAAATTAAAGAGTAAAGTGAGGGCTACGAATTGGTATGGGTTTGATGCTCTGTCGTCGTGGGGTTTGCTCAATTTCAGGGCTTAAAGCCCCGTCGTTCGAATGTTGATTGGGGGCGCATGGGCCCACCGAGTTGGCCAAAGTCGAGGTGATGGAGAGAGGAGCTGTCGGCGTTTCAGGTGGTGTATGCTGATCATCGGCAGGTGGACTGTGGTGGGCGCATGGTTCAAGGATTGGAGGCGCAATAATGGGTTTTCCTGGAGCGGTGTCTGGCGTATTACGGGATGAAGGAGGAGAGGGTAAAGAGGCAAAAATGTAAACGGGTTTTTGGGTTTCAATGATGAACGGAATAGGTAGTGAAAGCGGATAACGAAGGTGACAAAAAGGTGAGAACGAAGAAGATTTATATCAAAGAAGAGTCAAGATGTTTGGATAGCTTTCGGTGAGAATTTCTCACCTTTCAATTTCTTTTCTAATTACATATATATACTAGGATGCAGACGGTGCTTAGTAGCACCCGACACAATCGTCCACAGACCATGGACTTGTTTGTCTGGTTGCATAGATTAGTTTGATGATTTGATTTGAATTTGGTTGTTTGGTGAATATGATATATGTGTGAACGGCGTGGGCCTTCACTAGACCGGGGATAAGGCTAGGCCTCGTCCCGTTTCTAGTATCGTGCCGTTATGCCGCCGAAATTTTCTAAAATAAGTTAGAAAATAAAAATATCATTTTATTTAAAGAATGAACTGAATAGAAATTCATATGTTAAAATAAAATGTTTTATCGTTAAAAATATAATTTTTAACGTGAATATGAATATAGTGAATGTGAATAAAATAAAATATTCATTTACAAACCAGGCGGTTTGTTTATGTACACCTATTTGAATGACATTGATTGGGACGATAAATTTTACACATTGCCCAACTGCACAAATAAAATCTGTGTTTGATTGTTTGAAACCCCACATAGGTGTTGGGATGAAATTTGAAGTTCACTCATCCTGATTGATTAAATATGTCGATCGATTGATTGACAGGCTGTTATAAGCGTTAGATATCTATATTTGATGCTTATACAGTGTAGTGCACTTTGGTTGATGGTTGATTATTTTTCAATGCTATTATATGTGTGTAATGTATGAAAATCCATATAATTAACATTAAATGGTGATTGATTGGGCCTCATTCCAATTTAGAAAATAAAGAATAATATATAAAATAAAAGTTCATGTGTTGACAGTACTCATCCATTGAGATTGGTCATGTGTTGAACGAAATATTTTAGTAATAAAATTTACATCTTTATAATATATAAAATAAAAGTTCATGTGTGGACAGTACTCATCCATTGAGATTGGTCAAGTGTTGAACGAAATATTTTAGTAATAAAATTTACATCTTTATCAATATAAAATAAAAGTTCATGTGTTGACAGTACTCATCCATTGAGATTGGTCATGTGTTGAACGAAATATTTTAGTAATAAAATTTACATCTTTATCGATATAAAATAAAGGTTCGTGTGTTGACAGTACTCATCCATTGAGATTGGTCATGTGTTGAACGAAATATTTTGATATTAACAACTATTTGAAAAAGAAATATTTGAAATAGAATATTTGAAAATAGAAATTTATGAAGCCGTGTTGATTAGATTGACGCCATTTTGACGTAAACGATATTTATATCGATTTTATTCATTTTGAAATGAACTGAATTGAAAACGATTTCGAAATGAATTGAATATAAAACGATTTCGAAATGAATTGAATATAAAACGATTTCGAAATGAATTGAATTGAAAACGATTTCGAAATGAATTGAATTGAAAACGATTTCGAAATGAATTGAATATAAAACGATTTCGAAATGAACTGAATATAAAACGATTTCGAAACGAATTGAATATAAAATGATTTCGAAACGAATTGAAATTTGAATTGAATAGAAATGAATTTTAAAACGAATTTATAAAGAAGAATTCAATTTTGCTTTGAATTGAAATAGAGGTTGAAATTGTTTTTGAAACGAATTCAAAACTATTTATATAATTCGTTTTAAATAGAAATCGACGAAATATATATTATATATATTATATATATAATATAATGGCCTGAATAGAACGCGCCGCGCCGCGGCAGTTCGCGAATTTCGACCATTTATTTCAAACGGACATTACGGGAGATCCGACCGTCGGATTCTCCTAAAACCGGAACTGTTGGGTTCGTATCGAAAAGAGCTTTCTAACGAATATTAGAAATTTGAAATCTAACGGTTGGATTTGGAGTTACGTCCAAATCAAATTTGAAAAAGGTCGTTGTAATTGCAGTTCGATGGCCGTTGATGGAAATCGACTGTACCGGCCTTGATAAAATTATTAAAAATAGTAATAATTTGTGTAAAATCATAAGAAATGATTTAGAAAGAATTGGGATGAAAAACTCCATATTTGAAAAGATAAAAATAGATTTTTATCGAAATGAACGAGTTTTGAACTAGAATTATAATTCTATTTATTTTTAATTAAATAAATTGAATTTAAAAAGGGTTTTAAAAATAACCAGAATTTCCAATGATTGCATTGGAGTGGATTTGAATTGAAATTGTCTTTGGATTATTTCGATGTTGGATTTCGTGATGATACAGGTATTGTTATGGGAATTTGAAAGATATATATATATCGTTATTTCCAATACGATATTTGTTAGTCGTAGAATTTGATATTGAATATAAGCTGGTATATTTTCTATTCAGAGCCTTGTGTTTAATATGAAATGCGATTTGGGTTTGTCGTGAATGGTGTCTTCACAAACACTGTTCTTGAACCCAGTTGAGAAAAGATTAAATCTTTTTATTTAGATTTAATGAAGTGTACCAATTCAATAATATTTAATTGGAATTGAATTGATATTAATTTTGGGTTTATCGTGAACAGTGTTTTAAATAACACTCGTTCTTTAACCCGATAATTAATGAATGTGATTTTGGGTTTATCGTGAACCGTGTTTTTAAATGACACTGATTCTTTAACCCAGTCGAAGATTAAAACTAAGTGGAGTTTTAATGAATCTTTAATTAGATTGAAATGATCGAGAATGGAGTATCACCAGTTTTGCTCCAGGCGATAGTTAAATCTTTAATTAGATTTGAACGTGAAATGGTAATTGAATTTACCGATAACACCGTGGTGTTAGATATGAAGTACTACCAGTTTTACTTCATGGGATGAATAGGCTGGGATTGGGAAATTAAAACTAATGATTACTTCGGTAAGGTTCGCTAATCCCGACTAGTTTTGAATTGATATTCAAAAATAGATTAAAGAATAAATTCAAGAAATTTATCTTGGATAAAATTCATGGGAATCTTTCCCTATGAATGTGAAATCAGAAACTAACTGTCGGTTAGCTAAGCAGAATGGTTTTCTGGATATTGATCTGATGTTGGTTTCGGCCTTCGGGGTTAATATTTGGGGAATTATTCTCTTGGTTAATTTACGGTTAGTGACTGATGAATTGGAATGAGGCGTATGTTGTGTTTGTGTAACACTTATTTAAAGTATACGCGAGTTATTCGGAAAGACCGGGTTTATCCCATTCTGAATAACTGATACGACGATAAGTCGAAGATGAAGACGATGGTCGAAGACCGGAAGTCTTCACGTCGTTTGGGTGATTACTGATGATCTTGATTGGGTTGTACACCCAAGAAGATGGAAACAGTTGGTGATCGTCCAGACGTACTTGGAGATCGATGGATATGCGGGGTACTAGGTGCCCCCGGTTTCGTTCAGACCCAGAACGGACTTGTAAATGGACTGTGTGTGTCTGACATTGGATTTTAGTCCGTTCGATTGATCTCTATTAAATATATATCTGTTTGGCGGCGGAGAGTTTATTCTCTTGCTTAACGCCCTTCTCTGAGACGTACGAGCTCAGGGGTTATATATTGATGGATATCAAACGCATGGAGTGAATTGCCTGTGTGGCATGCCTAAGTGGCAATTGATCGAGGCTTCTGTTGAAAAGCAAAGTCTTGTGGTGATGATCAAAGCACGGCCCTTGTGGCGTAGCTTTGTGTAACGTTTACTTCGCGAGTTTCACACCCGGTATGAACCAAAAACGGGAGACGGACCTCAGGGAGGGCATGCGTTTCTTTCTAGTTAGAAGTGGCGTCGGTGGTTTTACATGCCCTGACGAGTTTGACTTATGTGGTTGTTGCTGTTGCGAGGCGCCTCGGTTTGATCGGACGATCCGGGTCCGATGGAGTCATTCTTTGGCTCATTTACGCCCCATAGGGCGGGGGAACACATGTTCAGGGTTTAAGTTTAATCCACATCGGTGGACCGGCCCTGACGATCCAAAGGCTTGACAGAGTACTTGCCTGAGGCTCGGGCTAGACAGTCTCGAATCGGTAGAGGACGATCCCTGGCCTCGGTTCACAGATGGAAATCCAATTTTCAAATACGTGATTTTGCGGTTTTAATTGTAGAACTAGTATGGCGACATGATATATGGTACCCATGCCGCCTATGATTGATACTTATGATTTGAAGTTGTTTTATACACTATGCACTTATAATAGTATCAAATGATTTGTTTTAAACGTATCAAGCATTCTTTGGCTGTTATAAGGGAAAACCCTATCCCCCGGCTTGCGTTGCATTGTGTGATAGGACCTGGGTCTTATAACAGCTTCATTTTTCTTTATTTAGCATTGCGCTGTTGTTTTATGCACTGGTATTCTTGGGAGGAAACCCGTTCCGTGTTATACGACGTGGTCCCTTGATTTACCTAACTTTAAAAATGAAGATTAATAACTGTTTGTAGTTCTCACACCAGTCACATGACTGACCTGGAGTTTATTGTTTTAACCTAAACTCTGGGTGCCCCTATTTTGACACGGGCAGCTAGTAGTTTTGGTTTTGCAGATTTATATTCACAGGATCCTGATTTACAGCTGGAACGATATCCGGAAAGCTTTGTATCCGTATATCTCTTCTAGTTGTGTATTGTATTATTTTCCGCTGCTATGTATTTAAATGTAATTTAAATCTCTGATATTTCTATGTAATATTTATTCTTTTATACTCTGTATATTCTTGTAATCTGATGTATTGTTGTAATATACAATGAAATGTTCTTCTGTATGTGCTCTGTTGTGGCTTGTTCTCGAACTATCCGCCGCTTTCCTTTATGGGGAAGTTACGGGTTTTCACAGTTGGTATCAGAGCTTTGGTTTACAAAGCTTAGAGAACAAGACACATTAGAACCATACGAAATAATTCATCAGATATTGGATTAGTAATATCCAATGGGAATGACTCGTTAGAGATGGGATCAGTAGTATCCTAGAACGAGTGTGAAGAGTATATTTTTCTAATGAAAACAAATTTTGTTTTGCAAATTTAAATCAAATATTCGTATTTGATTATTTGTTTATATTGATTTTGGACAATTCAGTATATAAAGAATTTGCATATACGCCTTGCAAACGTATATTCAAAGTTTTAATATATTGGATAGATATAGCATCGCACTCTAGTCGCCCGGAGATACTATTGATGATAACGATCGCATCATCAACATTTATGTTCGAGTTTCAACGGTGTGATATCTATATATTTCCATTAGACTGGTGTGAGAACCAAAACTAATATAGCTAGAATACATTGTTGTGATTTGGCATCAAAACATGATTTTCTTTATATATATCAAAATTATCAATTTGAAACGTTAAATTCACTAATTGATTGATGTTTGTGTTGTTTGTTTATTTGTTTGATAATTTTGAACCATTATGCCTAATTGAAACAAATATTGAATTGTATTGAAAATTGGTCGCATTTGCTTGCATATATATATATATATATATATATATACTTGCATTGAACAGGTCATAGCAAGGAGGCTAGAGCAGAGAATAAAATTTGTTTGCCCGACAAATAGGTACATGTTTACTACATAATTTACTGTTTCGTTTGGGTGATGATGATTTTATGAGCCTATTGGCTAGCCGCTTGGCTTTTTCCTTTTCTTTTTGAGATCTGAAGGACCGGGGAAGCTATTTGAAATTCCCCGATGCTCCCGGTGCAGGGGAGGTTATGGCGAAATTTTTCGAAAATTTAGGGTGTTAGCCAAATTTTTGAAAATTTGAAAATTCTAAGAAACTAAAGAGTTAGAGAATGGAAGCCAGATCGAGCGTAGAGTTGAATAATCAAACCACTTTCGACTTTGTTCCTTTTCGGGGACGAAAAGTTTTAAGTGGGGGAGATTGTAACAACCCGGAAAATCTGGGCCAGTTTAAAATTTTTATTTTTGCAATTTAAGCGAATTTTGATTATTTAAAATGAATTATTTTAAATAATATCGACGAGAAATTTATTCTGAATATAATTCGACGTATATATTTATATACGTCGTCGTTAGAATATAAATAATTATATATAATTATAAAAGGAATTGAAAATGGCGCGGTAGTTCGATAATTCGATTTCAAACTTCAATTGAATGTACCGGGTGCAAAACAATCCGGATTTTAGTGAAACCAAAAACATTAGGATCTAATTGATAATATCTTTCCAACAAATCCGAAAAATCAAGATTTCATAGCGGGAATCAAAAGATATGTCCAGTTGAAAATTCTGAATAGTCGCTATGGAATTCAGGCCCTTAAAAATGGACGTTTTGCAAACGACCTCGGATTTTGACGAAACCAGTTTTGTTGGGTCCGTGATGTTAAATTATTGCTAGATTCCAAATTTCATAATTTTTCGAATCAATATGTGAGCGTGGCAAAGGAAAACGCATTTAACCAGTTTCAGTTGATTTTAATCGACTAGAAAATGGCCATTTTTCCAACGGTCTCAGAATTCGACGAAACTAGTTTTGTTACGACCGTATCATCGATACAAAGCTAGAAAATATTTTTTGGGAATTTTTCTAGTTTGTATGTGACCCCGGTAATTTGAAATGTACGTTTAAAATTCAATAAAGTGATTTAAATGTAAATTTAACGGAAACTGATTGTAACAGTCGAATCGGCCTACGGGACATATCCCATTGTGTCCGGCATGGGGGTATTTAGCTAGGGGCGACAGTCGTTGGGTTTGATTTTGAGTTCTAGAATTAGACAAGTTAAGTTGGAAATTAAATAATATTAATTAATTAAAATATTTTCTATAAAAGGGTCAAAACCCTAGCCCTAAGTCTTCACGGCCGCCACTTCAAACCGAGGCTCGAAATCATCCGACTTTCTTCCCCTAAAATCGCGCATTTCAGTTCGAATTAAACTCCCAGCCCAAATAGAAAATTAAAGAGTAAAGTGAGGGCTACGAATCGGTATGGGTTTGTTGCTCTGTCGTCGTGGGGTTTGCTCAATTTCAGGGCTTAAAGCCCCGTCGTTTGAATGTTGATTGGGGGCGCATGGGCCCACCGAGTTGGCCAAAGTCGAGGTGATGGAGAGAGGAGCTGTCGGCGTTTCAGGTGGTGTATGCTGATCATCGGCAGGTGGACTGTGGTGGGCGCATGGTTCAAGGATTGGAGGCGCAATAATGGGTTTTCCTGGAGCGGTGTCTGGCGTATTACGGGATGAAGGAGGAGAGGGTAAAGGGGCAAAAATGTAAACGGGTTTTTGGGTTTCAATGATGAACAGAACAGGTAGTGAAAGCGGATAACGAAGGTGACAAAAAGGCGAGAACGAAGAAGATTTATATCAAAGAAGAGTCAAGATGTTTGGATAGCTTTCGGTGAGAATTTCTCACCTTTCAATTTCTTTTCTAATTACATATATATACTAGGATGCAGACGGTGCTTAGTAGCACCCGACACAATCGTCCACAGACCATGGACTTGTTTGTTTGGTTGCATAGATTAGTTTGATGATTTGATTTGAATTTTGTTGTTTGGTGAATATGATTGATGTGTGAACGGCGTGGGCCTTCACTAGACCGGGGATAAGGCTAGGCCTCGTCCCGTTTCTAGTATCGTGTCGTTATGCCGCCGAAATTTTCTAAAGTAAGTTAGAAAATAAAAATATCATTTTATTTAAAGAATGAACTGAATAGAAATTCATATGTTAAAATAAAATGTTTTATCGTTAAAAATATAATTTTTAACGTGAATATGAATATAGTGAATGTGAATAAAATAAAATATTCATTTACAAACCGGACGGTTTGTTTATGTACACCTATTTGAATGACATTGATTGGGACGATAAATTTTACACATTGCCCAACTGCACAAATAAAATCTGTGTTTGATTGTTTGAAACCCCACACGGGTGTTGGTATGAAATTTGAAGTTCACTCATCCTGATTGATTAAATATGCCGATCGATTGATTGACAGGCTGTTATAAGCGTTAGATATCTATATTTGATGCTTATACAGTGTAGTGCACTTTGGTTGATGGTTGATTATTTTTCAATTCTATTATATGTGTGTAATGTATGAAAATCCATATAATTAACATTATATGGTGATTGATTGGGCCTCATTCCAATTTAGAAAATAAAGAATAATATATAAAATAAAAGTTCATGTGTTGACAGTACTCATCCATTGAGATTGGTCATGTGTTGAACGAAATATTTTAGTAATAAAATTTACATTTTATAATATATAAAATTAAAGTTCATGTGTTGACAGTGCTCATCCATTGAGATTGGTCATGTGTTGAACGAAATATTTTAGTAATAAAATTTACATCTTTATCAATATAAAATAAAAGTTCATGTGTTGACAGTACTCATCCATTGAGATTGGTCATGTGTTGAACGAAATATTTTAGTAATAAAATTTACATCTTTATCGATATAAAATAAAGGTTCATGTGTTGACAGTACTCATCCATTGAGATTGGTCATGTGTTGAACGAAATATTTTGATAATAACAACTATTTGAAAAAGAAATATTTGAAATAGAATATTTGAAAATAGAAATTTATGAAGCCGTGTTGATTAGATTGACGCCATTTTGACTTAAACGATATTTATATCGATTTTATTCATTTTGAAATGAATTGAATTGAAAACGATTTCGAAATGAATTGAATATAAAACGATTTCGAAATGAATTGAATATAAAACGATTTCGAAATGAATTGAATTGAAAACGATTTCGAAATGAATTGAATTGAAAACGATTTCGAAATGAATTGAATATAAAACGATTTCGAAATGAATTGAATATAAAACGATTTCGAAACAAATTGAATATAAAACGATTTCGAAACGAATTGAAATTTGAATTGAATAGAAATGAATTTTAAAACGAATTTATAAAGAAGAATTCAATTTTTCTTTGAATTGAAATAGAGGTTGAAATTGTTTTTGAAACGAATTCAAAACTATTTATATAATTCGTTTTAAATAGAAATCGACGAAATATATATTATATATATATATATATTACATATATAATATAATGGCCGTAATAGAACGCGCCGCGCCGCGGCAGTTCGCGAATTTCGACCATTTATTTCAAACGGACATTACGGGAGATCCGACCGTCGGATTCTCCTAAAACCGGAACCGTTGGGTTCGTATCGAAAAGAGCTTTCTAACGAATATTAGAAATTTGAAATCTAACGGTTGGATTTGGAGTTACGTCCAAATCAAATTCGAAAAAGGTCGCTGTAAGTGCAGTTCGATGGCCGTTGATGGAAATCGACTGTACGGGCCTTGATAAAATTATTAAAAATAGTAATAATTTGTGTAAAATCATAAGAAATGATTTAGAAAGAATTGGGATGAAAAACTCCATATTTGAAAAGATAAAAATAGATTTTTATCGAAATGAACGAGTTTTGAACTAGAATTATAATTCTATTTATTTTTAATTAAATAAATTGAATTTAAAAAGGGTTTTAAAAATAACCAGAATTTCCAATGATTGCATTTGAGTGGATTTGAATCGAAATTGTCTTTGGATTATTTCGATGTTGGATTTCGTGATTATACAGGTATTGTTATGGGAATTTGAAAGATATATATATATATATATCGTTATTTCCAATACGATATTTGTTAGTCGTAGAATTTGATATTGAATATAAGCCGGTATATTTTCTATTCAGAGCCTTGTGTTTAATATCAAATGCAATTTGGGTTTGTCGTGAATGGTGTCTTCACTAACACTGTTCTTGAACCCAGTTGAGAAAAGATTAAATCTTTTTATTTAGATTTAATGAAGTGTACCAATTCAATAATATTTAATTGGAATTGAATTGATATTGATTTTGGGTTTATCGTGAACATTGTTTTAAATAACACTCGTTCTTTAACCCGATAATTAATGAATGTGATTTTGGGTTTATCGTGAACCGTGTTTTTAAATGACACTGATTCTTTAACCCAGTCGAAGATTAAAACTAAGTGGAGTTTTAATGAATATTTAATTAGATTGAAATGATCGAGAATGGAGTATCACCAGTTTTGCTCCAGGCGATAGTTAAATCTTTAATTAGATTTGAACGTGAAATGGTAATTGAATTTACCGATAACACCGTGGTGTTAGATATGAAGTACTACCAGTTTTACTTCATGGGATGAATAGGCTGGGATTGGGAAATTAAAACAAATGATTACTTCGGTAAGGTTCGCTAATCCCGACTAGTTTTGAATTGATATTCAAAAATAGATTAAAGAATAAATTCAAGAAATTTATCTTGGATAAAATTCATGGGAATCTTTCCCTATGAATGTGAAATCAGAAACTAACTGTCGGTTAGCTAAGCAGAATGGTTTTCTGGATATTGATTTGATGTTGGTTTCGGCCTTCGGGGTTAATATTTGGGGAATTATTCTCTTGGTTAATTTACGGTTAGTGACTGATGAACTGGAATGAGGCGTATGTTGTGTTTGTGTAACACTTATTTAAAGTATACGCGAGTTATTCGGAAAGACCGGGTTTATCCCATTCTGAATAACTGATACGACGATAAGTCGATGATGAAGACGATGGTCGAAGACCGGAAGTCTTCACGTCGTTTGGGTGATTACCGATGATCTTGATTGGGCTGTACACCCAAGAAGATGGAAACAATTGGTGATCGTCCAGACGTACTTGGAGTTCGATGGATATGCGGGGTACTAGGTGCCCCCGGTTTCGTTCAGACCCAGAACGGACTTGTAAATGGACTGTGTGTGTCTGAGATTGGATTTTAGTCCGTTCGATTGATCTCTATTAAATATATATCTGTTTGGCGGCGGAGAATTTATTCTCTTGCTTAACGCCCTTCTCTGAGACGTACGAGCTCAGGGGTTATATATTGATGGATATCAAACGCATGGAGTGAATTGCCTGTGTGGCATGCCTAAGTGGTAATTGATCGAGGCTTCTGTTGAAAAGCAAAGTCTTGTGGTGATGATCAAAGCACGGCCCTTGTGGCGTAGCTTTGTGTAACGTTTACTTCGCGAGTTTCACACCCGGTATGAACCAAAAACGGGAGACGGACCTCAGGGAGGGCATGCGTTTCTTTCTAGTTAGAAGTGGCGTCAGTGGTTTTACATGCCCTGACGAGTTTGACTTATGTGGTTGTTGCTGTTGCGAGGCGCCTCGGTATGATCGGACGATCCGGGTCCGATGGAGTCATTCGTTGGCTCATTTGAAAAGCATTCTATTTGATTCTAACCCTTTTTATCGACAGAGTTATAAAACTTGGAATTATTATAATTCCGGTCTACTTGATTCCATCTAAAATCTCATTACCCTTGCTTGTTTCCTTTAATGAATTCTCTTAACAAGTAAATTACTTAAATAAATAGTTTTATCCTCACATTTGAAGTAAAAGTAGTTTTACTTCAATATACACTAATAATTCATTATTAAATGGAGTATTAAATAATAATACTCTTATTAAAATAAATAATTAAATAAACCACTTTAAATCATAGTTAATTATAGATAAATTAACTACTTAGAATATTTGTTAAATCTTAGCGACTGATCATTAGATTAAATTAATCTAATATCCAATACTCATTAACGGTTGACTTTGTTGACTTATAAATATTACTTAACTGACTAATCCACCCTTTTGAGTTAATTATCAACTTAATTAACTTAATAAAATTGTTTATTTATTTAATTAAACAATTATTCTAATTTCTCAACTCGTAGGTTAATTTATACTTTCCTATTTGGATAATCATATTAACAACATAAGAATTCGTTATATATATATAATGCTTACTAATTTCTATAATCTACGATTATAAATAAAAAAATATTTATAATCCTTATGTTTTAATAATTTTTATAAAATATATTCGAAAGCTTTGATTCAGTTATACAAATACATTTTATAACACAAAGCTCCGTCGGTTCGCCTAACGGCAAAACGATGTCCTTAAACGATGGATATCAGGCCATCCACCGCCAATCGCTTATTCAATACGGTTTATTGATTAAAATATAACAATCGTTGATTATAAATTCAACAATTTACATCCAATAGGTTATAATATCATTTGGTGTAAATAATTCATGTTTGCATAATAATAAACAATCAATAATATATAATTTATTTGAGGAATCCGGTCGGATCCCTCCAACCTGTTCTTCCATGCATATCAGATCATGATATAACTTATAACAGTGAATAATAATTTAAACTAAAACATTTCATATGACATAAAACTAATGTCGGAAATCATTAAGCAAACCACAGGCAACCATGGCATCCAAACACCCAAATTATATTATTAACGGTGAATTATAGTTATATATGAATTTAGCACATCCTAGCAGTCTAGAAAAGTGTGAGAATTAACTCACCTTGATTTCACTTATCGGTTCTAGCGTTGTCACGTTCAATTTTAAACAGCGTTTAAAATCAAATAGAAATCGCATTTGTCTCTGATCTCCTCTAACTCAGCACAGCAGTGTAGTATTCAATGATGTGGTTTTCAAGCAATCTTTTTGGACTGACTTTGATAACATAAGCAATAGTTATATGATTTTAGTTATGCGATTATAATCGAAATAATATTTCCTTTAATCATATAATAAATTTCTCTAATTACTTGCTTAGTGGATAACGAAGGTCGATTTCTTTTGCTTGGACCACATTGTAACTTGTGACTCCTACCCTCGTTCTAACCCAAGACAAAGCCATCTTCCTTTACCATTTAACCCTTATGCAACCAGTACGCAACCATTCTCAAGATCACCCCGCTCCACGTATAATCTTCCTGATGATGAATCACGCTGAAGACTGCAGGCTTTTCCAAATGTGCAATACAAAATGTTCCTTTATAATGTACTACTTCGTTATTTTAACGTGCCACCCGTCTGAACTTAGCAAGGTGTCTCCTCCCAAACGATACTGTGCTATAGCCCTTTTCTTTTTGTTCAAAACATCATGTTGTGGCCTGCATGAAGCCCTTACCACCACATCTTTCTTGCGTAACCACCTTGTGGTACCACGTTTCTTCGATCTTCAACTGTAAAACCATGCGATGCAACACTTTTCTTTTTGTATTAACAATACATCTCACCTTGTTTATTCGAGCTTTGGACTTTGAACCCCACTGTGTTTACATGAATTCCTCATCACATCTGCCACCTACCACTTCCACCACTGTATATTGTTGACGCACATCCCGACCCTTTATATATATATAATTAATTGATGAGGTCACGCCATTTATAACAGAAGAGAAAGAATCAGTGCGGCTTCGGAAAAAAAGAGTGGATATGCTCTATTGTGTTGAAATGAAATGGTGAAGGACGAGAACAAGTGAGATGATTTTATATATATGTATATGATCGGAGATGAGAGGATTTCCTAATTGAAAACAAGAAGAGAAATCACCGTTTATATTAAGGGGAGATTTTAAGATAAGCATAACGTCATTTGTCTAAGGTACAAGTAAGAGCGATTTATTTTCAAACCAACTTAGGGAGAATAGGGTATTGAACCCATGTCCAGTGATTTTAATGAGGTTTGAATTACGTTGGATATTTTTCTTTTTGTTTGTTTATGATTTGATTTTTAGTGTAACGCGTCATATAAAAATTTTACCCTTTAAGAGCCGCTATCGACAAAAATAAAAATACCACTATATCGACCAACGCCCCACGATACCAAAAATATAGTAATATCGGTACATTAACTTATACTGTGAAATCCCAAAATATTGATATAGGGTACCAAATACTCCAAATAAAAAGTTGCGTATTTAATTAATTAGAAATTAGTAAAATTCTAAAAATTAAATTACAACTACGCCTCTAAGTTCTTGTCCAAATTCCAACCCGATATTTAATTATATTAAATTATCATTATGGTTTATAAACGATTCCATAGCGTTTTTCTGGAAATTTGAATTGGACATAACTTGAGATTTATACGATGAAATCTTTATTTTCTTCTTACATTAGAAAATTATCATCTAATCGATTCAACTGTTTCTTGTTTCACTAAAATCCGATTTATATCGGATCCGGTATAACAAATTGAAGTTTAAATCGTAAATTACGAACTACCGCGCCATTTTGAGCTTGTTTTAATTAATTTATAATATATATAAATTTGAACTCCATTTTAAATAAATAAATTCAATATAAAATCCATTTATATCACCAAACCATTATTTAAAACGGATTTTAATATTCGTAATTAACGTTCGAAAATCCGGGACATTACATTAGGGGTACAACTCCTTAGTACAGAAAGAAAAGACTCATCAAAAATAGGATTAGTAACATCCTATAAGAGCAACTCATTAGAGATGGGGTAAGTAATTCCTTAGAATGAGTTAAGAGTATTACGTATATGAGAGAGCGTGATTGGGATATAGAAACTAAAATTATCGTTTATTTTGGACAATCTATAAGTTTGAAAACCTATTAGATAAAAGAATAAACTTACTTACATCTTCCTTTTTGTAATGGCCCGAAATTTTGGTCAATTAAAAATATGGATTTAAATATGATTAGTGGACTTTTAAAAGTGACTTAAACATGAATATATTAAAGGTTGATACTTTAATATTATTTTAATAGCTTAAAAATAAACATTTTCAAACGATCTCAGAATTCAATGAAACTAATTTCATCAAGTCCAGATCATAAAAATATGGTAAGATTTCGAATTTAGTACGTGAGCGTATAAAAAATAAACGCGTATCGAGTCAAACAATCAAAATTAAGTAATAACGTAATAAAATAATAAGTCCAATGGTCAAACGGACTCCAATTCGATGAGAACTGTTTCAGTGGATCTATAATTATGAAATATATTACGGTTCAAAATTTCGTATCAATCGGACTTACTATTTGATCATACGAGCGATAAAAGCATGAGAAAAACTTGAATGAACTTCACTTTTAAACTAGTGCAAAAGCTATAACACCGCAAAATTTAATAGACTATAAGTATACTTTAAAGATAATAAATTTGGAATTACTTAATTAAATATTTAGAATTAAGTAAAATCGGCTTTACCTTTGAGTTTGTCTTGGAATTCTAGTTTAGATAGACCCCAAATGTAACAACCCGCCCGGAATGGACCTAAATTTCGACCCAGAAAAGGACCATCGAAACTGAAAACCATTCTAAACAGGTCCTTGGTTCCTATGAGGAATTAAATTTGAACAGATAACATATATATACACTTCATATGGAAATCTCACACAGCAGAAAGAGAGTATATATTACTAAAATAAGATGTACCACTTTATTAAAAATCACAGATGTAACGACCCGCCTTTTTTCCTGATTATCGTCGGTAATTTAATCCAACTTAAATGATTCAGAAAGACGAATTATTATGGGTACATACATAACTTAAACAAAATAACATAACTTTTCATTACTATCATTCAATATTACATTAGAGTGACATGAATATCAGAGTTACAACATAAACGTACAGAGGAAGAAAAATATAAATATACTCTTAGCGGAAGAGAAGAACACAGCAGCAGCTTCAACCCTAGCAAGGACTCTGTAACAACCCGGAAAATCTGAACCAATTTAAAAATTTTAACTTGGCTATTTTAAGGAATTTTGAATATTTAAAATAAATTATTTTAAATAATAACGACTAAAAATTCTTTTAGATCGAAGTTATAGAGAATATATTTATTTTAATTATAAAACAAGGCCTGAAATGGCGCGGTAGTTTGAAAATTTGAATTAGAACTTTGATTGAATGTACAGGATGCGAAATAAATCAGATTTCAACGAAACAAGAAATATTTAAATACATTTGAAAATATATTTCTAACGAATCTAAAAGATTGAAATTTCATAGAAGGAATCAAAAGTTATGGCCAAATCAATTTTCAGAAAGGTCGCTGTGAAATTAATATAGCCCTTGAAAATGGCCATTTTTCAAACGATCTCAGAATTCGACGAAACCAGTTTTGTTGGGACCGTATCGTCGCAACATAGCCAGATATAATTTTTCTGTAATTTTTAGAATCAATATGTGAGCATGGAAAGGAAAATGTGTTTGGTTGATTTCAGTCAAATTGGATCGACCAGAAAATGGCCATTTTTCAAACGGTCTCAAAATTCGACGAAATCAGTTTTGTTAGGACCGTATTGACAAAACAAAGCCAGATAAAATATTTCTAGAATTTTTTGAAGTAGTATGTGGCCCTAGTAAATTGAAATGTACGTTTAAATTGAATATATATTGATTTATATATTTAAATGTAAGGAAAACTGAACGTAAGGATCGAATGGGCTTACGATACATATCCCATTGTGTTCGGAATGGGGTATTTAGCTAGGGCAACAGTCGTTGGGTTTGATTTTGAGTTCGAATTGGTAAACAAGATATTTTCGAAATAAAATAATATAAAATATTTGTATAAATATCCCCCAAGCCCAAGGAAACCCTAGACCCCTTAGTTTCAGCGCCGCTAGCTCAGGAAAGAACGGCTGAAAACTCACAATCCTTTTCTCGTCAAATTCTTAAAATCTATCGTGAATTAGAGCATCAATCTAAACCAAAAATCAAAGAAAATTTTTTGATCTACAATTACACATGAGTATGATGGGGTTTAGCAGCGTGAAATGGAGGAATCAGGCGCTGAAAGGTAGCGCGGTTGAGCTCGTTTTGCGGGGAGAGGGGATGGCCGAGTTGGCCATTATTGTCGAGGCTGGTCGAGCTCGTCGAGGATGACGAGCTAGTGGTTGTTGATCAACATCCGACGGTCTTAGGGAGGAGCGATGGGGGAGTTAAGATTTGAAGCAATGGTTTCCTTTTTATGGTGAAAACGATCGTGAAGAGGAAGAAGGCCAGGGGTAAATGTGGAAGAGGAATTTAATTAAACTATTTATTTAATTGTATTAAGGATTTAAGAAATGTAATTGAACTTTGTAACACCTTATCTTTGTCATACGAGACCGGAATGCCACGATTTCAGATCCGTTCCGATCATGGGGACAAGAGCTTCGCAACAAAACTGACCGAATCCATAACAGAGCATGTTGGAATTTCAGGCAATTTCAAATCAAAATAGAACAGAAATTCAGATAAACCGGACGGAGTGGATCCCAATGTGAGAACTACTCACTTTAAATTTTCTTTTCTAGTTAAAAATATATACTAGGATGCAGACGGTGCTTAGCAGCACCCGACACCCATCGTCCACAGACCATGGACGGCTTGTTTGTTTGGTTGATTGTTTGGTGATTGATTTATTTGTTTAGTTGGTTTGGGAAATGAAATGGAATTGTTGTAATAAGCAATGAAACGTTCTTCTGTTTGTGTTCTATAATTCATCTTGTCCTCAAAGCAATCCATGCTTTCCTTACCAGGGAAGTTCAGGTTGTTCAGTTGGTATCAGAGCTCTGGTTTACAGAGCTCGAGAATATGACACATTAGAACCGAACGAAAGAATTCAATAGAGATTGGATTAGTAATATCCAATTAGAATGGCTCGTTAAAGATCGGATCAGCAGTATCCTAGAACGAGTCGAAAGAGTGTTATTTTTGAAATAAAATTGAAAACAAATTTTGTTTTGAAGATTAAAATCAATTATTCATATTTAATTATTTTATTTGTATTGGATTTGGATGATTCAGTATATAAAGATTTTGTATATACGCGTCATGAACGTATATTTGAAGTTTTAATATACTGGATAGATATAGAATCACACTCTAGTCGCCCAGAGATTGTACTAATGATAGCACGTGCATCATCAGTATCTATATTCAAGTTTCGAAAGTGGGATGTCTATATATTTCCATTAGACTGGTGTGACAACCAAAACTTACATAGGATTATTTGCTGTGATTTAGCCTTAAAAACCCGATTTTTGACTATGTATTAAAGTTTTATGATTGAAAAATTAACCAACTAATTGATTGCTGGTTGTGTTGTATGATTATTGTTTGATTTATTAAAATTTTGAACCATTTAGCCTAATGGAACCAAATTTAGAATGGTTTTGAAATTTACCTGAAATTTGCATGCATATACATATATAATGTGCGAATAGGTCCATAGCAAGGAGGCTAGAGCAGAGAAATAAAATTGTATGCCTGACGAATAGGTACATGTTTACCATAATTTACTGTTTTATTTGGGCGATGTTGATTTTATGAGCCGATTGGCTAGTCGCTTGGCGTTTTCTTTTTCTTTTTGATTGGTGAGGGCCATGGGAGGCTATTTGAAATATCCCGAAGCTCCCGGTGCAGGGGAGGTTATGGCGAAATTTTTCGAAAATTTAGAGTATTTGAAAAGTTATTAGAAACTGAAAAGTTGAAGAACTTAAGCCATAATTAAAATAATGGAAGTTGAGTTGATTAGAAAACAACTTTCACCTTCGTTCCTTTTCGAGGACGAAAAGATTTTAAGTTGGGGAGATTATAACAACCCGGAAAATCCGAGCCAATTTTAAAAAAATTTATTTGGCTATTTTAAGGAATTTTGAATATTTAAAATAAATTATTTTAAATAATAACGACCAAAAATTCATTTAGATAAAAGTTATAGAGAATATATTTATTTTAATTATAAAACAAGGCCTGAAATGGCGCGATAGTTTGAAAATTTGAATTCAAACTTTGACTGAATGTACAGGATGTGAAATAAATCGGATTTCAGCAAAACAAGAAATATTTAAATCTATTTGAAAATATCTTTCTAATGAATCTGAAAGATCGAAATTTCATAGCAGGAGTCAAAAGTTATGGCCAAATCAATTTTCAGAAAGGTCGTTGTGAAATTAATATAGCCCTTGAAAATGGCCATTTTTCAAACGATCACAGAATTCGACGAAACCAGTTTTGTTGGGACCGTATCGTTGTAACATAGCCAGATATAATTTTTCTGTAATTTTTAGAATCAATATGTGAGCATGGCAAAGGAAAATCTGTTTGGTCGATTTCAATCAAATTGGATTGACCAAAAATGGCCATTTTTCGAACGGTCTCAGAATTCGACGAAATCAGTTTTATTAGGACCGTATCGACAAAACAAAGGCAGATATAATTTTTCTGGAATTTTTAGAAGTAGTATGTGGCCCCAGTAAATTGAAATGTACATTTAAATTGAATATATACTGATTTATATTTTTAAATGTAAGGAAAACTGATCGTAACGATTGAATGGCTTACGATACATATCCCATTGTGTTCGGAATGGAGGTATTTAGCTAAGGGTGACAGTCATTGGGTTTGATTTTGAGTTCGATTTGGTAAACAAGATATTTTCGAAATAAAATAATATAAAACATTTATATAAATATCCCCCAAGCCCAAGGAAACCCTAGACCCCTTAGTTTCAGCGCCGCCAGCTCAGGAAAGAACGGCTGAAAACGCACAATCCTTTTCTCGTCAAATTCTTAAAATCTATCGCGAATTAGAGCACCAATCTAAACCAAAAATAAAAGAGAATTTTCTAATCTACAATTACACATGAGTATGATGGGGTTTAGCAGCATGAATTGGAGGAATCAGGCGCTGAAAGGTAGCGTGGTTGAGCTCGTTTTGCGGGGATTGGGGAGGGCCGAGTTAGCTATTATTGTCAGCGCTGGTGGAGCTCGTCGAGGCCGACGAGCTGGTGTTTGTTGATCAACAACCAACGGTTTTAGGGAGGAGCGATGGGGGAGTTAAGATTTGAAGCGATGGGTTCCTTTTTTTGGTGAAAACGATCGTGAAGAGGAAGAAGGCCAGGGGTAAATGTAGAAGAGGAATTTAATTAAATTATTTATTTAATTGTATTAAGGATTTAAGAAATGTAATTAAACTATATAACACCTTATCTTTGTCATACAAGATCGAAATGCCACGATTTCAGATCCGTTGCGATCGTGGGGACGAGAGCTTCGCAACAAAACTGATCGCATCCAAAATAGAGCATGTTGGAATTTCAGGCAATTTCAAATCGAAATAGAACAGAAATTCAGATAAAACTGACGGAGTGGATCCCAATGTGAGAACTTCTCACTTTAAATTTTCTTTTCTAGTTAAAAATATATTCTAGGATGCAGACGGTGCTTAGCAGCACCCGACACCCGTCGTCCACAGACCATGGACAGCTTGTTTGTTTAGTTGATTGTTTGGTGATTGATTTATTTGTTTAGTTGGTTTGGGAAATGAAATGGAATTGTTGTAATAAGCAATGAAATGTTCTTCTGTTTGTGTTATAATTCGTCTTGTCCTCAAAGCAATCCGTGCTTTCCTTACCAGGGAAGTTTGGGTCGTTTCAGACTCCAACTCAGAAAGCGCTCCGAACTTCCCTCCAACGAAACATAACTGCAAACTAAACCACTACTACCCGTGTGAAAATTTATGGGCACCCAGAGTTTAGGAAGGAACAATAAACTCTAGGTCAGTCATGGGACTAGTGTGAGAACATAAAACAGTTGTCTTTATGATTCATTTTAAAGTAGGGAAATTCACCGGACCACGCCGCTAATGCGGAATGGGTTTACCCCATGTGAACACCCGTGCATATAAATACGCAATGACTTTTGTAAAATTAAGCTATCATAAGTTCGACCCACATCATACAATGCAGCGCACAACGAGTTTTATCTTATGATAACCAACCGCTAGTTTCTCATCAACTCGGGGTGTGAAGTTTGTCGATGTCACGTCATACACAAAGCTGTGCTTCGATAGGTCATGTTTTGATCATCACTAGCTCGGTTCATAACTCAGGTATGCCACATTGACCATTCATGACATATCACTGATTTTAATCAATGCATACCCTATAAGTTCATATGACTTAGAGATGAGGATAATATATTGCCACAAATCCGATATATATTAACGGAAATCAGTGCTATGCAGTCAATTTCAATGTTAGACACACTATCCATACAAGTCCGTCCTGGGTCTGAACGAAACAAAATCTGAAAGTTCTCCCGACACGTTCAGACTTCCTGCCACTCCAGTAATAGGGGCATCTCTCTACTGTAGCTATTCGGTAAAGAAACCAATTGTAATGACCCGGACTCTTAGGGGTTAATTTTAAATATTTAATATGGATTTAAATATTGGGTGGATAAATATAAATAGAATTTTTATATTAAGTTATCAACTTAATAATCAATTTCGATTTAATATCGAATATATTAAATTATCGTAATACATCAGTTCGAGAAGTTGAAACTGATTTGAAAACAGTTTAGACAATTAATTCAAACTCCTGTTTGAATTAGAATAATAATATTAAATTATTATCGAAGAATAAATTGTCTGAAATTAATTTATATTGATTTAAATTAATATCATCTACAGATGATCGAATTGGACTTCTTGACTTATCCCGGTGTGTCCGGAATGGTGGTTAAACACTAGAATTGACAGTCGTTGGGTTCAGAAAGGAGTTCGGCATCATAGGTATTTAAATTAAAGGATACGATCAAAACCAAATTCAAAATAAATCCTTTTATGGTCCAAAATGAAAACCGTGCCATTCTCTTTACCACACACCAAACCAAACCCGCTCCCTTCCTTATGAAATCATGACTTACTCTTCCTGGTTCATTTTCGTTCACCACAAAGAAAAAGGGGGACCGCAGTGATGTCTGAAGCTCACCGCCAAGTTAGGGAAACTCACGAATTGGAGTTTGAGTTGAGTGGACTCGCTACGATTTTAGTAGCCTGTCGAAGTCGAAATTGAAAGAGAAAGGTGCTGTCGCGATAGGGTATATTTGAGGTGAAGCAATAGTGGTTGACGCGATGGGATTTACTGATGGGAGTGGATCTAGTTCGAACGGATGTGGCTGCCTGTAAGGGGTTTCTGAAGCCGTGAGTCAGGAGGTGAAGTCGCAAAAGGGTAGGGTGCGGAAATCAATACTGGGAGGTGTCGGTTATTTTGAGGCAGCGATGGTCGATTGAGGGCAGCATGGAAGTTCCTGGGGAGAAGACGCGATGGTAGGAAATCAAGTGATAAGGGTTCAGCAAGGCTCGATGAAGCGAAACAGAAAACGACTTGGCAATAGCTATTGTGATTCAGATCCGGGAAGAGAGCTGCAGCTCCATTCTAGTCATCACATCACCTGATAGTGGTGGAAGAAATCAATGACCGACATGGTGGTTTGAGCAGCAGATGATATGCTTGTTTAAGGTGCAGGAAGGAAGATTATGTTTGAACAAGTTAAGGACTAAATCATGGCAATAAGGTATATATTTATTTTGAAATTCAAATTTGATAGGGAAAATAATTTATACAAGTAGTAATCGATTTAGGGAAATTGGCACAACCTTGTATAATTAGCTAGTATCGGAATAAGATGGTAAAATGACAACTTAAGTATGAAACTAAGGAAGGCTAGATATTTTATTTTTGCATCAAATTAATTAAATAAAAATATCGTTGATTTAAATAATGTGTTTTAAATTATGCAAGGATCAGAAAGCTTGAAAATTAGACGGGTTGGTCCATGACTATGAGTTATTCGAGCTAGGAGTGGGTGAAATTAAAATCACGGTGAGTAAACCTCACTCACCATTTATTTAGAAATTATTTTTATATAGTTAAAAGTAATTGCCTGTGCTTGTTTGAATACTGTCTGATTGTTTTAAAATATATATTAGTTATTTAGGATGTATATATATATATATATATATTGGGTTGATGATTGGTTGGATTCCCGCGGTACCATTAGCGGATGCCCGCGGTTTCATTAGCGGATGATTACCCTATACACCCCACGCTATGATAGTGGATGACCTTCATACCGCGATATCCTGCCTCGAAGCAGGATGGGTATTATTTATGTGCTAACATCTTTGGATGCAGGAAAAACAGGTTGGAGGAATCCAACTGGATTCCTCAAAAATATATATAATTTGTTGTTTGTTTGCTTGGTTGGTTTCATATGTATATTCATATATGACGTGTTAAATAAAATCAAATGATTGAAAATTGGTAGATTTGATTGTTTAAAATATCCCTGGGGTTTGAATATTGATTCATAAAAATATCGAAAAGGGTATTTGATATTTGAAAATGGAATTCTATATTTATAAATAGAATTTGAATTTTTAATGAACTAAAGAAAATATTTACTTGTTTTGAAGATATATAAAACGAGTATTGAATTTATAAACTCTGTTTGTAAATTTAGATATGGGATTTGAATGGAATTTATAAACTATGTTTATAAAGTTAGATATGGGATTTGAATGGAATTTATAAACTCTGTTTATAAATTTAGATATGGGATTTGAATCGAATTTATAAACTCTGTTTATAAATGTAAAGGTGGGATTCGAATTGAATTTATAAACTTTGTTTATAAATATATAATGTGGGATTTTAAGTAAAGTTATAAACGTTGTTTATAAATAATGCAGAGAATTCAAATAAAATTTGAATATAGAATTCAAATGGATTTTAAACTATAGAATTTGAATATAGAATTCAAATGGACTATAAACTAAAGAATTTGAAAATAGAATTCAAATGAAGTTTAAATAAAGAGAACTCAAATAGAATTGAATTAGAATTTGAATAAGAAGTCGATAAGGAAACGAGAGTATGAGTATAATTAGAATTTGTTAATATGCAAGTTTAAATATATTTGAACATGTCATGTTCAAATATGAAGGTGAAATAGAATGAAGAGTTAAGTGACAAATTTATTTAAAAATTTAGTTAAAAAGAATGATATAGTTAAAATAGATTGGACAGGTATAAATATATAGGAGACAGGTTTGGAATAAAGTGCTAGAAGGTATATAAATAGAATGCCTGACAAAAAGGTATGTATTTAATTCATATATGAGATTTTATGCGCCGTATCGGGTAGCCGCTTGGATTTTCTTTTTCTTTTTGATTGGAAAAGGCCTGTGTGGCAGTTTGGGGATTTTCCCGAAGCTCCCGGTACAAAGGAGGTTATGGCGAATTTTTCCGAGAATTTAAGGAGATAGAATATTTTTAAGATAATTTGATAGTTAGAAATTAACATATCAAAATATATATAAGTCGATAAGAAAACGAGCTTAGAAATAGAATAGTATAATCAAAAAGGAAGTATAAGAATAAAATCTAGTAAGAATAGAAAGGGGAAGTGTATACGTGTTTAAAAGTAAATCAGTAGTTGTATGGTATTGATTGTTCGAGTAAGTAGTCTTATCTGTTTTGACATTATAAATGTTATTCAGTCAAGCTCTGAGAGGTAGTTATGCCCCAACTTGATTGATTTCATTATTAACCAATAAACAGTAAGATTTCAGGCTCGAAGATCAATGTTGAATGAGAGTTAGTTGAATATAGTATTTGGGTTGTCGTACCGATTTTTACACAACATCCGTTTTAACCCAAATAAATGTAAGCTTGGAAATAGAATAATAAATATTTCTAAAGTTAGAAAATAAAGGAGGCGATATATGAAAATATTTGTTTAACAAATATTGATAAAGAAATAGAGAAGATATTTAAGTAATGGAATATTAATTAAAGGCTCACTGATTGTTGGATGTTTGGAAGAACACTTGTTTTATTCGATAGTTAAATCATCGACTATCGAAACAGTTATTTTATTCAATAGTTAAATCACAGACTATCGAAGTTTTGACCATCGTTGTCAATATGGAGAGACCGGTTGGATTATTATCCGAAGAACCACTCCGTATTGGCAGTAGTGTGCGAATCAGATTATGTAAAGATAATCAAAGACGGAGTAGAGTGCAAGGACTTTTCTATTAATAGAAATAGTGCCTTCAGTTCATCCTGTTCCTGGGTGACTTGTATGGATGGATGTCTGACAGAGTATTTCCAGAAAGCTCACGTACATTGATTTCTTCAATCGTACCAAGAGTGGAAGCGGAGAAGGAAACTTCTTTCGCTAACACGTAATGTACTGTTGTAGACATCAATTAGTGATTTTCGATGGATCTGACGATGTGACATTCGAAGTGAATCTGGTGTGATGATAAAGCGTAGCTTCTAGCCTCATCAACTGGTAAATGACAGAAATTGGTGCAGGCAACATGGCTATGTAGGTCGCACCTATTAGGGTGTATAATCACCTGATCTAGAGTTTCATTTATTTCTAAAAATCTATTGTCGATGCTGTCCCATTCGGGAAACGGTTGTTGATCCCAACCGTTGGTGATATACATTCGATACACTCAAGTGAAATGAGTGGTCGGTCATGTTTGGCTAAGTTGCAAGATGTTCTTGTTGAACTCGGTGTATTCTCCTCTAGAGATATACCAGCGGAAGGTGGTTCCATACCTTGTCATAGTTGGAAATCAAATACCCAATACGTGCTTGCGGTTTTGATTGTATATATATGTGGAACTTGAGATGCAAACGTTCCACTAGATTGTATTTACTTGATTTAGACACTATTATAATATCAAAGGAGTTTTGATATAAAGTTATCATTCCTTTCAAAGGGATTTTGAAAGTTAAATCAAGTATTTGGATTCTCATAAGGGAAAACCCGTTCCGTGTTATACGGCGTGGTCTTATGAGATATCATTTAGTTTTCTGAAACTGTTTTAAACTATTTACTCATACCAGTCCCGTGACTGACCCGAAGTTTATTTGTTTTGTTCTACCTAAACTCTTGGGTGCCTAAATTTGTACGGGCAGCCAAGTAGTTCAGGATTTTTCAGATATATCTAAAGGAGCTTGGAGCAGGAGGCTTCAGCGTTATCTAGTTATAGTGTTGTTCCATTGTGTTGTAAGTGTTGTACTCTGATAAGTGTATGTTATACAGTTAAGATTTTTTATTTCAAAGATATGATATATTATATTTTGTTCTAAAAAAAATGCTTCGTATTTTCGTGGTATTTGGGTTGGACGTATGATGTATATAGTCAACCCTGATGTTATGGAATTGCGGGTCATTACAGTTGGTATCAGAGCTTAGGTTGAGCGAATACCTAGGCTTTGTGGAATGTGCTCATTAGAGATAGGATCAGTAGTATCCTAGATTGAGTTGAGTGTATATATATATGAGAGCGTGTATTTGTTAATTGATATAAAAACTGTTTTATATTGTGTTGACTAGTCTGTTGAGTGAATTATGCATTCTGATCGAATCGTGGGACGCCACGATGTCGATAGGAGTTTATAAACACTTGAACAGAAAATTGGACACAATATTGTTTTAAATAGTTGAGTTGATTGTTAGGATTATAATCAAATTAGATTATAAAACAGATATAGAAATATAACCAATAGAATTTGTATATGAAATCAAATATACAAATGTGATAAATTGAAATTGAATTCCAACCAGAATTCAGAATTTAAAATCCCGGGAGTTTGGAAAATATTTTTCTAAATGGAGTTTGAAAGAAATATAGTACTGAACTCATTCAGTAGCTGGGAAATAATTCTGATGATGGCCGCAACATCATCATTGTTCATTTTCGAGTTTCTAAGTGATGAATTGCTGCCTTAGAAAAGTTTTGATGGAAATTTGTTGGAAAAGAAACGAGTTGTTTGAAAATTCAAATGTTTTGAATTTGGGATAGATATAAATATATGTATATATTTATATTACTTCAGAGGAATTTTGAAATGGAAAATTGGAATATAGATTTCAAATAGAAGTGAAATGGGAATTGGAATATAGATTTCAAATAGAAGTACAATATAAGGGAATTCAAGTATAACATTTGAACGTAGAAATTTAAATAGGATTTGAATAAAGAAAATTGTAACAACCCGAAAATCTGGGCCAGTTTAAAAATTTTATTTTGGCAATTTTAGCGAATTTTGAATATTTAAAATGAATTATTTTAAATAATATCGACAAGAAATTTATTTTGAATATATTTAGAACGTATATATTATACGCGTCGTCGTTAGAATATAAATAATTATATATAATTATATAGAATTGAAAATGGCGCGGTAGTTCGATAATTCGATTTCAAACTTCAAATTAATGTACCAGGTGCAATACAATCCGGATTTTAGTGAAACCAAAAACATTAGGATCTAATTGATAATATCTTTCCAACGAATCCAAAAGATCAAAATTTCATAGCGGGGATCAAAAGACATGTCCAAATGAAAATCCCGAATAGTCGTTGGGGAATTCGGGCCCTTAAAAATGGAAATTTTGCAAACGACCTCGGATTTCGACGAAACCACTTTTGTTGGATCCGTGATGTCAAATTATTGCTAGGTTTCAAATTTCATAATTTTTTGAATCAATATGTGAGCGTGGCAAAGGAAAACGCGTTTGACCAGTTTTAGTTGATTTTAATCGACTGGAAAATGGCCATTTTTCAAACGGTCTCAGAATTCGACGAAATTATTTTTGTTAGGACCGTATCGTCAATACGAAGCTAGAAAATATTTTTCTGCAATTTACAGAGTTAGTATGTGACCCCAGTAAATTGAAATGCGCGTTCAAATTCAATATATAGAGTTATATGTTGATTTTAATGGAAACGGATCGAAACGTTCGAATCAGCATACGATGCATATCCCATTGTGTTCGGAATAGGGGTGAAACACTATGGACGACAGGCGGTGGGCCTCGTTTAGAGGTCGTATGTAAAAGTCAACTTTTTGAATTAAATAATTAAAAAAAATTAAAAAAAATTATCCTCCTCTCTCCTCCGCCTTACTTTCTCTCTACCCCCCCCCCCCCCTTTGAAATTCATTTCAATAGAAAAAAAAGAAATAAAACTAAACTAATAACGCCGCCCTCCCCGATTTAGCCTCGCCTCCGCACCCTTCGCCACATCGCCGGAGACACCGCCCTCCCCAGCTCCGCCTGACGCGACCGCCCCCTCCCCGCTCGCTTTCCCTCTCCTCTCGAATGCAGCCACCAATAGACCGACGATGCGAGCAACCCCAAACCGCCACCTGCGCGCGAGCACCCCCACCACTACCTCCAGGCCGACGTGAATCCCCCTTTCCCCTCTTTTTACACTGTAAGTTTATTTTTATTTATTATTTATTCATTTTCAGTTTGATTTTTTTTATTATAACAGCATTATAAAATCTGAGTTTGTTTTAAAATAAAATTCTGAATTTTGTTTTCGAAAGATAAATAATGGCATTTGTTTTAGTGAACTATAAATGAATTGATTTGAAAATATAAATGAACTATTTTCAAAATATAAGTATCGCTGTTTTTAAAACATAAGCATCATTGTTTTAAAAATGTAAACATCATATAAAGAAATGATTATATATATATATAACAGTAGAATTAAAAATGTGATTTTTCTTTGTTTGAAAAGAAATAAAAATATTATTTATATTTTATGAACATCAAAGAAAAAATTAGATTTTTTTATATATTGAATAGCGAAGTAAAAATTCGATTTTTCTATATTGAATAGCAAAGTAAAAATTCGATTTTTATATATTGAATAGCAAAGTAAAAATTCGATTTTCCTATATTGAATAGCGAAGTAAAAATTCGATTTTTATATATTGAATAGCAAAGTAAAAAATTCGATTTTTCTATATTGAATAGCGAAGTGAAAATGTGATTTTTACATATGTAGAGAATACGGGAAACGAAAGTGATGAAAGAAGAAACGGCGAAGATTTCCTACATAAGAAGAGTCGTGGGATTGGATTAGCAATTCTGTGAGAATTTCTCACTCTTTAATTTAATTTTCTACTTATATATATATATATATATACTAGGATGCAGACGGTGTTTAGTAGCACCCGACACCCGTCGTCCACAGACCATGGACGGCTTGTATGCTTGTTTGTTTGATGTTGATGTGTAGTTGATTGTGTGATGTGAGACGAAATGAAATAAAATATTTATATAGTTGAAAATATTTTATAGTTAAAAATAGAATTTTTAACGTGTATATAAAATGAAATAAAAATAAACAAATCGGACGATTTGTTTATATACACACATTTGACTAATATTGATTGGGACGATAAATTTTACACATCGCCCAACTACACAAATAAAATCTGTGTTTGATTGTTTGAAACCCCACACGTGTATTGGGATGATATATGACATACACTAATCCCAATAATTAGTCGTATGTCGATCGATGGATTGACAGGCTGTTATAAGCAATGAATATTTATATTTGATGCTTATACAGTGTAGAATGCACTTTGGATGATGGTTGATTATTCGCCGTTGTTATTGTGTACATGTGTTGTAGAAAATCCATGTAATTAACATTATATGGTAATTGATTGGGCCTCATTCCAGTTTCGGAATAGAAATATTTGAAATAGAAATATTTGAATAGAAATATTTGAAATAGAAATATTTGAAATAGAAATTTTTGAATAGAAATTTTTGAAATAGAAATATTTGAAGAGAAATATTTGAAATAGAAATATTTGAAATAGAAATATTTGAAGAGAAATATTTGAAATAGGAATATTTGAAATAAAAATATTTGAAATAGAAATATTTAAAATAGAATATTTGAAAATAGAATATTTGAAAATAGAAACATATGAAGCCGTGTTGGTTAGATTGACGCCATTTTGACGTGAACGATATTTATATCGATTTTATTCATTCTTCAATGAATATTGAATAGATTTGAAATTCGAACTATATAGAAATGAATTGAAATTCGAATTAAACAGAATTGATTTGAAATTCCAAATACACTGAAATGATTTGAAATTCGAATAGAAATGAATTCGAATTGAATTCGAATAGAAATGAATTCGAATTGAATTTGAATAGAAATGAATTCGAATTGAAATTTAATAGAATTGAATACGAATCGAAATTTAATTGAAAATGAATCGAAATTGAATTAAAAATCGATTTGAATTAGAATCAATTTGAAATGAATTTAAACCGAATTTGAAACGGAAAATCCAGTTTTGATTTGATTTTGAAAATGAAGTTGAAAACGTTTTGAAAACGAATTTAAAACGATTTATAAAATACGTTTTGAAAGGGAATCGACGAAGTGTATATTATATATATTATATATATAATATAATGGCCTGAATAGAACGCGCCGCGCCGCGGTAGTTCGCGAATTTCGACCATAGACTTCGAACGGATATTGCGGGAGATTCGACCGTCGGATTCTCCTAAAATCGGAAACGTTGGGTTCGTATCGAAAAGAGCTTTCTAACGAATATTCGAAATTTGAAATCTAACGGTTGGATTTGGAATTATGTCCAAATCAAATTTGGAAAAGGTCGATGTAAGTGCAGTTCGATGGCCATTGATGGAAATCGACTGTACGGGCCTTGATAAAATTATTAAAAAAAGTAATAATTTGTGTAAATCATAAGAAATGATTTAGAAAGAACTGGGATGAAAAACTCCATATTGGAAAAGATAAAAATAGATTTTTATCGAAATTAACTAGGTTTGAACTTGAATTATAATTCTATTTATTTTTAATTAAATAAAATGAATTTGAAATGGTTTTGAAAATAACCAGAATTTCCAATAATTGCATTGGAATGGATTTGAATCGAAATTGTCTTCGGAATATTTCGATGTTGGATTTCGTGATTATACAGATTTTGTTATGGAAATTTAAAAGATATTTATATATCGTTATTTCCAATACGATATCTGTTGGTCGTAGAATTTGATATTGAATATAAGCCGATATATTTTCTATTCAGAGCCTTATGTTTAATATCAAATGTGATTTGGGTTTGTCGTGGATGGTGTCTTCATTAACACTGTTCTTGAACCCAGTTGAGAAAAGATTAAATCTTTTTATTTAGATTTAATGAAGTGTACCAATTAAATAATATTTAATTGGAATTGAATTGATATTGATTTTGGGTTTATCGTGAACAATGTCTTAAATAACACTTGTTCTTTAACCCGATAATTAATGTGATGTGATTTTGGGTTTATCGTGAACCGTGTTTTAAATGACACTGATTCTTTAACCCAGTCACAGATTAAAACTAAGTGGAGTTTTAATGAATCTTTAATTAGATTGAAAAAAATCGAGAATGGAGTGTCAACAGTTTTGCTCCAGGCGTTAGTTAAATCTTTAAATAGATTTGAACGTGAAATGGTAATTGAATTTACCGATGACACAGTGGTGTTAGATATGAAGTAAGACCCGTTTTACTTCATGGGATGAATAGGTTGGGATTAGGAAATTAAAACCAATGATTACTTTGGTAAGATTCGTTAATCTCGACTAGTTTAATCGAAATTCAAAAGGAGATTAGAGAATAAATTCAAGGAATTTATCTTGGATAAAATTAATGGGAACCTTTCCATATGAATGTGAAATTTAGAAACTAACAGTCGGTTAGCCAAGCAGAACGGTTTTCTGGATATTGATTTGATGTTGGTTTCGGCCTTCGGGGTTAATATTTGGGGAATTGTTCTCTTGATTAATTTACGGTTAGTGACTGATGAATTGGAATGAAGCGTATGTTGTGTTTGTGTAACACTTATTTAAAATATACGCGAGTTATTCGGAAAGTCCGGGTTTATCCCATTCTGAATAACTGATACGACGATAAGTCGAAGATGAAGATGATGGTCGAAGACCAGAGGTCTTCACGTCGTTTGGGTGATTACTGATGATCTTGATTGGGCTGCACACCCAAGAAGATGGAAACAGTTGGTGATCGTCCAGATGTGCTTGGCGATCGAAGGATATGCGAGGAAAGTGCCTCCGGTTTCGTTCAGACCTAGAACGGACTTGTAAATGGAATGTGTGTCTGACATCGGATTTCATTCTCTGTGACTGATATCGGTTGCATAGAATGGTTTTCCTATGTGGCATGCAAAGATGCAATTGATCAAGGCTTCTGTTGAAAAGCAAAGTCTTGTGGTTGATGATCAAAGCACAGCCTGTGTGGCACAGCTTTGTGTAACGTGAATTCGCGAGCCTCACACCCCGGTATGAACCAAAAACTGGAGATGGACATCAGGGATATGGACATATGCTGGTTTCTAGTTAGGAGTGGCGTCAGTGCTTGAACTGGCTGACGAGTTTGACTCATGTGGTTGTTGGAATTGGAGGCGCCTCGGTTATATCGTTCGTTCTCGAACCGATGGAGTCAGTGGACTCATTTATGCCCCATAGGGCAGACTGGCATATAGTTCAGGCATTTTAATCCACTCCATGTGGACCGTCCTTGACGATCCAAGGGTCGATGCGCTCTGACCCTGAGGCTCGGGCTAGAGAGTCTCGAAGTCGGTCGAGGACTATCTTTTGCCTCGGTTCATAGATGGAAACCCAATTTCTAAATACGTAACTTTGCGATTTTGATTGTATAACCTATATATGGCGACATAGTGGTATGAGGCATTCATGCCGCCTATGATTGATACTTATGATTTGAAGTTGTTTTATACACTATACACTTATAATAGTATCAAATGATTTCTTTTAAACGTATCAAGCATTCTTGGCTATTATAAGGTAAAAACCCTATCCCCCGGCTTGCGTTGCATTGTGTGATAGGACCTGGGTCTTATAATAGCTCCATTTTTCTTTATTTAGCATTGCGCTGTTGTTTTATGCAATGGTATTCTTGGGAGGAAACCCGTTCCGTGTTACACGGCGTGGTCCCTTGATTTACCTAACTTTAAAAATAAAGATTAACTGTTTTAGTTCTCACACCAGTCCCATGACTGACCTGGAGTTTATTGTTTTAACCTAAACTCTGGGTGCCCTTATTTTGACACGGGCAGCTAGTAGTTTTGGTTTTGCAGATTTATATTCACAGGATCCTGGTTTACAGCTGGAATGATATCCGAAAAGCTTTGTATCCGTATATCTCTTCTAGCTGTGTTTTGTATTATTTTCCGCTGCAAATGTAATTTATTGTAATCTCTGATAATTTGTGATGTATATTATTTATTCATACTATGTATGTTCTTGTAATCTGATGCATTGTTGTGATATACAATGAAATGTTCTTCCGTCTGCGTTCTATTTTGTCGTGTTCTCGAAACGATCAGGCGTTTCGAACGGTCTAGATCGGTTTAGCGACTGGTTCGGATCGAGCGAGATTCCTTTTCGTCACAGTTGGTATCAGAGCTTTGGTTTACGAAGCTAGAGAACAAGGCACATTAGAACCATACGAAAGAATTCATCAGATATTGTATTAGTAATATCCAATGGGAATGACTCGTTAGAGATGGGATCAGTAGAATCCTAGAACGGGTGTGAAGAGTATATTTTTGAAACAAAAAAATGAAAACAAGTTTTGTTTTGAAAATTTAAATCAATTATTCGTATTTGATTATTTATTTTATATTTAATTTGGACAATCCAATATATAAAGATTTTGCATATATGTCTTGCAAACGTGTATTCGAAGTTTTAATGTATTGGATAGTTATAGAATCACACTCTAGTGCCCGGGGATAATTCTGGTGATGGGGCACCGTCGCCAATATTTATTTTCGAGTAACGAAAGTGAGATTTCTATATATTTCCAATTGAATGTTGTGAGAACCGAAACTAGATAGGGCTTATTGTTGTGATTTGGCATCAAAAATCTGATTTTTGACTATGTATCAAAGTTATGCATTTGAAAAGCTAATCAACTAATGGATTGATGGTTGTGTTGTTGATTATTGGTTGATTAATTAAAATTTGTACTATATAACCAAATTGATCAAATATTGAATTGTATTGAAAATTTGTCACATTTGCTTGCATATACATGTACTTACGTTGAACAGGTCATTGCAAGGAGGCTAGAGCAGAGAATAAATTTTGTTTGCCCGACAAATAGGTACATGTTTACTATAATTTACTGTTTTGTTTGGGTGATGATGATTTTATGAGCCTATTGGCTAGCCGCTTGGCGTTTTCTTTTTCTTTTTGAGATCAGAAGGCCTGTATGGCAATTTCGGGATTTTCCTGTGGCTCTCGGTGCAGGGGAGGTTATGGCGAAATTTTTTGAAAATTTAGGGTGTTAGCCAAATTTTTGAAGAATTTGAAAATTCTCAGAAACTGGAAAGTTGGAGAATGGAAGCCAGATCGAATGTAGAGTTGATTAATCAAACCACTTTCGACTTTGTTCCTTTTCGGGGACAAAAAGTTTTAAGTGGGGGAGATTGTAACAACCCGAAAATCTGGGCCAGTTTAAAATTTTTATTTTGGCAATTTTAGCGAATTTTGAATATTTAAAATGAATTATTTTAAATAATATCGACGAGAAATTTATTTTGAATATATTTAGAACGTATATATTATACGCGTCGTCGTTAGAATATAAATAATTATATATACTTATATAGGAATGATAATGGCGCGGTAGTTCGATAATTCGATTTCAAGCTTCAATCTAATGTACCAGGTGCAAAACAATCCGGAATTTAGTGAAACCAAAAACATTAGGATCTAGTTGATAATATCTTTCCAACGAATTCGAAAAATCAAAATTTCATAGCGGGGATCAAAAGATAGGTCCAAATGAAAATTCCGAATAGTCGCTGGGGAATTCGGGCCCTTAAAAATGGAAATTTTGCAAACTACCTCGGATTTCGATGAAACCACTTTTGTTGGATCCGTGATGTCAAATTATTGCTAGGTTTCAAATTTCATAATTTTTTGAATCAATATGTGAGCGTGGCAAAGGAAAACGCGTTTGACCAGTTTCATTTGATTTTAATCAACTGGAAAATGGCCATTTTTCAAACGGTCTCAGAATTCGACGAAATTAGTTTTGTTAGGACCGTATCGTCAATATGAAGCTAGAAAATATTTTTATGCAATTTATAGAGTTAGTAAGTGACCCCAGTAAATTGAAATGCGCGTTCAAATTCAATATATAGAGTTATATGTTGATTTTAACAGAAACGGATCGAAACGTTCGAATCAGCATACAATACATATCCCATTGTGTTCGAAATGGGGGTGAAACACTATGGACGACAGGCGGTGGGCCTCATTTAGAGGTCGTATGTAAAATTCAACTTTTTGAATTAAATATTTAAAAAATATATCCTCCTCTCTCCTCCACCTTACTTTCTCTCTACCCCCCCCCCCCCCATTGAAATTCATTTCAACAGGAAAAAAAAGAAAAAAAACCTAAACTAATAACGCCGCCCTCCCCGATTCAGCCTCGCCTCCGCACCCTCCGCCACATCGCCGGAGACACCGCCCTACCCAGCTCCGCCTGACGCGACTGCCCACTCCCCGCTCGCTTTCCCTCTCCTCTCGAATGCAGCCACCAAAAGACCGACGATGCGAGCAACCCCAAACCGCCACCTGCGCGCGAGCACCCCCACCACCACCTCCAGGCAGATGTGAATCCTCCTTTCCCCTCTTTTTACACTGTAAGTTTATTTTTATTTATTCATTTTCAGTTCGATTTTTTTATATTATAACAGCATTATGAAATCTGAGTTTGTTTTAAAATAAAATTCTGAATTTTGTTTTCGAAAGATAAATAATGGCATATGTTTTAGTGAAATATAAATGAATTGATTTGAAAATATAAATGAACTGTTTTCAAAATATAAGTATCGCAGTTTTTAAAACAAAAGTATCATTGTTTTAAAAATGTAAACATCATATAAAGAAATGATTATATATATATATAATAGTAGAATTAAAAATGTGATTTTTCTTTGTTTGAAAAGAAATAAAAATATGATTTTTATTTTATGAACATTGTAGAAAAAATTAGATTTTTTTATATATTGAATAGCGAAGTAAAAATTCGATTTTTCTATATTGAATAGCAAAGTAAAAAAATTCGATTTTTATATATTGAATAGCAAAGTAAAATTTCGATTTTTCTATATTGAATAGCGAAGTAAAAATTCGATTTTTATATATTTAATAGCAAAGTAAAAATTCGATTTTTCTATATTGAATAGCGAAGTGAAAATGTGATTTTTACATATGTAGAGAATACGAGCAACGAAAGTGATGAAAGAAGAAACGGCGAAGATTTCCTACATAAGAAGAGTAATGGGATTGGATTAGCAATTCTGTGAGAATTTCTCACTCTTTAATTTAATTTTCTAGTTATATATATATACTAGGATGCAGACGGTGTTTAGTAGCACCCGACACCCGTCGTCCACTGACCATGGACGGCTTGTATGCTTGTTTGTTTGATGTTGATGTGTAGTTGATTGTTTGATATGATATGAAATAAAATATTTATATAGTTGAAAATATTTTATAGTTAAAAATAGAATTTTTAACGTGTATATAAAATGAAAGAAAAATAAACAAATCGGACGATTTGTTTATATACACACATTTGACTGATATTGATTGGGACGAAAAATTTTACACGACGCCCAACTACACAAATAAAATCTGTGTTTGATTGTTTGAAACCCCACACGGGTATTGGGATGATATATGACATACACTAATCCCAATAATTAGTCGTATGTCGATCGATGGATTGACAGGCTGTTATAAGCGTTGAATATTTATATTTGATGCTTATATAGTGTAGAATGCACTTTGGATGATGGTTGATTATTCGTCGTTGTTATTGTGTACATGTGTTGTAGAAAATCCATATAATTAACATTATATGGTAATTGATTGGGCCTCATTCTAGTTTCGGAATAGAAATATTTGAAATATAAATATTTGAATAGAAATATTTGAAATAGAAATATTTGAAATAGAAATATTTGAATAGAAATATTTGAAGAGAACTATTTGAAATAGAAATATTTGAAATAGAAATATTTGAAGAGAAATATTTGAAATAGGAATATTTGAAATAAAAATATTTGAAATAGAAATATTTGTAATAGAATATTTGAAAATAGAAACATATGAAGCCGTGTTGGTTAGATTGACGCCATTTTGACGTGAACGATATTTATATCGATTTCATTCATTCTTCAATGAATATTGAATAGATTTGAAATTTGAACTATATAGAAATGAATTGAAATTCGAATTGTATTTAAAGTGAATTGGAATTCAAATTAAACAAAATTGATTTGAAATTCGAAATACACTGAAATGATTTGAAATTCGAATAGAAATGAATTCGAATTGAATTTGAATATAAATGAATTCGAATTGAATTTGAATAGAAATGAATTCGAATTGAAATTTAATAGAATTGAATACGAATCGAAATTTAATTGAAAACGAACCGAAATTGAAATAAAAATCGATTTGAATTGGAATCAATTTGAAATGAATTTAAACCGAATTTGAAAGGGAAAATCCATTTTTGATTTGAATTTGAAAATGAAGTTGAAAACGTTTTGAAAACGAATTTAAAACGATTTATAAAATACGTTTTGAAAGGGAATCGATGAAGTATATATTATATATATAATATAATGGCCTGAATAGAACGCGCCGCGCCGCGGCAGTTCGCGAATTTCGACCATTGACTTCGAATGGATATTGCGGGAGATCCGACCGTCGGATTCTCCTAAAACCGGAACCGTTGGGTTCGTATCGAAAAGATCTTTCTAACGAATATTCGAAATTTGAAATCTAATGGTTGGATTTGGAATTATGTCCAAATTAAATTTGGAAAAGGTCGCTATAAGTGCAGTTCGATGGCCATTGATGGAAATCGGTTGTACGGGCCTTGATAAAATTATTAAAAAAAGTAATAATTTGTGTAAAATCATAAGAAATGATTTAGAAAGAATTGGGATGAAAAACTCCATATTGGAAAAGATAAAAATAGATTTTTATCGAAATGAACTAGTTTTGAACTTGAATTATAATTCTATTTATTTTTAAATAAATAAATTGAATTTGAAATGGTTTTGAAAATAACCAGAATTTCCAATAATTGCATTGGAAAGGATTTGAATGGAAATTGTCTTCGGAATATTTCGATGTTAGATTTCGTGATTAAACAGATGTTGTTATGGAAATTTGAAATATATTTATATATCGTTATTTCCAATACGATATCTGTTGGTCGTAGAATTTGATATTGAATATAAGCCGATATATTTTCTATTCAGAGCCTTGTGTTTAATATCAAATGTGATTTGGGTTTGTCGTGAATGGTGTCTTCATTAACACTGTTCTTGAAACCAGTTGAGAAAAGATTAAATCTTTTTATTTAGATTTAATGAAGTGTACCAATTAAATAATATTTAATTGGAATTGAATTGATATTGATTTTAGGTTTATCGTGAACAGTGTCTTAAATAACACTTGTTCTTTAACCCGATAATTAATGTGATGTGATTTTGGGTTTATCATGAACCGTGTTTGAAATGACACTGATTCTTTAACCCAGTCACAGATTAAAACTAAGTGGAGTTTTAATGAATCTTTAATTAGATTGAAAAAAAATCGAGATGGAGTGTCACCAGTTTGGCTACAGGCGTTAGTTAAATCTTTAATTAGATTTGAACATGAAATGGTAATTGAATTTACCGATAACACCATGGTGTTAGATATGAAGTAAGACCCGTTTTACTTCATGCGATGAATAGGTTGGGATTGGGAAATTAAAACCAATGATTACTTCGGTAAGATTCGTTAATCTCGACTAGTTGAATCGAAATTCAAAAGGAGATTAGAGAATAAATTCAAGGAATTTATCTTGGATAAAATTAATGGGAATCTTTCCCTATGAATGTGAAATTTAGAAACTAACTGTCGGTTAGCTAAGCAGAATGGTTTTCTGGATATTGATTTGATGTTGGTTTCGGCCTTCGGGGTTAATATTTGGGGAATTATTCTCTTGGTTAATTTACGGTTAGTGACTGATGAACTGGAATGAGGCGTATGTTGTGTTTGTGTAACACTTATTTAAAGTATACGCGAGTTATTCGGAAAGACCGGGTTTATCCCATTCTGAATAACTGATACGACGATAAGTCGATGATGAAGACGATGGTCGAAGACCGGAAGTCTTCACGTCGTTTGGGTGATTACTGATGATCTTGATTGGGCTGTACACCCAAGAAGATGGAAACAGTTGGTGATCGTCCAGATGTGCTTGGAGATCGAAGGATATGCGAGGAAAGTGCCTCCGGTTTCGTTCAGACCAAGAACGGACTTGTAAATGGACTGTGTGTCTGACATCGGATTTCATTCTCTGTGACTGATATCGGTTGCATAGAATGGTTTGCCTGTGTGGCATGCTAAGATGCAATTGATCAAGGCTTCTATTGAAAAGCTAAGTCTTGTGGTTGATGATCAAAGCACAGCCTATGTGGCACAGCTTTGTGTAACGTGAATTCGCGAGCCTCACACCCCGGTATGAACCAAAAACTGGAGACGGACATCAGGGATATGGACATATGCTGGTTTCTAGTTAGGAGTGGCGTCAGTGCTTGAACCGGCTGACAAGTTTGACTCATGTGGTTGTTGGAATTGGAGGCGCCTCGGTTATATCCGTCGTTCTCGAACCGATGGAGTCAGTGGACTCATTTATGCCCCATAGGGCAGACTAGCATATAGTTCAGGCATTTTAATCCACTCTGTGTGGACCGGCCCTGACGATCCAAGGGTCGATGCGCTCTGACTCTGAGGCTCGAGCTAGAGAGTCTCGAAGTCAGTTGAGGACTATCTTTTGCCTCGGTTCATAGATGGAAACCCAATTTCCGAATACGTGACTCTGTGATTTTGATTGTATAACCTATATATGGCGACATAGTGGTATGGGGCATTCATGCCGCCTATGATTGATACTTATGATTTGAAGTTGTTTTATACACTATACACTAATAATAGTATCAAATGATTTCTTTGAAACGTATCAAGCATTCTTGGCTATTATAAGGTAAAAACCCTATCCCCCGGATTGTGTTGCATTGTGTGATAGGACCTGGGTCTTATAATAGCTTCATTTTTCTTGATTTAGCATTACGCTGTTGTTTTATGCACTGGTATTCTTGGGAGGAAACCCGTTCCGTGTTATACGGCGTGGTCCCTTGATTTACCTAACTTTAAAAATAAAGATTAACTGTTTTAGTTCTCACATCAGTCCCATGACTGACCTGGAGTTTATTGTTTTAACCTAAACTCTGGGTGCCGTTATTTTGACACGGGCAGCTAGTAGTTTTGGTTTTGTAGATTTATATTCACAGGATCCTGGTCTACAGCTGGAATGATATCCGGAAAGCTTTGTATCCGTATATCTCTTCTAGCTGTGTATTGTATTATTTTCCGCTGCAAATGTAGTTTATTGTAATCTCTGATAATTTGTGATGTATATTATTTATTCATACTTTGTATATTCTTGTAATCTGATGCATTGTTGTGATATACAATGAAATGTTCTTCCGTCTGCGTTATATTTTGTCGTGTTCTCGAAACGATCAGGCGTTTCGAACGGTCTAGATCGGTTTAGCGACTGGTTCGGATCGAGCGAGATTCCATTTCGTCACAAAAATTCAAAATAGAAATTCAATATAAGAAAATTTGAAATGGAATTTGAATTCAAAGGAATTCAAATGGATTTGAATAAAGAAAAGTCAAATAGGGATTTGAATATTAGAATTCAAATGGAATTTGTTTAAATAGAGTTTCAAAGAGAATATAAAGTGGAGGTTGAATATAAGAATTCAAAGAAAATATAAAGTTTGAAATAGAATTTTAAATAAAAGGAGTTCAAATAGAATTTGAATTCAAAGGAGTTAAAATAGAATTTAAATTCAAAGAATTTAAATAGAAATTGAATAAAGGATTTCAAATGGAATTTGAATAAGGGATTTGAAATGGGTTTTGAATAAATGATTTCAAATAGAAATTGAAGATAAGAAATTCAAATAGAATTTGAAGCTAAGAAATTGAAATAGAATTTGAATAGAAGAAAATTCAAATAGAAATTGAATAGAAGGAAATAATATAAAGTTTGAATAAAGAAATTCAAATGGAATTTGAATATTGTAAATATATAGGATTTGAATATTAGAAGTGAAATAGATCGGAAATATTATATTGAATTGGAAAAATGGATTTGATATATATTAAAAATATATCAGAATGGAGTTGAATTTATTATAAACAAAGTTAAAACGTTTAATTTTTATAAATATAATTAAAACGAGCTCGCCGTAGCGCGGCAATTCGTAAATTGGCGATTTGAACTTCAATTTAGTATACAGAACTCAACTGAAGTCGGAATTCTTTGAAACAAGAATCATCGGGACCAGTTTAACAATAGTTTTCTAATGAAAGATAAAAATCTGGATTTCGTCGTATAGATTTTGAGTTATGTGAAAATCAAATTTTTAGAAAAACAGCGCCAGAACCATTATAAAACCATAATGGTTTAATTAAATAAATAAAAGGATTTTTAGGAAATAAAATCCGAATTGGCATTTGAAAAATCCAGACTGCAGATATAAAATAAATATGAACTCCAGTGAAGTGAAATGATTTTTAAGACAAAAATCATATTTTAAATGGTTAAATAGAATTAACTAAATTGGAGAATAATTAGTTAAAGGAAATTTGAATCGAAATCGGGTTTTTGGATAAGTGAAAGAGATTGAGAATTTATATTCGAAATCGAATATATAACTCGAGTTGAAAATATAATTAGAATTATAATTAAGTTGACATATATTTAAACAAGTTATATTCAAATAAAAAGGGTGAAATAGGCAAAACGATTAATTAGCAACTAGTTAATGGGAATTTGAACAGTTGAAATTAAATTTAACTTAAGTAAGTTAAATGGATCGAAATGAATAAATTGAGTAAAATCAATGTCAATGAAATATGAATTGGGAATGAATAAAGAAAATGTATTTGTAAAACAAATATAAAGGAAATATATTTGTAAAACAAATACAAAGGAAGTTATGTGCAAACAAATAGAAGGAGAAATATTTGTGAAAACATTTACAAATAGGATTTAAAAGGAAGTATTTGTAAAACATTCACAAATAGATTAAATGGAAACATTTATTTATAGAAAATAAATAGAATGTTATAGATGAGATATTTATTTGTTAAATAAATGGAATTTAATCAAAGGAATATTTAGAAGATGAATAGAAAATGGAAATCTGTTTTTAACAGATAAATAGAAAAGATTAATTTATAAATAACAGTTTATAAATTAAATTAAATATTTACCATTCGATAAATGGAATATATAAGTCTGAACTTATATAGAGAAGAGATATTGGTTTTTAACACCGATAGTTTTAAATAGAAAGGGTACACAACACTTGTATAAGTGAAGTAACGTTATTAAAGAGAACATTTATAAAGTGAAGAACCGTTACTAAAAGTAAATCTTTATAAATGAATAAACGTTATCCAATAGGAGTTATTCTAATAGGAGAAGTCGATTAGAGTTAGAAATAATCGATTAAAATAAGAATTAACCAGTTAGAGTTAATCAGTTAGGGTTAATCCGTAGAGTTAATTGAATATTAGTCATTCAATTAGAATTTTTCGAATATTTGTTATTCAAATTAAGAGTTAACCAGATAGAGTAAATTAAACATAGTTAATCGAATTAGGATTTAATTGAATGTTAGTTATACATTTGAAGTTGATCGAATATAGTTATTGAGATAGAGTTAGTCAAACATAGTTACTCAGGATATGTTGCCATTTCGTACGACTGTTAGCGTAATTCGCAGGGCTGCAGATAGCCTAGGGCGGTCGGATGTTTCCTGAGGGAATCAGGCGTAACCATTGTGATCGCTGCGATCTATGGTCAAGCGAATGTAGTTAAATCGAATATTAGTTATTCGAATAGAATTAAAGGAGTTAATCGAATATAGTTATTCGAAGGGAGGACTTATCAAATATAGCTTATTCGGAAGGAGTTAAGTGAAAAGAGCTAATCAAATAGAGTTAATTGATAAGAGTAAATTGAATAGAGTAAATCGAATATAGTTTATTCGAAGAAAGGTTTTCGAATCTAGTTATTCGAAAGAGAGATTATCGAATATAGTTATTCGAAGGGAGGAGTTATCGAATAGGGATTTATTCGAAAGAGAGTTACGTAGGGAAGTTGGAAATGTTGAGTATCGACATAAATAAGTTTTGAAAAGATAAATGGGTTTGTAGCACTTTTTCTACCTTAGCAATTTCGAGGACGAAATTATTTTAAGTGGGGAAGATTGTAATGACCCGGACTCTTAGGGGTTAATTTTAAATATTTAATATGGATTTAAATATTGGGTGGATAAATATAAATGTAATTTTTATATTAAATTATCATTTTAATAATCAATTTCGATTTAATATCGAATATATTAAATTATCGTAATACGTCAGTTCAAGAAGTTGAAACTGATTTGAAAACAGTTCAGATAATTAATTCAAACTCCTGTTTGAATTAGAATAATAATATTAAATTATTATCGAAGAATAAATTGTCTGAAATTAATTTATATTGATTTAAATTAATATCTTCTACAGATGATCGAATTGGACTTCTTGACTTATCCCAGTGTGTCCGGAATGGTGGTTAATCACTAGAATTGACAGTTGTTGGGTTCAGAAAGGAGTTCGGCATCATAGGTATTTAAATTAATGGATACGATCAAAACCAAATTCAAAATAAATCCTTTTTTGTCCAAAACGAAAACCGTGCCATTCTCTTTACCCACACTAAACCAAACCACGCTCCCTTCCTTATAAAATCACGACTTACTCTTCCTGGTTCATTTCCATTCACCACAAAGAAAAAGGGGGACTGAACTCTTTTCTGTTTAAAATCAAAAATCAGTTCAACAAAATAAAAAAATGGCCGCACTCCTCATTTGAAATCGAATCGCGATGGAGACCGTAGTGATGTCTGAAGCTCGCCGCCAAGTTAGGGAAACTCGCGAATTAGAGTTTGAGTCGAGTGGAGTCGCTACGATTATAGTAGCCTGTCGAAATTGAAAGAGCAAGGTGCTGTCGCGATAGGGTATATTCGAGGTGAAGCAAAAGTGGTTGACGCGATGGGATTTACTGATGGGAGTGGATCCAGTTCGAACGGATGTGGCTGCCTGTAAGGGGTTTCTGAAGCCGTGAGTCAGGAGGTGAAGTCGCAAAAGGGTAGGGTGCGGAAATCAATACTGGGAGGTGTCGGTTATTTTGAGGCAGTGATGGTCGATTGAGGGCAGCATGGAAGTTCCTGGGGAGAAGACGCGATGGTAGGAAATCAAGTGATAAGGGTTCAGCAAGGCTTGATGAAGCGAAACAAAAAACGACTTGGCAATAGCTATTGTGATTCAGATCCGGGACGAGAGCTGCAGCTCCATTCTAGTCATCGCATCAACTGATAGTGATGGAAGAAATCAATGACCGACATGGTGGTTTGAGCAGCAGATGACGTGCTTGTTTAAGGCGCAGGAAGGAAGATTATGTTTGAACAAGTTAAGGACTAAATCATGGAAATAAGTTATATATTTATTTTGAAATTCAAATTTTATAGGGAAAATAATTTATGCAAGTAGTAATCGATTTATGGAAATTGGCACAACCTTGTATAATTAGCTAGTATCGGAATAAGATGGTAAACTAACAACTTAAGTATGAAATTAAGGAAGGCTAGATATTTTATTTTTCCATCAAATTAATTAAATAAAAATATCGTTGATTTAAATAATGTGTTTTAAATTATGCAAGGATCAGAAAGCATGAAAATTAGACGGGCTGGTCCATGACTATGAGTTATTCGAGCTAGGAGTGGGTGAAATTAAAATCACGGTGAGTAAACCTCACTCACCATTTATTTAGAAATTATTTTTATATAGTTAAAAATAATTGTCTGTGCTTGTTTGAATGTTGTCTGATTGTTTTAAAATATATATTAGTTATTTAGGATATATATATATATTGGGTTGATGATTGGTTGGATTCCCGCAGTACCATTAGCGGATGCCCGCGGTTTCATTAGCGGATGATTACCCTATACGCCCCACGCTATGATAGTGGATGACCTTAATACCGCGATATCCTGCCTCGAAGCAGGATGGGTATTATTTATGTGCTAACGTCTGTGGATGCAGGAATAACAGGTTGGAGGAATCCAACTGGATTCCTCAAATATATATATAATATGTTGTTTGTTTGTTTGTTTGGTTTCATATGTATATTCATATATGATGTGTTAAATAAAATCCAATGATTGAAAATTGGTAGATTTGATTGTTTAAAATATCCCTGGGGTTTGAATATTGATTCATAAAAATATTGAAAAGGGTATTTGATATTTAAAAAGGGAATTCTATTTTTGTAAATAGAATTTGAATTTTTAATGAACTATAGAAAATATTTACTTGTTTTGAAGATATATAAAATGAGTATTGAATTTATAAACTCTGTTTATAAATTTAGATATAGGATTTGAATGGAATTTATAAACTCTGTTTATAAATTTAGATATGGGGTTTGAATGGAATTTATAAACACTGTTTATAAATTTAGATATGGGATTTGAATCGAATTTATAAAGTCTGTTTATAAACGGAAAGGTGGGATTTGAATTGAATTTATAAACTTTGTTTATAAATATATAATGGGGGATTTTAAGTAAAGTTATAAACGTTGTTTATAAATAATGCAGAGAATTCAAATAGAATTTGAATATAGAATTCAAATGGACTTTATACTATAGAATTTGAATATAGAATTCAAATGGACTTTAAACTATAGAATTTGAATATAGTATTCAAATGGACTTTAAACTATAGAATTTGAAAATAGAATTCAAATGAAGTTTAAATAAAGAGAATTCAAATAGAATTTAATTAGAATTTGAAAAAGAAGTCGATAAGGAAACGAGAGAATGAGTATAATTAAAATTTGTTAGTATGCAAGTTAAAATATATTTGAACATGTCATGTTCAAATATGAAGGTGAAATAGACTGAAGAGTTAAGTGACAAATTTATTTAACGAATTTAGTTAAAAAGATTGGTATAGTTAAAATAGATTGGACAGGTATAAATATACAGGAGACAGGTTTGGAATAAAGTGTTAGAAGGTATATAAATAGAATGCCCGACAAAAAGGTATGTATTTAATTCATATATGAGATTTTATGTGCCGTATCGGCTAGCCGCTTGGTTTTCTTTTTCTTTTTGATTGGAAAAGGCCTGTGTGGCAGTTTGGGGATTTTCCTGAAGCTCCCGGTACAAAGGAGGTTATGGCGAATTTTTCCGGGAATTTAAGGAGATAGAATATTTTTAAGATAATTTGATAGTTAGAAATTAACATATCAAAATATATAGAAGTCGATAAGAAAACGAACTTAGAAATAGAATAGTATAATCAAAAAGGAAGTATAAGAATAAAATCTAGTAAGAATAGAAAGGGGAAGTGTATACGTGTTTAAAAGTAAATTAGTAGCTGTATGGTATTGATTGTTCGAGTAAGTAGTCTTATCTGTTTTGACGTTTTAATGTTAATCAGTCAAGGTCTGAGAGGTAGTTATACCCCAACTTGATTGATTCCATTATTAACGAATAAACAGTAAGATTTCAGGCTCGAAGATCAATGTTGAATGAGAGTTAGTTGAATATAGTATTTGGGTTGTCGTACCAATGTTTTACACAACATCCGTTTTAACCCAAATAAATGTAAGCTTGGAAATAAAATAATAAATATTTCTAAAGTTAGAAAATAAAGGAGGCGGTATATGAAAATATTTGTTTAACAAATATTGATAAAGAAATAGAGAAGAGATTTAATTAATGGAATATTAATTAAAGGCTCACTGATTGTTGGATGTTTGGATGAACACTTGTTTTATTCGATAGTTAAATCATCGACTATCGAAACACTTGTTTTATTCGATAGTTAAATCACAGACTATCGAAGTTTTGACCATCGTTGTCAATATGGAGGGACCGATTGGATTATTATCCGAAGAACCACTCCGTATTGGCAGTAGCGTGCGAATCAGATTGTGTAAAGACAATCAAAGACGGAGTAGAGTGCAAGGGCTTTTTCTATTAATAGAAATAGTGCCTTCAGTTCATCCTGTTCCTGGGTGACTTGTATGGATGGATGTCTGATAGAGTATTTCCAGAAAGCTCACGTACATTGATTTCTTCAACCGTACCAAGAGTGGAAGCGGAGAAGGAATCTTCTTTCGCTAGCACGTAATATACTGTTGTAGACATCAATTAGTGATTTTCGATGGATCTGACGATGCGACATTCGAAGTGAATCTGGTGTGATGATAAAGCGTAGCTTCTAGCCTCATCAACCAGTAAATGACAGAAATCGGGCAGGCAGCATGGCTATGTAGGTCGCACCTATTAGGGTGTATAATCACCTGATCTAGAGTTTCATTTATTTCTAAAAATCTATTGTCGATGCTGTCCCATTCGGGAAACGGTTGCTGATCCCAACCGTTGGTGATATACATTCGATACACTCAAGCGAAATGAGTGGTCGGTCATGTGTGGCTGAGTTGCAGGATGTTCTTGTTGAACTCGGTGTATTCTCCTCTAGAGATATACCAGCGGAAGGTGGTTCCATACCTTGTCATAGTTGGCAATCAAATACCCAATACGTGCTTGCGGTTTTGATTGTATATATATGTGGAACGTGAGATGCAAACATTCCACTAGATTATATTTACTTGATTTAGACACTATTATAGTATCAAAGGAGTTTTGATATAAAGTTATCATTCCTTTCAAAGGGATTTTGAAAGTTAAATCAAGTATTTGGATTCTCATAAGGGAAAACCCGTTCCGTGTTATACGGCGTGGTCTTATGAGATATCATTTAGTTTTCTGAAACTGTTTTAAACTGTTTACTCATACCAGTCCCATGACTGACCCGGAGTTTATTTGTTTCGTTCTACCTAAACTCTTGGGTACCTAAATTTGTACGGGCAGCCAAGTAGTTCAGGATTTTTCAGATATATCTAAAGGAGCTTGGAGCAGAAGGCTTCAGCGTTATCTAGTTATAGTGTTGTTCCGTTGTGTTGTAAGTGTTGTACTCTTATAAGTGTATGTTATATAGTTAAGATTTTGTATTTCAAAGATATGATATATTATATTTTGTTCCGCTGCGATGTGAGATTCTGTGTTGTTATTTTTGTTCTTCTTCTACCTCTTTCTTCTAAAAAAAAATGCTTCGTATTTTCGTGATATTTGGGTTGGACGTATGATGTATATAGTCAACTCTGATGTTATGGAATTGCAGGTCGTTACACCAATCGGCAGACAGTCCGTTCGATTGTGAAGAACCACGGTCTTCATTTATCGATTCCAAGTCCTGAATTGGCTTCAAGCGTCGTATTATTACTTGGAATGGTTTTTGGACTTAAATCCGATCCCGGTCTTTCCAAGTAATAAGCGTATTCATAAAACAATGGTTATGGATTATACGACTTTTCAATTCAATCTCCTTCCAATCAAATCAATTCCTTTACAATGTCAAGGTTGGGTTTGTCATAAATTCTTCCGTCATTTTTAACCTTCTTTGAAATCAAATATTGGATTTACCCATCTTTATTTCCAACAAAACCTTACAATTCTTATACTTAAAACATAACCCTTCGATTCCTTAAGTCTTTAAGTTTATCGAATCTTTATTTGGATTAGAATTCCATTTACGATAGTCCAAACAATTTATTATTCAAACATAAGATAGGGTAAATTTGACTTATATTCGATATAAATTCACAATTCAACAAGCACTATCACAACCTTGGTGTAAATATTTTTCTACTGCTTATGATAGTATTTTTTCAACCCTGGAATTACATATCGAATATCCATCACAAACTCCATCCAACTCATTCCCTTTTTAAAATCTATCTTTTAGAATTAATAAATAATTCTATGTTAAATCACCTTAAAATCCTTCCGGACCATTTTACGATCCCTTTTAACCATTTAAAATAATGGTTTACGATATAAATTTCAAAGCTCATTTATCTTTGGAATTGAGATAATAGCGTTTGAACATTATTAAAAGTGATGCGATAGCCATTTAATTCAAATAGATTCCAAATAAATTAAAAAATTCCAATAATTCATTACTTTAAGATAATAAAGTAAGAATTTATCATGAATTCTCTCAATTTTTAAAACTTGTTATATTTGAAAATCAATGTTTCAAATCAAACCGATTTCAAAACATAAGGTTACAACCATTTAAATTTTGAAATTGATATTTACGAACTGATGCGCCGTAGCGCGTTATAAATCGATTTAAATTAAATTCACTCGAGTTCTTTCAAATTAAATTTATATTTCCAATTCAAATAACTTTATTTCAAACCGATTGTTAAGTTTAAATCTAAAAATCCTTTCATAATTCCAAATCTTAATTTACATTAAAATAAGTTATAAACTATAGGAATTCAAAACCCTTTTAATTTTAAATGTTAAATTTAAATTTAAATTTCATAAATTGTCCTTACACGGCATTTATTAATTTAAATCCCAATTAGTTTTCTAGGTTTAAAACGACTTCAATTTGAAATTCAAATTTATATTTGAATTAACCATTCCGTCCGTCGGACCAGTTAGGGATAGCCAGGAAGTGCAGGAAACAAGATTTCCAAATCCAAGCCTAGACACCATCCTCTCTGTCATCCTAGAACGGTCTGGTATAATGTTATAAAATATTATACTTAACTTTCCAAACCATTTTCAAATTAAAATTTGACTTAAAAGAATAATATTTTAACATTTGAAAATAAATTTTCATTTATATGGAAGGAGAATTGAATCAATTATCTGTATGATTCCATAACCATGGTTTGTGTGTGCGTCATGCAAACAAAATAAATCAACCATATAAGTCAGATGATAATAATCATCGTCAATAAACAATTCAATTGTGCATAAGCGTTACTGTCAATAACGCTTCCAGTGTTCAGTGTACCATCAACTTACATGCACATCCATTCACACAATAACATCCATATCCATACAACAACTAATTATAATCAATCTCATCTAATTATAATTATTACTAATTTAATAAATAATTAAATTAGATTAAATGTTCTCGCCGAAATAGCTGCAACATCATCATAAACAAGACGGATAACCCCACGAGCACTGACACAACTACTCGAATCGCTTACGATCCATATCCATTAGCAGCTATTGATGTCTCTGTTAACCATACATTAAATTTTCATTAATATTGATGTTCGTCGCTTATATATATGGACATTTCATTTTATTTCTCCATAATTTATACTTAGCTAAAAGTTGCCAAACCTACATATAAATGGATTCTATTCGCAAATACGATTTCAACGAACTTAACCGTGCGTAAATCCGAGTCATAATGAATTAGATATTTACTAATGAAGTTTTGACTTAAACATGAAATAAATAAAAGAATTTATATCCTAACAAAGAATACCAAGCCCAACAACATCCGACATGGTCCAACCAGGTTTCTTCCTTCTTCTCCTCCTTGCTCACGCTCTCATTCTCACGCCCGAACCCATCACGCTGTGCATGCTCGTGCACCTGTACACCGCCAAACCTTCACTATCCTTCAATAAGAAACCACCCATGAACTCCCCTTCCTCCCCTCGTCTCCCCGCAACACTTCACGTCATGTTCAGACCTCCAAGCCAAAATCCGAGCTCTCTACCGAAACTGGAAAACTCTTTACCAAAACTGGAAAACGCACACAACCGTTAAAAACTTTGACACTAATTTCCTTCGAAATCCACCAAATTACACTGCTTCAAAGCTCTCTCCGTCCTGAGCACAACGCCTTTCTCCGATTCGGACATTGTCGCTTCTTCCTCCGATTAAACTGTAATAACCCGGAAATCAGGGCTAGTTTAAAATTTTTATTTTGGCAATTTTAGCAAATTTTGATTATTAAAATGAATTATTTTAAATAATATCGACGAGAAATTTACTTTGAATAGAATTCGAACATGTATATTATATAGTTCATCGTTAGAATATAAATATTTATTTTAAATTATAAAAGGAACAGAAAATGGCGCGGTAGTTCGATAATTCGATTTCAAAATTCGAACGAATGTACCGGGTGCAAAATAAACCTGGATTTAGTGAAACCAAAAATAATAGAATCTATTTGTGAATATTTTTCCAACGAATCCGAAAAATCGAAATTTCATAGCGGGGATAAAAAGATATGTCCAGTTGAAATTTCAGAATAGTCGCTATGGAATTCAGGCCCTTAAAAATGGAAATTTTGCAAACGACCTCGGATTTCGACAAAACCACTTTTGTTGGATCTGTGATGTCAAGTTATTGCTAGATTCCAATTTTTGTAATTTTTCGAATCAATATGTGAGTGTGGCAAAGGAAAACGTGTTTGGCCAGTTTAAGTTGATTTTAATCGACTGGAAATTGACCATTTTTCAAACGGTCTCAGAATTCAACGAAACTAGTTTTGTTAGGACCAAATCGTCAATACGAAGCTAGAAAAGATTTTTCGGGAATTTTTCTAGTTAGTATGTGGCCCCGGTAAATTGAAATGCACGTTCAAATTCAATATATAGAGTTATATGTTGATTTTGGCGGAAACTGATCGAAACAGTCGAATCAGTTTACGATACATATCCCATTGGGTTCAGAATAGGGGTAATTAGCTATGGAGGACAGGCGGTGGGTCCCATTTCGAGTTCGAAATTTAAAGTTGCTTTTTAAAGGTTAAAAATAATAAAATAATAAATTAAACTCATATATACCCCCCTCTTTCCCTCTTTTCCCAGTCAACCCCCCCCCCCCCCCACTTTTCTTTCACTTTCCCGATCCCCTTTCTTCCTTGTCTCACCGCACCCCCTCCCAATCTCGTCGCCGACGAACTCCTCTGGCGCCGCCTCCCTCTCGCCCGGCCCCCCCTTCATCTCCTCCCTCCCCATCACCTCTTTCCCCTTCCTCCTTTCGAGATCCGACCTCCCAAATGACCCAAGCCCCAAATCGACGTCTGCTTCGCCCCGTTCAGCAACCCCGCGCCTTCTGCCTGGCCCCACTATCCACCGCACTCCCCTCCGACGAAGCACAGCACGCCCCCTGCTCGCAAATCCCTCCTCCTCTTCTATTGAGACGCGAGCCCCTTCTCAGCAGCCGACACCCAATGCACCACCTGCCTGAGCCACCGCGTGCCATCAAGTAGCCTCCTCCGAAGCCTCTACCCAAACCCGCGAATGCAGGCCACCGCCCCTCCACTGAATCACCTACGACGACTGTTCCGGTGAACCCCTCCCCCCTCTCCGACGGGCGACGAAATTTAAGGTAATTCACTAATTTAATTACTTAGTTTTTTTTATTTAATTATTAAATGTAGCTAATAATGAAGATTTTTTGTCGAGGGCTTTGTAAAAAGATTTAATTTTTGATAAGGTGAATATACGACGATAATATGACAAAGGTGAGATTTTTATTTAGATAAAGTTAAGATTTTTAACCTAAGAAAGTCGAAATTTTTAACATAAGAAAGACTAGATTTTTAACATTGAAAAGAAGTGATTTTTAGGATAGTAAAAATTCGATTTGTATATATTGAATAGCGAAGTAAAAATTTGATTTTTATATATTGAATAGCGAAGTAAAAATTCAATTTTTTTATATTGAATAGTGAAGTAAAAATTCGGTTTTTATATATGTAGCGAACACGAATGGTGGAAGTGACAAAAGGAAGAACGATGAAGAATTTCTACATAAGAAGAGTTGTGGCATTGGTTTAGCTTTTCGGTGAGAACTTCTCACCTTTTATTTAATTTTTCTAGTTAAAATATATACTAGGATGCAGACGGTGTTTAGTAGCACCCGACACCCATCGTCCACAGACCATGGACGGCTTGTATGCTTGTTTGTTTGATTTTGATGTGTAGTTGATTGTGTGATGTGGTGTGAAATAAAATAAAATAAAATTTTTTATAGTGGAAAATATTTTATAGTACGTGTATATGAAATGAAATAAATTAATATAAACAAATCTGAGATTTGTTATATACACTGATTTGATTGATTTTGATTGGGACGATAAATTTTACACATCGCCCAACTGCACAAATAAAATCTGTATTTGATTGTTTGAAACCCCACACGGGTATTGGGATGATATTTGACGTACACTAATCTCGATTGTTTAGTAGTATGTCGATCGATTGATTGACAGACTGTTATAAGCGTTGAATATTTATATTTGATGCTTATACAGTGTAGAATGAACTTTGGATGATGGTTGATTATTCATCGTTGTTATTGTATACATGTGTTGTAGAAAATCCATACAATTAACATTATATGGTAATTGATTGTGCCTCATTCCAGATTTGAAATAGAAATATTTGAAAAAGAAATATTTGAAATAGAATATTTGAAAATAGAAATATATGAAGCCGTATTGATTAGATTGACGCCATTTTGACGTGAACGATATTTATATCGATTATATTCGTTTTTATAATGAGTATTGAAAGGTGCTTTCAAAATCAAATATTTTGAAATGAAATTCGAATTATATTGAAAAGAATAGAAATTCGACTTAAATTGAAACTGAATAGAATTGAAATCATTTTGAATTGAATTTAAAACGTATTGAAATTGAATTGAATAGAAAATGAATTCGAATTAAACTGAATAGAATTGAAATTCGAATTAGATTGAAATAAAATTGAAATTATTTTGAATTGAATTTAAAATGTATTGAAATTGAATTGAATAGGAAATGAATTTGAATTACACTGAATAGAATTGAAATTCGAATTAGATTGAAATAGAATTGAAATCGTTTTGAATTGAATTTAAAACGTATTGAAATTGAACTGAAAATCGATTTGAATTGAAATCAATTGGAAATGAATTTAAAACGAATTTGTAAGGGAAAATTCAATTTTGATTTGAATTTGAAAAGGAAGTTGAAATCGTTTTGAAAACGAATTTCAAACGATTTATAAAATACGTTTTTAAAAGGAAATCGACGAAGTATATATTATATATATTATATATATAATATAATGGCCTGAATAGAACGCGCCGCGCCGCGGCGGTTCGCAAATTTCGACCATTGACTTCGAACGGATATTGCGGGAGATCCGACCGTCGGATTCTCCTAAAACGGGAACCGTTGGGTTTGTATCGAAAAGAGATTTCTAATGAATATTAGAAATTTGAAATCTAACGGTTGGATTTGGAATTATGTCCAAATCAAATTTGAAATAGGCCGCTGCAAGTGCAGTTCGATGGTCGTTGATGGAAATCGACTATACGGGCCTTGATAAAATTATTAAAAATAGTAATAATTTGTGTAAAAAAATAAGAAATGATTTGGGAAGAATCGGGATGAAAAACTCCATATTTGAAAAGATAAAAATAGATTTTTATCGAAATGAACTAGTTTTGAACTAGAATTATAATTCTATTTATTTTTAAATAAATAAATTGGATTTGAAAAGGTTTTGAAAATAACTAGAATTTCCAATAATTATATTGGAATGGATTTGAATCGAAATTGTCATCGGAATATTTCGATGTTGGATTTCGTGATGATATAGATATTGTTATGGGAATTTGAAAGATATATTTATATCGTTATTTCCAATACTATATTTGTTGGTCGTAGAATTTGATATTGAATATAAGCCGATATATTTTCTATTCAGAGCCTTGTATTTAATATCAAATGTGATTTGGGTTTGTCATGAATGGTGTCTTCATTAACACTGTTCTTAAGCCCAGTTGAGAAAATGATCAATTCCTTTTAGTTAGATTTAATGAAGTGTACCAATTAAATAATATTTAATTGGAATTGAATTGGTATTGATTTTTGGGTTTATCGTGAACTGTGTTTTAAATAACACTTGTTCTTTAACCCGATGATTAATGGAATGTGATTTTGGGTTGTTGTGAACGGTATCTTCAATAATACTGTTCTTAGACCCAAAGAAGTTAAGGAAATCAGAAACTAACTAGAGGTTAGTTAAGTTGAATGTTTTCTGGGGTATTGATCTGATGTTGGTTTCGGCCTTCGGGGTTAATACTTAGGGAACTGCTCACTTGCTAATTTACGATTAGGGACTGATTGAAATGTGATGTGATTTTGGGTTTATCGTGAACCATGTTTTAAATGACACTGATTCTTTAACCCAGTCACAGAATAAAACTAAGTTGAGTTTTAATGAATCTTTAATTAGATTGAAAAGATCGAGAATGGAGTATCACCAGTTTTGCTCCAGGCGATTGTTAAATCATTAATTAGATTTAAACGTGAAATTGTAATTAAATTTACCGATAACACCGTGGTGTTAGATATGAAGTAAGACCCATTTTACTTCATGGGATGAATAGGTTGGGATTGGGAAATTAAAACAAACGATTACTTCGGTAAGGTTCGTTAATCCCGACTAGTTTGAATTGATATTCTAAAGTAGATTAAAGAATAAATTTAAAGGATTTATCTTTGATAAAATTAACGGGAACCTTTCCCTATGAATGTGAAATTTAGAAACTAACTGTTGGTTAGCTAAGCAGAATGGTTTTCTGGATATTGATCTGATGTTGGTTTCGGCCTTCGGGGTTAATATTTGGGGAATTATTCTCTTGTTAATTTACGGTTAGTGACTGATGAATTGGAATGAGGCGTATGTTGTGTTTGTGTAACACATGTTTATAATATACGCGAGTTATTCCGAAAGACCGGGTTTATTCCATTCTGAATAACTACGACGATAAGTCAAAGATGAAGACGATGGTCGAAGACCCGAGGTCTTCACGTCGTTTGGGTGATTACTAATGATCTTGATTGGGATGTACACCCAAGAATATGGAAATAGTCGGTGATCGTCCAGACGTGCTTGGAGATCGATGAATATGCGGGGTACTAGGTGCCTCTGGTTTCGTTCAGACCTAGAATGGACTTGTAAATGGACTATGCGTCTGACATTGGATTTCATTCTATGTGATCGATATCGGTTGCATGGAGTGGTTTGCCTGTGTGGCATGCTAAGATGCAAATGATCAAGGCTTCTGTTGAAAAGCAAAGTCTTGTGGTTGATGATCAAAGCACGGCCTTTGTGGCGTAGCTTTGTGTAACGTTTACTTCGCGAGTTTCACACCGGGTGGTGGACCAAAAACGGGAGAGGACCTCAGGAAGGACATGCGTTTCTTTCTAGCTAGAAGTCGCGTCAGTGGTTTTACATGCCTTGACGAGTTTGACTTATGTGGTTGTTGCTGTTGCGAGGCGCCTCGGTTTGATCGGACGATCCGGGTCCGATGGAGTCATTCGTTGGCTCATTTACGCCCCATAGGGCAGGGAAACACGGTGTTCAGACATTTTAATCCACATCGGTGGACCGGCCCTGACGATCCAAGGGTCGATGCGCTCTGACTCTGAGGCTCGGGCTAGACAGTCTCCAAGACGGTGAGGACAATCCCTGGCCTCGGTTCACAGACAAAAATTCAATTTCCAAATACGTGACATATGCGGCTTTATTTGTAGAGCCTAGTATGGCGACATGATATATGGTACCCATGCCGTCTATGATTGATACTTATGATTTGAAATTGTTTTAAACACTATACACTTCTCATAGTATCAAAGGATTTGTTTTAATCGTACCAAGATTGTTTGGATATTATAAGGGAAAACCCTATCCCCCGGCTTGCGTTGCATTGTGTGATAGGACCTGGGTCTTATAATAGCTTCATTGTTCCTTATTTAGCATTGCGCTGTTTATTTTATGCACTGGTGTTCTTGGGAGGAAACCTGTTCCGTGTTATACGGTGTGGTCCCTTGATTTACCTAACTTTAAAATAAAGATTAACAACTGTTTTACTTCTCACACCAGTCCCATGACTGACCTGGAGTTTATTGTTTTGACCTAAACTCTGGGTGCCTCTATTTTGACACGGGCTGCTAGTAGTTCTGGTTTTTGCAGATTTATATTCACAGGATCCTGGTTTACGGCTGGAATGATATCCGGAAAGCTTTGTATCCGTATATCTCTTCTAGTTGTGTATTGTATTATTTTCCGCTGCTATATATTTAAATGTAATTTAAATCTCTGATATTTCTGTGTAGTATTAGTTTATGCTCTGTATATTCTTGTATTCTGATGGAATTGTTGTAATATACAATGAAATGTTCTTCCGTCTGCGTTTTGTTGTGGCTTGTGCTCGAACTATCCGCGCTTTCCCTTCACGGGGAAGTTGCGGGTTTTTACATAAACCAAAACCTAGTTTTCAACTTTCAAAATCATCATCACAGAATCTATTTAAATTTACACCAAAAATACTACCCGCTTCGCTGATCATAACGGTGCTGACGGCGCGCTTCAATTCCTTCTGGATTGGGAGAACTGTTTTTTCGAAGTTTCAACTCAAAAATTCCAGTTTACTGTAAATCCAAGATTTATCTTTCGTTTCTCGATGAAATTCGGATCCGTTAATCTCTAAAAATCGGAAATGAAGGTCTGGATAACTCTCACGCGAATTGATTTGGCTAGAAACAAATGGATTTTGAGATATGAATTTTTGATTGAGTGGAAGTGCGTTTTTCTCTTTTACTATAAGCTGAAAATGAGAGGAGAAGAAGGACGTCATGGAAAAATTCAGCTGTAGCTTTGCCCAGGAGAGGATAAATGTGTTTTTATATGAGATAAAGAAGGGTAACTTAATTATTTTACAAATGGACAATTGGCTTCTCTCAAAAATCCCTTTACATGCATGTAAACACATAAGAGACAACTAATCCTTATTATAAAATCTTCCAATGCATATTTGCCAAAATTTGTTTATTTATTTATTTTTGTTAATTTAAACTTTAGCTACATCTTAGTGACACATATAGATGTAGTATGTTTTCAATGCTTATGTTACTTAAGATTTTATAAAAATATTTATTCATTTTATTTTAACAAATATAAATATAAGAATAAAGGTTTAGAAACACAACAAAACTTTATGGAAATATTTATTATTTTAGAAAACAAAATATCATCACTTTAATATTGAAAATATTTATTTAAATAAAACCTTAGATATGATCTTAAAATAAGTTGTCCACATCAAAATAGATCAAAATAAAAATATTTATTCAACTTGTAAATAATATTTTTTTTAAAACAATATTTGTATTTATATCCTACCAAATTCATTTCATATTCAGAAAATTGAATCTTTATTATATTTTAATCATTAAAATTCCTGGTTCGTTACAATCACCCCCACTTAAGAACTTTTCGTCCTCGAAAAGAAGAGTTCATAAAATGATGCACAAAAATAAATCCAACTTATATACTGTTTCAACAAAATTATTTACACATTTTATTAACCTTGAATTTATCAAATGGTTACAGGGACACAATCTCTATATGATTAATTTAGTAAATTCTTACATCAAATGCTTATTTATACAAAACATAGATCGCTATATTCAAAAGATATAATTTGCTGGAAAGGTCAATTTAAGGAAGTTTGAGCTTTAATTTTAATTTGTAAGCATTTGAAATCTCAAAATGATATCTCGGACTTAGAATCCCATTTTCCATTTCAAACCATTGAAATACTACATATCCCTTTCATATAGAAAAATCATACTTTGCTTCAAATATACTATGATAAAATCTGTATATTGTTAGTTCGAGAAATTCATCCTCATGACAGGGCAACTGAGTATCACCCATTGCACGAAATCCAATCTCTCATCACAACCCAGTTTTAGTCATGGTTACTCAAACAAGCCAAATCATTTCATATCCCGAAGTTGTAAATCATTTCGAAATCATAATTTTCAAATACCTGTTGTTTCCTAAACATTTCAAAATATCGGGATTGTAGTCATCGAAATTTCTTTTATTTTTAAGTCATATTTCAGTTGTCATATTTCCAAAATCGAATAAACCTTTTCTTTCTATATTCGCTTGAAATCTTACGATTTGATTTTTTTCTCTCTTCCAAATATTGAAGCTCATTAGGGAAAATTTCTTTACTCAACTAGTCGGAACCTCATTTTCATTTAAAATAACATCACGCTTCCGCTACACTACTCTGATTTGGCATTTTTCAAACTAGTATTGTTTCAAGCATTTTTTCAAGCATTTGAGGTGAATTTCCATAATCAACTAATATTTATAAAACCAAACTCCTTACATAAGTTATACCCATTATATCAACCTTTCAATAGCCATTCAACGTTTATTTATTGAGATAAGATTAGAATAGATCACCATTTCTAATTTGGATTTAAGACTTGGCTTTGTTTGAAAAATCAAATTGCATGTGCTCAAGTCGAGTTATGGATAAAAGTTCAGTATCGAAATGAGGGTTCGAATCAAATCACATGACTAAGTTCATAGGACAAAAGGTATGAATGATGCTGGTTCGAAAAAGGAACTAGCGTAGGTGAAGATAGAATAGTCGAGTACTCCTAATGATACGATTATAGGCAATTTAATTAAGGTAAATCTTTACTTTAGTATTTCCTTTGCTTCCTTAGCGATAAATTTCAAGTTGACTTACTTATATCGCCTTAATAGGGAAGATTGGTTTCTCCCCCACTTAAAATTTAGTTATATATTTAAATCATCTTTTTAAACAAATTGTTACATAAGTTAAAATTACCTTTAAATTTCCTAAGGTTTTTTTTTTGCTAAAATATGCCTCCAAGCTAATTGATTCAACTTGTAATTTATCGTTCATCATTCATGTTAGGTATAGGTTATTATTTAACACTCAACCAGGAGTATGATATCTTACTAATAACAATTTATTATATCCAAAAATTCACATTCAAACATTCATTATAATTTGACCCATTATTCTTGCTAATTTGGGATATAGGTAAACTATCTTTCTAATTTCTCAAGTACTTGTTGTTTTAACCTATTCAAAGTTTTAAGTCTTCAAGGTCCTTCATTATTCTTAATCTAATCTCAGTTTTTCCCTTCAAGACCTCTAATTTTTTTTCCCAAATTAAATTTCTATATTAATTTACCAAACGATTTTATTAAGATTTATTCTTTAAAATACTTAGCTTGATAATTTAAGTATTCCTCAACGTTTAAACTGGAATTATATAGTCATCACACTTTCGAAACTTGAAAATGAATATCAGGGATGTCATGCTCATTCCAGAATTTATTTCCAAGCGACTAGAATGTGATTCTACATTTATCTAGTATATACTGGGCTTCATATATACGTTGATCAGACGTATATTCAAAATCCTTACATACTCGATAGTCCAATTACGATGTCGAATAGAATACTCAAAACCCTTATCTTCAATTATATTTCAAAATAATAGTCATTTTCAAAATGATTACCTAGTTTCAAAATAATTTATATAGATTTCAAAATATGCTCTCACAACGGGATATTCCAAAATCTCATTCTAGGGCATTTCTAACCCTATCTCTAATGAGATATTATAACTCTGATAAGTCCTATCTTTTGTTCAAAATATGTCGTACCCAAAGCTTTGTATAACCAGGCTCTGATACCAACTTTAACGACCCGCCTTTTTGCCCGATTATCACCGGTAATCTAAACTAACTTAAATCATTCAGAAAGACGAATTGTAATGGGTACATACATAAGTTAAACAAAATAACAGAACGTTTCATTTCTATCACTCAATATTACATCGGAGTTACATGAATATCAGAGTTACAACATAAACATACAGCAGAAGAAAATTATAAATATACTCTCAGCGGAAGAGAAGAACACAGCGGAAGCTTCAACCTTAGCAAGGACTCCAACTCAGAAAGCGCTCCGAACTTCACTTGTAACGACCCACTATTTTGAACCATTCAAATCGACAATAAACCTCACATGTCAGACTTGAATCATCCAAAACAATAGATTGTTAATATTATTGGGGGTAAAATAAAACCAATCGCAGAATCACAAACAGATCACAGACACAGAATAGCTCGCAGCGTAAAATAAAACCATAGTAGTTCATGAAGCTACTACATAAAATAGTCTCAAAGAAGTACATAAGTGACATAGACATAGCAAATACATCACGTCTCAGACGCATAAATGATATAACAGTACATACCAATGCCAAGTCAACTAGGATCAAAATAACTGAAGGAAAAGACATATAACAGTTACAGCTCCAAAAGGTCTCTAGCTCCAAAACAAGACTCCAATGCTATGCTAATCAGGCTGACCCGAGCAAAATGCAAAGACAAAACACTCGGATCAGGACTAACATTCTCATACCAGAAATTTAACTTAATTGAAACATTCAACTGAAACGCATAAATAACTTAGAAGATGTTTGGGATTTCCATCCTCTAAGGATCCGATAAACTATATCATATAATACGCTATGCTACTATAATAATGTCTACGGGAAATATAATATTGAAAATAGCGTAAGCGGGATTACCATTATTACCCTTACACCGTTTATAAACGTTGTATTCTATACAGTACTGTAAACTCCACCAAACCGGTGGGCTATCAGGGAGCACTCCATAGGTACAACGCAAAACAAATTCGTAATAGGCGCGATCAAGGTAATATGACAAGGCACTCGAGGAAATACCCAGGGTAGGATCTACCAATTGCACTCCCGGATCGGTGGTGACGCATAGCAGCTACTGCCGCCCACCTCGAACACACTCCCATAATCAAGGGTGGATCCACCAATCAAATCACTAAGTAATAGATATGGTTTTAAGAAGCGTGTTCGATAAAGGGTGCGACCCCATTAATCACGGTATAACTCCTGTTTTAGTCATTTTAATTATGACTCGAAAGTCAAGGCTATCCATCATCGTTCTCTTACTTCATTCCAGCATCGTTCGTCAAATCCATCTTACTTCGTTCTTGATTCTCCACCGCGCACACAGTTGTTAAAGTGGTATCGGTATTGACAGAGAGTATGTTAATACCGACTCCGGTCTCTTTAACAACCCATCGCTTATTTCACACCGTGGTCATTTTTATAAATCAAATTGAATATTTGAAATCACAAGTTATCAAATAAAATCAACTTCAAAATATTAGCTTTAATGTACTTGAAAATTTTCTATTTTTAACATCTTTGAAATCGTTAAGTTTGTACAAGTCGAAATCATTTCAAAATTGATTTTTTTTTAATCAAAATAATTCATTTATTAAATATAACTTTAATAAAAAAAATACTTTTTAAAATAAAATAAAATCTTAAAACAACTTCATTTTTGAAACTTTGTATCACTTGAAATTTTAAAAATCAATTTATTTCAAAACATTTCGAAATCAACCACGGTGTCCGTTTCTAGTTTTCTACCTAGGGTCAAGTGATCAATTCAGTCCTGGTTAATTCAATATTTACGGGTATGTATCATTTCAACCTGTAATCCCAAAATCAATAAAACCGCTTGGGTTTATCATTTCAACCCATAACGATTTTTCCTAATCTATAAGATCGTTCGGGTGTGTATCATTTCAACCCAGGGTGATTTCCTAAAACAAAAGGAACTCGCAGTGTGAGAGTAACATAAATAAACATCGATGCAACATCACATAACATACATATCATCACATTACAATCACATATCACTTGTGCATAAATTTTGTGTCATATAAATGTCGTGACATAATGTGTCATATGTGAGCAACTCATATGTCAATAATGTGATTTTCTACAAACATGTCCTACGCATTTCAATCAACATTTCAATAAAGTTAAATTTACGGTCATGAATAATGTGAGTCAGGTGTGAGATAAACTCACCTTTCGTGGTATGGAAAAAGATAACAGTACGGACGAAATAAGAGATGACGACGAAATCCGAGCGCACTCGAAACCGAATCAAAGCAACTATGACCGGACCAAGTCTGTTCACACAAACAAGAACGTACAAAAATAAATAAATAAATTTTTTTCCTTTTTTTTTTACATTAGCATTATGGTAGGAAAAGAAAGAAAAAAAAAGAAAAAAAAAATTAACAATAGGAAACGCAAGGACACATTCATAGGACAACATGCATGAACATTCAAAATGGAACCAACGTGTTGTCATATTTGAAAAGTGGGCATACCCTTTGCTCCATAACCATGCATATTGCTACAGGGAGCATGCAACCAACATTTTTTTTTTTTTTTTACCAAACAAGCCAAATATTTCCGAAACACGGACACGGCAAAGGAAATGTTAAAGTAACGCATGGTACATGCGTTTGTTCTAAATGAGTGCTTCAGCAAATGCATGCTACAAAATGTTCATGCCATATTCATTATCATGGGATAATATTAAAACTAAACGCATGTACTTTTTACCACTTTTTTTTCAACAAACAAAGAAAAAGTTTATATATATATATATATATATATATATATAATAAGGAACAAACGCATGTTAAACATGCACGAAGTTTTCTAAAAAAAATGCATGCTCGCATGGAGCAAAATCAAGTTTTCTGGGAACAAAACTAACAAAATGTTTCCAACTGTAGAATGCAACAAGTGCATGGCAAAGGCAATGCAAAGCAACGCATGGGACATGCATTTGTCCCAAATGCACGCTACAGGTTGGTCCCAAAACGCATGCTTTTAAACCAATTTTTTTTACCCTTTTTTTTTTTTTTTTGAAACAAAACAAAAGATTTTTTGTTAAAAAAAAACTATAGGATAGAAAGAAAAATGAAAATTTTAGAACCCAAACAAACGCATGGGCACAAGATGCATGTTACATGCAACTAACGTGTTCTCTTATTTTGGAAAGTGGGAACCACCATTTATTAGTATACTGTAACTTCATTTGGTTACTACAGCATGGAATACATGCATGTCGTTTGTTCCAAAAGCATGAAACATATTCATGCTGCTGGAAGCATGCAACTATCGGAAAAAAAAATTTCAACAACAAAAGAAAAGACTTTTATTTTTCACAAAACAAACAACAACAAAAAAAAAACGTTGGAAATATTTTTTCTTTAAGAACAAAACTAACAAAATGTTTCCAACAAATGCATGGCAAAGGCAATGTAAAGCAAGGCATGGAACTTGTCCCTACTGTATGCTACATGCTACAGAAAGAGGCCAACGCATGCATTTTCTTTTTTTCTTTTTTTACATATAAATAAACCCAACATTAGAGAAAGAAATCTCACCAAGCAAAAGCAAGGCAACGCAGACTAAACAGAGGGCATGGCAGCAGCAAAGCGGCTTCGACAAGCTCGGGTTGCAGGCTCACAGCTAGGCAGTGGTGAGGCGGCTAACTGGGAGCGAAGATAGGAGTGGATATGATGCGGTGGAGAAATGCAGTGAAGAGGAGGTGATGAGAGAGCGTTATAAATATGTGTTGTTATGGTCTTTCTTTTTCTTTCTCCGGAGGAGTTTCAGATCTGAGTAAATGAGGAAGAAATATGGGCAAGTGAAATGAGGCAGATAAATGAAAAAAAGAAGGAGGCGCATTGGTTAAAAAGGGAAAGAAGGTGCAGCAAGGCACGTGATAGCTGCTGAGATATTATGTTTTTTTTGTAACCGTTAAGGACATGCGATATGTGTGATTTTCATTTCTTGGACAAGAGGAAATGACACAAATATAGAATGAAAACTTAAATAAAAAATTTAACCCATGAACGCTTCATATAAGGTATCCAACCGGAATTTTCTTTTCGATGTTTAACGAACGGTGCTACAATTTAGATTTAAACTTGTTGCGCACCAACGGAAAAATATTACGAAATCGACGCTTACGCGCTACGTACCGAAAACATGCAATTTTTCCGAATGACGCAAAATTGGATTTAAACAAATCAAACAACGGAAACCGTCGAATTATAACGCGCAGAAAAGTAATAAAACGGCGTAAACAAACAAATTTTAAGTTTCAGTTTTTATTTATTTATTTAAGATAATCAGTTAAATTTCAATGCAAAAATTTACAAGTTGTTACACTCTCCCCTACTCAGAACTTTTCGTCCTCGAAAAGAACGAGTTAAGAAAATCGAAGAACGAATCAACGAATAAAGAGATAAACTCGATTCAAATGAATACCTGAGACAAATAATTCCGGATTCGAGGCATGCATGCTCTCCTCTGTCTCCCAAGTGCATTCTCGATCGTCGGTACTCCATTGTACCTTGACCAAGTTGACAGACTTTCTTCTCAATTGCTTCGTACCTCTATCAATGATACAAAGTGGTTTCCTTTCAATAGTCAGATTTGGCTCCAACTCTAAACTGTCAATCAAAGCTGATTGGACGATCAAAGAAGGATCATGAAGATACTTACGGAGATGTGAAACGTGAAATACGTTATGCACCCTCGAGAATTTCTCCGGCAACTCAACACGATAAGCAAGCGGACCAACTCTCTCCAATATCCGAAAAGGACCAATGTATCTAGGAGCAAGTTTTCCTTTCCGACCAAAACGAATAACGTTCTTCAATGGAGAAATCTTCAAAAAGACATGATCACCCACATCAACAGTTAAAGCCCTTCGTCGTCTGTCAGCATACTTCTTTTGTCGATCCTGAGCAATCCTCATCTTCTTCTTGATATCCTCAACTTTCTCAGAAGCTTCCAATATCATATCCGGTCCAAGAACTAACCGATCTCCAGACTCAATCCAACATGATGGAGATTTGCATGGTGGTCCGTACAAAGCAGCAAATGGTGGCATTTTGATACTGGCCTGAAATCAACGATGGATTCAAAAGATAGAATTTTGATATGAAATCCTAAATTCAAAGATAGATTGATACCTGATAACTATTATTATAGGTGAATTCGACGAGATGGAGATGATCTTCCCAAGACCCTCCATAATCAAGAACACAAGCACGAAAAAGGTCTTCTAAAATTTGGTTCACCCTTTCCGTCTGGCCGTCAGTCTGCGGATGGTAAGCAGTGCTGAGATTAAGACGAGTTCCTAGAGCATATTGAAAAGCTCTCCAAAAGTTGCTAGTAAAGATAGGATCTCGGTCACACATAATACTAGTCGGAACTCCGTGCAATCTGACAATCTCTCGCATAAAAATCTGAGCCAAACTCGAAGCAGTACGATTTGATCTAACTGGAATGAAATGAGCAGACTTGGTTAATCTGTCAACTATTACCCGTATGCTCTCATTTCCTTTTCTCGTCCTGGGAAGACCGTCGATAAAATCCATAGAAACTTGTTCCCACTTCCAATTGGGAATTTCAAGTGGTTGTAACAATCCTGCGGTCTTTTGATGGTCAGCCTTAACCTGCTGGCAAGTGGCACACCTACTCACATAAATAGAAACATCCCTCTTCATACCATTCCACCAATACACCTTCTTCATGTTCTGGTACATCTTTGTCACACCTGGATGAATAGAGAGTCTAGATCGATGGCTCTCCTTAAGTACCTCCTGTCTCAATCCATCGACATTAGGAACACAAATACGACCATTAATCCTCAAAATCCCTTTTTCATCGATCTGAGCATCCAAATCTCCTTGGTTACCTCCTTCTCGCCTTTGAACATTTTCCTTCATAATCCTAAGCACATCATCCTTATCTTGCTTAGCTGCTATACGATCCATAAGAGGTGAAGAAACAACAATCCGATACAACATTGCCTTCTTCCGACTCAAAGCATCGGCTACCACATTAGCTTTTCCAGGTGTATAATTAATATCCAAGTCATAAGCAGCTAGGAACTCCAACCATCGAACCTGCCTCTGGTTAAGATCCTTCTGGCTGAATATATACTTCAATGACTGGTAGTCGGTGAATAACACAAATTTGGTCCCCAAAAGATGGTGTCTCCACAGCTTCAAAGCAAAAACCACAGCGAGCAATTCCAAATCATGAGCTACATAGTTGGCTTCATGAGTTTTCAGCTGACGACTGGCATATGCAATGACTTTTCTATCTTGCATCAGAACAGCCCCCAAACCCTCTCGACTAGCATCAGTATATATCATCAATCCATCATTTCCATTCGGGACGGTAAGAACAGGAGCAGAAGTAAGCTTCCGCTTTAACTCAATGAAAGCTGCTTCACACTTCGAATTCCAAACAAACTCAGTATTTTTGCGGGTTAAAGCAGTGAGAGGTGCGGCAATCCGAGCGAAATTCTCAATAAATCTCCTATAATAACCAGCAAGACCAAGAAAGCTACGAATATCTGTAGGGGATTTGGGCCTTTCCCAATCATTGATCGCGGCGATCTTCACAGGATCAACCGAAACCCCATTCTCGGAAACAATATGGCCAAGAAATCTAACTTCGTCTTTCCAAAATTGGCACTACGAAAACTTGGCTTTCAATTGATGTTTCCTTAGAGTATCAAGAACATAACTCAAATGCGACTTATGCTCGTCCTCTGATTTGGAAAAGACGAGTATATCATCAACAAAGACAAGAAGAAACTTGTTAAGAACATCACGGAAAACACGGTTCATAAGATCGACAAAGAAAGCTGGAGCATTAGTTAAACCAAACGGCATAACTAACCACTCATAGAAACCGTTCTCCGAACGAAAAGTTGTCTTAGGAATGCTTTCCTCGGCCACTCTAAGCTGATGGAACCCCGTGGCAAGATCTAGCTGAGAGAATACCTTAGCTCCGTGGAGCTGATCAAACATATAATTGATCCTTGGCATCAGATATCTGTTCTTGAGTGTGAGTTTATTCAACTCTCTATAATCTACACACATCCTTAAAGAACCATCTGACTTGGTCTCAAATACAACTGCCGTGCCCCATTCTGAATAACTCTGCCTAATTAATCCCTTCGAGGATAAGTCTTCTATCTGCTTCTTCAATTCAATTTTCTCCTTAGGTGCCATCCTTCTTGGGGGAAGTACTACTGGTCGAGCTCCGGGAACAAGATCAATGCGGAATTCAATTTCCCGTTGAGGAGGGAGAGAAGTAACTTCACCGAAAACATCAGAGAAGAGTTTAACGACAGGAGTAGAATCAAGATCGCTAGGCTGGGAATCAAGAGAAAAGATAAAACTGCCCGCGAAATTCTGAGGCATTTGACATTTAATCACCAAAGGAACACCCTCATTATCAATCAGAGAAACAACTCGGTCTTTACAAGAAATAACAGCTTCAAACTTCTTCAACCAATCGGTGCCAAGCAATACATCAAAAGCATCGAATCCAAGAATATAGAAATCACCAGTAAAGCAATGAAGATCATAAAGGAGTTTCACCCCTTTGCAAATCATACTAAGATTGGCTGGACCGCCAATCGGATTAGAAACACACAAAGACTCAGAAGCATAAACAGGTCTAAGCATGTGTGCAAACTTATCGCAAAGATCAAGTGATATGAAACTATGTGATGCACCAGTGTCAAAGAGAATACGAATAGGATGAGAATGCAAAGTAAAAGTACTCTGAAGCGTACCCTGAGTATCATCAGTGCGGGTGGAAGAGGTAACAACAAAGACTCCCGATGGTTTGCCCTTCTGTTGAGTGGGGCAATCTTTCTTCATATGGCCGGGCTGAAGACAACTGTAACAAAGATTGTCCCTGGTTGCTTGGACGGGAGGAACAGCGGCTCCGGCTGAGTTGGGACAGCTATTGGCATAGTGACCCTTCTTGTCACACTTGAAACAAGTAATGTGAGAGATATCGATGGGTTGCCCTGGTGCTGAATATCCTATGCCCTGGGAACTCTGCCAATTCTTCTTTTGCATCTGAAAATTGGGCTTCCGCTTCTTCTGGTGGCTGGAGGATCCTTGCGTCTGTGGAGCTTTCACGACCTGTTTCCCCTTGAGATTAGGAGAATTCTCCAATCTGGTGGCATAATTCATAAGAGCTGTGAATGGCTTTTCGAGGTGATTCATCAAGTTTTCATAGAACTCTGGACGTGCTCCTAAAATAAACTTCTCATTCTTCTTAAGAGGAGTATCGATCAAGCTAGAAACAAACTGAGATAGCTCATTAAACTTCATCTCGTACTTGGAAAAGGTCATATCTCCCTGCTGGAGATCCATAAACTCTCTATATAGCTTGGACTTGCCTGCCTCGGGCATCCACTTCACGATAAAAGCTTCCCTAAGAGAAGATTCAGAAATTTAACTAAATTTCCAAAGGAAGAAAAGGAGATAACCTAAAGAAATGAATAGAATCCAATTCAAAATATCACCAGAACTGATCCCAAGTGATATTAGCTTCCACAGTCTGGGTGGTAACAGATCTCCACCAATTTCTAGCTGCATCCTTCAACTGCCAAGAGGCAAGCTGACGCTTCTGAGCATCATTAATCTCAAGACCAGTAAAAATCATCTCTAAGTTCTCTAACCACTGCTGGGCGCCAAGAATACCCTCTGGTCCTGTGAACTTAGTACCTCCAAGCTGAATGTACTCCTTACTAAGCTTAGTAAAACGAGTGGGCTTGACTGGAGCAGGTGCAACAGGGGAATTTGCTCGACCCCTACCTCGACCAGTTCCTCTAGCGGCCATCTAGAAGCACAAGATTAGATTTTTAAAACAAAGGTGAGTTCGATTCAAATTTTTAAAGAAATCTAGGCAAAAGGAATTCTATCTAAGACAAATGGTAGGTTCCCAACTGAAAGATAAGTTCGAAGGAAATACAACTTAGGAAAGGATCTAAATCTTTAAACAAATTTCATACCAAAACCTTTTTATATTATCTAAATACTTAAAAATCCTTTATAAGCCATTTAGGAAAACATTGAAAATCGTTTATACTTCAAAATACGCACTCTCGAGAAAGGATTCTGATGACTGATTTTTACTCATTCTAGGGTATCACTACCCTATCTCTAATGAGTTTTACCCCAAAACCTGGCTCTGATACCAGCTGTAACGACCCACTATTTTGAACCATTCAAATCGACAATAAACCTCACATGTCAGACTTGAATCATCCAAAACAATAGATTGTTAATATAATTCGGGGTAAAATAAAACCAATCGCAGAATCACAAACAGATCACGGACACATAATAGCTCGTAGCGGAAAATAAAACGATATTAGTTCATGAAGCTACTACATAAAATAGTCTCAAAGAAGTACATAAGTGACATAGATAAGTGACATAGACATAGCAAATACATCACGTCTCAGACGCATAAATGATATAACAGTACATACCAATGCCAAGTCAACTAGGATCAAAATAACTGAAGGAAAAGACAAATAACAGCTACAGCTCCAAAAGGTCTCTAGCTCCAAAACAAGACTCCAATGCTATGCTAATCAGGCTGACCCGAGCAAAATGCAAAGACAAAACACTCGGATCAGGACTAACATTCTCATACCAGAAATTTAACTTAATTGAAACATTCAACTGAAACGCATAAATAACTTAGAAGATGTTTGGGATTTCCATCCTCTAAGGATCCGATAAACTATATCATATAATACGCTATGCTACTATAATAATGTCTACGGGAAATATAATATTGAAAATAGCGTAAGCGGGATTACCATTATTACCCTTACACCGTTTATAAACATTGTATTCTATACAGTACTATAAACTCCACCAAACCGGTGGGCTATCAGGGAGCACTCCATAGGTACAACGCAAAACAAATTCGTAATAGGCGCGATCAAGGTAATATGACAAGGCACTCGAGGAAATACCCAGGGTAGGATCTACCAATTGCACTCCCGGATCGGTGGTGACGCATAGCAGCTACTACGGCCCACCTCGAACACACTCCCATAATCAAGGGTGGATCCACCAATCAAATCACTAAGTAATAGATATGGTTTGAAGAAGCGTGTTCGATAAAGGGTGCGACCCCATTAATCACGGTATAACTCCTGTTTTAGTCATTTTAATTATGACTCGAAAGTCAAGGCTATCCATCATCGTTCTCTTACTTCATTCCAGCATCGTTCGTCAAATCCATCTTACTTCGTTCTTGATTCTCCACCGCGCACACAGTTGTTAAAGTGGTATCGGTATTGACAGAGAGTATGTTAATACCGACTCCGGTCTCTTTAACAACCCATCGCTTATTTCACATCGTGGTCTTTTTTATAAATCAAATTGAATATTTGAAATCACAAGTTATCAAATAAAATCAACTTCAAAATATTAGCTTTAATGTACTTGAAAATTTTCTATTTTTAACATCTTTGAAATCGTTAAGTTTGTACAAGTCGAAATCATTTCAAAATTGATTTTTTTTAAATCAAAATAATTCATTTATTAAATATAACTTTAATAAAAAAATACTTTTTAAAATAAAATAAAATCTTAAAGCAACTTCATTTTTGAAACTTTGTATCACTTGAAATTTTAAAAATCAATTTATTTCAAAACATTTCGAAATCAACCACGGTGTCCGTATATAGTTTTCTACCTAGGGTCAAGTGATCAATTCAGTCCTGGTTAATTCAATATTTACGGGTATGTATCATTTCAACCCGTAATCCCAAAATCAATAAAACCGCTTGGGTTTATCATTTCAACCCATAACGATTTTTCCTAATCTATAAGATCGTTCGGGTGTGTATCATTTCAACCCAGGGTGATTTCCTAAAACAAAAGGAACTCGCAGTGTGAGAGTAACATAAATAAACATCGATGCAACATCACATAACATACATATCATCACATTACAATCACATATCACTTATGCATAAATTTTGTGTCATATAAATGTCGTTACATAACGTGTCATATGTGAGCAACTCATATATCAATAATGTGATTTTCTACAAACATGTCCTACGCATTTCAATCAACATTTCAATAAAGTTAAATTTACGGTCATGAATAATGTGAGTCAGGTGTGAGATAAACTCACCTTTCGTGGTATGGAAAAAGATAACGGTACGGACGAAATAAGAGATGACGACGAAATCCGAGCGCACTCGAAACTGAATCAAAGCAACTACGAGCGGACCAAGTCTGTTCACGCAAACAAGAACGTACAAAAATAAATAAATAAAACGCATGGGCACAACATGCATGTTACATGCAACTAACGTGTTCTCTTATTTTGGAAAGTGGGAACCACCATATATTAGTATACTGTAACTTCATTTGGTTACTACAGCATGGAATACATGCATGTCGTTTGTTCCAAAACATGAAACATATTCACGCTGCTGGAAGCATGCAACTATCGAAAAAAAAAATTCAACAAAAAAGAAAAGACTTTTTTTTTTCACAAAACAAACAAAAAAAAATGTTGGAAATATTTTTTCTTTAAGAACAAAACTAACAAAATGTTTCCAACAAATGCATGGCAAAGGCAATGTAAAGCAATGCATGGAACTTGTCCCTACTGTATGCTACATGCTACAGAAAGAGGCCAACGCATGCATTTTTTTTTTTTTACATATAAATAAACCCAACATTAGAGAAAGAAATCTCACCAAGCAAAAGCAAGGCAACGCAGAGTAAACAGAGGGCATGGCAGCAGCAAAGCGGCTTCGACAAGCTCGGGTTGCAGGCTCACAGCTAGGTAGTGGTGAGGCGGCTAACTGGGAGCGAAGATAGGAGTGGATATGATGCGGTGGAGAAATGCAGTGAAGAGGAGGTGATGAGAGAGCGTTATAAATATGTGTTGTTATGGTTTTTCTTTTTCTTTCTCCAGAGGAGTTTCAGATCTGAGTAAATGAGGAAGAAATATGGGCAGGTGAAATGAGGCAGATAAATGAAAAAAAGAAGGAGGCGCATTGGTTAAAAAGGGAAAGAAGGTGCAGCAAGGCACGTGATAGCTGCTGAGATATTATGTTTTTTTTTTGTAACCGTTAAGGACATGCGATATGTGTGATTTTCATTTCTTGGACAAGAGGAAATGACACAAATATAGAATGAAAACTTAAATGAAAAATTTAACCCTTGAACGCTTCATATAAGGTATCCAACCGAAATTTTCTTTTCGATATTTAACGAACGGTGCTACAATTTAGATTTAAACTTGTTGCGCGCCAACGGAAAAATATTACAAAATCGACGCTTACGCGCTACGTACCGAAAACTTGCAATTTTTCCGAATGACGCAAAATTAGATTTAAACAAATCAAACAACGGAAACCGTCGAATTATAACGCGCTGAAAAGTAATAAAACGGCGTAAACAAACAAATTTTAAGTTTCAGTTTTTATTTATTTATTTAAGATAATCAGTTAAATTTCAATGCAAAAATTTACGAGTTGTTACATCACTCCAACGAAACATAAATGCAAACTGAACTACTAGCTGCCCGTGTGAAAATTTATGGGCAACCAGAGTTTAGGAAGGAACAATAAACTCCCGGTCACATGGGACTGGTGTGAGAACATAAAACAATTGTCTTTATGATTCATTTTAAAGTTGGGAAATTCACCGGACAACGCCGCTAACGCAGAACAGGTTTACCCCATGTGAACACCCGTGCATATAAATACACAATGACTTTTACAAAATGAAGCTATCATAAGTTCGTCCCACATCATACAATGCAGAGCACACCAGATGGGCGAGTTTTATCATATGATAACCAAACATGCTTTCATACGTGAAAATTCTCTTTTCATATTATTACATGGGTGGAAACCCATTTCGCAAATAAATGTATTAATCCTAAACGGCATAATACCCATAATATTATGTCACCATATATATATACAAACCAAAAACGAATGGCTCGTATTGGAGATTGGATTTTCAACTTGATGATTCCTGACACGAAAGATCAATCAGGGATACAAAACGAAGTGCCTCACAGCTTTTTCGTTCATCACGGACACCAACTACACATCGTCAGGGCAGATCAACAGTTTTCGACCAGACACAGCCCCCCGAACATACCCAACTTCCCCAAGTTCATAAGTGGTTTCCCACTGCTGCAGCTTCATCATCAATTCATATATAAGTATAAAACCTAACCGCCAGTTTATCATCAATCCGGGGTGTGAGGTTTGTCGATGTCACGTCATACAAAGCTATGCTTCGATAAGTCATACTTTGATCATCACTAGCTCGTTTCATAACTCGGGTATGCCACATTGACAATTCACGACATATCACTGATTTCAATCAATGCATACCCTCTAAGTTCATATGACTTAGAGATGAGAATAATATATTGCCACAAATCCGATATATATTAACGGAAATCAGTATTATGCGGTTAATTTCATTGTCATACACACCATCCATACAAGTCCGTCCTGGGTCTAAACGAAACGAAATCCGAAAGTTCTCCCAACACGTTCAGACTTCCTGCCACTCCGGTAATATGGACATCTCTCTACTGTAGCTATTCAGTAAAGAAACCAATCGGCACACAGTCCGTTCGATTGTGAAGAACCACAGTATTCATTTATCGATTCCAAGCCTTGAATTTGATTCATGCATCGTATTATTACTTGGAATGGTTTTCGGACTTAAATCAGATCCCGGTCTTTCCAAGTAATAAGCGTATTCATAAAACAATGGTTATGGATCATACGACTTTTCAATTCAATCTCCTTCTAATTATTTCAGTTCCTTTATAATGTCTAGGTTGGGTTTGTCATAAATTCTTCCATCATTTTTAACCTTCTCTGAAATCAAATATTCGATTTACCCATCTTTATTTCCAACAAAACCTTTCAATTCTTATACTTAAAACATAACCCTTCGATTCCTTAAGTCTTTAAGTTTATCCAATCTTTATTTGGATTAGAATTCCATTTACCATAGTCCAAACAATTTATTATTCAAACATAATTTGATAGGGTAAATTTGACTTATATTCGATATAAATTCACAATTCAACAAGCACTACCAGAACCTTGGTGTAAATATTTTTCTGGTGCTTCTGATAGTATTTGTTCAACCTTGGAATTACATATCGAATATCCGTCATAAACTCCATCCAACTCATTCCCTTTTTGAATTCTAACTTTTAGAATTAATAAATAATTCCATGTTCAATCACCTTAAAATCCTTCCGAACCATTTTACAATCCCTTTTAACCATTTAAAATAATGGTTTACGATACAAATTTCAAAGCCCATTTATCTTTGGAATTGAGATAATAGCGTTTGAACATTATTAAAAGTGCTGCGATAGCCATTTAATTCAAATAGATTCCAAATAAATTAAAAAATTCCTATAATTCATTACTTTAAGATAATAAAGTAAGAATTTATCATGAATTCTCTCAATTTTTACAACTTGTTATATTTGAAAATCAACGTTTCGAATCAAACTGATTTCAAACCATAAGGTTATAACCATTTAAATTTTGAAATAGATATTTACGAACTGATGTGCCATAGCGCGTTATAAATCAATTTAAATAAAATTCACTCGAGTTCTTTCAAATTGAATTTATATTTCCAATTCAAATAACTTTATTTCAAAATCGATTGTTAATTTTAATTCTAAAAATACTTTCGTAATTCCAAATATTAATTTACATTAAAATAAGTTATAAACCATAGGAATTCAAAACCCATATAATTTTAAATGTTAAATGTTAAATTTAAATTTCATAAATGGTCCTTACACGACATTTATTAATTTAAATCCCAATTGGTTTTCTAGGTTTAAAACGACTTCAATTTTAAATTCAAATTTATATTTGAATTAACCATTTCGTCCGTCGGACCAGTTAGGGATAGCCAGGGAGAGCAGGAAACAAGATTTCCAAACCTAAGCCTAGACACCATCCTCTCTGTCATCCTAGAACGGTCTGGTATAATATTATAAAATATTATACTTAACTTTCCAAACCTTTTACAAATTAAAATTTGACTTAAAAGAATAATATTTTAACATTTGAAAATAAATTTTCATTTATATGGATGGAGAATTGAATCAATTATCTGTATGATTCCACAACCATGGTGTTGTTTGTGCATCATGAAAACAAAATAAATCAACCATATAAGTCAGATGATAATAATCATCGTCAATAAATAATTCAGCTGTGCACAAGCGTTACTGTCAATAACGCTTCCAGTGTTCAGTGTATCATCTAGTTACATGCACATCCATTCACACAATAACATCCATATCCACACAACAACTAATTATAATCAATCTCATATAGTTATAATTATTACTAACTTAATAAATAATTAGATTAGATTAAATGTTCTCACTGAAATAGCTCCAACATCTTCATAAACAAGACAGACAAGCCCACGAACACTAACACCGCAACTCGTATCGCTTACGATCCATATCCATTAGCAGCTATTGATGTCTCTGTTAACCATATATTAAATTTTCATTAATATTGATTTTCGTCGCTTATACATATAGACATTTCATTTTATTTCTCCACAATTTATACCTAGCTAAAAGTTGCCAAACCTACATATAACTGGATTCTATTCGCAAATACGATTTTAACGAACTTAACTGTATGTAAATCCGAGTCATAATGAATTAGATATTTGCTAATGAAGTTTTGACTTAAACATGAAATAAATAAAAGAATTAATACCCTAACAAAGAAGCCTAAGCCGAACATCATCCGACCCGGTCCAACCAAGCTTCTTCCTTCTTCTCCTCCTTGCTCACGCTCTCCTTCTCACGCCTGAACCCATCACATTGTGCACGCTCGTGCACCTGTACACCGCCAGACCTTCACTATCCTTCGATCCGAAACCACCCGCGAACTCCCCTTCCTCCCCTCTTCTCACCGCACCACCTCACGTCAATTTCAGACCTCTACGCCAAAATTCGATCTCTCGACCTAAACTGGAAAACGCATGCAATAGTTAAAAACATCAACACTTATTTCCTCCGAAATCCACCAAATTACACCGCTTCAAAGATCTCTCCGTCCTGAGCACAACGCCATTCTCCGATTCGGACGTTGTCGCTTCTTCCTCCTATTAAACCAAAACCTAGTTTTCAACTTTTAAAATCATCATCACAGAATCTAATGAAATTTACACCAAAAATACTACCCGCTTCGCTGATCATAACCGTGCTGACGGCGCGCTTCAATTCCTTCTGGATTGGGAGAACTGATTTTTCGAAGTTTCAACTCAAAAATTCCTCTTTACTATAAATCAAAGATTTATCTTTCATTTCGTGATGAAATTCGGATCCGTTAATCTCTAAAAATCGAAAATGAAGGTCCAGATAACTCTCATGTGAATTGATTTGGCTAGAAACAAATGGATTTTGAGATATGAATTTTTGATTGAGTGGAACTGGGTTTTTATCTTTTACTATAAGCTGAAAATGAGAGGAGAAGAAGGACGTCGTGGAAAAATTCAGCTGTAGCTTTGCCCAGGAGAGGAAAAATGTGTTTTTATACGAGATAGAGAAGGGTTACTTAATTATTTAACAAATGGACACTTGACTTCTCTCAAAAATCCCTTTCCATGCATGTAAACAAATAAGAGACACCTAATCCTTATTATCAAATCTTCCAATGCATGTTTTCCAAAATTTGTTTATTTATTTATTTTTGTTAATTTAAACTTTAGCTACATCTTAGTGACACATATACATGTAGTATGTTTTCAATGCTTATGAATGTAACCAAAATATTACTTATGATTTTATAAAAATATTTATTCATATTATTTTAACAAATATAAATATAAATATAAGAATAAGGGTTTAGAAACACAACAAAACTTTATGGAAATATATATTATTTTATAAAACATAATATCATCACTTTAATATTGAAAATATTTATTTAAATAAAACCTTAGATATGATCTTAAAATAAGTTATCCACATCAAAATAGATAAAAACAAAAATATTTACTCAACTCATAAACAATATTTTTTTTAAAACAATATTTGTATTTATATCCTATCAGATTCATTTGACATTCAAAAAATTAATTTTTTTAATATATTTTTATCATCAAAAATCCTGGTTCGTTACAACAAAATTCCAACACAACAGTCCAGATTACATATGTTCCATGGGCACACCAATAAATTCATTCTCAAATGTTTCCAAACGAAGTAAAGCAATAACAACTAATAATAGCATAACGACTTCGTTTTCTTCTTCATCTCCCATCATGATTCTGTCCATGAATTCTACCCCATCTACTGACCTGTTGAATATGTTAAGGAGAGGGGTCAGAACTCTCTGTTACTGAAATATGGTGTTTACTTAAAGTCCATACCCTATATTTTTAGTTGCTTACATATGTCAAGGTATGTCTACGCAGCACACAACATTCACACAAACACCAAGTATCTATCCAATGAGGTGGATATCCAAGTCAATAGCTCATTAGTGTTTTTAGGGTAAAGACCTTAGGAGGTGGGCATTCTTGGTCACATATGGCCCTATTAAATGTGAATTCTTATGATCTCTTATAACCTTGAGGTGGACCTTAGCCCCTTAAGACACCGTCCTAGTACATCAACGTCCTTAATTCTATACTCTCAATTGTAATATGAGAAGTAGAATTGTGAATGTTACTACTTAATGGATATTATGGTAGAACACCTATGTCGCTTAAAAATTCCCTTAGATAGTTGGTGAACATGCAATGGCCACATATCTTTTATACACCATTTCTATCCCTAATTGTGCCCTTACAAGCTTCTAGAGGAAGTGGACATGCCCCGTGGACTAACCTATTATTTACCGCTTATGCCTAACCATTTTAGAGAAGGAGGACACAAAGACTTACTTTAAATCTAATAAGGGTTGGTCTCATGACTTTGGTTCCTCTTCAAGGAATAAAATTTCGAGGGGATCCTAGTCCTAACCACTTAAGAACCAAATTAGACAAGAAGAGAGTTAGCCACTTATGACCTTCTCAAGGTGTAGTATTTTCACAAACAATAGACTTATAAAAATATAGTTATATATATATATACACACACACACTAGACCTCCCACATTAAACCGTTCTCCTGTAGATGTTGGATATGTCGGGTGGTTTCGCGCATACTTCTACTACAAGTTGGTTTGACCTTGTGTCATAGTGTACTACGTTTGAATGGCCCATGGCACCCAGACTTCTCACATTAGTTGGGCCTATTTGTGGTTGTTGGATTTGCCGGTCGGTTCTAGGCAGGCTTATACCACAAATGGAAACTAACCTCGTGTCTGTGCATCACTATTTATATAGTCAAGTCATTCAATATGCACACACAAGCAATCAGTATATACTTGGGAACATTTCAAATTCGAGTTATGTACTAATTGCATTTACTACGTTAATATAACATTAATTACGTTTATTACGTTTATATAACTATAATAATTATAATGCTTAAATGATGTTAATATTCGTATAAACGAGAGAACATTCTAACAAGTTAGCAATAGTCAGTTTGTCCTAAATTAAGGTATACAAGTTAATTTTCCATATTTTTGATCGCTACAATTTAGGCATAATGGCATAATAAAGAAACAACAGATCGCAGTGAATGAAAAATATACACACATACAAATTTCAACTTGGATCCTAGGCTTGTTGGATTGATTTCAATACTGGATCAAGAATAGGGTATAACATACACATATAATATATTCATGCATGTTTATTAGTTCCATTTTATCTAATTCACCCCTCTTTCGTGTTTTGCACATAAAAACGTTTACATTGTATATATTTCAAGTATGAATACGTTTGGATTATGAATAGAATCCAAACCTAATTGAATCATGGAATAATCGAATTTAAAACCTTTTAGGTTATAATCAAATGTTTACATAAGGGCGAATTACACAAAGTAAAAATAATAACACCCTTTCATCCTCAATCTAATATTAATATCAAAAATCCACAAACCAATAACAATAAATTGACAATCCATACACAAACATAAAATAGATGATTTAGGGATTTTTGTATTGATGTTATCGATTTCCAAATCCTCTTAGGCATAGCTATCAACATGTTAATGTATTTAAAAAAATAGAATATGCCTAAGAACACGATATTCCACCCATAGATCTAAGGAAGAACAAATAGGATTTCTATAGTAGATTCAGATATGTGCTTAATCTTTGTGACAAACGTGCTCTAATCCTCCTAATATATATGTAAGAAACATATTTTAGAATCTTATATATATATACTAAATTCCAGAATTCATAATAAACTTATATGAATTTAGACTAGAGAGAAGATAAGAATAAAGGTTAGAGGAATAGAAGAGAAATACCTAATCTTTTCTAGAACTTAGCAATGGCAGAAGGATGATATGGAGGTAGAGATAAGAGAGTTGCTAGGGTTTTGTTTTGTGATATGAGGGCCTATATATAGTTGCTTGTATGAGCATAGGCCGTTAGATTATTCAAATTTAATCTTGGCCATGTATTTATCTATATCCCTTTAGAAAACCCTAATCAAATATAGAATCATTGAGCTCCTCAGCCGCCAGGTGGTCGACACCCCTTCTAGAGGGTGGTCGACCTCCTAGTCGCTGAAACGCCCAAAGAATTTATCTGGCGCTAAGGTTTATAATTAAATAATATGTTTCTTTATTTTCTTAATCTATTTCCTGACGTTAGATATTCTCTGTCCCGTAATCTTATCCTCGGTTTGAATTTCAAATTCTCCCTTATTTATTTAATATCTTATGGTCATATATATATATATATATATATATATATATATATATTACTCATTTAATTATATTTTTTTCCAGTGTTCTACTATCCAAACTCATTTGCTTGTAACTTTATCCCTTGATCCTCCTCCACCTCCATGGTCTAACACCTCCAGCCACTTTCCGTACCTCCTCCCCCTCATCCCCTTCAACTTTGACCCCACTCCATCCCTCTCCCAAAGTTTTGGCCCCACCTCCTTGCAAAACTCCAAAAATACCCCTTAAATCCCTAAATCACCACACTTAGCTCCAATTTCTCCCAAATTCAGACCTCCCAACCCCTACACAGCTCACACTTAGCTATCCCCAATTCTGACCACACCAGTCCAAAATGTGGACCTCACCTCATGGCCAATGTGACACCCCACGTTCGTTAATGTCACTCATAAGGGAATGCATTAAATTTCGTGAATCGCAATAGGTAATTAGTATAGAAATTCACAAGACAGATATAAAATAAGCAGTGGACAATTTCAACATCATTATTAAAAATAAAACGTAGTCTCAAACAGGTTACATCAAAACCAGTTACGTCAAAACCAAGGATCTCAAATTCGTCTCACAAAACATCTCATAAAGGGAAATATCAGGGTGTAGTAACATAAAATCATATCCCGCATGGCAAGTCATAATACAACAGAGAGCAAGTCAAAAAGGTACATCTTAGAAATTACAGATCCGAGCTGAAAGAGAAAGTCCTAATCACTGAGGAGTGCTACCACTCTGAGGACCTGGGCGGAAAGGAAGAAAGAAGAAAAAACAAAAGGTCAGACATAAAGTTTGGCAAGTTTCAGTGATTTTCAAATATGCATAAAATAGGAATACCAAGACAGGTAAAGAAGACTGGAAGAGAAAGTACGGTATCATATAAGATAACAGATAAACTAAGCAGAAAAATAGGATAAACATGAATAATAGGAATAAATTATCGTCGAGTAATGTTTCACATTTATATCTCTAAAACAGGTTATGTCTACACCAATACTAGTATAACAGGTTTAGGCGTTAGCCTATTTACTTAACAGAAACAATGGGATTAAACAACAGGTTTTAACAGCTGAATTAAACAACTGGATTAGGCGTACCCTAATTACATAATAGGATTAGGTGTTACCCTAATTACATAACAGCAGGATTAGGTGTACCCTAATTACTACTAATGTCATCAGCTCCCTCTTACATTAATACCCTGTGTCATCCCCAACAGCAGGGTGTATCTCTCCCTAAGCCAACAACTTATATAACACAGACCGAATTACTAGTGTTACAGTGGCTAAGTTTCCCTAATCGGACTCATGCACGTCATGACTCCACCGGAACGCTCCCGTACCACATTCCGCATGTGAACCTCTTACTATCCACTTCAGTAAAATGTGCCCTGGCCTCTACCTAGTGTGAGGCCCTCTAACAAAATACCAACAAGGATGCTGACTTATATGGGTTCCAAACAATAGATTGACATAAGCCAAAATCCCTAATCTTGTACCGTCAAATAACTAGGATTTAAGAATCCGCAAAACCCGATACAACAGCAGAACGATGGACCAATTAGATTATTAAAAATCATGTTTAATCTAGCATGTTTAGGTTTACTAATAAGCGTGGTTGTAAAATTACATGTTTTGTATGTGTACAAATCTTCCCTAAAACAGCTGCCTAGATGTATACAATTTCTATAGTGCTTCAATTTATTAACCGACATCTGGTACTTACAATATTCTAACATGTCCTTTACTTAATGTCTGTATTATGTCAATTCTAGCATGTTAATACATATGCATACTATTCATTCAATTATGCCCCCAAATTACAACATGTACAGGACAATCCAGTTTTATCAATTTATATCAAGTATATGCACATTATCCCTTTTTATCAAATTCACAGCAAGTATAAACATGTGCATGTTATCCCTTTCCCAAATTATAGTTAAACAGTCCCCAATTTAACAATATTCCAAAATTCGGCTTTTTATGCCATTTCTTATTATCCAAATTTTATTATACGCAAACACTAATGGGCATGGCCTAGACTTCCAAAGGTCTCCGCTTGGCGTAAACAAAAAGGAAAAATAGAGGAAGAAGAATAAAATCAAATCACAAAGGCATATAGGCAAGACTGGAAATAATCTAAAATAGTGGAAATAGGGAAAAGGAAGATAGATACACATAACTGATAAATTATCCAACAGAAAGGCATATATTTTACTTATAACAATGACATAGGTGATTAACAGTATAGAATAGGCATAGTAATTATCTTATAAACATTATATATCCTAAATCTAATTTTATTTAATTGTTATGATATAGTCTAGAAATCAGATCTGAAAATAACAGGGAATTCACAAAACAGTGAACCTCAGCCTTTAGATTCTAGGGATTTAATCTAAACCATACATGTAGCATTAAGTCAGAGCAAACCTAGCCACAAAACAGTCCAGATACGCAATTCAGAACCTTCCACGGATCAGGGTTGGTCAACCCACCGACATTATGGGTCGACCCAACGTGAATTAGGTCGACCCTAGACCGTTGTGTGTCATGCCATCCCCCTGTAATTCCTGCATTAATTTTGCGCTCGTTTCTGATTTGAATTAGTTCGAATTATATTTATATATAAGCCTCTTATATGTATACAAAATTCTAATGCTCATAACTTCTTCATACATTGTCCATTTTATGCAAACTTGGGGTCTATATGAACCAAAATTCCGAGACATACGCAATGGTTAATCCAGGTTTACTTAATTCTGAATATTTAAATAAGTAATTCTCATTCTATTTTCTTTAAATTATGGTTATAGTGTATTAAGTTTTGGGGTTTTACAGCCAAACTCCGATATCTTCTAAACCCGACCCCATTTGCTCCAAAAACTCAAATATGTGTCAATTTGTTCGTCTGTAAGTTTAGAAACCCACCGCATCGAAATTCTACTGGATGTTTTTTAGAACTCTCCAATGATGCTAGGAGGTGCCCGAAGTCATCCTGGAACGTTAGGATACTTCCAATCAAAGATTAACGGAGTGGAACCTTAGGTGAGAAGCTATAAATTTAAAAAAGGCTAATTATATATTAACCATAGTTAGTAAACTTTTATTAGTCATATTATGACTTTTGATTGATAAAATATGTTTATAATGAGGTTTAATGATATTTAGTATGATAAAAAATACGATTTTTAAGTGATATACTTGTAGTCACTTGGGTTTATCACACTTAGAATCAATGTTGTGGACATTGGGAATTGATTGAACCTTAAGTGGTTATTAGAAAGTAATTAATTAATTACTGGTTAATGGATATTAATGTGAAACCTATTTGGGTAGTTAAATGATAATTGGTTGGACGTTGATAGTCGACATTGATTGATATTGCAGTTAATCTATCGATTGACAAACCCATATAAGCGTTAATAGTTTAAGGCATATATCGTATACACCATGATGTGTCTATTGATGGATGTTATTATGATTGTTGATATAGTGTTATGTGATAGACTAGTTAAATATGACCAATAGATGTGATTATTGGTTCATTGGTTAGGTCTCCAATAAATAAAATAATTTAATGATTATTTTATTAGTATAATAATTGGTAAAAAATAAAAGTCTGAATTTGGCGTCCTATTTTGGATGGACATAAAGTTTATGTTATTCGATAAAAATTCGTAAAAGAAAGAAGTTGATTTGAAATAATTTTTATATAGTTAAGGCAAGTTCAAGTTTTTATTTTAAATTGAATAGTAAGAGATAAAAATGAAGTTCGGTTAGGGTATTTAAGAAAAGTTTAAAAATGATTTCCTTTACAAAACAGTCTTATATATTTTTATAATAGATGTCAGGTAAATTTGGATTCAAAATATTGATGTTTGAAAAATAATATTATTTAATGATTTAAATAATATTATAATACTAAAATATTAGAATAACTGAATTTGGAGCTGAAAATTGAAAATATAGCTTTTGTAAATTATTATATATGTTTTATATAATAAATAGAATATTTTTAAGGCTATTTTACTCAGTTTATATTACATGTCAAAATATGGTTAGAACAGAAATCGTCACACAGCTGTAGTCCACGAATTTCGACCATTGACTTCAAATTGATATACTGGAATATCCGACCTTCGGATTCTCCCCGAATGAAAAATGTATGATTCAAAAACAAAAGAGTGTTTAAATGAAATGAAGATTTTTAAAATCCGATGGTTAAGTTTTGAGATACATTCAAATCAAATGTGGATATAAACAACGCATGAACCAACGATGTCCTGAAATCAGGATTTTGGGAAATGGACTATTTTTATATAAATAAAAATAGGAAAAAATCATTATAAATTATTACAACTGAATTGAGAAAGGTTCGAGAAAAATATACATGGTTTTGAATGATAAAATCAGGTTAAGTGGAATTTGACTATTTTTGTAATGCCTTTTGTAACTAATCTTGAGAAATGGTTAGAGGTCAGGATTTTAATTCGCAAATCGAATATATTCCTTAATAATCCATTTTATAAGGTTAAAGAGAACTATACAAATGATTTTTGTAAGGCGAATTGCTTAACCATGTTTAAGTATAACAATTAAATCTTGTGAAATGATTTCCAATTAAAGGAGAATTAATCGGTGGGTTGGTAATCAAATAAGGATTTTGTTTTGACAGTAATTATTCGAAAAGACCAGGTTCAACCCATTTCAAATAATTAAACGATAAATTAAAAGTCGAAGATATTGGAGACAATGGAAGACCAGAAATCTTCAAATCGAATGGACTGCTTGCTGATGCCTTGGGTAGCTCTCATTATAAAGTTAAAGTGGTAGTAGTCCAGACGTACTTGTTGATTGTCCATATATGCAGGGGCCTCTTTCCTTAATTTGACAAGGAATAAGGTGCCTTCAGATTTGTTTAAACCCAGAACGAACTAGTAAATGGATGTATGTCTGGCATTGTACTTTACAACATAACCAATTGGTTTATATTAATGTTATATCCATTGGTGGTGGGGAATTTATTATCTTAGCTTAACACCCTTCTCTGTGACTTATGAGTTAAGCGGGTTATATATTAATAGAAACTAATTAGATGTTGTGAATTGACAATGTGACATGCTAAGTGCTACTTTGTGGGACATTGACTATAGGGCCTCACACCCCGGGATGAGTAGAAAACAGGATGATGGATGCCAAAGAAAGGACATACATTTTCCTTCTAGTTAAAAGTGACGTCGTAGTGTGGATCCCAGGCAATTTACTATTGTGGATGACGAAATCAAGGCGCCTCGGAAGATGGTCAATTACGACCAAGATGACGGTCAAATGAGACTAAGGAACGTAATGTTTAGAAATAACCCGAACTCACCGGGAATTGGTGGGCCGACTTTGCTGCTCCAAGGATCACATGTGTGTGAGTCCTGGACATCTTTCTAGGAATGATTTGAGCGGATAAAGAAGATCCTTTGCCTTGCTTCATGATGGAATCCAATTTACGAGACTTTGCGTTTATCAATTGCAAACCTACATGGCGACATAATGGGATGGGGCATTACGTAGTCTTAGATTAATACATTTATTTTTTAAAATGATTTCTACTTTCAGACACTAATGATAATATCAACTGGTTTTCTCATATCAAGCATCTTTCGATATTATAAGGTAAAACTCTACCCTCCAGTTTACGTTGCATTGTGTGATAGAATTTAGTACGTGAGCGTATAAAAATAAATGCGTATCGAGTCAACCAATCAAAATTAAGTAATAACATAATAAAATAATATGTCCAATGGTCAAACGGACTCCAATTCGATGAGAATTGTTTTAGTGGATCTATAATTACGAAATATAACAGGGTTCATGTAAGGACCCGCAAATCTGCAACATCGGAGTTGACTATATACATCATACGTCCAACCCAAATATCACGAAAATACGGAACATTTTTTTTTTAGAAGAAAAAGATAGAAGCAGAACAGAAACAACAACACAGAATCTCACATCGCAGCGGAACAAAATATAATATATCATATCTTAGAAATACAAAATCTTAACTGTATAACATACACTTATTAGAGTACAACACTTACAACATAGCGGAACAACACTATAACTAGATAACGCTGAAGCCTCCTGCTCCAAGCTCCTTTAGATAGATCTGTAAAATCCTGAACTACTTGACTGCCCGTACAAATTTAGGCACCCAAGAGTTTAGGTAAAACAAAACAAATAAACTCCGGGTCAGTCATGGGACTGGTATGAGTAAACAGTTTAAAACAGTTTCAGAAAACTAAATGATATCTCATAAGACCAGGCCGTATAACACGGAACGGGTTTTTCCCTTATGAGAATCCAAACCCTTGATTTAACTTTATATCAAAACTCTTTTCATATTACAATAGTGTCTAAATCAAGTAAATAACAATCTAGTGGAACGTTTGCATCTCACGTTCCACATATATATACAATCATAAACCGCAAGCACGTATTGGGTATTTGATTTCCAACTATGACAAGGTATGGAACCACCTTCCGCTGGTGTATCTCTAGAGGAGAATACACCGAGTTCAACAAGAACATCTTGCAACTCAGCCACACATGACCGACCACTCATTTCGCTTGAGTGTATCGAATGTATATCACCAACGATTGGGATCAGCAACCGTTTCTCGAATGGGACAGCATCGACAATAGATTTTTAGAAGTAAATGAAACTCTAGATCAAGTGATTATACACCCTAATAGGTGCGACCTACATAGCCATGCGGCTTGCCCGATTTCTGTCATTTACCGGTTGATGAGGCCAGAGGCTACGCTTTATCATCATACCAGATTCACTTCGAATGTCACATCGTCAAATCCATCAAATCACAGATTGACGTCCTCAACAGTACATTACGTGTTAGCTAAAAGAAGTTTCCTTCTCCGCTTCCACTCTTGGTACGGTTGAAGAAATCAATGTACGTGACCTTTCTGGAAATACTCTGTCAGACATTCATCCATACACGTCACCCAGGAACAGGATGAATCGAAGGCACAATTTCTATTAATAGAAAAAGTCCTTGCACTCTACTCCGTCTTCGATTATCTTTATATAATTTGATTCGCACGCTACTGCCAATACGGAGTGGTTCTTCGGATAATAATCCAACCGGTCTCTCCATATTGGCAACGATGGTCAAAACTTCGATAGTCTATGATTTAACTATCAAATAAAAACAAGTGTTTCGATAGTCGATGATTTAACTATCGAATAAAACAAGTGTTCATCCAAACATCCAAATACTGAGCCTTTAATTAATATTCCATTAATTAAATTTCTTCTCTATTTCTTTGTCAATATTTGTTAACCAAATATTTTCAATAACCATATTGGCCTGTTACGTTATTTGGAAAACATTTCCGAATATCGCCTTCTTTATTTTCTAACTTTAGAAATATTTATTATTTTATTTCCAAGCTTACATTTATTTGGGTTAAACCGGATGTTGTGTAAAACATCGGTACGACAACCCCAATACTATATTCAACTAACTCACATTCAACATTGATCTTCGAGCCTGAAATCTTACTGTTTGTCTATTAATAATGAAATCAATCAAGTTGGGGTATAACTACCTCTCAGACCTTGACTGAATAACATTTATAACGTCAAAACAGATATGACTACTTACTCGAATAGTCAATACCATACAACTACTTCTTCACTTTTAAATACATATATACTTTCTCTTTCTATTCTTTTCGAGATTTTATTTCTAGTCTTCCTTTTTGATTATACTATTCTATTTTTAAGTTCGCTTCCTTATCGACTTCTATATATATTAATGTATATATTTCTAATTATCAAATTATCTAAAAAATATTCTATCTCCTTAAATTCCCGGAAAAATTCGCCATAACCTCCTTTGTACCGGGAGCGTCGGGAAATTTCAAATAGCTTTCCCGGTCCTTCTCATCTCAAAAAGAAAAAGAAAAAGCCAAGCGGCTTGCCGATACGATGCATAAAATCTCGTATATGAATTAACTACGTACCTTTTTGTTGGGCATTCTATTTATATACCTTCTAACACTTTATTCCAAACCTGTCTCCTGCATATTTATACATGTCCAATCTATTTTAACTATACCAATCGTTTTACTCAATTTGTTAATTAAATCTGTTACTTAACTTTTCAGTCTAATCCACTTCTATTTATCCAAATCTATTTATTTTAAATCCCATTTGGATTTCTATATTCAAATTCCATTTGAAATACTATATTCAAATTCTATAGTTAAACTCTGTATGAGTTCTATTATTCAAATTCTTTTTCAATTCCTATTATTCAAAGTCCATTTGAATTCTATGCATTATTTATAAACAACGTTTATAACTTCAATTCAAATCCCACCTTTCCATTTATAAACAGCGTTTATAAATCCAATTCAAATCCCACCTTTCATTTATAAACAACGTTTATAAATTCAATTAAAATCCCACCTTTCATTTATAAACAACGTTTATAAATTCAATTCAAATCCCATATTTTCATTTATAAACAAAGTTTATAAATTCAAAGTTTATAAATTCGATTCAAATCCCATATTTTCATTTATAAACAAAGTTTATAAATTTGATTAAAATCCCATATTTTCATTTATAAACAAAGTTTATAAATTCGATTCAAATCCCATATTTTCATTTATAAACAAAGTTTATAAATTCGATTCAAATCCCATATTTTCATTTATAAACAAAGTTTATAAATTCGATTCAAATCCCATATTTTCATTTATAAACAAAGTTTATAAATCAATACTCGTTTTATATATCTTCAAAACAAGTAAATATTTCCTATAGTTCATTAAAAATTCAAATTCTATTTATAAAAATAGAATTTCACTTTTTAAATCTCAAATACCCTTTCAGAGTATTTTATAAATCAATATCCCAAGCCCCAGTGATATTTAAACAATCCAATCAACCAATTTTCAATCATTTGATTTTTAACACATCATATATGAATATATATGAAATCAAACAAACAAACAAACAAACAAAATATATATATTTTTGTGGAATCCAGTTGGATTCCTCCAACCTGTTTTCCTGCATCCACAGATGTTAGTCAACATAGTAATACCCATCATGCTTCGAGGCAGGATATCGCGTGTGACGTCAAAGAATTTCGCTCGGTCCGAACCAGTCGCTAAACCGATCCAGGCCGTTCGAAATGCCCTATCGTTTGAGAACAGGACAAAACAGAACGCATACAGAAGAACATTTCACTATATATTACAACAGTACATCAGATTACAAGAATATACAGAGTCTAAATGAATGAATATTACACATAAATATCAGAGATTTAAATTACATTTAAATCCATCGCAGCGGAAAATAATACAATACACAACTAGAAAGAGATATACGGATACAAAGCTTTCCGGATATCGTTCCAACTATAAACCAGGATCCTGTGAATATAAATCTGCAAAACCAAAACTACTAGCTGCCCGTGTCAAAATAAGGGCACCTAGAGTTTAGGTTAAAACAATAAACTCCAGGTCAGTCATGTGACTGGTGTGAGAACTAAAACATTTAATCTTTATTTTTAAAGTTAGGTAAATTAAGGGACCACGCCGTATAACACGGAACGGGTTTCCTCCCAAGAATACCAGTGCATAATACAAACAACGCAATGCTAAATAAAGAAAAATGAAGCTGTTATAAGACCCAGGTCCTATCACACAATGCAACGCAAGCCGGGGGATAGGGTTTTCCCTTATAACAGCCAAAGAATGCTTGATACGTTTAAAACAAATCATTTGATACTATAATAAGTGCATAGTGTATAAAACAACTTCAAATCATAAGTATCAATCATAGGCGACATGGGTACCATATATCATGTCGCCATACTAGGCTCTACAAATAAAACCGAAAATGTCACGTATTTGGAAATTGGATTTCCCTCTATGAACCGAGGCAAAAGATAGTCCTCAACCGATTCGTGACTCTCTAGCCCGAGCCACAGGAACAGCCGCAACTGCCCCCTAGATCCTCAGGGCCGGTCCACCGATGTGGATTATTATGCCTGAACACTACGTCTCCCCACCCTATGGGGTGTAAGTGAGCCAACTGAATGACTCCATCGGTTCGAGAACGACCGATCAATCCGAGGCGCCTCGCAACAGCAACAACCACATAAGTCAAACTCGTCAGGGCGTGTAAAACCACTGACGCCACTTTTTAGCTAGAAAGAAACGCATGCCCTCCCTGACGTCCTCTCCAGTTTTTGGTTCATACCGGGTGTGAAGCTCGCGAATCAATGTTACACAAAGCTACGCCACAAAGGCCTTGCTTTGATCATCACCACAAGACTTTGCTTTTCAACAGAAGCCTCGATCAATTGCCACTTAGGCATGCCACACAGGCAATTCACTCCATGCGTTTGATATCCATCAATATATAACCCCTGAGCTCGTACGTCTCAGAGAAGGGCGTTAAGCAAGAGAATAAATTCTCCGCCGCCAAACAGATATATATTTAATAGAGATCAATCACACGGACTAAAATCCAATGTCAGACACACAGTCCATTTACAAGTCCGTTCTGGGTCTGAACGAAACCGGAGGCACCTAGTACCCCGCATATCCATCGATCTCCAAGTACGTCTGGACGATCACTAACTGTTTCCATCTTCTTGGGTGTACAGCCCAATCAAGATCATCAGTAATCACCCAAACGACGTGAAGACTTCCGGTCTTCGACCACCGTCTTCATCTTCGACCTATCGTCGTATCAGTTATTCAGAATGGGATAAACCCGGTCTTTCCGAATAACTCGCATATATTTTATAAAAGTGCTACACAAACACAACATACGCCTCATTCCAATTCATCAGTCACTAACCGCAAATTAATCAAGAGAATAATTCCCCAAATTTTAACCCCGAAGGCCGAAACCAACATCAGATCAATATCCAGAAAACCATTCTGCTTGGCTAACCGACAGTTAGTTTCTAAATTTCACATTCATAGGGAAAGATTCCCATTAATTTTATCAAAGATAAATTCCTTGAATTTATTCTTTAATCCATTTTTGAATATCAATTCAAACTAGTCGGGATTAACGAAACTTACCGAAGTAATCATTTGTTTTAATTTCCCAATCCCAACCTATTCATCCCATGAAGTAAAACTGGTAATACTTCATATCCAACACCACAGTGTTATCGGTAAATTCAATTACCATTTCACGTTCAAATCTAATTAAAGATTTAACTATCGCCTGGAGCAAAACTGGTGATACTCCATTTTCGATCTTTTCAATCTAATTAAAGATTCATTAAAACTCCACTTAGTCTTAATCGTTAACTGGGTTAAAGAATCAGTGTCATTTAAAACACAGTTCACGATAAACCCAAAATCACATTCCATTAATTATCGGGTTAAAGAACGAGTGTTGTTTTTTAAAAACACTGTCCACGATAAACCCAAAAATCAATATCCATTCAATTCCAATTAAATATTATTTAATTGATACACTTCATTAAATCTAAATAAAAAGATTTAATCTTTTCTCAACTGGGTTCAAGAACAGTGTTAGTGAAGACACCATTTACGACAAACCCAAATCACATTTGATATTTAATACAAGGCTCTGAATAGAAAATATATCGGCTTATATTCAATATCAAATTCTACGACTAACAAATGTCGTATTGGAAATAACGATATAAATATATATCTTTCAAATTTCCATAACAACACCTGTATAATCACGAATTCCAACATCGAAATATTCCGAAGACAATTTCGATTCAAATCCACTCCAATGCAATCATTGGATATTCTGGTTATTTTTAAAACCCTTTTTAAATTCAATTTATTTATTTAAAAATAAATAGAATTATAATTCTAGTTCAAAACTAGTTCATTTCGATAAAAATCTATTTTTTCCTTTTCAAATATGGAGTTTTTCATCCCAATTCTTTCTAAATCATTTCTTATGATTTTACACAAATTATTACTATTTTTAATAATTTTATCAAGGCCCGTACAGTCGATTTCCATCAATGGCCATCGAACTGCACTTACAACGACCTTTTTCAAATTTGATTTGGACGTATCTCCAAATCCAACCGTTAGATTTCAAATTTCTAATATTCGTTAGAAAGCTCTTTTCGATACGAACCCAACAGTTCCGGTTTTAGGAGAATCCGACGGTCGGATCTCCCGTAATGTCTGTTTGAAATAAATGGTCGAAATTCACGAACTGCCGCGGCGCGGCGCGTTCTATTCAGGCCATTATATTATATATATAATATATATAATATATATTTCATCGATTTCTATTTAAAACGAATTATATAAATAGTTTTAAATTCGTTTCACAAGCAATTTCAACTTCCTTTTCAATTCAAATTAAAATTGAGTTCTTCTTTATAAATTCGTTTTAAAATTCATTTCTATTCAATTCAAATTTCAATTCAATTTGAATTCATATCAATTCGCTTCATTTCGAAATCGTTTCCAATTCAATTCATTTCGAAATCGTTTTCAATTCATTTCGAAATCGTTTTCAATTCAATTCATTTCGAAATCGTTTTCAATTCAATTCATTTCGAAATCGTTTTCAATTCAATTCATTTCGAAATCGTTTTCAATTCAATTCATTTCGAAATCGTTTTCAATTCAATTCATTTCGAAATCGTTTTCAATTCAATTCATTTCGAAATCGTTTTCAATTCAATTCATTTCGAAATCGTTTTCAATTCAATTCATTTCGAAATCGTTTTCAATTCAATTCATTTCGAAATCGTTTTCAATTCAATTCATTTCGAAATCGTTTTCAATTCAATTCATTTCGAAATCGTTTTCAATTCAATTCATTTCGAAATCGTTTTCAATTCAATTCATTTCGAAATCGTTTTCAATTCAATTCATTTCGAAATCGTTTTCAATTCAATTCATTTCGAAATCGTTTTCAATTCAATTCATTTCGAAATCGTTTTCAATTCAATTCATTTCGAAATCGTTTCCAATTCAATTCATTTCGAAATCGTTTTCAATTCAATTCATTTCGAAATCGTTTTCGATTCAATTCATTTCGAAATCGTTTTCAATTCAATTCATTTCAAAATATTCGATTTCGAAATTACTTTTCAATATTCATTTTAAAATGAATAAAATCGATATAAATATCGTTTACGTCAAAATGGCGTCAATCTAATCAACACGGCTTCATAAATTTCTATTTTCAAATATTCTATTTCAAATATTTCCTATTATCAAAATATTTGTTATTATCAAAATATTCTTTATTTTCACGATTGGAATGAGGCCCAATCAATTACCATATAAAGTTAATTATATGGATTTTCATACAACACATGTATATAATAACAACGATAAATAATCAACCATCAACCAAAGTGCACTACACTGTATAAGCATCAAATATAGATATCTAATGCTTATAACAGCCTGTCAATCAATCGATTGACATATTTAATCAATCAGGATGAGTGAACTTCAAATTTCATCCCAACACCCGTGTGGGGTTTCAAACTATCAAACACAGATTTTTATTCGTGCAGTTGGGTGATGTGTAAAATTTATCGTCCCAATCAATGTCATTCAAATAGGTGTACATAAACAAACCGTCCGGTTTATAAATGAATATTTTATTTTATTCACTTCACGTTAAAAATTATATTTTTAACGACAAAACATTTTATTTCAACATATAAATTTCTATTCAATTCATTCTTTAAATAAAATGATATTTTTATTTTTCTACTCATTTTTAGAAAATTTCGGCAGCATAACGGCACGATACTAGAAACGGGACAAGGCCTAGCCTTATCCCCGGACTAGTGAAGGCCCACGCCATTCATACATCAATCAAAATCACCAAACAACCAAATTCAAATCAAATCATATAACTAATCTATGCAACCAAACAAACAAGTCCATGGTCTGTGGACGATTGTGTCGGGTGCTACTAAGCACCGTCTGCATCCTAGTATATATATATATAACTAGAAAATGAAATTGAAAGGTGAGAAATTCTCACTTATAGCTATCCTAGCTCCACGGCACTTCATTGATAGAAATCTTCATCGCTATCGCATCTTCGTCATCTTTGTTGCCCGTAGCCACTACATATAAAAATCATATTTTTATTTCGAAGTTCAATACATAAAAACCATATTTTTATTTCGAAGTTCAATATATAAAAACCATATTTTTATTTCGAAGTTCAATATATAAAAACCATATTTTTATTTCGAAGTTCAATATATAAAAACCATATTTTTATTTCGAAGTTCAATATATAAAAATCGAATTTTGACTTCACTATTAAATATATAAAGATTATATTTCTAATATAAATATTATATTTTTAATATTCCTATGATGTAAAAATTATATTTTTATTGCTTTTAAAAATATAAAAATCATATCTTACATCTTTTACTTAATAAAAATTCCGTCTTTTCTATTTTAAAAATAGGTTCTTTTCCATTCTAAAAATCTGCTCTTTTCTATTTTAAAAATATGATCTTTATTTTTTTTCTAAAGTTCTAATCTTTTTCTATTTAAAGTTTAAATTTTTTTTTCTTTTAAAATTCAAACCTTTTTCTATTTAAATCTTAAAATAAATTAGTTTACTGCAAAACAAAAATAAAAACAAAAATAAAATAATAAAACAATAACAACAAAAACTTACAGCGTCTTCGGGGGGGGGGGGGGGTCTCTCTCTGAGTTCGCCGGCGGTGGCTAAAGGGGGGGCGGAAGGTCGATGTCGGCGGCAGGAGGAGCATGGTGGGGGTCTCGATTTCACGGCGGCGCAGGGGAAAAGGGGCGCCGGGCTCAGTGTCACAGGCGAGGGGGGGCGTCGTCTTCGTCGCAGGCGAGGGGGAAGAGAGGGGGGTCTCTGATGAGGCGCGGTGGTCCTCCGATGGTGGCGGCGGTTTTCGCAGTCGCCTCTTTTTTTTTTTCTGTTCTGAAATGAAAATTAGGGGGGCTAGAGATAAAGGAAAGGGGATTTTTTGTTTTTTTTTAATTTTCTGTTCTGAAATGAAAATTAGGGGGGGGGGGCAGAGATAAAGGAAAGGGGATTTTTTTTTTATTATTTAATTCAACCAAAAGTTGACTTTTACATACGACCTCGAAACGAGGCCCACCGCCTGTCGTCCATAGCGTTTTACCCCCATTCCGAACACAATGGGATGTGTACCGCAAGCTGATTCAATCGTTTCAATCAGTTTCCGTTTAATTTACATTTAAATCACTATATTGAATTTTAAACGTACATTTCAAATTACCGGGGTCACATACTAACTAGAAAAATTCCTGAAAAATATTTTCTAGCTTCGTATTGACGATACGGTCCTAACAAAACTAGTTTCGTCAAATTCTGAGACAGTTTGCAAAATGGCCAATTTCCAGTCGATTAAAATCAACTGAAAATGGTCAAACGCATTTTCCTTTGCCACGCTCACATATTGATTCGAAAAATTATGAAATTTGGAATCTAGCAATAACTTGACATCACGGACCCAACAGAACTGGTTTCGTCGAAATCCGAGGTCGTTTGCAAAATGTCCATTTTAAGGGCCTGAATTCCATAGCGACTATTCAGAATTTTCAACTGGACATATCTTTTGATTCCCGCTATGCAATTTCAATTATTCGGATTCGTTGGAAAGATATTCACAATTAGATCCTATTATTTTTGGTTTCACTAAAATCCGGATTGTTTTGCACCCGGTACATTCAATTGAAGTTTGAAATCGAATTATCGAACTACCGCGCCATTTTCAATTCTATTTATAATTATATATAAATATTTATATTCGAACGACGACGCGTATAATATATACGCTCGAATTATATTTAAAATAAATTTCTCGTCGATATTATTTAAAATAATCTATTTTAAATAATCAAAATTCGCTAAAATTGCCAAAATAAAAATTTTAAACTGGCCCAGATTTTCCGGGTTATTACAATCTCCCCCACTTAAAACTTTTCGTCCCCGAAAAGGAACAAAGTCGAAAGTGGTTTGATTAATCAGCTCTACGTTCGATCTGGCTTCCATTCTCCAACTTTTCTGTTTCTGAGAATTTTCAAAATTTGGCTAACACCCTAAATTTTCGAAAAATTTCGCCATAACCTCCCCTGCACCGGGAGCATCGGGGAATTTCAAATAGCTTCCCCGGTCCTTCAGATCTCAAAAAGAAAAAGAAAAAGTCAAGCGGCTAGCCAATAGGCTCACAAAATCATCATCACCCAAACAAAACAGTAAATTATGTAGTAAACATGTACCTATTTGTCGGGCAAACAAATTTTATTCTTCGGCTCTAGCCTCCTTGCTATGACCTGTTCAATGTAAGTATATGTATATGCAAGCAAATGCGACCAATTTGCAATATAATTCAATATTTGGTTCAATTAGGTTAAATGGTTCAAAATTAGCAAACAAATAAACAAACAACACAAACATCAATCAATTAGTTGATTAGCTTTTGAAATGGATAACTTTGATACATAGTCAAAAATCAGATTTTTGATGCCAAATCACAACAATAGGCCCTATCTAATTTTGGTTCTCACACTAGTCAATAGGAAATATATAGATATCACACCTTCGAAACACGAATACCAATTCTGATGATGTTCGAACTATCATCAGAATCATCTTCGGGCGACTAGAGTGTGATTCTATATCTATCCAGTATATTAAAACTTCAAAAACACGTTTGCAAGGCGTTTATGCAAAATCTTTATATACTGGACTGTCCTAATCAATATAAATAAATAATCAAATACGAATAAGTGATTTAGATTTTCAAAACAAAAATTATTTTCATTTGAAAAATATACTCTTCACACCCGTTCTAGGATACTACTGATCCTATCTCTAACGAGTCATTCTAATTGGATATTACTAATCCAATATCCGATGAATTCTTTCGTACGGTTCTAATGTGTCTTGTCCTCTGCTTTGTAAACCAAAGCTCTGATACCAACTGTGACGTCAAAGAATTTCGCTCGGTCCGAACCAGTCGCTAAACCGATCCAGGCCGTTCGAAACGCCCTATCGTTTGAGAACAGGACAAAACAGAACGCATACAGAAGAACATTTCACTATATATTACAACAGTACATCAGATTACAAGAATATACAGAGTCTAAATGAATGAATATTACACAGAAATATCAGAGATTTAAATTACATTTAAATCCATCGCAGCGGAAATAATCCAATACACAACTAGAAAGAGATATACAGATACAAAGCTTTCCGGATATCGTTCCAGCTGTAAACCAGGATCCTGTGAATATAAATCTGCAAAACCAAAACTACTAGCTGCCCGTGTCAAAATAAGGGCATCCAGAGTTTAGGTTAAAACAATAAACTCCAGGTCAGTCATGTGACTGGTGTGAGAACTAAAACAGTTAATCTTTATTTTTAAAGTTAGGTAAATCAAGGGACCACGCCGTATAACACGGAACGGGTTTCCTCCCAAGAATACCAGTGCATAAAACAAACAACGCAATGCTAAATAAAGAAAAATGAAGCCGTTATAAGACCCAGGTCCTATCACACAATGCAACGCAAGCCGGGGGATAGGGTTTTCCCTTATAACAGCCAAAGAATGCTTGATACGTTTAAAACAAATCATTTGATACTATAATAAGTGCATAGTGTATAAAACAACTTCAAATCATAAGTATCAATCATAGGCGGCATGGGTACCATATATCATGTCGCCATACTAGGCTCTACAAATAAAACCGCAAATGTCACGTATTTGGAAATTGGATTTCCCTCTATGAACCGAGGCAAAAGATAGTCCTCAACCGATTCGTGACTCTCTAGCCCGAGCCACAGGAACAGCCGCAACTGCCCCCTGGATCCTCAGGGCCGGTCCACCGATGTTGATTATTATGCCTGAACACTACGTCTCCCCACCCTATGGGGTGTAAGTGAGCCAACTGAATGACTCCATCGGTTCGAGAACGACCGATCAATCCGAGGCGCCTCGCAACAGCAACAACCACATAAGTCAAACTCGTCAGGGCGTGTAAAACCACTGACGCCACTTTTTAGCTAGAAAGAAACGCATGCCCTCCCTGACGTCCTCTCCCGTTTTTGGTTCATACCGGGTGTGAAGCTCGCGAATCAATGTTACACAAAGCTACGCCACAAAGGCCTTGCTTTGATCATCACCACAAAACTTTGCTTTTCAACAGAAGCCTCGATCAATTGCCACTTAGGCATGCCACACAGGCAATTCACTCCATGCGTTTGATATCCATCAATATATAACCCCTGAGCTCGTACGTCTCAGAGAAGGGCGTTAAGCAAGAGAATAAATTCTCCGCCGCCAAACAGATATATATTTAATAGAGAGCAATCACACGGACTATAATCCAATGTCAGACACACAGTCCATTTACAAGTCCGTTCTGGGTCTGAACGAAACCGGAGGCACCTAGTACCCCGCATATCCATCGATCTCCAAGTACGTCTAGACGATCACTAACTGTTTCCATCTTCTTGGGTGTACAGCCCAATCAAGATCATCAGTAATCACCCAAACGACGTGAAGACTTCCGGTCTTCGACCACCGTCTTCATCTTCGACCTATCGTCGTATCAGTTATTCAGAATGGGATAAACCCGGTCTTTCCGAATAACTCGCGTATATTTTATAAAAGTGCTACACAAACACAACATATGCCTCATTCCAATTCATCAGTCACTAACCGCAAATTAATCAAGAGAATAATTCCCCAAATATTAACCCCGAAGGCCGAAACCAACATCAGATCAATATCCAGAAAACCATTCTGCTTGGCTAACCGACAGTTAGTTTCTAAATTTCACATTCATAGGGAAAGATTCCCATTAATTTTATCAAAGATAAATTCCTTGAATTTATTCTTTAATCCATTTTTGAATATCAATTCAAACTAGTCGGGATTAACGAAACTTACCGAAGTAATCATTTGTTTTAATTTCCCAATCCCAACCTATTCATCCCATGAAGTAAAACTGGTAATACTTCATATCCAACACCACAGTGTTATCGGTAAATTCAATTACCATTTCACGTTCAAATCTAATTAAAGATTTAACTATCGCCTGGAGCAAAACTGGTGATACTCCATTTTCGATCTTTTCAATCTAATTAAAGATTCATTAAAACTCCACTTAGTTTTAATCGTTAACTGGGTTAAAGAATCAGTGTCATTTAAAACACAGTTCACGATAAACCCAAAATCACATTCCATTAATTATCGGGTTAAAGAACGAGTGTTGTTTTTTAAAAACACTGTCCACGATAAACCCAAAAATCAATATCCATTCAATTCCAATTAAATATTATTTAATTGGTACACTTCATTAAATCTAAATAAAAAGATTTAATCTTTTCTCAACTGGGTTCAAGAACAGTGTTAGTGAAGACACCATTTACGACAAACCCAAATCACATTTGATATTCAATACAAGGCTCTGAATAGAAAATATATCGGCTTATATTCAATATCAAATTCTACGACTAACAAATGTCGTATTGGAAATAACGATATAAATATATATCTTTCAAATTTCCATAACAACACCTGTATAATCACGAATTCCAACATCGAAATATTCCGAAGACAATTTCGATTCAAATCCGCTCCAATGCAATCATTGGATATTCTGGTTATTTTTAAAACCCTTTTTAAATTCAATTTATTTATTTAAAAATAAATAGAATTATAATTCTAGTTCAAAACTAGTTCATTTCGATAAAAATCTATTTTTTCCTTTTCAAATATGGAGTTTTTCATCCCAATTCTTTCTAAATCATTTCTTATGATTTTACACAAATTATTACTATTTTTAATAATTTTATCAAGGCCCGTACAGTCGATTTCCATCAATGGCCATCGAACTGCACTTACAGCGACCTTTTTGGAATTTGATTTGGACATATCTCCAAATCCAACCGTTAGATTTCAAATTTCTAATATTCGTTAGAAAGCTCTTTTCGATACGAACCCAACGGTTCCGGTTTTAGGAGAATCCGACGGTCGGATCTCCCGTAATGTCTGTTTGAAATAAATGGTCGAAATTCACGAACTGCCGCGGCACGACGCGTTCTATTCAGGCCATTATATTATATATATAATATATATAATATATATTTCGTCGATTTCTATTTAAAACGAATTATATAAATAGTTTTAAATTCGTTTCACAAGCAATTTCAACTTCCTTTTCAATTCAAATTAAAATTGAGTTCTTCTTTATAAATTCGTTTTAAAATTCATTTCTATTCAATTCAAATTTCAATTCAATTTGAATTCATTTCAATTCGCTTCATTTCGAAATCGTTTTCAATTCAATTCATTTCGAAATCGTTTTCAATTCAATTCAATTCGAAATCGTTTTCAATTCAATTCATTTCGAAATCGTTTTCAATTCAATTCATTTCGAAATCGTTTTCAATTCAATTCATTTCGAAATCGTTTTCAATTCAATTCATTTCGAAATCGTTTTCAATTCAATTCATTTCGAAATCGTTTTCAATTCAATTCATTTCGAAATCGTTATCAATTCAATTCATTTCGAAATCGTTTTCAATTCAATTCATTTCGAAATCGTTTCCAATTCAATTCATTTCGAAATCGTTTCCAATTCAATTCATTTCGAAATCGTTTTCAATTCAATTCATTTCGAAATCGTTTTCGATTCAATTCATTTCGAAATCTTTTCAATTCAATTCATTTCAAAATATTCGATTTCGAAATTACTTTTCAATATTCATTTTAAAATGAATAAAATCGATATAAATATCGTTTACGTCAAAATGGCGTCAATCTAATCAACACGGCTTCATAAATTTCTATTTTCAAATATTCTATTTCAAATATTTCCTATTATCAAAATATTTGTTATTATCAAAATATTCTTTATTTTCACGATTGGAATGAGGCCCAATCAATTACCATATAAAGTTAATTATATGGATTTTCGTACAACACATGTATATAATAGCAACGATAAATAATCAACCATCAACCAAAGTGCACTACACTGTATAAGCATCAAATATAGATATCTAATGCTTATAACAGCCTGTCAATCAATCGATTGAAATATTTAACCAATCAGGATGAGTGAACTTCAAATTTCATCCCAACACCCGTGTGGGGTTTCAAACTATCAAACACAGATTTTTATTTGTGCAGTTGGGCGATGTGTAAAATTTATCGTCCCAATCAATGTCATTCAAATAGGTGAACATAAACAAACCGTCCGGTTTATAAATGAATATTTTATTTTATTCACTTCACGTTAAAAATTATATTTTTAACGACAAAACATTTTATTTCAACATATGAATTTCTATTCAATTCATTCTTTAAATAAAATGATATTTTTATTTTTCTACTCATTTTTAGAAAATTTCGGCAGCATAACGGCACGATACTAGAAACAGGACAAGGCCTAGCCTTATCCCCGGACTAGTGAAGGCCCACGCCATTCACACATCAATCAAAATCACCAAACAACCAAATTCAAATCAAATCATATAACTAATCTATGCAAACAAACAAACAAGTCCATGGTCTGTGGACGATTGTGTCGGGTGCTACTAAGCACCGTCTGCATCCTAGTATATATATATAACTAGAAAATGAAATTGAAAGGTGAGAAATTCTCACTTATAGCTATCCTAGCTCCACGGCACTTCATTGATAGAAATCTTCATCGCTATCGCATCTTCGTCATCTTTGTTGCCCGTAGCCACTACATATAAAAATCATATTTTTATTTCGAAGTTCAATATATAAAAACCATATTTTTATTTCGAAGTTCAATATATAAAAACCATATTTTTATTTCGAAGTTCAATATATAAAAACCATATTTTTATTTCGAAGTTCAATATATAAAAATCGAATTTTGACTTCGCTATTCAATATATAAAGATTATATTTCTAATATAAAGATTATATTTTTAATATTCCTATGATGTAAAAATTATATTTTTATTGCTTTTAAAAATATAAAAATCATATCTTACATCTTTTACTTAATAAAAATTCCGTCTTTTCTATTTTAAAAATAGGATCTTTTCCATTCTAAAAATCTGCTCTTTTCTATTCTAAAAATATGATCTTTATTTTTTTTCTAAAGTTCTAATCTTTTTCTATTTAAAGTTTAAATTTTTTTTCTTTTAAAATTCAAACCTTTTTCTATTTAAATCTTAAAATAAATTAGTTTACTGCAAAACAAAAATAAAAACAAAAATAAAATAATAAAACAATAACAACAAAAACTTACAGCGTCTTCGGGGGGGTCTCTCTCTGAGTTCGCCGGCGGTGGCTAAAGGGGGGGGGAAGGTCGATGTCGGCGGCAGGAGGAGGAGCAGGGTGGGGGTCTCGATTTCACGGCGGCGCAGGGGAAAAGGGGCGCGGGGCTCGGTGTCACAGGCGAGGGGGGGCGTCGTCTTCGTCGCAGGCGATGGGGAAGAGAGGGGGGTCTCTGATGAGGCGCGGTGGTCCTCCGATGGTGGCGGCGGTTTTCGCAGTCGCCTCTTTTTTTTTTCTGTTCTGAAATGAAAATTAGGGGGGGGGGCAGAGATAAAGGAAAGGGGATTTTTTTTTTTTTTTGTTCTGAAATGAAAATTAGGGGGGGGCAGAGATAAAGGAAAGGGGATTTTTTTTTATTATTATTTAATTCAACCTAAAGTTGACTTTTACATACGACCTCGAAACGAGGCCCACCGCCTGTCGTCCATAGCGTTTTACCCCCATTCCGAACACAATGGGATGTGTACCACAAGCTGATTCAATCGTTTCAATCAGTTTCCGTTTAATTTACATTTAAATCACTATATTGAATTTTAAACGTACATTTCAAATTACCGGGGTCGCATACTAACTAGAAAAATTCCTGAAAAATATTTTCTAGCTTCGTATTGACGATGCGGTCCTAACAAAACTAGTTTCGTCAAATTCTGAGACCGTTTGCAAAATGGCCAATTTCCAGTCGATTAAAATCAAATGAAAATGGTCAAACGCATTTTCCTTTGCCAAGCTCACATATTGATTCGAAAAATTATGAAATTTGGAATCTAGCAATAACTTGACATCACGGACCCAACAGAACTGGTTTCGTCGAAATCCGAGGTCATTTGCAAAATGTCCATTTTTAAGGGCCTGAATTCCATAGCGACTATTCAGAATTTTCAACTGGACATATCTTTTGATTCCCGCTATGCTATTTCAATTATTCGGATTCGTTGGAAAGATATTCACAATTAGATCCTATTATTTTTGGTTTCACTAAAATCCGGATTGTTTTGCACCCGGTACATTCAATTGAAGTTTGAAATCGAATTATCGAACTACCGTGCCATTTTCAATTCTATTTATAATTATATATAAATATTTATATTCTAACGACGACGCGTATAATATATACGCTCGAATTATATTTAAAATAAATTTCTCGTCGATATTATTTAAAATAATCTATTTTAAATAATCAAAATTCGCTAAAATTACCAAAATAAAAATTTTAAACTGGCCCAGATTTTCCGGGTTATTACATCGCGGTATGAAGGTCATCCACTAATCATAGCGTGGGGCGTATAGGGTAATCATCCGCTATGAAACCGCGGGAATCCGCTAATGAAGCTGCGGGAATCCAACCACTCATCAACCCAATATATATATATATATATATATATATATATATATATATATATATATATATATATATAACAGTCAACCAATCCTAAATAACTATATATATTTTAAAACAATCAAACAGCATTCAAATAAGCACAGACAATTATTTTTAACTATATAAAAATAATTCTAAATAAAAGGTGAGATTTACTCACCGTGATTATTTATTTCGATCCATTCTGACTCAATCCAAACTTTATTGCAAAGTATTTTCCGATATTATCCAATATACTTTGTTTTTCTCAACACTTTATCATTTCATAGCATCTTCCACTTTGAGAATTCAGTATGAACCATCTCGACAGACATATCGTTATATAAACAAGATGTACGATTTATAAGATTTACGATTATAAATTTATATTCTAAAATTCTTCTTATTTTTAAATAAAATAAATTACCTAACATCCTTGGTCCATGTTTAAGATCAATTCTTCCTCACTGTAACCAATTCGAGACCCCTCCCCTTTTCTGACTTCAATCAACTCCCTGCAATCACCCACCAGGTCCCCTGACCTTCATCTCATCGCACCTGTCAGTGTCCTGAGGTCTGCGCGACGCTCCTCCAGTTCATCTATTGTCCACGCCTAGGCAAATCCCTTCGAACTTGAACTCTTGAAGGAAACGCGACTGTTTGAGCACCCCATTCTTCCATCGTGTACCTGTCGCGACCCCCATGTCTGCTCCAGTTAGTTCGAACTCCAGCCGCATCCCTTAAATGTCGCGAGCCCCTTTCCAGTGCCCTAAATCGAGACTGAAATCCCCAATTGAGGATGCTCAAATCAAGCTTCAGAGTATGTGATGTCTGCGATGTCCAGGAGTTCCAGAAGGAGACCGCGATGTCGGAAAGTCTTCCTTTATTTCGTACGCTCTTCCGGTCCTTGAATCGAAATGAATTCGATCTCCATCACTAGATTTTTGGAGCGGCTTTGATTTGTAGCTGTAGGATTTTTTTTAGGATTGGGTTTTATTCTGCTCGAGGGATCGAACTGGAAATGGATCCAGTTTTTAATTCGTTTAGCTGAGAACGGAGGAACGAAAAGGAAAGAAAGAGAGTTAGCGATTTATAGAGAAAAAATGGGGTGCGTGGCCATTCCGATTTCCTTTTGTTGTTGAGTGGAAGGAGATAGAGCACGTCAGTTATAAACGTGCATTGATCAGCACCAAGGAATTAAAATGGGTATTATATTAAATAAAAAAATCTTTTTATTTTAAATAAATGTAACAACCCGTAAAATGCGAGCCAGTTTGAAAATTTTATTTTGGCAATTTTAGCGAATTTTGATTATTTAAAAGGAATTATTTTAAAGAATATCGACGAGAAATTTATTTTGAATATAATTCGATCGTATATATTTTACGCGTCGTCGTTAGAATATATAATAATTATATATAATTATAAAAGGAATTGAAAATGGCGCGGTAGTTCGATAATTCGATTTCAAACTTCAATTGAATGTACCGGGTGCAAAACAATCCGGATTTTAGTGAAACCGAAAATAATGGAATCTAATAGTGAATATCTTTCCAACGAATCCGAAAAATCAAAAGTTCGTAGCGGGAATCAAAAGATATGTCCAGTTGAAAATTCTGAATAGTCGCTATGGAATTCAGGCCCTTAAAAATGGACATTTTGCAAACGACCTCGGATTCCGACGAAACCAGTTTTGTTGGGTCCGTGATGTCGAATTATTGCTAGATTCCAAATTTCATAATTTTTCGAATCAATGTGTGAGCGTGGCAAAAGAAAACGCGTTTGACCAGTTTCAGTTGATTTTAATCGACTGGAAGATGGCCATTTTTCCAACGGTCTCAGAATTCGACGAAACTAGTTTTGTTAGGACCGTATCATCAATACGAAGCTAGAAAATATTTTTCTGGAGTTTTTAGAGTTAGTATGTGCCCCCGGTAATTTGAAATATACGTTTAAAATTCAATAAAGTGATTTAAATGTAAATTCAATGGAAACTGATTGTAACTATCGAATCAGCTTGCGATACATATCCTATTGTGTTCGGAATGGGGGTAGAACGCTGTGGACGACAGGCGGTGGGCCTCGTTTCGAGATCGTATGTGAAAGTTAACTTTTTTTGCAAAATAAAATAATAAAAAAAAAAAAAAAAAAATATTTAATTTCCCTTCTTAACCTGGCCCCCCCCTTTTTCAATCATTTTCATTTCCAGGTATAAAAAAAAAAAAAAAAAAAAAAAGAATTTCGAACGAAGGGCGGAGCCTCGTCGCCGGCCCTCGACGATCCAGTCACCCTCACCCCCTCGTCGAACTCCAGCACCGCCGCCTCCCCCTGATGTTGTCGCGACCCCCTTCTTCCTCCATTCGAACGCCTAGAACCCGAACCCCCTCGCGTCCCGCTCCTTTTCCCCTCCCCGATGGACCGCCGCCACTTCCTCCAGTGGATGCTCCGACTCCGACGCAGCTCAGCAAGCTCCTCCACCTCGGCCATCTCTCCCCCTTCTTGAAAACGTGAGTTTTCTTGATCTGATTTACTTAATTTTTATTTAGTTTAAAACCAGATTTTTATTTAGTTTAAAACCAGATTTTTATTTAGTTTAAAACCAGATTTTTATTTAGTTTAAAACCAGATTTTTATTTAGTTTAAAACCAGATTTTTATTTAGTTTAAAACCAGATTTTTATTTAGTTTAAAACCAGATTTTTATTTAGTTTAAAACCAGATTTTTATTTAGTTTAAAACCAGATTTTTATTTAGTTTAAAACCAGATTTTTATTTAGTTTAAAACCAGATTTTTATTTAGTTTAAAACCAGTTTTTTTTAATGATTAAAAAAAAAAAGGGGGGGGGGGGGAAGAGATTTTTAAAATGATTAAAAACAGACTTTTAAAAATGTTAAAGACGAGATTTTTAAAAATGATTAAAAACTGATTTTTTTTACATTGTTAAAAAGAAAAGAAACTGAAATTGTCATCGATTCAAAAATACAAGCAATCTTGATTTGAAAATGAAAAGACATCACTTTTGAAAATATAATGGAGAATATAAAAATTCGACTTTTATATATTGAATAGCGATATAAAAATTCGGTTTTTATATATGGAACTTCGAACTGAAAATTCGATTTTTATATATTGAATAGCGAAATAAAAATTCGATTTTTATATATTGAACTTTGAAATAAAAATTCGATTTTTATGTATTGAACTTTGAAATAAAAATTCGATTTTTATGTATTGAACTTTGAAATAAAAATTCGATTTTTATGTATTGAACTTTGAAATAAAAATTCGATTTTTATATATTGAACTTTGAAATAAAAATTCGATTTTTATATATTGAACTTCGAAATAAAAATTCGATTTTTATATATTGAACTTTGAAATAAAAATTCGATTTTTATATATTGAACTTCGAACTAAAAATTCGATTTTTATATATTGAACTTTGAACTGAAAATTCGATTTTTATATATTGAACTTTGAAATAAAAATTCGATTTTTATATATTGAATAGCGAAGTAAAAATTCGATTTTTACATATGTAGTGGCTACAGGCGACGAAGCTGAAGAAGATGCGAAAACAATGAAGATTTCTATCAATGAAGTGCTGTGGAGCTAGGATAGCTATATGTGAGAATTCCTCACCTTTCAATTTATTTTTCTAGTTATATATATACTAGGATGCAGACGGTGCTTAGTAGCACCCGACACCCGTCCACAGACCATGGACTTGTTTGTTTGACTGTTTGGTGATTGATTGTGATATTGGTTTGAATGTGGTTTGTGGTGTGAAAAATCGAATCGATAAATTGGTTAGGATTAGACGTGCGCCGTTATAAGGCGAAGGAGTAAGGCTAGGTTAGACCCTTACTCCAAAGTTTGTGGTTTGCATAACGAATTGATTTGATTGATGTGTGAATGGCGTGGGCCTTCACTAGACCGGGGATAAGGCTAGGCCTTGTCCCGTTTCTAGTATCGTGCCGTTATGCCGCCGAAATTTTCTAAAATAAGTTAGAAAAATAAAAATAGCATTTTATTTAACGAATGAACTGAATATAAATTCATATGTTAAAATAAAATGTGTTATCGTTAAAAATATAATTTTTAACGTGAATGTGAATAAATAAATATTCATTTACAAACCAGACGGTTTGTTTATGTACACCTATTTGAATGACGTTGATTGGGTCGATAAATTTTACACATCGCCTAACTGCACAAATAAAATATGTGTTTGATTGTTTGAAACCCCACACGGGTGTTAGGATGAAATTTGAAGTTCACTCATCCTGATTTATTAAATATGTCGATCGATTGATTGACAAGCTGCTATAAGCGTTAAATGTCTATATTTGATGCTTATACAGTGTAGTGCACTTTGGTTGATGGTTGATTATTCATCGTTGTTGATATATACATGTGTTGTAGAAAATCCATATAATTAACATTATATGGTAATTGATTGGGCCTCATTCCAGTTTCGAGAAAAAAAGAAATATTTGAAATAGAAATATTTGAAATAGAAATATTTGAAATAGAAATATTTGAAATAGAAATATTTGAAATAGAATATTTGAAAATAGAAATATGTGAAGCCGTGAGGATTAGATTGACGCCATTTTGACGTGAACGATATTTATATCGATTTTATTCATTTTAAAATGAATATTGAAACGTGATTTCGAAATCGAATATTTTGAAATGAATTGAATTGAAAACGATTTCGAAATGAATTGAATTGAAAACGATTTCGAAATGAATTGAATTGAAAACGATTTCGAAATGAATTGAATTGAAAACGATTTCGAAATGAATTGAATTGAAAACGATTTCGAAATGAATTGAATTGAAAACGATTTCGAAATGAATTGAATTGAAAACGATTTCGAAATGAATTGAATTGAAAACGATTTCGAAATGAATTGAATTGAAAACGAATTCGAATTGAATTGAAAGCGAATTGAAATGAATTCAAATTGAATTGAAATTTGAATTGAATAGAAATGAATTTTGAAACGAATTTATAAAGAAGAATTCAATTTTGATTTGAATTGAAAAGGAAGTTGAAATTGCTTTTGAAACGAATTTAAAACCATTTATATAATTCGTTTTAAATAGTAATCGACGAAATATATATTATATATATAATATAATGGCCTGAATAGAACGCGCCGCGCTGCGGCAGTTCGCGAATTTCGACCATTTGTTTCAAACGGACATTACGGGAGATCCGACCGTCGGATTCTCCTAAAACCGGAACCGTTGGGTTCGTATCGAAAAGAGCTTTCTAATGAATGTTAGAAATTTGAAATCTAACGGTTGGATTTGGAGATACGTCCAAATCAAATTCGAAAAAGGTCGCTGTAAGTGCAGTTCGATGGCCGTTAATGGAAATCGACCGTACGGGCCTTGATAAAATTATTAAAAATAGTAATAATTTGTGTAAAATCATAAGAAATGATTTGTGAAAGTTTGGGATGAAAAACTCCATATTTGAAAAGATAAAAATAGATTTTTATCGAAATGAACTAGTTTTGAACTAGAATTATAATTCTATTTATTTTTAAATAAATAAATTGAATTTGAAATGGTTTTGAAAATAACCAAAATTTCCAATGATTGCATTGGAGTGGATTTGAATCGAAATTGTCTTCGGAATATTTCGATGTTGGAATTCGTGATATTACAGGTGTTGTTATGGAAATTTGAAAGATATATATGTATATCGTTATTTCCAATACGACATTTGTTAATCGTAGAATTTGATATTGAATATAGGCCGATATAGTTTCTATTCAGAGCCTTGTATTGAATATCGAATGTGATTTGGGTTTGTCGTGAATGGTGTCTTCACTAACACTGTTCTTGAACCCAGTTGAGAAAAGATTAAATCTTTTTATTTAGATTTAATGAAGTGTACCAATTAAATGATATTTAATTGGAATTGAATTGGTATTGATTTTTGGGTTTATCGTGAACAGTGTTTTAAATAACACTTGTTCTTTAACCCGATAATTAATCGAATGTGATTTGGGTTTGTCGTGAATGGTGTCTTCACTAACACTGTTCTTGAACCCAGTTGAGAAAAGATTAAATCTTTTTATTTAGATTTAATGAAGTGTACCAATTAAATGATATTTAATTGGAATTGAATTGATATTGATTTTTGGGTTTATCGTGAACAGTGTTTTAAATAACACTTGTTCTTTAACCCGATAATTAATCGAATGTGATTTGGGTTTGTCGTGAATGGTGTCTTCACTAACACTGTTCTTGAACCCAGTTGAGAAAAGATTAAATCTTTTTATTTAGATTTAATGAAGTGTACCAATTAAATGATATTTAATTGGAATTGAATTGGTATTGATTTTTGGGTTTATCGTGAATAGTGTTTTAAATAACACTTGTTCTTTAACCCGATAATTAATGGAATGTGATTTTGGGTTTATCGTGAATCGTGTTTTTAAATGACACTGATTCTTTAACCCAGATAATGATTAAAACTAAGTGGAGTTTTAATGAATCTTTAATTAGATTGAAAGGATCGAGAATGGAGTATCACCAGTTTTGCTCCAGGCGATAGTTAAATCTTTAATTAGATTTGAACGTGAAATTTAGAAACTAACTGTCGGTTAGCCAAGCAGAATGGTTTTCTGGATATTGATCTGATGTTGGTTTCGGCCTTCGGGGTTAATATTTGGGGAATTATTCTCTTGATTAATTTACGGTTAGTGACTAATGAACTGGAATGAGGCGTATGTTGTGTTTGTGTAACACTTACTTAAAATATACGCGAGTTATTCGGAAAGACCGGGTTTATCCCATTCTGAATAACTGATACGACGATAAGTCGAAGATGAAGACGATGGTCGAAGACCGGAAGTCTTCACGTCGTTTGGGTGATAACTGATGATCTTGATTGGGCTGTACACCCAAGAAGATGGAAACAGTTAGTGATCGTCCAGACGTACTTGGAGATCGATGGATATGCGGGGTACTAGGTGCCTCCGGTTTCGTTCAGACCCAGAACGGACTTGTAAATGGACTGTGTGTCTGACATCGGATTTCATTCTGTGTGACTGATATCGGTTGCATAGGATGGTTTGCCTGTGTGGCATGCTAAGATGCAAATGATCAAGGCTTCTGTTGAAAAGCAAAGTCTTGTGGTGATGATCAAAGCACGGCCTTTGTGGCGTAGCTTTGTGTAACGTTTACCTCGCGTGTTTCACACCAGGTATGAACCAAAAACGGGAGACGGACCTCAGGGAGGACTTGCGTTTCTTTCTAGCTAGAAGTGGCGTCAGTGGTTTTACACGCCCTGACGAGTTTGACTTATGTGGTTGTTGCTGTTGCGAGGCGCCTCGGTTATATCGGTTTCGGCCGAATGCATTCTGGTCGGCTGACGGACCAGACTTACACCCCATAGGGTGGGGAGACGTATTGTTCAGGCATAATAATCCACTCCGTGTGGACCGGCCCTGACGATCCAAGGCTTGCCTGCGCGCTTGCCTGAGACATGGGCTAGATTGTCTCGAATCGGTTGAGGACTATCTTTTGCCTCGGTTCATAGATGGAAACCCAATTTCCAAATACGAGACTTTGCGGTTTTGATTGTATATCCTATATATGGCGACATAGTGGGATGGGGCGCTCATGCCGCCTATGATTGATACTTATGATTTGAAGTGTTTTATATACTATGCACTTATAATAGTATCAAATGATTTGTTTTAAACGTATCAAGCATTCTTTGGCTGTTATAAGGGAAAACCCTATCCTCGACTGCGTTGCATTGTGTGATGGGACCTGGGTCTTATAACAGCTTCATTTTTCTTTATTTAGCATTGCGCTGTTGGTTTTATGCACTGGTATTCTTGGGAGGAAACCCGTTCCGTGTTATACGGCGTGGTCCCTTGATTTACCTAATGATTTGAAATAAAGATTAATAACTGTTTTAGTTCTCACACCAGTCACATGACTGACCTGGAGTTTATTGTTTTAACCTAAACTCTGGGTGCCCCTATTTTCGACACGGGCAGCTAGTAGTTTTGGTTTTGCAGATTTATATTCACAGGATCCTGGTTTACAGCTGGAACGATATCCGGAAAGCTTTGTATCCGTATATCTCATTCTAGTTGTGTATTGTATTATTTTCCGCTGCTATGTATTTAAATGTAATTTAAATCTCTGATATTTCTGTGTAATATTCATTTATACTCTGTATATTCTTGTAATCTGATGCATTGTTGTAATATACAATGAAATGTTCTTCTGTATGCGTTCTGTTTTGTCGTGTTCTCAAACGATAGGGCGTTTCGAACGGTCTGGGTCGGTTTAGCGACTGGTTCGGACCGAGCGAAGTTCCTTGCCGTCACATTTGGTATCAGAGCTTTGGTTTACAAAGCTCAGAGAACAAGGCACATTAGAACCATACGAAAGAATTCATCAGATATTGGATTAGCAATATCCAATGGAATGACTCGTTAGAGATAGGATCAGTAGTATCCTAGAACGGGTGTGAAGAGTATATTTTTCAAATGAAAACATTTTGTTTTGAAAATTTAAATCAACTATTCGTATTTGATTATTTGTTTATATTGATTTTGGGCAATTCAGTATATAAAGAATTTGCATATACGCCTTGCAAACGTATATTCAAAGTTTTAATATACTGGATAGATATGGAATCACATTCTAGTCGCCCGGAGATGGTACTGATGATTGTCATGACATCATCCGTATTTATATTCGTGTTTCGAATGTGTGATTTTCTATATATTTCCATTAGGCTGGTGTGAGAACCCAAAACTTATATAGTTAGAATTCATTGTTGTGATTTGGCATCAAAACATGATTTTTTGTATATGTATCAAAATTATGAATTTGAAACTCTAATTCACTAATTGATTGATGTTTGTATTGTTTGATAATTTTGAATCATTATGCCTAATTGAATCAAATATTGAATTGTATTGAAATTTGGTCGCATTTGCTTGCATATACATATACTTACATTGAACAGGTCATAGCAAGGAGGCTAGAGCCAGAGAATAAAATTTGTTTGCCCGACAAATAGGTACATGTTTATTACATAATTTACTGTTTTGTTTGGGTGATGATGATTTTATGAGCCTATTGGCTAGCCGCTTGGCTTTTTCTTTTTCTTTTTGAGATCTGAAGGACCGGGAACGCTATTTGCAATTTCCCGATGCTCCCATTGCAGGGGAGGTTATGGCGAAATTTTTCGAAAATTTAGGGTGTTAGCCAAATTTTTGAAATTTTGAAAATTCTCAGAAACTGAAAAGTTGGAGAATGGAAGCCAAATCGAATGTAGGGCTGAATAATCAAACCACTTTCGACTTTGTTCCTTTTCGGGGACGAAAAGTTTTAAGTGGGGGAGATTGTAACAACCCGTAAAATGCGAGCCAGTTTGAAAATTTTATTTTGGCAATTTTAGCGAATTTTGATTATTTAAAAGGAATTATTTTAAAGAATATCGACGAGAAATTTATTTTGAATATGATTCGATCGTATATATTTTACGCGTCGTCGTTAGAATATATAATAATTATATATAATTATAAAAGGAATTGAAAATGGCGCGGTAGTTCGATAATTCGATTTCAAACTTCAATTGAATGTACCGGGTGCAAAACAATCCGGATTTTAGTGAAACCGAAAATAATGGAATCTAATAGTGAATATCTTTCCAACGAATCCGAAAAATCAAAAGTTCGTAGCGGGAATCAAAAGATATGTCCAGTTGAAAATTCTGAATAGTCGCTATGGAATTCAGGCCCTTAAAAATGGACATTTTGCAAACGACCTCGGATTCCGACGAAACCAGTTTTGTTGGGTCCGTGATGTCGAATTATTGCTAGATTCCAAATTTCATAATTTTTCGAATCAATGTGTGAGCGTGGCAAAAGAAAACGCGTTTGACCAGTTTCAGTTGATTTTAATCGACTGGAAGATGGCCATTTTTCCAACGGTCTCAGAATTCGACGAAACTAGTTTTGTTAGGACCGTATCATCAATACGAAGCTAGAAAATATTTTTCTGGAGTTTTTAGAGTTAGTATGTGCCCCCGGTAATTTGAAATATACGTTTAAAATTCAATAAAGTGATTTAAATGTAAATTCAATGGAAACTGATTGTAACTATCGAATCAGCTTGCGATACATATCCTATTGTGTTCGGAATGGGGGTAGAACGCTGTGGACGACAGGCGGTGGGCCTCGTTTCGAGATCGTATGTGAAAGTTAACTTTTTTTGCAAAATAAAATAATAAAAAAAAAAAAAAAAAATATTTAATTTCCCTTCTTAACCTGGCCCCCCCCTTTTTCAATCATTTTCATTTCCAGGTATAAAAAAAAAAAAAAAAAAAAAAAGAATTTCGAACGAAGGGCGGAGCCTCGTCGCCGGCCCTCGACGATCCAGTCACCCTCACCCCCTCGTCGAACTCCAGCACCGCCGCCTCCCCCTGATGTTGTCGCGACCCCCTTCTTCCTCCATTCGAACGCCTAGAACCCGAACCCCCTCGCGTCCCGCTCCTTTTCCCCTCCCCGATGGACCGCCGCCACTTCCTCCAGTGGATGCTCCGACTCCGACGCAGCTCAGCAAGCTCCTCCACCTCGGCCATCTCTCCCCCTTCTTGAAAACGTGAGTTTTCTTGATCTGATTTACTTAATTTTTATTTAGTTTAAAACCAGATTTTTATTTAGTTTAAAACCAGATTTTTATTTAGTTTAAAACCAGATTTTTATTTAGTTTAAAACCAGATTTTTATTTAGTTTAAAACCAGATTTTTATTTAGTTTAAAACCAGATTTTTATTTAGTTTAAAACCAGATTTTTATTTAGTTTAAAACCAGATTTTTATTTAGTTTAAAACCAGATTTTTATTTAGTTTAAAACCAGATTTTTATTTAGTTTAAAACCAGATTTTTATTTAGTTTAAAACCAGATTTTTATTTAGTTTAAAACCAGTTTTTTTTAATGATTAAAAAAAAAAAGGGGGGGGGGGGGGGAAGAGATTTTTAAAATGATTAAAAACAGACTTTTAAAAATGTTAAAGACGAGATTTTTAAAAATGATTAAAAACTGATTTTTTTTACATTGTTAAAAAGAAAAGAAACTGAAATTGTCATCGATTCAAAAATACAAGCAATCTTGATTTGAAAATGAAAAGACATCACTTTTGAAAATATAATGGAGAATATAAAAATTCGACTTTTATATATTGAATAGCGATATAAAAATTCGGTTTTTATATATGGAACTTCGAACTGAAAATTCGATTTTTATATATTGAATAGCGAAATAAAAATTCGATTTTTATATATTGAACTTTGAAATAAAAATTCGATTTTTATGTATTGAACTTTGAAATAAAAATTCGATTTTTATGTATTGAACTTTGAAATAAAAATTCGATTTTTATGTATTGAACTTTGAAATAAAAATTCGATTTTTATATATTGAACTTTGAAATAAAAATTCGATTTTTATATATTGAACTTCGAAATAAAAATTCGATTTTTATATATTGAACTTTGAAATAAAAATTCGATTTTTATATATTGAACTTCGAACTAAAAATTCGATTTTTATATATTGAACTTTGAACTGAAAATTCGATTTTTATATATTGAACTTTGAAATAAAAATTCGATTTTTATATATTGAATAGCGAAGTAAAAATTCGATTTTTACATATGTAGTGGCTACAGGCGACGAAGCTGAAGAAGATGCGAAAACAATGAAGATTTCTATCAATGAAGTGCTGTGGAGCTAGGATAGCTATATGTGAGAATTCCTCACCTTTCAATTTATTTTTCTAGTTATATATATACTAGGATGCAGACGGTGCTTAGTAGCACCCGACACCCGTCCACAGACCATGGACTTGTTTGTTTGACTGTTTGGTGATTGATTGTGATATTGGTTTGAATGTGGTTTGTGGTGTGAAAAATCGAATCGATAAATTGGTTAGGATTAGACGTGCGCCGTTATAAGGCGAAGGAGTAAGGCTAGGTTAGACCCTTACTCCAAAGTTTGTGGTTTGCATAACGAATTGATTTGATTGATGTGTGAATGGCGTGGGCCTTCACTAGACCGGGGATAAGGCTAGGCCTTGTCCCGTTTCTAGTATCGTGCCGTTATGCCGCCGAAATTTTCTAAAATAAGTTAGAAAAATAAAAATAGCATTTTATTTAACGAATGAACTGAATATAAATTCATATGTTAAAATAAAATGTGTTATCGTTAAAAATATAATTTTTAACGTGAATGTGAATAAATAAATATTCATTTACAAACCAGACGGTTTGTTTATGTACACCTATTTGAATGACGTTGATTGGGTCGATAAATTTTACACATCGCCTAACTGCACAAATAAAATATGTGTTTGATTGTTTGAAACCCCACACGGGTGTTAGGATGAAATTTGAAGTTCACTCATCCTGATTTATTAAATATGTCGATCGATTGATTGACAAGCTGCTATAAGCGTTAAATGTCTATATTTGATGCTTATACAGTGTAGTGCACTTTGGTTGATGGTTGATTATTCATCGTTGTTGATATATACATGTGTTGTAGAAAATCCATATAATTAACATTATATGGTAATTGATTGGGCCTCATTCCAGTTTCGAGAAAAAAAGAAATATTTGAAATAGAAATATTTGAAATAGAAATATTTGAAATAGAAATATTTGAAATAGAAATATTTGAAATAGAATATTTGAAAATAGAAATATGTGAAGCCGTGAGGATTAGATTGACGCCATTTTGACGTGAACGATATTTATATCGATTTTATTCATTTTAAAATGAATATTGAAACGTGATTTCGAAATCGAATATTTTGAAATGAATTGAATTGAAAACGATTTCGAAATGAATTGAATTGAAAACGATTTCGAAATGAATTGAATTGAAAACGATTTCGAAATGAATTGAATTGAAAACGATTTCGAAATGAATTGAATTGAAAACGATTTCGAAATGAATTGAATTGAAAACGATTTCGAAATGAATTGAATTGAAAACGATTTCGAAATGAATTGAATTGAAAACGATTTCGAAATGAATTGAATTGAAAACGAATTCGAATTGAATTGAAAGCGAATTGAAATGAATTCAAATTGAATTGAAATTTGAATTGAATAGAAATGAATTTTGAAACGAATTTATAAAGAAGAATTCAATTTTGATTTGAATTGAAAAGGAAGTTGAAATTGCTTTTGAAACGAATTTAAAACCATTTATATAATTCGTTTTAAATAGTAATCGACGAAATATATATTATATATATAATATAATGGCCTGAATAGAACGCGCCGCGCTGCGGCAGTTCGCGAATTTCGACCATTTGTTTCAAACGGACATTACGGGAGATCCGACCGTCGGATTCTCCTAAAACCGGAACCGTTGGGTTCGTATCGAAAAGAGCTTTCTAATGAATGTTAGAAATTTGAAATCTAACGGTTGGATTTGGAGATACGTCCAAATCAAATTCGAAAAAGGTCGCTGTAAGTGCAGTTCGATGGCCGTTAATGGAAATCGACCGTACGGGCCTTGATAAAATTATTAAAAATAGTAATAATTTGTGTAAAATCATAAGAAATGATTTGTGAAAGTTTGGGATGAAAAACTCCATATTTGAAAAGATAAAAATAGATTTTTATCGAAATGAACTAGTTTTGAACTAGAATTATAATTCTATTTATTTTTAAATAAATAAATTGAATTTGAAATGGTTTTGAAAATAACCAAAATTTCCAATGATTGCATTGGAGTGGATTTGAATCGAAATTGTCTTCGGAATATTTCGATGTTGGAATTCGTGATATTACAGGTATTGTTATGGAAATTTGAAAGATATATATGTATATCGTTATTTCCAATACGACATTTGTTAATCGTAGAATTTGATATTGAATATAGGCCGATATAGTTTCTATTCAGAGCCTTGTATTGAATATCGAATGTGATTTGGGTTTGTCGTGAATGGTGTCTTCACTAACACTGTTCTTGAACCCAGTTGAGAAAAGATTAAATCTTTTTATTTAGATTTAATGAAGTGTACCAATTAAATGATATTTAATTGGAATTGAATTGGTATTGATTTTTGGGTTTATCGTGAACAGTGTTTTAAATAACACTTGTTCTTTAACCCGATAATTAATCGAATGTGATTTGGGTTTGTCGTGAATGGTGTCTTCACTAACACTGTTCTTGAACCCAGTTGAGAAAAGATTAAATCTTTTTATTTAGATTTAATGAAGTGTACCAATTAAATGATATTTAATTGGAATTGAATTGATATTGATTTTTGGGTTTATCGTGAACAGTGTTTTAAATAACACTTGTTCTTTAACCCGATAATTAATCGAATGTGATTTGGGTTTGTCGTGAATGGTGTCTTCACTAACACTGTTCTTGAACCCAGTTGAGAAAAGATTAAATCTTTTTATTTAGATTTAATGAAGTGTACCAATTAAATGATATTTAATTGGAATTGAATTGGTATTGATTTTTGGGTTTATCGTGAATAGTGTTTTAAATAACACTTGTTCTTTAACCCGATAATTAATGGAATGTGATTTTGGGTTTATCGTGAATCGTGTTTTTAAATGACACTGATTCTTTAACCCAGATAATGATTAAAACTAAGTGGAGTTTTAATGAATCTTTAATTAGATTGAAAGGATCGAGAATGGAGTATCACCAGTTTTGCTCCAGGCGATAGTTAAATCTTTAATTAGATTTGAACGTGAAATTTAGAAACTAACTGTCGGTTAGCCAAGCAGAATGGTTTTCTGGATATTGATCTGATGTTGGTTTCGGCCTTCGGGGTTAATATTTGGGGAATTATTCTCTTGATTAATTTACGGTTAGTGACTAATGAACTGGAATGAGGCGTATGTTGTGTTTGTGTAACACTTACTTAAAATATACGCGAGTTATTCGGAAAGACCGGGTTTATCCCATTCTGAATAACTGATACGACGATAAGTCGAAGATGAAGACGATGGTCGAAGACCGGAAGTCTTCACGTCGTTTGGGTGATAACTGATGATCTTGATTGGGCTGTACACCCAAGAAGATGGAAACAGTTAGTGATCGTCCAGACGTACTTGGAGATCGATGGATATGCGGGGTACTAGGTGCCTCCGGTTTCGTTCAGACCCAGAACGGACTTGTAAATGGACTGTGTGTCTGACATCGGATTTCATTCTGTGTGACTGATATCGGTTGCATAGGATGGTTTGCCTGTGTGGCATGCTAAGATGCAAATGATCAAGGCTTCTGTTGAAAAGCAAAGTCTTGTGGTGATGATCAAAGCACGGCCTTTGTGGCGTAGCTTTGTGTAACGTTTACCTCGCGTGTTTCACACCAGGTATGAACCAAAAACGGGAGACGGACCTCAGGGAGGACTTGCGTTTCTTTCTAGCTAGAAGTGGCGTCAGTGGTTTTACACGCCCTGACGAGTTTGACTTATGTGGTTGTTGCTGTTGCGAGGCGCCTCGGTTATATCGGTTTCGGCCGAATGCATTCTGGTCGGCTGACGGACCAGACTTACACCCCATAGGGTGGGGAGACGTATTGTTCAGGCATAATAATCCACTCCGTGTGGACCGGCCCTGACGATCCAAGGCTTGCCTGCGCGCTTGCCTGAGACATGGGCTAGATTGTCTCGAATCGGTTGAGGACTATCTTTTGCCTCGGTTCATAGATGGAAACCCAATTTCCAAATACGAGACTTTGCGGTTTTGATTGTATATCCTATATATGGCGACATAGTGGGATGGGGCGCTCATGCCGCCTATGATTGATACTTATGATTTGAAGTGTTTTATATACTATGCACTTATAATAGTATCAAATGATTTGTTTTAAACGTATCAAGCATTCTTTGGCTGTTATAAGGGAAAACCCTATCCTCGACTGCGTTGCATTGTGTGATGGGACCTGGGTCTTATAACAGCTTCATTTTTCTTTATTTAGCATTGCGCTGTTGGTTTTATGCACTGGTATTCTTGGGAGGAAACCCGTTCCGTGTTATACGGCGTGGTCCCTTGATTTACCTAATGATTTGAAATAAAGATTAATAACTGTTTTAGTTCTCACACCAGTCACATGACTGACCTGGAGTTTATTGTTTTAACCTAAACTCTGGGTGCCCCTATTTTCGACACGGGCAGCTAGTAGTTTTGGTTTTGCAGATTTATATTCACAGGATCCTGGTTTACAGCTGGAACGATATCCGGAAAGCTTTGTATCCGTATATCTCATTCTAGTTGTGTATTGTATTATTTTCCGCTGCTATGTATTTAAATGTAATTTAAATCTCTGATATTTCTGTGTAATATTCATTTATACTCTGTATATTCTTGTAATCTGATGCATTGTTGTAATATACAATGAAATGTTCTTCTGTATGCGTTCTGTTTTGTCGTGTTCTCAAACGATAGGGCGTTTCGAACGGTCTGGGTCGGTTTAGCGACTGGTTCGGACCGAGCGAAGTTCCTTGCCGTCACATTAAATTTCGAATCGGTGTCCTTTAATTAAAAATACACCGTGCTTTCCAAACTCCTTTTTGAACGCAACGACTGTCAATTCTAGGGTAATACCCCTGTGCCGGACACACTGGGATAGGTCACGGAGTCCAATTCGATCATCTATAGAAGATATCAATTTAAATTGATATAAATTAAAGTTCAAACCATTTAAATTCTGCGATAATAAATTAAATTTCAAACTATTTATTCTCCTCGATAATATTCAAATATTATTACCGTTAAAATTTCATATAAATTATTTGAACTGTTTTCAATTCAAATTAAAATTTGAATTCAACTAAATCCATTTTCTTATTCTGATAATTTAATATTTTCAATATTAAATCGAAATTGATTATTAAATTAATAACTTAAGATAAAATTACATTTATATTATCCACCCAATATTTAAATTAAATATTAAATATTCAAAAATTAACCCATAAGTATCCGGGTCATTACAATCTTCCCCACTTAAAATAATTTCGTCCTCGAAACTGCTAAGTTAGGAAAAGTGCTACAAACCCATTTATTTCAAAACTTATTTATGTTGACATTTCAAACTTCCTTACGTACTCTCTTTCGAATAAATTCCTATTCGATAACTCCTCCCTACGAATAACTATATTCGATAATCTCTCTATCGAATAACTAGATTCGTAAACCCTTCTTCGAATAAACTATATTCGATTTACTCTATTCAATTTACTCTTATCAATTAACTCTATTGGATTTAACTCTTTTCGATTAACTCCATCGAATAACTAAATTCGATAACTCCTTCGAATAGCCAATATTTTATAACTCACTTTGATTAATCTAATCGATAACTCTTTCCGATTAAACTATAATCGATAACTCATTTCGATTAACGAATAATCGATAACTCCTTCCGAATAACCAAAAAAATCGATAATTCCTTTCGAATAACCAAATTTGATAATTCCTTTCGAATAACCAAATTCGATAATTCCTTTCGAATAACCAAATTCGATAATTCCTTTCGAATAAATTATATTCGATAACTCCTTTAATTTTATCTGAATAAACAATATTCGATTAACTCCCTTAATTTTATCTGAATAAACAATATTCGATTAACTCCTTTAATTTTATCTGAATAAACAATATTCAATTAACTCCTTTAATTTTATCTGAATAAACAATATTCAATTAACTCCTTTAATTTTATCTAAATAAACAATATTCGATTAACTTCTTTTAACTTTATTTGAATAAACTAATATTCGATTTAACTCCATTCGCTTAACTCTAGATCACAGCGAACACAATGGTTACGCCTGATTCCCTCAGGAAACATCAGACCGCCCTAGGCTATCTACAGCCCTGCGAATTACGCTAGCAGTCGTACGAAATGGCAACTTATCCTGAGTAACTATGTTTGACTAATTCTATTTTAATAACTATATTCGATCAACTTTAATTGAATAACTATCATTCAATTAAATCCTAATTCGATTAACTGTGTTCAATTAACTCTATCTGGTTAACTATTAATTTGAATAACTAATATTCAATAAATTCTAATTCAATAACAAATATTCAATTAACTCTACGGATTAACCCTAACTGATTAACTCTAACTAGTTAATTCTTACTCTAATCGATTTATCGTAACTCTAATCGATTATTTTTACTCTAATCAACTTCTCCTTTTCGAATAACTCCTATTGGATAACGTTTATTCATTTATAAAGATTTACTTTTAGTAACGGTTCTTCACTTTATAAATGTTCTCCTTAATAACGTTACTTCACTTATACAAGTGTTGTATACCCCTTCTATTTAAAACTATCGGTGTTAAAAACCAATATCTCTTCTCTATATAAGTTCAGAATTATATATTCCATTTATCAAATGATAAATATTTAATTTAATTTATAAACTATTATTTATAAACTAATCTTTTCTATTTATCTGTTAAAATAGATTTCCATTTTCTATTCGTCTTCTGAATATTCCTTTGATTAAATTCTATTTATTTAACAAATAAATATCTCATCTATAACATTCTATTTATTTTCTATAAATAAATATTTCCATTTAATCTATTTGTAAATGTTTTACAAATATTCCCATTCTATTTGTTTGACAAATAATTTCCATTATATTTGTTTGACAAATATATTTCCTTCATATTTCCCAATTCATATTTCATTCACATTGATTTTACTCAATTTTTTCGTTTCGATCCATTTAACTTACTTAAGTTAAATTTAATTTCAACCATTCAAATTCCCATTAACTAGTTGCTAATTAACCATTTTGCTATTTTACCCTTTTTATTTGAATATAACTTGTTCAGATATATGTCAACATAATTATAAACTAATCTAATTATATTTTCAAATCGAGTTATATATTCGATTTCGAATATAAATTCTCAATCTCTTCCACTTATCCAAAAACACAATTTCGATTCAAATTTCCTTTAACTAATTATTCTCCAATTTAGTTAATTCTATTTAACCATTTAAAATATGATTTTTGTCTTAAAAATCATTTCACTCACTTCACTGGAGTTCATATTTATTTTATATCTCCAGTCTGGATTTTTCTAGTGCCATCTCAGATTTTATTTGGGGTGTTGCTTTTCAAAAAATTTGATTTTGCCATAACTCAAAATTTATACGACGAAATCCAGATTTTTCTCCTTCATTAGAAAACTATTATCTAAATGGTCCCGACGGTTCTTGTTTCAAAGAATTTCGACTTAATTTGTGTCCTGTATACTCGATTGAAGTTCGAGTCGCCAATTTATGAACTGTCGCGCTATGGCGAGCTCGTTTTTAATTATATTTATAAATATAAACGTTTTAACTTTGTTTATAATAAATTCAACTCCAATCTGATATATTTTTAATATATATCCAATCCATATAACATAATATTCCCGATCTATTTCACTTCTAATATTCAAATCCTATATATTTACAATATTCAAATTCCATTTGAATCTCTTTATTCAAACTCTATATTTGAATTTCCTTCTATTCAATTTTTATTTGAATTTCTTCTATTCAATTTCTATTTGAAATCCTTCATTCAAAAACCCATTTCAAATCCCTTATTCAAATTCCATTTGAAATCCTTTATTCCATTTCTATTTAAATTCCTTATCTTCAATTCCCATTTGAAATCCTTTATTCAATTTCTATTTAAATTCCTTATCTTCAATTCCCATTTGAAATCTTTTATTCAATTTCTATTTGAATTCCTAATTCAAATTCCATTTGAAATCCTTTATTCAATTTCTATTTGAATTCCTTATTCAAATTCCATTTGAAATCCTTTATTCAATTTCTATTTGAATTCCTTATTCAAATTCCATTTTAAATCCTTTATTCAATTTCTATTTGAATTTGTCTTTATTCAAATTCCATTTGAAATCTTTCATTCAATTTCTATTTGAATTCCTTATTCAAATTCCTATTTGAAATCCTTTATTCAATTTCTATTTGAATTTGTCTTTATTCAAATCCATTTGAATTCCTTTGAATTCAAATTCCGTTTCAATTTTTCTTATACAATTTCTATTTGAATTTGGCTTTATTCAAACTCATTTGAATTCCTTTGAATTCAAATTCTATTTCACTTCTATTTGAATTATATATATTCAAATTCCTTTATTTTACTTTTATTTGAAATCTATATTCCAATTCTCATTTCAAAATTCCTTTGAAGTAATATAAATATATACATATATTTATCTGTCTCAAATTCAAAACATTTGAATTTTCAAACAACTTGTTTCTTTTCAAACAAATTTCCATCAAAACTTTTCTAAGTGAGACGACCCGAACTTCCCCGTGAAGGAAAGCACGGATAGAATTGAGGACAAGACAAAATAGAACGCAAACAAAAGAACATTTCATTGTTATTACAACAATTCCATCAGATACAAGAATATACAGAGTATAAATGAATAAATTACATTCGATAAATATCAGAGATTACAATAAATTACATAGCAGCGGAAAAATAATACAAAAGCACAACTAGAAGTGATACACGGATACAGAGCTTTCTGAGCATCATTCCAGGTGTATATCAGGAACCTGTGAATATAAATCTGCAAAACCAAAACAACTAGCTGCCCTGCGGAAAATAGGGGCACCCAGAGTTTAGGTTAAAACAATAAACTCCAGGTCAGTCATGTGACTGGTGTGAGAACTAAAGCAGTTATTAATCTTTATTTTTAAAGTTAGGTAAATCAAGGGACCACGCCGTATAACACGGAACGGGTTTCCTCCCAAGAATACCAGTGCATAAAACAAACAGCGCAATGCTAAATAAAGAAAAATGAAGATGTTATAAGACCCAGGTCCCATCACACAATGCAACGCAAGCCGGAGGATAGGTTTTTCCCTTATAACAGCCAAAGCATGCTTGATATGTTTAAATCACATTATTTGATACTATTATAAGTGTATAGTGTCAAAACAATTTTCAATCATAAATATCAATCATAGGCGGCATGGGTACCATCTATCATGTCGCCATACTAGTTCTACAATTAAAACCGCAATATCACGTATTGGAAATTGGATTCCATCATGAGTCGAGGCAAGGGGCAAGCTCCTCTCCGCGTTCGAGACACTCTAGCAAATGCCTCCGGACCGCACACAGCAATCCCTGGATCCTCCAAGGCCGGTCCTCTCTTACTTTTGAGGATTGGCAATTCCTGAACACACGTTTCCCGGTCCTTACAGACCTATATCCGAGGCGCCTCGTATCCAACAACCACACAGGTGAAAAGTATATAAATGTCAGGGCTGGTAGGTCACTGACACCACCCTAGCTAGAAAGAAACGTCGTGCACTCCTTGGGTCCGTATCCCGTTTTTGACTCATACCGAGGTGTGAGGCTCGCGAATTCACGTTATACACAAAGCTACGCCACACAGGCCATGCTTTGATCATCAACCACAAGACCTTGCTTTTCAACAGAAGCCTTGATCAATTGCCACTTACGCGTGCCACACTGGCAATTCACTCCATGCGACTGATGTCCATCGATATACAACCTCTGAGCTCGTACGTCTCAGAGAAGGGCGTTAAGCAAGAGAATAAATCCTCTACCGCCAAACAGATGTATATTTAATAGAGATCAATCAACACAGAATAAAATCCAATGTCAGACACACAATCCATTTACAAGTTCGTTCTGGGTCTGAACGAAACCGGAGGCACTTTCCTCGCATATCCATCCATCTCCAAGTACGTCTTGACGATCACCAAGTGATTCCCTCATCCTGGGTGTACAGCCCAATCAAGATCATCAGTAATCACCCAAACGATGTGAAGACTTCCGGTCTTCAACCACCGTCTTCATCTTCGACATCTCGTCGAATCGGTTATTCAGAATGGGTATAACCCGGCCTTTCTGAATAACCCACGTATATAATAAACAAATGTTACACAAACACAATGAACGCCTCATTCCAATTTAGAATATTCTTTTATTCACAAAATCACATTCTTAGGGAAAGGTTCCCATTAATTTTATCCAAGATAAATTCTTCTAAAATTATTCTTTGATCTTCCTTTGGATATCATTTCTAACTAGTCGGGATTAGCGAACCACACCGAAGTAATTATTTGTTTTATTTCCCAATCCCAACCTATATATCCCATGGAGCAAAACTGGTGATACTCCATTCCTAACACCACGGTGTTATCGGTAAAATTAATTACCATTTCACGTTCAAATCTAATTAAAGACTTAACTATCGCTATGGAGCAAAACTGGTGATACTCCACTCTCGATCACTTTTCAGATTTGATAATTTAAATTATCAATTCACATTTTAATCTAATTAAAGACTCATTAAAACTCCACTTATTTTTAATCTTCTCAAAAATCAACATTCCTCCTTTAACTGGGTTAAAGAACCAATGTCATCTAAAACACGATTCACGATAAACCCAAACCACATTTTATATTAAATACAAGGCTCTGAATAGAAAATATATCGGCTTATATTCAATACCAAATTCTGAAACCAACAAATATCGTATTGTAAATAACGATATAAAATATATCTTTCAAATTCCCATAACAATATCTGTATAGTCACGAAATCCAACATCGAAATATTCCGAAGATAATTTCGATCCAATTCCAGTCCAATTCACATATTCGGAGTATTGATTATTTTTAAAATCACTTTCAAATTCAATTTATTTATTTCAAAAATAAATTGATTTTAATTCTAGTTCAAAACTAGTTTATTTCGATAAAAATCTATTTTTATCCTTTCAAATGTGGAATTCTCCAGCTCAATTTTTCCCAAATCATATATTATGATTTTACACAAATTATAGATATTTTTAATAATTTTATCAAGGCCCGTACAGTCGATTTCCAACAACGGCCATCGGACTGCACTTACATCGACATTTTCTGAAATTGATTTGGACATAATTCCAAATCCAACCGTTAGATTTCAAATTTCTAATATTCATTTGAAAGCTCTTTTCGATTCGAACCCAACGGTTCCGGTTTTAGGAGAATCCGACGGTTGGATCTCCCACAATGTCCGTTTGAAATAAATGGTCGAAATTCACGAACTGCCGCGGCGCGGCGCGTTCTATTCAGGCTATTATATATATATATAATATATATATTATATATATTTCGTCGATTTCCTTTTAAAATGAATTTTATAAATAGTTCTACATTCGTTTTCAAAACCATTTCAACACTATATTCAATTTCTAATCAAAATTGAATATTTTATATCATTACTATATAAATGATAATATTTTCAAAACGTTATATTTTGAAATCACTTCTTTTCTATATTCATTATAAAAACGAATATAATCGATATAAATATCGTTCACGTCAAAATAGCGCAACTCTAATCAACACGGCTTCATATATTTCAATAAATTCGTTATTCTATTAAACAAACGAATATTTATTCCATTCAACACATGAATCTATATTTCTTCCAACACCTGACTAATCTCAACACATGAGTAATGTCAACACATCACTATTCTTGTTATGTAAAATATTTTATAAAACTATGGTATCCATCGTTTGATTTTCAATTAGACTTCAACCGTAAAGTAGTTCTAATTTTAAATATGATAAAGATGTAAATTTCATTGTATAAAATATTTCACTCAACACATGAACATCGTCAACACATGACAATTTTTATATTCAACACATGAATTTCTATTATAATATTCCTTATTTTCCCGATTGGAATGAGGCTCAATCAATCACCATATAATGTTAATTATATGGATTCCATACAACACATGTATATAATAGCATTGAAAAATAATCTACCATCAACCAAAGTGCACTACACTGTATAAGCATCAAATATAGATATCTTACGCTTATAACAGCCTGTCAATCAATCGATCGACATATTTAATCAATCAGGATGAGTGAACTTCCAAATTTCATCCCAACACCCGTGTGGGGTTTCAAACAATCAAACACAGATTTTATTTGTGCAGTTGGGCGATGTGTAAAATTTATCGTCTCCATCAATATCCTTCAAATAGGTGTACATAAACAAACTGTCCGGTTTGTAAATGAATATTTTATTTTATTCACTTCCATGTTAAAAATTATATTTTTAACGATAAAATAATCATTTTCAACACATGAATTTCTATTCAGTTCATTTACACAATAAAAATGATATTTTCATTTTTCTAACATATTTTAGAAAATTTCGGCTGCATAACGGCACGATACTAGAAACGGAACAAGGCCTAGCCTTATCCCCGGTCTAGTGAAGGCCCACGCCATTCACACATCAATCAAATCCATTCCATTTCACCAAACAATTCAATTCAAACCAAATAATCTAACCAACTACACAACCAAACAAACAAGTCCATGGTCTGTGGACGATTGTGTCGGGTGCTACTAAGCACCGTCTGCATCCTAGTATATATCTATAACTAGAAAAAGAAATTGAAGAGTGAGAAATTCTCACCAATAGCTATCCAACTTCACGACACTTCTTTGATAGAAATCTTCTTCGTTCTTGCCTTTTTTCACCTTCGTTGTCCGCTTTCACTACATATGTAAAAATCGAATTTTTACTTCGCTATCCAATATATAAAAATCATATTTTTACTTCGATGTTCAATGTATAAAAATCATATTTTTACTTCGATGTTCAATATATAAAAATCATATTTTTACTTCGATGTTCAATATATAAAAATCATATTTTTACTTCGATGTTCAATATATAAAAATCATATTTTTACTTCACTACATATGTAAAAATCTCACCTTTCTCCATTTAAAAATATCGTCTTTCTTCCTTTAAAAATCTAATCTTTTATATTTTAAAAATCAAGTCTTTTTATTATAAAAATCCTGTATTTTATATTTGAAAAATCCTAACTAAAACTGATTTTTATAATTGCTAATACCAATTACATAGGAAAAAGAAATAAAATAAATAAGTAAAAAGGGCTTACAATCAAAATCGAAGGCTGGGGGGGCTTCACCACGTCCGAGGTGGTCGGAGGTCGGGTTTTGGGCCAAGGGGGGGTGCGGGTTCGAGTCTAGGGGGCGGCTGTCGGGTTTGGGTCACGGCAGTCGGGGTCAGGGAGGAGGAGAGCAGGAAGAAGAAGGAGGCGGGCGGAGCAGGGGTTTCGAAGGGGGAGGCGGCGGTTGCTGGCGCGATGGGGGGGGGGGGGGGGGGGTGTTCGATGGAGGAGATGGAAACGGAGGAAGGGAAGAAGGAAGGAGGAAGAAGAGGAAGCGGTGGCGGCGGCGGCGTCGCTGGGGGGGGGGGGGGCACGATGTGGCGGCGGCGGCTCTCCCCCCCGTCGCCCTCCTCCTTCCATTTTTTTTTTCATCTGTCAAAATGAAAGAGGGGGGGTTATATAAAATATATATATTTAATTATTTATTGACTTCAAAAAGCAAATATTATTTTCGAACTCGAAACGGGACCCACCGCCTGTCGCTTGTAGCGTTTTACCCCCATTCCGAACACTATGGGATATGTATCGTAAGCTGATTCAGCTGTTTTGATTAGTTTCCGTTAAAATCAATATATAACTATATACATTGAATTTGAACGCGCATTTCAATTCACTGGGGTCACATACTAACTCTAAAAATTCTCGAAAAATATTTTCTAGGTTCGTATTGACGATACGAACCTAACAAAACTAGTTTCGTCGAATTCTGAGGCCATTGGAAAAATGGCCATTTTCCAGTCGATTAAAATCAACTGAAACTGGTCAAACGCGTTTTCCTTTGCCACGCTCACATATTGATTCGAAAAATTATGAAATTTGAAACCTAGCAATAATTTGACACTGCGGATCCAACAAAACTGGTTTCGTCGAAATCCGAGGTCATTTGCAAAATGTCCATTTTTAAGGGCCTGAATTCCATAGTGACTATTCATAATTTTTAACTGGACATATCTTTTGATTCCCGCTATGAAATTTCGATTTGTCGGATTCGTTGGAAAGATATCATCAATAAGATCCTAATGTTTTTGGTTTCACTAAAATCCGGATTGTTTTGCACCCGGTACATTCAATTGAAGTTTGAAATTGAATTATCGAACTACCGCCCCATTTTCAATTCTATTTATAATTATGTATAATTATATATATTCTAACGACGACGCGTATAATATATATGTTCTATTCTATTCAAAATAAATTTTCTTGTCGATATTATTTAAGATAATCTATTTTAAATCTTCAAAATTCGCTGAAATTTCCAAAATAAAAATTTTAAACTGGCTCAGATTTTCGGGTTATTACAATCTCCCCCACTTAAAACTTTTCGTCCCCGAAAAGGAACAATGTCGAAAGTGGTTTGATTAATCAGCTCTACGTTCGATCTGGCTTGCATTCTCCAACTTTTCAGTTTCTGAGAATTTTCAAAATTTCAAAAATTTGGCTAGCACCCTAAATTTTCGAAAAAATTTCGCCATAACCTCCCCTGCACCGGGAGCATCGGGGAATTTCAAATAGCTTCCCCGGTCCTTCTAATCTCAAAAAGAAAAAGAAAAAGCTAAGCGGCTAGCCAATAGGCTCATAAATCATCATCCCCCAAACAAAACAGTAAATTATAGTAAACATGTACCTATTTGTCGGGCAAACAAATTTTATTCTTCTGCTCTAGCCTCCTTGCTATGACCTGTTCAATGTAAGTATATGTATATGCAAGCAAATGCGACCAATTTTCAATACAATTCAATATTTGGTTCAATTAGGCTTAATGGTTCAAAATTATCAATCAAATAAACAAACAACACAAACATCAATCAATTAGTGGATTAGAGTTTCAAATTCATAAATTTTGATACATATATACACAGAAATCATGTTTTTGATGCCAATTCACAACCATGTGTTCTAGCTATATTAGTTTTGGTTCTCACACCAGTCTAATGGAAATATATAGAAATCACACCTTCGAAATTCGAATATGAATACTGATGATGATGCACCATCATCAGAATCATCCCCGGATATCTAGAATGTGATTCTATATCTACCCAATATATTAAAACTTCGAATATACGTTCATGATGCGTATATACAAAACTTCTATATACTGGATTGCCCATATTCAAAATAAATAAATAATCAAATACGTATAAAGCGATTTAAATTTTCAAAACAAAATTGTTTTCATTTGAAAAGTATACTCTTCACACTCGTTCTAGGATACTACTGATCCTATCTCTAACGAGTCATTCTAATTGGATGTTGCTAATCCAATATCTGATGAATTCTTCCGTATGGTTCTAATGTGTCTTGTTCTCGAGCTCTGTAAACCAAAGCTCTGATACCAAACTGACACGACCCGAACTTCCCCGTGAAGGAAAGCACGGATAGATTTGAGGACAAGACAAAATAGAACGCAAACAGAAGAACATTTAATTGTTATTACAACAATTCCATCAGATACAAGAATATACAGAGTATAAATGAATAAATTACATTCGATAAATATCAGAGATTACAATAAATTACATAGCAGCGGAAAAATAATACAAAAGCACAACCAGAAGTGATACACGGATACAGAGCTTTCCGAGCATCATTTCAGCTGTATATCAGGAACCTGTGAATATAAATCTGCAAAACCAAAACTACTAGCTGCCCGTGCGGAAAATAGGGGCACCCAGAGTTTAGGTTAAAACAATAAACTCCAGGTCAGTCATGTGACTGGAGTGAGAACTAAAGCAGTTATTAATCTTTATTTTTAAAGTTAGGTAAATCAAGGGACCACGCCGTATAACACGGAACGGGTTTCCTCCCAAGAATACCAGTGCATAAAACAAACAGCGCAATGCTAAATAAAGAAAAATGAAGATGTTATAAGACCCAGGTCCCATCACACAATGCAACGCAAGCCGGAGGATAGGGTTTTCCCTTATAACAGCCAAAGCATGCTTGATACGTTTAAATCACATTATTTGATACTATTATAAGTGTATAGTGTCAAAACAATTTTCAATCATAAATATCAATCATAGGCGGCATGGGTACCATCTATCATGTCGCCATACTAGTTCTACAATTAAAACCGCAATATCACGTATTGGAAATTGGATTCCATCATGAGTCGAGGCAAGGGGCAAGCTCCTCTCCGCGTTCGAGACACTCTAGCAAATGCCTCGGGACCGCACACAGCAATCCCTGGATCCTCCAAGGTCGGTCCTCTCTTACTTTTGAGGATTGGCAATTCCTGAACACACGTTTCCCGGTCCTTACAGACCTATATCCGAGGCGCCTCGTATCCAACAACCACACAGGTGAAAAGTATATAAATGTCAAGGCTGGTAGGTCACTGACACCACGTGTAACACCCCACACCCGCTACGGTCACTCACTAAGGGAATGCCATAACATCGGTGGAGTATTTTAAGTGAATATAGAACAGAAAAATTACAACAAGACAGATATAAGTAATACTTGAGAATTTAAAACATCATTTCATTTCAGCGGAAAGTAAAACATGTTTGGTTACACCAAAACCATAAATAAGAGTCAAGTACATAATTTCCATCCTGATAAAAACGAAAGTACATAATCCCACTACATAACTAATAGCCATAATAGAAAAGATAAACTGAGCTTTACATCCACGGTCCAAGCTCCAAAAGATAGATAAAGCAGTCTGATCAAAGCCCACTAGTGCTAGGCCCACTCTGAAAACCTGAGTGTTGGGAAAAAGATAAAGAAACAACGGGGTCAGACATAAGTCTAAGTGAGTCTTATAACCCTAACAATACAATCATTAAAGTAATTAGGGTATGATATAAACAAGGTACGGTACCTCTGGGGATAATGACTACACTAAGTAGCCAACTAAACACAGGATGTACTAAGATAACCGAAAAGACGCATTTATCCACCCAAGGATAATTACTGGTTTACACCACCCCAGATCTACCCACCCAAGGGTAATTCCTACACTGCACCACACCAGTCATTCCTAACTTAAAGGTTGATCCCACCCCTGGACTTATAAAATTAACTTAATAGTTCTCACGTACCCCTAGGTGACTAAGTAGACGCCACGGGGCCCTACAATCCACTAGGTGTACACACTACTCCCCATTCGATCGGCTCCCTAACGTAGATACCCGTGCTGGCCCCACCGTGGGGTGTACCATTCCCCAACGTGGCAACCTGACAAAACTAACGGTGCACGGCTTATATCTACACGATGCAACAACGTCTTATTTACCAGCCCGGGTCCACACACGCATATGAAACCCGTTGGTCATGCGTTGCCACCGCTAACCCACTTTGGCCTCTTATAGTCAAGCCCAATATGCGTGTCCCGTCACTCGACTAGAGTCGAGCCCACTAAGATACGTTTGGGATATTGGTTGAAATAGGCCCCCACAAGCTACCACCTAAGCTTGTTATTTTATCTAGTGTATCCCACTTAACCCCTGTTATAATCATGCCCACCTACATGTTAAGGTTTGGTTAAGTCATCTAATCATATATCAATTGCCACTTAAGGCACCCACTAGATTTCCACATGCCACCCAAAGCACTTACTTAACCCTTTACCATGTTTAATTACATGTTCCTCTTTGGTTAAGTATTCTAATCGTATTTTCTATTGCCACCCAAGGCAACCCACTAGATTTCCACATGCCACCCAAGGCACCCACTTAACCCCTCATGTCCCTCTACATGCTAATATGGTTAAGTGTTTCTTAATTAATTAAGATCATGACCTCATAAAGACCTCTCACATTAGACCATCTTTTATGACTGCTGGATATGCCGGTTGGTTCCGGGCAGACTTCTGTCATAAAAAGGTCTAACCTCGTGTCTTTACTTTAATCACGTATTTAATTTATGACTAAGACCTCTCACATTGGGCCAATCATTTGTAGCTGCTGGATGGCCGGTCGGTTCCGGGCAGACTTCCGCTACAAAAGGGTCCAACCTCGTGTCTTACTTGATTAATTACACCTAATTAATCACCCCCATAATTTGAATTAATTATGCCTAATTAATTACACATTTTTAAGAATATGGGTAGACCTAACTCAATAGGTAAATTCCCAATTCCATAGTATGGGTAGACCTAACTTAATAGGTAAATTCCCAACTCCATAATATGGGTAGACCTAACTTAATAGGTAAATTCCCAATTACGTCCATTTAATTTGTGGTATGATTAATCATACCCATTTCACATCATTTTATTAACATGCATATTAACCGCATCGTTCCCCACGTAGTTCGTTCTCATAACACGACATAATAAAGGGAAGATTCATCACAAAGGTCATGGGTTTAGCCAACATAGCATGTAACTTTATCATGGGTTCAAAAGGTGTCAACTTGCATATATGAACATACATTAAACCCAACTAGTATTTAACCCAAACTTGCATTATGCATATCATAAAAGAGACAACTTGCATATGAACTTGCACATAAACTTGCATATGAACTTGCATCATAACTTGCATATGAACTTGCATCATAACTTGCATATGAACATGTATCATAACTTGCATATGAACTTGCATCATAACTTGCATATGAATATGTATCATAACTTGCATATGAACTTGCATCATAACTTGCATATGAACATGTATCATAACTTGCATATGAATATGTATCATAACTTGCATATGAACTTGCATAACATGCCATACTTAGAGACAAACTTGCATATATTATGCATATCATAAAAAAGAGACAAACTTGCATAAAACCAAACACTTAGCATGCATAACACCAAATACTTAGCATGCATAAAACCACATACATAGCATGCATAAAACCAAATACTTAGCATGCATAAAACCAAATACATAACTTGCATAACATGTTACATATAGACTTGCATATAATCTCCCATATAGCTTGCATAACATGTTACATATGAATCAATGTTCAACATAGTGTTTTGCATAATAAAACATAGCATTAAACTTGCATATAGCACACAACATACACTATACTAAACTTGCATAAACACATTGATTCCACAAACATAGCCATATCTTATCATATCCTATCATAATCAATTTAACAATTGATTGTTAAGTCTATAGAAACTCACCACTAAACTCCAATAAGCAAACCCTTGCCACAAGTCACCCAAAAACTCTAGCCTTGAACATAAAGCTTGCAACTTGATGATGAATGCAAGCCAATGATCACTCATACAACTCAAAGATGCTTGTATGCACATGAAAGCCTTCATAGAAATAGTTTAGAAATAGGATGGAGGCTAGGGTTTTGAGTGGAGGCCATGATCATAGAAAATTTTGGCATAGTTTAATTTGGAGATAGGATTATGACCGTTTAGGGCTAGCTTAGGGTCTTATTTATAGGATTAGGCAAGTGTTTTAGGCCATTAGATTAACCCTAAATTAGATTAGGGCCATCCGATCTCGGAAGCTTCCAGAAACCAGCCCCAAAACACAGCCTAAACCCTAAAATGGTGCACCAGGCCAGCCAGAAAGCTGTGCAGGTTTCTGGCTCGACACGGGCGCACTTCCCAAGTGCGCCAGTGTAAAAATGTGTTGGCGCACTTCACAAGTGCGCCAGTGCATTTTTGTGTTGGTGCACTTCACAAGTGCGCCAGTGCATTCTGGCTAGTTTTTCGGTTTTTCTGCCTAACTTCGTTCGTCCATATCTTCTTCATACGGACTCCGATTTTCGAAACCTCAGACTCTATTTTGCGTATTTTTCCGAGACGAATGCAATGGTGCAACCCGTTTCCCCTAATTCCCACATCTGGGATTAGTTATTCTTTAATTTGTGAATTTTAGCATTAACCGAAATTCGGGGTGTTACACCACACTAGCTAGAAAGAAACGTCGTGCACTCCTTGGGTCCGTATCCCGTTTTTGACTCATACCGAGGTGTGAGGCTCGCGAATTCACGTTATACACAAAGCTACGCCACACAGGCCGTGCTTTGATCATCAACCACAAGACTTTGCTTTTCAACAGAAGCCTTGATCAATTGCCACTTACGCGTGCCACACTGGCAATTCACTCCATGCGACTGATGTCCATCGATATACAACCTCTGAGCTCGTACGTCTCAGAGAAGGGCGTTAAGCAAGAGAATAAATCCTCTGCCGCCAAACAGATGTATATTTAATAGAGATCAATCAACACAGAATAAAATCCAATGTCAGACAGACAATCCATTTACAAGTTCGTTATGGGTCTGAACGAAACCGGAGGCACTTTCCTCGCATATCCATCCATCTCCAAGTACGTTTGGACGATCACCAACTGATTCCCTCATCCTCGGTGTACAGCCAAATCAAGATCATCAGTAATCACCCAAACGATGTGAAGACTTCCGGTCTTCAACCACCGTCTTCATCTTCGACATCTCGTCGAATCGGTTATTCAGAATGGGTATAACCCGGCCTTTCTGAATAACCCACGTATATAATAAACAATTGTTACACAAACACAATGAACGCCTCATTCCAATTCAGAATATTCTTTTATTCACAAAATCACATTCTTAGGGAAACGTTCCCATTAATTTTATCCAAGATAAATTCTTCTAAATTTATTCTTTGATCTTCCTTTGGATATCATTTCTAACTAGTCGGGATTAGCGAACCACACCGAAGTAATTATTTGTTTTATTTCCCAATCCCAACCTATATATCCCATGGAGCAAAACTGGTGATACTCCATTCCTAACACCACGGTGTTATCGGTAAAATTAATTACCATTTCACGTTCAAATCTAATTAAAGATTTAACTATCGCTTTGGAGCAAAACTGGTGATACTCCACTCTCGATCACTTTTCAGATTTGATAATTTAAATTATCAATTCACATTTTAATCTAATTAAAGATTCATTAAAACTCCACTTAGTTTTAATCTTCTCAAAAATCAACATTCCTCCTTTAACTGGGTTAAAGAACCAATGTCATCTAAAACACGATTCACGATAAACCCAAACCACATTTTATATTAAATACAAGGCTCTGAATAGAAAATATATCGGCTTATACTCAATACCAAATTCTGAAACCAACAAATATCGTATTGGAAATAACGATATAAAATATATCTTTCAAATTCCCATAACAATATCTGTATAGTCACGAAATCCAACATCGAAATATTCCGAAGATAATTTCGATCCAATTCCAGTCCAATTCACATATTCGGAGTATTGATTATTTTTAAAATCACTTTCAAATTCAGTTTATTTATTTCAAAAATAAATTGATTTTAATTCTAGTTCAAACCTAGTTTATTTCGATAAAAATCTATTTTTATCCTTTCAAATGTGGAATTCTCCAGCTCAATTTCTCCCATATCATATATTATGATTTTACACAAATTATAGATATTTTTAATAATTTTATCAAGGCCCGTACAGTCGATTTCCGACAACGGCCATCGGACTGCACTTACATCGACCTTTTCTGAAATTGATTTGGACATAATTCCAAATCCAACCGTTAGATTTCAAATTTCTAATATTCATTGGAAAGCTCTTTTCGATTCAAACCCAACGGTTCCGGTTTTAGGAGAATCCGACGGTCGGATCTCCCGCAATGTCCGTTTGAAATAAATGGTCGAAATTCACGAACTGCCGCGGCGCGGCGCATTCTATTCAGGCCATTATATACATATATATAATATATATATTATATATATTTCGTCGATTTCCTTTTAAAACGAATTTTATAAATAGTTCTACATTCGTTTTCAAAACCATTTCAACACTATATTCAATTTCTAATCAAAATTGAATATTTTATATCATTACTATATAAATGATAATATTTTCAAAATGTTATATTTTGAAATCACTTCTTTTCTATATTCATTATAAAAACGAATATAATCGATATAAATATCGTTCACGTCAAAATAGCGCAACTCTATTCAACACGGCTTCATATATTTCAATAAATTCGTTATTCTGTTCAACAAACGAATATTTATTCCATTCAACACATGAATCTATATTTCTTCCAACACCTGACTAATCTCAACACATGAGTACTGTCAACACATCACTAATTTTGTTATGTAAAATATTTTATAAAACTATGGTATCTATCGTTTGATTTTCAATTAGACTTCAACCGTAAAGTAGTTCTAATTTTAAATACAATAAAGATGTAAATTTCATTGTATAAAATATTTCACTCAACACATGAACATCGTCAACACATGACAATTTTTATATTCAACACATGAATTTCTATTATAATATTCCTTATTTTCCCGATTGGAATGAGGCCCAATCAATCATCATATAATGTTAATTATATGGATTCCATACAACACATGTATATAATAGCATTGAAAAATAATCAACCATCAACCAAAGTGCACTACACTGTATAAGCATCAAATATAGATATCTTACGCTTATAACAGCCTGTCAATCAATCGATCGACATATTTAATCAATCAGGATGAGTGAACTTCCAAATTTCATCCCAACACCCGTGTGGGGTTTCAAACAATCAAACACAGATTTTATTTGTGCAGTTGGGCGATGTGTAAAATTTATCGTCTCCATCAATATCCTTCAAATAGGTGTACATAAACAAACCGTCCGGTTTGTAAATGAATATTTTATTTTATTCACTTCCATGTTAAAAATTATATTTTTAACGATAAAATATTCATTTTCAATACATGAATTTCTATTCAGTTCATTTACACAATAAAAATGATATTTTCATTTTTCTAACATATTTTAGAAAATTTCGGCTGCATAACGGCACGATACTAGAAACGGAACAAGGCTTAGCCTTATCCCCGGTCTAGTGAAGGACCACGCCATTCACACATCAATCAAATCCATTCCATTTCACCAAACAATTCAATTCAAACCAAATAATCTAACCAACTACACAACCAAACAAACAAGTCCATGGTCTGTGGACGATTGTGTCGGGTGGTACTAAGCACCGTCTGCATCCTAGTATATATCTATAATTAGAAAAAGAAATTGAAGAGTGAGAAATTCTCACCAATAGCTATCCAAATTCACGACACTTCTTTGATAGAAATCTTCTTCGTTCTCGCCTTTTTGTCACCTTCGTTGTCCGCTTTCACTACATATGTAAAAATCGAATTTTTACTTCGCTATCCAATATATAAAAATCATATTTTTACTTCGATGTTCAATATATAAAAATCATATTTTTACTTCGATGTTCAATATATAAAAATCATATTTTTACTTCGATGTTCAATATATAAAAATCATATTTTTACTTCGATGTTCAATATATAAAAATCATATTTTTACTTCACTACATATGTAAAAATCTCACCTTTCTCCATTTAAAAATATCGTCTTTCTTCCTTTAAAAATCTAATCTTTTATATTTTAAAAATCACGTCTTTTTATTTTAAAAATCCTGTATTTTATATTTGAAAAATCCTAACTAAAACTGATTTTTATAATTGCTAATACCAATTACATAGGAAAAAGAAATAAAATAAATAAGTAAAAAGGGCTTACAGTCAAAATCGAAGGCTGGGGGGGCTTCACCGCGTCCGAGGTGGTCGGAGGTTGGGTTTTGGGCCAAGGGGGGGTGCGGGTTCGGGTCTAGGTGGCGGCTGTCGGGTCTGGGTCACGGCAGGCGGGGTCAGGGAGGAGGAGAGCGGGAAGAAGAAGGAGGCGGGCGGAGCAGGGGTTTCGAAGGGGGAGGCGGTGGTTGCTGGCACGATGGGGGGGGGTTTCGATGGAGGAGATGGAAACGGAGGAAGGGAAGAAGGAAGGAGGAAGAAGAGGAAGCAGCGGCGGCGGCGCTGGGGGGGGGGCGATGTGGTGGCGGCGGCTCTCCCCCCCGTCGCCCTCCTCCTTCCATTTTTTTTTCATCTGTCAAAATTAAAGAGGGGGGTTTATATAAAATATATATATTTAATTATTTATTGACTTCAAAAAGCAACTTTTATTTTCGAACTCGAAACGGGACCCACCGCCTATCGCTTGTAGCGTTTTACCCCCATTCCGAACACTATGGGATATGTATCGTAAGCTGATTCAGCTGTTTCGATTAGTTTCCGTTAAAATCAACATATAACTCTATACATTGAATTTGAATGCGCATTTCAATTCACTGGGGTCACATACTAACTCTAAAAATTCTCGAAAAATATTTTCTAGGTTCGTATTGACGATACGGTCCTAACAAAACTAGTTTCGTCGAATTCTGAGGCCATTGGAAAAATGGCCATTTTCTAGTCGATTAAAATCAACTGAAACTGGTCAAACGCGTTTTCCTTTGCCACGCTCACATATTGATTCGAAAAATTATGAAATTTGAAACCTAGCAATAATTTGACACTGCGGATGCAACAAAACTGGTTTCGTCGAAATCCGAGGTCATTTGCAAAATGTCCATTTTTAAGGGCCTGAATTCCATAGCGACTATTCAGAATTTTCAACTGGACATATCTTTTGATTCCGCTATGAAATTTCGATTTGTCGGATTCGTTGGAAAGATATCATCAATAAGATCCTAATGTTTTTGGTTTCACTAAAATCCGGATTGTTTTGCACCCGGTACATTCAATTGAAGTTTGAAATTGAATTATCGAACTACCGCCCCATTTTCAATTCTATTTATAATTATATATAATTATTTATATTCTAACGACGACGAGTATAATATATACGTTCTATTCTATTCAAAATAAATTTTCTTGTCAATATTATTTAAGATAATCTATTTTAAATCTTCAAAATTCGCTGAAATTGCTACAATAAAATTTTTAAATTGGCTCAGATTTTCGGGTTATTACACTAAGGCAGCAATTCATCACTTAGAAACTCGAAAATGAACACTGATGATGTTGCGACCATCATCAGAATTATTTCCCAGCTACTGAATGAGTTCAGTACTATATTTCTTTCAAACTCCATTTAGAAAAATATTTTCCAAACTCCCAGGATTTTAAATTTTGAATTCTGGTTGGAATTCAATTTCAGTTTATCTCCTTTGTATATTTCATTTCATATACAAATTCCATTGGTTATATATACAACTATTTCTGTTTTAATATCTCATTCGATTATAATCCTAACAATCAACTCAACTATTTAAAAACAATATCGTGTTCAATCTTCTGTTCAAATGTTTATAAACTCCTATCGACATCGTGGCGTCCCACGATTCGACCAAAATTTATAATCCACTCAACAGACTAGTCAACACAATATAAAACAGTTTTTATATCAAATAACAAGTACGCTCTCTCGTATACATGTACACTCAACCCATTCTAGGATACTACTGATCCTATCTCTAATGAGCACATTCCAACAAGCCTAGGTATTCGCTCAACCTAAGCTCTGATACCAACTGTAATGACCCGCAAATCCACAACATCGGAGTTGACTATATACATCATACGTCCAACCCAAATATCACGAAAATACGGAACATTTTTTTTTTAGAAGAAAAAGATAGAAGCAGAACAGAAACAACAACACAGAATCTCACATCGCAGCGGAACAAAATATAATATATCATATCTTAGAAATACAAAATCTTAACTATATAACATACACTTATCAGAGTACAACACTTACAACATAGCGGAACAACACTATAACTAGATAACGCTGAAGCCTCCTGCTCCAAGCTCCTTTAGATAGATCTGTAAAATCCTGAACTACTTGACTGCCCGTACAAATTTAGGCACCCAAGAGTTGGTAAAACAAAACAAATAAACTCCGGGTCAGTCATGGGACTGGTATGAGTAAAAAGTTTAAAACAGTTTCAGAAAACTAAATGATATCTCATAAGACCACGCCGTATAACACGGAACGGGTTTTCCCTTATGAGAATCCAAACACTTGATTTAACTTTATATCAAAACTCTTTTGATATTACAATAGTGTCTAAATCAAGTAAATAACAATCTAGTGGAACGTTTGCATCTCACGTTCCACATATATATACAATCATAAACCGCAAGCACGTATTAGGTATTTGATTTCCAACTATGACAAGGTATGGAACCACCTTCCGCTGGTGTATCTCTAGAGGAGAATACACCGAGTTCAACAAGAACATCTTGCAACTCAGCCACACATGACCGACCACTCATTTCGCTTGAGTGTATCGAATGTATATCACCAACGATTGGGATCAGCAACCGTTTCTCGAATGGGACAACATCGACAATAGATTTTTAGAAGTAAATGAAACTCTAGATCAGGTGATTATACACCCTAATAGGTGCGACCTACATAGCCATGCTGCTTGCCCGATTTCTGTCATTTACCGGTTGATGAGGCCAGAGGCTACGCTTTATCATCATACCAGATGTGACGGCAAGGAATTTCGCTCGGTCCGAACCAGTCGCTAAACCGACCCAGACCATTCGAAACGCCCTATCGTTTGAGAACAAGCCACAACAGAACGCCGACGGAAGAACGTTTCATTGTATATTACAACGATGCATCAGATTACAAGAATATACAGAGTGTAAATGAATATTACACAGAAATATCAGAGATTTAAATTACATTTAAATACATAGCAGCGGAAAATAATACAATACACAACTAGAAGAAGATATACGGATACAAAGCTTTCCGGATATCGTTCCAGCTGTAAACCAGGATCCTGTGAATATAAATCTGCAAAACCAAAACTACTAGCTGCCCGTGTCAAAATAGGGGCACCCACAGTTTAGGTTAAAACAATAAACTCCAGGTCAGTCATGTGACTGGTCTGAGAACTAAAACAGTTATTAATCTTTATTTTAAAGTTATGTAAATCAAGGGACCACGCCGTATAACACGGAACGGGTTTCCTCCCAAGAATACCAGTGCATAAAACAAACAGCGCAATGCTAAATAAAGAAAAATGAAGCTATTATAAGACCCAGTTCCCATCACACAATGCAATCGCAAGCCGGAGGATAGGGTTTTTACCTTATAATAGCCAAGAATGCTTGATACGTTTAAAACAAATCATTTGATACTATAATAAGTACATAGTGTATAAAACAACTTCAAATCATAAGTATCAATCATAGGCGGCATAAGTGCCCCATCCCACTATGTCGCCATACTAGGCTCTACAAATAAAACCGCAAATGTCACGTATTTGGAAATTGGATTTCCGTCTATGAACCGAGGCAAAAGATAGTCCTCTACCGATTCGAGACAATCTAGCCCATGTCTCAGGAACAGCCGCAACTGCCCCATGGAGCGACAGGGCCGGTCCACCGATGTGGATTATTATGCCTGAACACTACGTTTCCCCGCCCTTTGGGGCGTAAATGAGCCAACGAATGACTCCATCGGACCAGGATCGTCCGATCAAACTGAGGCGCCTCGCAACAGCAACAACCACATAAGTCAAACTCGTCAGGGCGTGTAAAACCACTGACGCCACTTTTTAGCTAGAAGGAAACGCATGCCCTCCCTGAGGTCCGTCTCCCGTTTCTGGTTCATACCGGGTGTGAAACTCGCGAAGTAAACGTTACACAAAGCTAAGCCACAAAGGCCGTGCTTTGATCATCACCACAAGACTTTGCTTTTCAACAGAAGCCTTGATCTTTTGCCACTTAGGCATGCCACACAGGCAATTCACTCCATGTGTTTGATATCCATCAATATATAACCCCTGAGCTCGTACGTCTCAGAGAAGGGCGTTAAGCAAGAGAATAAATTCTCCGCCGCCAAACAGATATATATTTAATAGAGATCAATCACACGGACTAAAATCCAATGTCAGACACACAGTCCATTTACAAGTTCGTTCTGGGTCTGAACGAAACCGGAGGCACCTAGTACCCCGCATATCCATCGATCTCCAAGTACGTCTGGACGATCACCAACTGTTTCCATCTTCTTGGGTGTACAGCCCAATCAAGATCATCAGTAATTACCCAAACGACGTGAAGACTTCCGGTCTTCGACCACCGTCTTCATCTTCGACTTCTCGTCGTATCAGTTATTCAGAATAGGATAAACCCGGTCTTTCCGAATAACTCGCGTATATTTTAAATAAGTGTTACACAAACACAACATACGCCTCATTCCAATTCATTAGTCACTAACCGTAAATAAATCAAGATAATAATTCCCCAAATATTGACCCCGAAGGCCGAAACCAACATCAGATCAATATTCAGAAAACCATTCTGCTTGGCTAACCGACAGTTAGTTTCTAAATTTCACATTCATAGGGAAAGGTTCCCATTAATTTTATCCAAGATAAATTCCTTGAATTTATTCTTTATTCTATTTTTGAATCTCAATTCAAACTAGTCGGGATTAATGAACCTTACCGAAGTAATCATTTATTTTAATTTCCCAATCCCAACCTATTCATCCCATGAAGTAAAACTGGTAATACTTCATATCTAACACCACGGTGTTATCCGTAAATTCAATTACCATTTCACGTTCAAATCTAATTAAAGATTTAACTATAGGCTGGAGCAAAACTGGTGATACTCCATTTTCGATCATCTCAATCTAATTAAAGATTCATTAAAACTCCACTTAGTTTTAATCTTCGACTGGGTTAAAGAATCCGTGTTATTTAAAACACGGTTCACGATAAACCCAAAATCACATTCATTAATTATCGGGTTAAAGAACGAGTGTTGTTTAAAACACTGTTCACGATAAACCCAAAAATCAATATCAATTCAATTCCAATTAAATATTATTTAATTGGTACACTTCATTAAATCTAAATAAAAAGATTTAATCTTTTCTCAATTGGGTTCAAGAACAGTGTTAGTCAAGACACCATTCACGACAAACCCAAATCACTTTTGATATTCAATACAAGGCTCTGAATAGAAAATATATCGGCTTATATTCAATATCAAATTCTACGATTAACAAATGTCGTATTGGAAACAACGATATAAATATCTACATCTTTCAAATTTCCATAACAACATCTGTATAATCACGAATTCCAACATCGAAATATTCCGAAGACAATTTCGATTCAAATCCACTCCAATGCAATCATTGGAAATTCTGGTTATTTTCAAAACCATTTCAAATTCAATTTATTTATTTAAAAATAAATAGAATTATAATTCTAGTTCAAAACTAGTTCATTTCGATAAGAATCTATTTTTATCTTTTCAAATATGGAGTTTTTCATCCCAAATCTTCACAAATCATTTCTTATGATTTTACACAAATTATTACTATTTTTAATAATTTTATCAAGGCCCGTACAGTCGATTTCCATCAATGGCCATCGAACTGCACTTACAACGACCTTTTTCAAATTTGATTTGGACGTAACTCCAAATCCAACCGTTAGATTTCAAATTTCTAATATTCGTTAGAAAGCTCTTTTCGATACGAACCCAACAGTTCCGGTTTTAGGAGAATCCGACGGTCGGATCTCCCGTAATGTCCGTTTGAAATAAATGGTCGAAATTCACGAACTGCCGCGGCGCGGCGCGTTCTATTCAGGCCATTATATTATATATATAATATATATAATATATACTTCATCGATTTCTATTTAAAACGAATTATATAAATAGTTCTAAAATCGTTTCAAAAGCAATTTCAACTTTCTTTTCAATTCAAATCAAAATTGAATTCTTCTTTATAAATTCGTTTTAAAATTCATTTCTATTCAATTCAAATTTCAATTCAATTTGAATTCATTTCAATTCACTTTCAATTCAATTCGAATTCGTTTTCAATTCAATTCATTCCGAAATCGTTTTCAATTCAATTCATTTCGAAATCGTTTTCAATTCAATTCATTTCGAAATCGTTTTCAATTCAATTCATTTCGAAATCGTTTTCAATTCAATTCATTTCGAAATCGTTTTCAATTCAATTCATTTCGAAATCATTTTCAATTCAATTCATTTCGAAATCGTTTTCAATTCAATTCATTTTGAAATCGTTTTCAATTCAATTCATTTCGAAATCGTTTTCAATTCAATTCATTTCAAAATGAATAAAATCGATATAAATATCGTTTACGTCAAAATGGCGTCAATCTAATCAACACGGCTTCATAAATTTCTATTTTCAAATATTCTATTTCAAATATTTCTTTTTCAAAATAGTTGTTATTATCAAAATATTTCGTTCAACACATGACCAATCTCAATGGATGAGTACCGTCAACACATGAACCTTTATTTTATAATATTCTTTATTTTTCAAATTGGAATGAGGCCCAATCAATTACCATATAAAGTTAATTATATGGATTTTCATACATTACACACATATAATAGCATTGAAAAATAATCAGCCATCAACCAAAGTGCACTACACTGTATAAGCATCAAATATAGATATCTAACGCTTATAACAGCCCGTCAATCGATCGATCGACATATTTAATCAATCAGGATGAGTGAACTTCAAATTTCATCCTAACACCCGTGTGGGGTTTCAAACAATCAAACGCATATTTTATCTGAGCAGTTGGGCGATGTGTAAAATTTATCGACCCAATCAATGTCCTTCAAATAGGTGTACATAAACAAACCGTCTGGTTTGTAAATGAATATTTATTTATTCACATTCACGTTAAAAATTATATTTTTAACGATAAAAACATTTTATTCCAACATATGAATTTCTATTCAGTTCATTCTTTAAATAAAATGATATTTTTATTTTTTCTAACATATTTTAGAAAATTTCGGCGGCATAACGGCACGATACTAGAAACGGGACAAGGCCTAGCCTTATCCCCGGTCTAGTGAAGGCCCACGCCATTCACACATCATCAAATCAATTTATTTCACCACACAATTCAATTTCAATCAAATAATCTAACTAATTTTTGCAATCAAACAAACAAGTCCATGGTCTGTGGACGATTGTGTCGGGTGCTACTAAGCACCGTCTGCATCCTAGTATATATATATATATATATATATATATATATATATATATATATATATATAACTAGAAAAAGAAATTGAAGAGTGAGGAGTTCTCACCGATAGCTATCCAAACATCTTGACTCTTCTTTTATATAAATCTTCTTCATTCTCGCCTTTTTGTTACCTTCGTTGCCCGCTTTCACTACCTATGTAAAAATCATATTTTTATTTCGAAGTTCAATATATAAAAAATCATATTTTTCTTTCGAAGTTCAATATATAAAAACCATATTTTTATTTTTATTTCACTACATATATAAAGATAATATCTTTATATTCTCTATTATATAAAAATTATATTTTTAATACTTCTACTTTATAAAAATTATACTTTCCTAAGTAAAAAAAAATCAAACCTTTAAACAAATCAAGATCTCGTCTTTCCTTTATATAAAAATCCTATCTTTGTGTGGTAAAAATCTAAACTTTATATTCATAAAAATCTAAACTTTATACTTTTAAAAGTGTAATCTTTTTATTTAGAAAAACAAAATCTTTTCATATAGAAAATATAATCTCTTCACTAAACAAAAATCATATGATTTTTGTAAACAAAATTCTTAACACTTATATATAAATTCCAATTTATTTCAGTAGGCTAAAAGATGATTTTTATGCTTTAAAACTAATTACCCTAAAGAAACCAAAATAAGTAACCAAAGAAAAGCACTTACATTGGTATTTTTGGGGAATGGGGAATCGGTGGTCGGAGTCAGGAGTGCTGGGGGGTTTGGCGGTAGGAGATCGCGGTTAGGGTTCGGGTAAGGACGGCGGTGGTTTTGAGCGGCTTGGGCGGGATTCGAAAGGGAAGAGGGAGGAGAAACGAGAGAAAGGAGGGGTGGCTGGAAGGGGTTGATCCGAGAGGGGCGGTGGCGCGCGCAGGCGATGGGGCGGTGGGCTGAGCGGCTCCGTTGGTCGGCGCTTCCTCCCACTCTCTTTTTTTTTTGATCCTGCTTTGAAATGAAACGAACGGGGGGGGGGGGGGGCAGAGAGAAATAAGGGGAGGGAGAGAGAATGTATATATATATATATTTTTATTATTTTAATTTGTAAAAAGTTGACTTTTACTTACGATCCCTGAACGAGGTCCACCGCCTGTCGTCCATAGCGTATTACCCCCATTCCGAACACAATGGGATATATATCGTAGGCTGATTCGGCTGTTACAATCAGTTTCCGTTAAATTTACATTTAAATCATTATATTGAATTTTAAACGTACATTTCAAATTACCGGGGCCACATACGAATTCTAAAAATGGCAGAAAAATATTTTCTAGCTTCGTATTGACGATACGGTCCTAACAAAACTAGTTTCGTCGAATTCTGAGACCGTTGGAAAAATGGCCATTTTCCAGTCGATTAAAATCAACTGAAACTGGTCAAACGCGTTTTCCTTTGCCACGCTCACATATTGAATCGAAAAATTATGAAATTTGAAACCTAGCAATAATTTGACAACACGGACCTAACCAAACTGGTTTCGTCGAAATCCGAGGTCGTTTGCAAAATGTCCATTTTTAAGGGCCTGAATTCCATAGCGACTATTCAGAATTTTCAACTGGACATATCTTTTGATTCCCGCTATGAAATCTTGATTTTTCGGATTCGATAGAAAGATATTATCAATTAGATCCTATCATTTTTGGTTTCACTAAAATCCGGATTGTTTTGCACCCGGTACATTCAATTGAAGTTTGAAATCGAATTATCGAACTACCGCGCCATTTTCAATTCCTTTTATAATTATATATAAATTTTTATATTCTAACGACGACGCCTACATTATATACGTTCGAATTATATTCAAAATAAATTTCTCGTCGATATTATTTAAAATAATTCATTTTAAATAATCAAAACTCGCCAAAATTGCCAAAATAAAAATTTTAAACTGGCCCAGATTATCGGGTTGTTACAATCTCCCCCACTTAAAACTTTTCGTCCCCGAAAAGGAACAAAGTCGAAAGTGGTTTGATTAATCAACTCTACGATCGATCTGGCTTTCATTCTCCAACCTTTCAGCTTCTGAGAATTTTCAAAAATTTCAAAAATTTGGCTAACACCCTAAATTTTCGAAAAAATTCGCCATAACCTCCCCTGCACCGAGAGCATCGGGGAATTTCAAATAGCTTCCCCGGTCCTTCAGATCTCAAAAAGAAAAAGAAAAAGCCAAGCGGCTAGCCAATAGGCTCATAAAATCATCATCACCCAAACAAAACAGTAAATTATGTAGTAAACATGTACCTATTTGTCGGGCAAACAAATTTTATTCTCTGTTCTAGCCTCCTTGCTATGACCTGTTCAAAAGATATACATGTATGCAAGCAAATGCGACCAATTTTCAATATAAGTCAATATTTGGTTCAATTAGGCTAAATGGTTCAAAATTATCAACCAAATAAACAAACAACACAAACATCAATCAATTAGTGAATTAGAGTTTCAAATTCATAATTTTGATACATATTCTAAAAATCAGATTTTTGATGCCAAATCACAACAATGTATGCTAGCTATATTAGTTTTGGTTCTCACACCAGTCTAATGGAAATATATAGAAAATCACACCTTCGAAACTCGAATATACCTGTTGATGATGCGATCGCTATCATCAATATCATCTTCGGGCGACTAGAGTGCGATGCTATATCTATCCAATATATTAAAACTTTGAATATACGTTTGCAAGGCGTATATGCAAATTCATTATATACTGAATTGTCCAAAATCAATCTAAACAACTAATCAAATACGAATAATTGATTTAAATTTTCAAAACAAAAAAAAAATTCATTTTAAAAATATACTCTTCACACTCGTTCTAGGACACTACTGATCCCATCTCTAACGAGTCATTCCCGTTGGATATCACTAATCCAATATCTGATGAATTCTTTCGTACGGTTTTAATGTGTCTTGTTCTCTAGCTTTGTAAACCAAAGCTCTGATACCAACTGTGACGGCGAGGAATTTCGCTCGGTCCGAACCAGTCGCTAAACCGACCCAGACCATTCGAAACGCCCTATCGTTTGAGAACAAGCCACAACAGAACGCAGACAGAAGAACGTTTCATTGTATATTACAACGATGCATCAGATTACAAGAATATACAGAGTATAAATGAATATTACACAGAAATATCAGAGATTTAAATTACATTTAAATACATAGCAGCGGAAAATAATACAATACACAACTAGAAGAAGATATACGGATACAAAGCTTTCCGGATATCGTTCCAGCTGTAAACCAGGATCCTGTGAATATAAATCTGCAAAACCAAAACTACTAGCTGCCCGTGTCAAAATAGGGGCACCCAGAGTTTAGGTTAAAACAATAAACTCCAGGTCAGTCATGTGACTGGTGTGAGAACTAAAACAATTATTAATCTTTATTTTAAAGTTATGTAAATCAAGGGACCACGCCGTATAACACGGAACGGGTTTCCTCCCAAGAATACCAGTGCATAAAACAAACAGCGCAATGCTAAATAAAGAAAAATGAAGCTATTATAAGACCCAGTTCCCATCACACAATGCAATCGCAAGCCGGAGGATAGGGTTTTTACCTTATAATAGCCAAGAATACTTGATACGTTTAAAACAAATCATTTGATACTATAATAAGTGCATAGTGTATAAAACAACTTCAAATCATAAGTATCAATCATAGGCGGCATAAGTGCCCCAACGCACTATGTCGCCATACTAGGCTCTACAAATAAAACCGCAAATGTCACGTATTTGGAAATTGGATTTCCGTCTATGAACCGAGGCAAAAGATAGTCCTCTACCGATTCGAGACAATCTAGCCCATGTCTCAGGAATAGCCGCAACTGCCCCATGGAGCGACAGGGCCGGTCCACCGATGTGGATTATTATGCCTGAACACCACGTTTCCCCGCCCTTTGGGGCGTAAATGAGCCAACGAATGACTCCATCGGACCCGGATCGTCCGATCAAACCGAGGCGCCTCACAACAGCAACAACCACATAAGTCAAACTCGTCTGGGCGTGTAAAACCACTGACGCCACTTTTTAGCTAGAAGGAAACGCATGCCCTCCCTGAGGTCCGTCTCCCGTTTCTGGTTCATACCGGGTGTGAAACTCGCGAAGTAAACGTTACACAAAGCTAAGCCACAAAGGCCGTGCTTTGATCATCACCACAAGACTTTGCTTTTCAACAGAAGCCTTGATCTTTTGCCACTTAGGCATGCCACACAGGCAATTCACTCCATGTGTTTGATATCCATCAATATATAACCCCTGAGCTCGTACGTCTCAGAGAAGGGCGTTAAGCAAGAGAATAAATTCTCCGCCGCCAAACAGATATATATTTAATAGAGATCAATCACACGGACTAAAATCCAATGTCAGACACACAGTCCATTTACAAGTTCGTTCTGGGTCTGAACGAAACCGGAGGCACCTAGTACCCCGCATATCCATCGATCTCCAAGTACGTCTGGACGATCACCAACTGTTTCCATCTTCTTGGGTGTACAGCCCAATCAAGATCATCAGTAATTACCCAAACGACGTGAAGACTTCCGGTCTTCGACCACCGTCTTCATCTTCGACTTCTCGTCGTATCAGTTATTCAGAATGGGATAAACCCGGTCTTTCCGAATAACTCGCGTATATTTTAAATAAGTGTTACACAAACACAACATACGCCTCATTCCAATTCATTAGTCACTAACCGTAAATAAATCAAGAGAATAATTCCCCAAATATTAACCCCGAAGGCCGAAACCAACATCAGATCAATATTCAGAAAACCATTCTGCTTGGTTTATCTAGCAGTCTCGGCTCACGCTGTCAGCACAGTTCTGGTTCGAGAAGAAGATAAAGTACAAAGGCCAGTATACTATGTGAGTAAGAAATTAGCAGCGGCAGAGCGCAACTACCCAAAGATCGAGAAGCTTGCTTATAGCCTCCTGATTGCATCCCGAAAGCTTCGTCACTACTTCCAAGCCCATCCAATAACCATATACACCGATCAGCCGTTAAGACAAGTGCTGCAGAGAACCGAAGCGTCGGGAAGGTTGATTAAATGGAACATAGAACTAAGCCAGTTTGATTTGAATTTTCAACCACGAAAGTCAATCAGGGGGCAAGCTCTAGCAGACTTTATTGCGGAGTTCACCATTCCAGAAGAAGAAATAATCAATGACCAAGTGGTCAAATCTGAGGATAAGCTAGAGATGAATCCGTGGAGACTATATACAGACGGAGCTAAAAATGACCGAAGATCCGGAGCTGGAATTGTCTTAGTCACTCCGGAGGGACGATCGTTATATTACGCCCTGCGATTAGAATTTTCGGCAACAAACAATGACTTTGAGTATGAAGCCCTGATTGCCGGGCTGAAACTCGCTAAAGACCTCGGAGTAAAAATGATGGACATATTTTGTGACTCTAAGATTGTTGTTTGTCAAGTGCGAGAGGAATTCGCGGCTCGAGGACCTCGACTTGTCGCTTACCTCAAGAAAGTGAAAGAGCTATTAAATAGTTTAGAGCGGTACAACATAACACATATTCCCAGAATAGAAAACCAGAAAGCGGATAGACTAGCAAAGTTGGCTAGTTCCGACAGTCCAGAAGGGACTGAGATAATTCCAATTGAAACATTGGAATCGCCAAGCTTTGAGTCAATGGAAATTGAATTCGTTCTTGAAGCGGAACCAGAGAAGGAGTCATGGATGACTCCAATCAAGAGTTTTCTTAACAATGGGACTCTCCCATCGAAGAAGAGTGAGAAGAGAGCTGTAGTTCGCAAAGCTGCCAGATATGTTATGCAAGACGATACCCTCTATAGACAAGGATTTTCTATGCCCCTGTTACGATGTATCGCACACGACGACATCAAGCGTGTACTGAGAGAAGTACACGAAGGTGAGTGTGGAGATCATACAGGAGGTCAAACTTTAGCAAAGAAAATATTGCGGTACGGATACTTCTGGCCTACGATCAACAAGGATGCAGCTGATTATTCACGACGCTGCGATAAGTGCCAGAGATTCGCCAAAATCCCCAGGGCACCATCAACCCAGCTTAAATCGATGGTGAGTCCTTGGCCATTTGCCACATGGGGAATCGATATCATTGGAGTTTTACCAATTGCTAAAGGGGGAGCTAAGTATGCCATAGTAGCCGTGGATTATTTCACGAAGTGGGTGGAAGCTGAACCCTTGACTAAGATCACCACAAGAAAGGTGATAAGTTTTGTGGTCCGAAATATTATATGCCGATTCGGAATCCCAAGGACAATTATTACCGACAACGGGACCCAATTTGATAGCACTGAATTCAGAAATTTTTGCCAGAAATATAAGATAGATAAACGATATACTGCAGTTGCCTATCCACAATCTAATGGGCAAGTAGAGGCAATAAACAAGGTAATAAAATCCATCCTCAAAAAGCGATTAGAGCGTGCAAAGGCAAAATGGGTTGATGAATTGCCCCTAGCTTTGTGGGCATATCGAACAACGTTTAAAACGGCTACTGGTCATACCCCTTTCTCCCTCTCCTTTGGTTCAGAAGCAGTAATTCCAGTTGAGCTGGAAGTTCCTTCCCACAGGGTGACATATTATGACCCGATGACGAATCGGGCACTTTTACTTGAGTCTCTTGATGAAGTCGAAGAGAAAAGAGACGAAGTAATCATTTATTTTAATTTCCCAATCCCAACTTATTCATCCCATGAAGTAAAACTGGTAATACTTCATATCTAACACCACGGTGTTATCGGTAAATTCAATTACCATTTCACGTTCAACTCTAATTAAAGATTTAACTATCGCCTGGAGCAAAACTGGTGATACTCCATTTTCGATCATCTCAATCTAATTAAAGATTCATTAAAACTCCACTTAGTTTTAATCTTCGACTGGGTTAAAGAATCCGTGTCATTTAAAACACGGTTCACGATAAACCCAAAATCACATTCATTAATTATCGGGTTAAAGAACGAGTGTTGTTTAAAACAATGTTCACGATAAACCCAAAAATCAACATCAATTCAATTCCAATTAAATATTATTTAATTGGTACACTTCATTAAATCTAAATAAAAAGATTTAATCTTTTCTCAATTGGGTTCAAGAACAGTGTAAGTCAAGACACCATTCACGACAAATCCAAATCACATTTGATATTCAATACAAGGCTCTGAATAGAAAATATATCGGCTTATATTCAATATCAAATTCTACGATTAACAAATGTCGTATTGGAAATAACGATATAAATATCTACATCTTTCAAATTTCCATAACAACATCTGTATAATCACGAATTCCAACATCGAAATATTCCGAAGACAATTTCGATTCAAATCCACTCCAATGCAATCATTGGAAATTCTGGTCATTTTCAAAACCATTTCAAATTCAATCTATTTATTTAAAAATAAATAGAATTATAATTCTAGTTCAAAACTAGTTCATTTCGATAAAAATCTATTTTTATCTTTTCAAATATGGAGTTTTTCATCCTAAATCTTCACAAATCATTTCTTATGATTTTACACAAATTATTACTATTTTTAATAATTTTATCAAGGCCCTTACAGTCGATTTCCATCAATGGCCATCGAACTGCACTTACAGCGACCTTTTTCAAATTTGATTTGGACGTAACTCCAAATCCAACCGTTAGATTTCAAATTTCTAATATTCGTTAGAAAACTCTTTTCGATACAAACCCAACGGTTCCGGTTTTAGGAGAATCCGACGGTTGGATCTCCCGTAATGTCCGTTTGAAATAAATGGTCGAAATTCACGAACTGCCGCGGCGTGGCGCGTTCTATTCAGGCCATTATATTATATATATAATATATATAATATATACTTCATCGATTTCTATTTAAAACGAATTATATAAATAGTTTTAAAATCGTTTCAAAAGCAATTTCAACTTTCTTTTCAATTCAAATCAAAATTGAATTCTTCTTTATAAATTCGTTTTAAAATTCATTTCTATTCAATTCAAATTTCAATTCAATTTGAATTCATTTCAATTCACTTTCAATTCAATTTGAATTCGTTTTCAATTCAATTCATTTCGAAATCGTTTTCAGTTCAATTCATTTTGAAATCGTTTTCAATTCAATTCATTTCGAAATCGTTTTCAATTCAATTCATTTCGAAATCGTTTTCAATTCAATTCATTTCGAAATCGTTTTCAATTCAATTCATTTCGAAATCGTTTTCAATTCAATTCATTTCGAAATCGTTTTCAATTCAATTCATTTCAAAATGAATAAAATCGATATAAATATCGTTTACGTTAAAATGGCGTCAATCTAATCAACACGGCTTCATAAATTTCTATTTTCAAGTATTCTATTTCAAATATTTCTTTTTCAAAATAGTTGTTATTATCAAAATATTTCGTTCAACACATGACCAATCTCAATGGATGAGTACCGTCAACACATGAACCTTTATTTTGTAATATTCTTTATTTTTCAAATTGGAATGAGGCCCAATCAATTACCATATAAAGTTAATTATATGGATTTTCATACATTACAAACATATAATAGCATTGAAAAATAATCAGCCATCAACCAAAGTGCACTACACTGTATAAGCATCAAATATAGATATCTAACGCTTATAACAGCCCGTCAATCGATCGATCGACATATTTAATCAATCAGGATGAGTGAACTTCAAATTTCATCCTAACACCCGTGTGGGGTTTCAAACAATCAAACGCATATTTTATCTGTGCAGTTGGGCGATGTGTAAAATTTATCGACCCAATCAATGTCCTTCAAATAGGTGTACATAAACAAACCGTCTGGTTTGTAAATGAATATTTATTTATTCACATTCACGTTAAAAATTATATTTTTAACGATAAAAACATTTTATTCTAACATATGAATTTCTATTCAGTTCATTCTTTAAATAAAATGATATTTTTATTTTTTTCTAATATATTTTAGAAAATTTCGGCGGCATAACGGCACGATACTAGAAACGGGACAAGGCCTAGCCTTATCCCCGGTCTAGTGAAGGCCCACGCCATTCACACATCATCAAATCAATTTATTTCACCACACAATTCAATTTCAATCAAATAATCTAACTAATTTTTGCAATCAAACAAACAAGTCCATGGTCTGTGGACGATTGTGTCGGGTGCTACTAAGCACCGTCTGCATCCTAGTATATATATATATATGTATATATATATATATATATATATAACTAGAAAAAGAAATTGAAGAGTGAGCAGTTCTCACCGATAGCTATCCAAACATCTTGACTCTTCTTTGATATAAATCTTCTTCATTCTCGCCTTTTTGTTACCTTCGTTGCCCGCTTTCACTACCTGTGTAAAAATCATATTTTTATTTCGAAGTTCAATATATAAAAAATTATATTTTTCTTTCGAAGTTCAATATATAAAAACCATATTTTTATTTTTATTTCACTACTTATATAAAGATAATATCTTTATATTCTCTATTATATAAAAATTATATTTTTAATACTTCTACTTTATAAAAATTATACTTTCCTAAGTAAAAAAAATCAAACCTTTAAACAAATAAAGATCTCGTCTTTCCTTTATATAAAAATCCTATCTTTGTGTGGTAAAAATCTAAACTTTATATTCATAAAAATCTAAACTTTATACTTTTAAAAGTGTAATCTTTTTATTTAGAAAAACAAAATCTTTTCATATAGAAAATATAATCTCTTCACTAAACAAAAATCATATGATTTTTGTAAACAAAATTCTTAACACTTATATATAAATTCCAATTTATTTCAGTAGGCTAAAAGATGATTTTTATGCTTTAAAACTAATTACCCTAAAGAAACCAAAATAAGTAACCAAAGAAAAGCACTTACATTGGTATTTTTGGGGAATGGGGAATCAGTGGTCGGAGTCAGGAGTGCTGGGGGGTTTGGCGGTAGGAGATCGCGGTTAGGGTTCGGGTAAGGACGGCGGTGGTTTTGAGCGGCTTGGGCGGGATTCGAAAGGGAAGAGGGAGGAGAAACGAGAGAAAGGAGGGGTGGCCGGAAGGGGTTGATCCGAGAGGGGCGGTGGCGCGCGCAGGCGATGGGGCGGTGGGCTGAGCGGCTCCGTCGGTCGGCGGTTCCTCCCACTCTCTTTCTTTTCTTTTTTTTCTCTTTTTTTTTTGATCCTGCTTTGAAATGAAATGAACGGGGGGGGGGGGGGACAGAGAGAAATAAGGGGAGGGAGAGAGAATATTTTTTTATTATTATTTTAATTTGTAAAAAGTTGACTTTTACTTACGATCCCTGAACGAGGTCCACCGCCTGTCGTCCATAGCGTATTACCCCCATTCCGAACACAATGGGATATATATCGTAGGCTGATTCGGCTGTTACAATCAGTTTCCGTTAAATTTACATTTAAATCATTATATTGAATTTTAAACGTACATTTCAAATTACCGGGGCCACATACGAATTCTAAAAATGGCAGAAAAATATTTTCTAGCTTCGTATTGACGATACGGTCCTAACAAAACTAGTTTCGTCGAATTCTGAGACCGTTGGAAAAATGGCCATTTTCCAGTCGATTAAAATCAACTGAAACTGGTCAAACGCGTTTTCCTTTGCCACGCTCACATATTGAATCGAAAAATTATGAAATTTGAAACCTAGCAATAATTTGACAACACGGACCTAACCAAACTGGTTTCGTCGAAATCCGAGGTCGTTTGCAAAATGTCCATTTTTAAGGGCCTGAATTCCATAGCGACTATTCAGAATTTTCAACTGGACATATCTTTTGATTCCCGCTATGAAATCTTGATTTTTCGGATTCGATAGAAAGATATTATCAATTAGATCCTATCATTTTTGGTTTCACTAAAATCCGGATTGTTTTGCACCCGGTACATTCAATTGAAGTTTGAAATCGAATTATCGAACTACCGCGCCATTTTCAATTCCTTTTATAATTATATATAAATTTTTATATTCTAACGACGACGCGTACATTATATACGTTAGAATTATATTCAAAATAAATTTCTCGTCGATATTATTTAAAATAATTCATTTTAAATAATCAAAACTCGCAAAAATTGCCAAAATAAAAATTTTAAACTGGCCCAGATTTTCGGGTTGTTACACCAGATTCACTTCGAATGTCACATCGTCAAATCCATCAAATCGCCGATTGACGTCCTCAACAGTACATTACGTGTTAGCTAAAAGAAGTTTCCATCTCCGCTTCCACTCTTGGTACGGTTGAAGAAATCAATGTACGTGACCTTTCTGGAAATACTCTGTCAGACATTCATCCATACATGTCACCCAGGAACAGGATGAATCGAAGGCATGATTTCTATTAATAGAAAAAGTCCTTGCACTCTACTCCATCTTCGGTTATCTTGATATAATTTGATTCGCACGCTACTGCTAATACGGAGTGGTTCTTCGGATAATAATCCAACCGGTCTCTCCGTATTGACAACGATGGTCAAAACTTCGATAGTCTGTGATTTAACTATCGAATAAAAACAAGTGTTTCGATAGTCGATGATTTAACTATCGAATAAAATAGGTGTTCATCCAAACATCCAAATACTGAGCCTTTAATTAATATTCCATTAATTAAATTTCTTCTCTATTTCTTTATCAATATTTGTTAACCAAATATTTTCAATAACCATATTGGCCTGTTACGTTATTTGGAAAACATTTCCGAATATCTCCTTCTTTATTTTCTAACTTTAGAAATATTTATTATTTTATTTCCAAGCTTACATTTATTTGGGTTAAACCGGATGTTGTGTAAAACATCGGTACGACAACCCAAATATTATATTCAACTAACTCTCATTCAACATTGATCTTCGAGCCTGAAATCTTACTGTTTATCTGTTAATAATGAAATCAATCAAGTTGGGGTATAACTACCTCTAAGACCTTGACTGAATAACATTTATAACGTCAAAACAGATATGACTACTTACTCGAATAATCAATACCATACAACTACTTCTTCACTTTTAAACACATATATACTTTCTCTTTCTATTCTTTTCGAGATTTTATTTCTGGTCTTCCTTTTTGATTATACTATTCTATTTTTAAGTTCGCTTCCTTATCGACTTCTATATATATTAATGTATATATTTCTAATTATCAAATTATCTAAAAAGTATTCTATCTCCTTAAATTCCCGGAAAAATTCGCCATAACCTCCTTTGTACCGGGAGCGTCGGGAAATTTCAAATAGCTTTCCCGGTCCTTCTCATCTCAAAAAGAAAAAGAAAAAGCCAAGCGGCTTGCCGATACGGCGCATAAAATCTCATATATGAATTAACTACGTACCTTTTTGTCGGGCATTCTATTTATATACCTTCTAACACTTTATTCCAAACCTGTCTCCTGTATATTTATACATGTCCAATCTATTTTAACTATACCAATTGTTTTACTCAATTTGTTAATTAAATCTGTTACTTAACTTTTCAGTCTAATCCACTTCTATTTATCCAAATCTATTTATTTTAAATCCCATTTGGATTTCTATATTCAAATTCCATTTGAAATACTATATTCAAATTCTATAGTTAAACTCCGTCTGAATTCTATTATTCAAATTCTATTTCAATTCCTTATATTCAAAGTCCATTTGAATTCTCTGCATTATTTATAAACAACGTTTATAACTTCAATTCAAATCCCACCTTTCCATTTATAAACAACATTTATAAATTCAATTCAAATCCCACCTTTCATTTATAAACAACGTTTATAAATTCAATTCAAATCCCACCTTTCATTTATAAACAAAGTTTATAAATTCGATTCAAATCCCATATTTTCATTTATAAACAAAGTTTAAAAATTCGATTCAAATCCCATATTTTCATTTATAAACAAAGTTTATAAATCAATACTCGTTTTATATATCTTCAAAACAAGTAAATATTTCCTATAGTTCATTAAAAATTCAAATTCTATTTATAAAAATAGAATTTCACTTTTTAAATCTCAAATACCTTTCAGGGTATTTTATAAATCAATATCCCAAGCCCCAGTGATATTTAAACAATCCAATCAACTAATTTTCAATCATTTGATTTTTAACACATCATATATGAATATATATGAAATCAAACAAACAAACAAACAGAATATTTTTTTTTGAGGAATCCAGTTGGATTCCTCCAACCTGTTTTCCTGCATCCACAGATGTTAGTCAACATAGTAATACCCATCCTGCTTCGAGGCAGGATATCTCGGTATGAAGGTCATCCACTAATCATAGCGTGGGGCGTATAGGGTAATCATCCGCTATGAAACTGCGGGCATCCGCTTCTGAAGCTGCGGGAATCCAACCAATCATCAACCCAATATATATATATATATATATATATAATAGTCAACCAATCCTAAATAACTATATATATTTTAAAATAATCAAACAGCATTCAAACAAGCATAGACAATTATTTTTAACTATATAAAAATAATTCTAAATAAAAGGTGAGATTTACTCACCGTGATTATTTATTTCGATCCATTCTGACTCAATCCAAACTTTATTGCGAAGTATTTTCCGATATTATCCAATATACTTTGTTTTTCTCAACACTTTATCATTTAATAGCATCTTCCACTTTGAGAATTTAGTATGAACCATCTCGGCAGACATATCCTTATATAAACAAGATGTACGATTTATAAGATTTACGATTATAAATTTATATTCTAAAATTCTTCTTATTTTTAAATAAAATAAATTACCTAACATCCTTAATCCATGTTTAAGATCAATTCTTCCTCACTATAACCAATTCGAGACCCCCCCTCCCCTTTTCTGACTTCAATCAACTCCCTGCAATCACCCACCAGGTCCCCTGACCTTCATCTCATCGCACCTGTCAGTGTCCTGAGGTCTGCGCGACGCTCCTCTAGTTCATCTATTGTCCACGCCTAGGCAAATCCCTTCGAACTTGAACTCTAGAAGGAAACGCGACTGTTTGAGCACCCCATTCTTCCATCGTGTACCTATCGCGACCCCCATGTCTGCTCCAGTTAGTTCGAACTCCAGCCGCATCCCTTAAATGTCGCGAGCCCCTTTCCAGTGCCCTAAATCAAGACTGAAATCCCCAATTGAGGATGCTCAAATCAAGCTTCAGAGTATGTGACGTATGCGATGTCCAGGAGTTCCAGAAGGAGACCACGATGTCAGAAAGTCTTCCTTTATTTCGTACGCTCTTCCGGTCCTTGAACCGAAATGAATTCGATCTCCAACACTAGATTTTTGGAGCGGCTTCGATTTGTAGCTGTAGGATTTTTTTTGGGATTGGGTTTTATTCTGCTCGAGGGATCGAACTGGAAATGGATCCAGTTTTTAATTCGTTTAGCTGAGAACGGAGGAACGAAAAGGAAAGAAAGAGAGTTAGCGATTTATAGAGAAAAAATGGGGTGCCTGGCCATTCCGATTTCCTTTTGTTGTTGAGTGGAAGGAGATAAAGCATGTCAGTTATAAACGTGCATTGATCAGCACCAAGGAATTAAAGTGGGCATTATATTAAATAAAAAAATCTTTTTATTTTAAATAAATTTCGAATCGGTGTCCTTTAATTAAAAATACACCGTGCTTTCCAAACTCCTTTTTGAACGCAACGACTGTCAATTCTAGGGTAATACCCCTGTTCCGGACACACTGGGATAGGTCACGGAGTCCAATTCGATCATCTGTAGAAGATATCAATTTAAATTGATATAAATTAAAGTTCAAACTATTTAAATTCTGCGATAATAAATTAAGTTTCAAACTATTTATTCTCCTCGATAATATTCAAATATTATTACCGTTAAAATTTCATATAAATTATTTGAACTGTTTTCAATTCAAATTAAAATTTGAATTCAACTAAATCCATTTTCTTATTCTGATAATTTAATATTTTCAATATTAAATCGAAATTGATTATTAAATTAATAAATTAAGATAAAATTACAGTTATATTATCCACCCAATATTTAAATTAAATATTAAATATTCAAAAATTAACCCATAAGGATCCGGGTCATTACAGTTCAAAATTTCGTATCAATCGGACTTACTATTTGATCATACGAGCGATAAAAGCATGAGAAAAACATGAATGAACTTCACTTTTAAACAAGTGCAAAAGCTATAACACCCCAAAATTTAATACACTATAAGTATACTTTAAAGATAATAAATTTGGAACTACTTAATTAAATATTTAGATTTACGTAAAATCGGCTTTACCTTTGAGATGTCTCAGAATTCTAGTTTAGATAGACCCCAAATGTAACAACCCACCCGGAATGGACCTAAATTTCAACCCAGAAAAGGCCCACTGAAATTGAAAACCATTCTAAACTGGTCGTTGGTTCCTATAAAGAATTACATTTGCATAGATAACATATATATACACTTCATATGGAAATCTCACACAACAGAAATAGAATATATATTACTAAAATAAGATGTATGACTTTATTAAAAATCACAGAATTCCAACACAACAATCCAGATAACATATGTTCCATGGGTACACAAATAAATTCTTTCTTAAATGTTTCCATAAGAAGTAAAGCAATAACAACTAATAATAGCATAACGACTTCGTTTTCGTCTTCAGCACCCATCATGATTCTGTCCATGAATTCTACCCCATCTACTGACCGGTTGAATATGTTAAGGAGAGGGGTCAGAACTCTCTGTGACTGAAATATGGTGTTTACATAAAGTCCATACCCTATATTTTTAGCTGGTTACATATGTCAAGGTATGTCTACGCAGCACACAACATTCACACAAACACCAAGTATCTATCCAATGAGGTGGATATCCAAGTCAATAGCTCATTAGTGTTTTTAGTGTAAAGACCTAGGAGGTGGGCATTCTTTGTCACTTATGGCCCTATTTAATGTGAATTCTTATGATCTCTTATAACCTTGAGGTGGACCTTAGCCCCTTAAGACACCATCCTAGTACATCAACATTCTTAATTCTATACTCTCAATTGTAATATGAGAAGTAGTATTATGAACGTTACTACTTAACGGATATTACTATAGAACACCTTGTCGCTTAAGAATTCCCTTAGATAGT